>OY728166.1:1473677263-1474877263 GCA_963277665.1 Viscum album
TCTTCGCCGGCTTCGATTTGATATGTGGTAGAGCCCAAACAGACACCCGGAGCGAAAGTTATGGCCATTTGAAGTTGGAGAACTTTTTTCAACTTTCTTATAACTCTAATATCTTTCGCACCTTAGACTGTCTCATGGTTTTTATTATATGTGCCTCTAGATCTCTTCATGAGCTTCGATTTGACTGGTCGTGGCGCTTCAACGGATGCCCGGATCAAAAGTTATGGTCGTTTGAGTGATTTTGGGGTTTCTCGTGTTTTTTTATTTTTTCATTTCATTTCGCAGCGGTTTTACTGAAACCGCCGCTAATCATCGAATAAAATTAAAAAAAATAATAAAAAAATAAAAAAAAAAAAAAAAATTTGCCGTTTAGCAGCGGTTTTCTCGTAGTGAGATCACGAGTTGGATAATTGTTTTCATGTGTCTTCAACTACCTTGATGCATATACAATAACTTTACCATTTTTCATAAATACACAACCCATTACATTCTTCAATACATCTCTATATATCACAACCCCATAATTTATTGATGGAAGATTAAAAATTATAGAATTTACCAACCTTCTCTTAAATTATTCCAAAACTTCTATAAATTATTTTGTCCATATGAACTTAACCCCTTTATGCGTGATCTTAGTTAGAAGGTTAGCTAATTGGGAAATTTTTTGAATGAAACACCAATTGTAACCTCTTAAACCAATGAAACTACATACCTCAGTTATGTTCATTGGCATAGGTCATTCTTGGATTGCCTTTTTCTTCATAGGATCAACTAAAGTCCATTCCTTAGAGACAATATGGCCTAGAAAAGAATCTGTTTGAAGCCATAACTCAAACTTTCTAAACTTCAATATAACTCATTTCATCTAAGAGTCTCCAGAACAACCCTCTAGTGGTTATCATGGTCTTTATAGCTTTTGGATTACACCAAGATATCATTAATAAATACCACATTTTTTTCATGATGTACCTTGAATACTATATTCATTAGATCCATGAAAATATAGGGAGTATTATTCAGCCCAAATGGAATTGCTATAAACTTGTAATGTTCATTCCTGGTTCAAAATGTTGTCTTTAGAATACCTTCATCATTTTCAAAAAATTGATGATTTCCAGAAAGAAGTTCTGTCTTCGAAAAATATTGAGCTCCATGATGTTGATCAAATAAATCATCTATTTGAGGTAGCACATACCTTTTCTTTATTGTAATAGAATTTATTTCACTATAGTCAATGCACATCCACAAGGATACGTCTTACTTCTTAACAAAAAAATAGGGTCTCCCCATGTAGAAACACTATGTTGAATAAATAACTTATCACTCAAATCCTCTAGTTGTTTATTCAGTTCCACTAATTCCATAGTTTTCATTATATAATGATTCTTTGATATTTGTCTTGAATAAGGGGTTAAATCAATGGTAAATTAAACTTCACGTTATGGGGGTGTACAAGTATTTCCTCCATAAATACATCAATGTATTCATTTAAAATTGGTACATTTTCAATTTGAAGATGAATTTTCTCATCCCTATATATTTTTTTTCTTCCTCCCCGAGAATTTCATTTAGTAGAGCTATTGGGGTAGATCTAGATAAGAATTAGATGATGTAGTTTTTGAACTAAAGATAAGGGATTCTAAAACTTCCTCAAAAATAATAATCTTCTTCTTATTGTAACAAATTCCAACTCCATATTTTGTTATCCATTGTATACAAAGGATTATATCAAAGTAAACCATAGGTTTGATGATAATGTCAAAAAATAAATCATGTTTATGTGTCAGAAAGGGGATTGGGAGACACATTGTTTTGCAATGAGACTTCCCTTAAGAGTTTGACTAGTAAATCCATTGTTAAATAAAAAGTGAATTTTCTAATTTTCTTGGAAAATTGGTTAGATATAAAATAGAGAGATGATCCAACATAGTTATATTATTTTTATTCATCATAACCTAAGTAATTTATCCTTATATGGTCAAGATCTTCTCAACTCCAACACTAACTATATTGAATTTACCATAAGGGAAAATCCCTACATTGTCCTCAAGTATTGATTTATTTCCTTCCATTAGGTTCCATTTATTAATAATGGAATACACTAAATTAGGTTTTGAATCATAATGCATAATTTTGAACCAGAAAAACAATTAACATAAATTGAAAATGTATGTGTAGCTAATCTCATAATAAAAAAAATAGTTTCTTGGGGGACATATTTACTTTTAAATCCTTCATAATGATTTGTAAAGAGAATGTAAATTATCCCTAGCATATCCCTTGGGAGTTTCAAACCATGTGTGTAGTAAGGCCCATTTTCATGTATTGGGTTACACCGAGTCAGGCCCGACACACCTTCTCGGAGTTGTTACCCCTAGATACATCTATTCCCAAACCACATCGACTAGTAGATTCCAAATAAGGATGTATTTATAGGAAGACCCACATAATCTCTACCTTAACAAATTTAAATGAAGTTCTTATATTCTTATCCTAAAATTCTATCTTTATGTTATATTTCATGATCTAGTTTTCAAGGTTTCTACTAAACTTGATCTGATAACAATTTTAACAACCCTAACCCTAGTAGTCTAGAGTCAGTGATAGTTTTATTACAATGGCCTAGATACAAGATATCACATCACCAAGGATCGATCAGTTTAGTAGTATTGAATAAAATAGATACATACATGGTTCCTTTGTTACATTGGAAATTAAATATAGAAAATTAAAAAAGAAAAAACTTCCTCTTATCACTTATTCAAATATTTCATATTTGCAACCTGGGGAAGGAAAAAAAATAAAAGGGTGAGATCAAATTCTCAGTAAGGGTTATACGAAACAATAATAATTGAAGTAAAGTCAATAAGTAATACACATTATGAAAAGGTAAATAATCTGTAAAACACATTCCATTAATACACAAAGAATGATACTACATCCATAGATTTTTTTCATAGTGAAAAACTCATAGAAAGTAATAACTAAATAATTAATGAATAAAATCATGATTATTTGGACATCATGTATCTGGAACATGAACTATTATACCATCAAGATAGTTTAATTTTATGGGTAAAAACCCATCTAATTCAGTTTGGAAACAAACATGAAGGGGTTTTCACCAAATGTTTTGTCACATGAGACCTATTGATCCATTAAGGGGCTATAACATGACCCACTTTTTACTAAAAGTAGAAATCATTCTTCATACATAGATTTAATTCATGAACAATATGACTTATCAAAATAACTGTATTGAGTAGAGGATATAGATTATCAATATTTACCCAAATAAAAAATAATTCAAATAAAATACCATATATAAAAATGGTACATGGAGAAATAATTAATAATATTTCTGATATAATAAATATGGATATTTAATGATGATGAAAAATGAATTGGAAGTATACATACAACACACACAAGGAATAAGTGGTTAAATGAATAACCAAAGGGAATATCATGATGGAATCCATGAAAGGGTGGATTTAAATAATATGTTGAAATTAATAATGGAAAATAGGAATATTTCATGACAAATTTTGTCCAACTAAAGTGAAAACATGAAAAATTAGTGTTTGAGAAACTTTAGAAATAAGCCTTTTTAACACAGTTGAAGGAAAATATTAAAGAGTATTTAAAATAGAAAAATGCATTATTGTTTTCATAAAACTAGAAATTAAAAAATACAGTTTTTCATGATAAAATTAGAGGTTTTAGAAAAATATTACTAGCTTAAAATAGATTATGGACGATACTTGAAAATTGGTAAGAAATTGGGATGTTCCCTTTAATCGAGCATTCCTATCGGGAAGAATTGAAAAGGGGTCCTTATAAAACTTGTATTTTCCATTAAATAAAGAAGAATTAGGATTGTAAAATATATTTTGAACATAAAAATATAATATAGTAATATTATATAAGAAAAATTAATAATATCATTGTAGTAAAGGGAGAGAAATCATAACCTGAAAGAAAAATGGAAGTTCAGGGAGAAACCCTTACATTATGTCCGAATGTGTTCTGAACATGATCAAAATGTCTTAAAAAATCAGATTAAATCCATTAATTAATTAATTTAAAAACATTGTTTTATTTATTTTATTTATTATAATTTTATTAAGTTCATTTATGGTTTTTTTGAGGAGTTATAATATACAATTTTATCATTCGGTAGAATTTGTTTACTTGGTTTTCAGGATTAGTTTACTTGTATACATGTGTGGAAAATCATGTAAAATGACAATAGTTATCCAAAATTGAAATTATATGTTATTAATAAACTTCCATAATATTAAATTTTTATATATGTCATTTAGTTATAAGGTATGATGATGAATCATTAGATAAAATGTTATCGATAATCATTTAGATTATTTTGGAATTTTTTTTGATCATCAAGAAATAGTTTTTCTTTATAAATTAAAAGTATGTATATAAATACTAGTTCTATAACTTTAAATAATATTTAATACATATATTATAATATTTTTTAACCACAAAAAAGGTTTTATGACCAGAATTTAAGTCATAACTGAAAAACAAACACATCATCCACGAAGGCGGTAAATTGGCACCTCACAGATGATGTTTTCATTTTTAGAATAAAAGTAAGAGGAGAAGAGACATGATGGTGGATTTTACAATGACATAATAAAATTACAATATATACATGATATTTGGATTATCATGATTTTTTGGATATATTAGGTGAGGGTAGTATAAAAAATAAATTAAAGTGAAAAGAAAATAAAGAAAGAAAAATGGGATTTTACCTGTTGAATTATTATCCATGAGAACCTCCTTAATGAAATTATTTTTGGTCATTTATTGATTATAAAGTCTCCTATATGTGGGGGAGAGACTTGGGAAGAGGATTGAGTATAAATTATACAATCTTCAATGCTTAAGAGGTGTGATGAGAATAGGTGGTGAGGGGTGCTATTTATAGTAGAGGAGAGGGGATTTTTTTATTTTTTTATTCATTGATTTATTATTTTGTATTAAGAAAACAAATAATGAGGATTATATTAATAAATATAGTATATATTGAATGATAGTTCAAGATTATGTTTCTTACATTAGCAATGACTCAAGGAATAATGTATTTAATAATTTCTAAAACATTTATTAACTTATACTGTGATATAATTATATAACAATTTCATTTATAATATGCATAAATTTAATTTATACATTCATATGTGAGTTTACTATTCTAATGGTCACATTACTATTCTAATGGTAAAGTTACTATTTAATAGTATATTACTATTCTTTTAAGCTAAGTGTTGTGTGAAACATAATCTATTTATTTAGGAAGAAACATACTATAAAATCTTTTGGTGTTATAGGACTATCCATACACTTGAATATATGATGAAATAATGATTGATGGACTTTAATGGAGTATGGGATCATAATATTCCTCTAGAAATGTTCTTATACAATAATAGTATCCACTAAATAATCCAAATGGATACATATGAATCCCCTTATGGGAATTGAGGTAGAACATATGGATGCTAGGATGAATATGGAGAATGAAAGTTGTTGAGTGATAAAATGGTATAGGAAATGATAAAAAATTTAAGACCATTCATCAGCACATCGGTACTGCTGAAAGTCATTATAAGAGATGTGATGATAATTATTGATCGGGCTTGAATTATTGGGTTATAGATAAAGTGTCCCTCTTCATATCTTCACTAAAGAGAGACACGAGGATTGAGAAGAAGGGGAAGCTATGTCCCCAGTATGTCGGTCCCTTTGAGATTCTCGATCACATCAAAGTTGTCGCATATCGACTAGCAGTCCCACTAACTGTTTCTCATGTGCATGATGTATTAAAAAAGTATCTCCTAAATAAATATATACATGATCTATAACATTTAGTAAATTTAGAGGTTTTATATTTTGAAAATTATCACTCTTTAGAAGAGTGTTCGGTGAAGATCATTAACTGTAGAGATAAAGTGCTATGCAATAACAGAGATCACCTAATGAAAGTATTATGGTGAAACCGTATGTATGGGGAGGAAAAATTGGAACCGAAAGAAGTCATGAAGGAGAAGTTCCCTCACTTATTTTCACTATATTATGTAACAAAACATTTAGATGTATAATTTTCTTATGTGTGAAAGAATGTAATGACCCAAAATTGTATCAATGTGATTTTATTTCTAAATAAATATTTGCATCATATTTAGTAATATAATATTATATAATACAAACATACCATGGGATAAAACCAACCACATTTTATTAAATTAATTTAAAAATTAAATTAAAAGTATAAATATGGACATAATATTTTTAATTCTTACAATAGGATAAAAATAGAAAATAATATAACAATAATAGGAAAATTTGGATCTCCTAGATCCCCCAAAATAATCTCTCTCACAGAAAAAACTGTAAAAATAATGAAAAATATCAGAAATACAATATGAATTTTAAAAATGAATATATATATATATATATATATAATTTTGAGAGAAAATAGAAGTGAATGAATATTTAAGAAAATATGAGGTATTTATAGAAATAATGAACACATATGACCATTACAAGTCTGACTATTAGAATAGTAATCTGACTATTGAAATAGTAATATGACAATTGATAATAGTAAAATGGTCGTTAGAATTGTAACCTAACCTATTAAAATGTAAAATAATATTTATGTATCTTATAAAATAATAATATTACATATTTATATAATAATGAAAATAAATAAAATTGTTAAATGATAAAATAAGTGTTTAGATTTTTGGAAAATATTAATGTTTTATTTACGTTTTTATAAAAAATATAAACATTAAAAATAAGGTATGTTTTTATAAAATGGGGTTATAGATTAACATTATATTGTATTATAATAACAATATAATTTTATGAGAACATAAGTAATTTTTCAAATGGTTTGAAAATTGATCATAATATTAAAATTGGTATTTCTGAAAATAAATAAGTGTTTTATTTAAAAATTCAATTTCTCTTATTTGGGAAATTATTTTTATAAAATGGTATTAATTTTTTTGGATCTATACATTATTAAATGGTTATGGTGAGATTTTTTAACTTTTTAATAATAAATGAATTTTTTAGTGAATAGTGAAATATGAAAAAATATAATATTTAACATTATAAGATAAATATAAAAAAAATAGGTATAGGTGATTTAAGAATCAATTAGGTTGAAATCACATGCATAATTTTCTATAAGTGTTCAAAATATTAATCCCTATTGGTATTCTTGATCCAAAATAATAAACTAATAAATATAATATTAAAAAAACACCACTCCCCCCTTATAAATACCACCCTCGACACATAATTTCCTCACATATTCTCGGAATTAGAGCTTACCAAATTTCTTCCCAATTATCTTAAAAATACTCTACCCATGTAAAAGTGCTACTGATATTACCAAATACCATTTAATGTATCCTTAAGGGGTGTCTTAATAAGATACAACCACAAGAAGAAGTAAAATTCCTGACTAACCATTTTAAATTTTATTCTTTATCTACCACCCTCTTATGTTTTCCATTTAACTAAAAATAGTAACATCAGTAACCCAAATATAATTATATATTGTTATTATGGTTTAGTATCCATCTTCTATCATCTCTTCTTTAGATTATAAAACCAAAACGTTTTTTACAATATGGTTAGTTCACCACCTCCATGAACAACATACTTCATTTTTCTCCACCGCCTTCAAGATTGGTCATTAAAATATTATTATTATTAAATAAGATGATAATTACAATATTATTACTTATTTAATGTTTTTAATTAATATATAGAAGTATTATTAAATAAAAAACAAGTATGTGATGGTTGGTATGGTCAAAAAAATTAATAAACCACATAACCATAGTTTTAAAAAATAAATAAATCATCCCTATGTTGGAACACAAAAGGATATTTGGGAGAATTTTAATTTATGGAAGGATATGAATACCATTTAATTTAAATTCTACATTTTTTTATTATTTTACAAGAAAATTAATTATTATCCACATGTTATTTGACCTTGGAACCATGAAATAAACTCCCTTAGAATTAGAAAATTTATCATTATTTCTAAAAGAAATGGTTGTAAATGAATATATTATCATTATAATAAATAAAATAAATATTTAAAAGGTTATTAATTAATTTTTTATCTAGGATTTTATGTTTATGTAAAAAATGATTTTGTAACCTAAGGTAAGGGATCTCTTGATACCACATTTTTTTATTTGGGTTATGACCTTTCTCTCTCTAACTCACATTATCTCTCTATTTGTTGTTATGGAATTATTATATATATTTATATTACATATATACTAATATTATTTCTCCTACCTTTAATGGGATAATATATTCTTTAAGTTTATTTCTGAAATGTGTTCTTTAAAATCAAACCCAATTATGAGGAACATTTATTTCCCTGAACCCTTTTAAGTAAAACCCTTTAAAGGAATTTTTTAAAATAACGATTTCAATAATTAGAGAAATATTTTAGAGATATCCATTTTGGCTTAACAATAGTTTTCAAATAAAATTACATATTTATTCTTTCTTCAATCTCTTTAACAAATTCCTTAAACCACCATTTTGAAAGTTCATATCTACACCGAATTCTTTACCTTTTCTCGTGACATTTTTTTTAAAATGAACACCATATTTTGAGACCAATTATTATGAATTCAAATATAATCAAAAAAAATATTTAATTATTTATTCTCTTTGGAATATTTATAAAATATACTCTTATTTTGATATGAGACAAGATTATGAAACTCATTTCTTTCCATGGGTAATTCTTATATTTTTTTCTGTATTTTTTATTTTCATTTGTGGAAAACATAGTCATGTACATGTTATGATGGGTGAAAAAAATATAAAATTAAGGCATTGAGTAATGGTTATGTTCTAATGATAGGATATATGTGGTATTATAGAGTAAACCTAATCCTGGATAGGAATCTATCCACCACGTGATTTTTTCTTGTAAATTAGTCTCGAATTATACTTATGTAATGTTATCTGTTGCTTCAAATTTCTTATGTTTACATGATCATATGATTTCTTGTTATTTATGATATTTTCTAATATTGTTAGTCATGGGACTTATCTTTTATGATATCATGTTATGTATTATGAATCATTTGAAATTATTTTTATCATTTTAATTCCTTTATTGGGATTTTAGCTCACCAATTTTTTTATGTATTACCAAGGTTATCCTATGTAGATTTTGGAAATCAAATGGATTTAGGAGATAACTGTGGAGATTTATACAAAGATGTTTATTTGAGTTTCATGTTATTGTTTTATGTACCAATTATTCCAAAGAAACTAATACTCTTGATCATTTGGTTGTGTTTATTGGATATTTATGTTAAAAATAATATAATAATATGTGTAAAAGGATTGGTTCATTATATGTTTAGTCCTCATGTGAACCATATTTATTTTATAAAGCATGTATATAATATGATCCAAATGGATTTATTTTTTTATTCTTATAAAATGAAAGATTTGGTCCATTCTACCACTATATAGACTGTTAATAATACCTAACTCAATGGTATTTTTTAACAAACAAAAGTAACTTTTAATTAATTTTATTTCATTAATGAAAAAATATATAATTCCCAAAATAATTTTATTAAATTTTTAATACTTTAAAATAATTTTATATTCTTTTCTGATTTTTTTTGATTATTTTGAGGCCTTACACCAGATTTAAAAATTCAATCCCTTTTTGGGTTTGATTATGATAGGATTTTAACTCAAATCAATCTATTTTTGGTAGGATACAGTGCCCTGTGCGGCATTGCAAGGCTTGAAAACCACCCAATTATGAAGGAAGTAAAAAAATTAAAAAAGTATTAGAGTTTGTGTCCTTGAACCTCTTAAATTTTGACTTTTTATTATTATAATTTAAATAAATAAGTTTTATATAATGATTTATATATGTATATAATGTTAATATGATAATTTTCTTAGAGTAATCATTTAATTATAAGGTTATAATAGTTCTAGACTATAATGAGAACCTAGAGATGGTATGATGATATTATTAAATCAGTCTTATAGTATATATACATTAATTTGATAGGACATAGATGATTTCTAAATATATAGTGTTGGAGGCTCATAATATATTAATACTTCATCTCATAAAATTTTCACTTAGTAATATCAAGGAAGGGAGGTTATGAGGTCAAACTCACTGAATGGAATTTCATATGTTTTATATGTCATTATATATTCCTATATGTGAATGTGTGTATCAGTCCTTAGACTTGAGGTTATTATTAATGTGTATCATGATTAATGTAAATTAATGTTTGGATAAAAATGGTGATGACACATTCTATCAATCAGGTAGAATACCTTCTGTGAATTATAAGTGATATGGCCATTGGTGCTAAAAAATAAAGCATGCACTTTTTTAGGATGACCATAAAATGTGCCTCACTCAGATGACATGATTTGACTTAAAGATAAAGGGGTTTCACACTTGATGAATAAGATTACAATAGGATCTCCATATGTCTCTTGAATACTCGTATACCAAGGGTTAGATACCCATCACTAATATCACCTATTTTGGT
Organism: Viscum album; assembly: GCA_963277665.1. Taxonomy (NCBI): domain Eukaryota; kingdom Viridiplantae; phylum Streptophyta; class Magnoliopsida; order Santalales; family Viscaceae; genus Viscum; species Viscum album. The sequence continues at coordinate 1,473,687,892 of OY728166.1, forward strand.
GACATGGGTTTGAGAACATCCCATTTAGAGTAGGCTATGGATTTTATCCAATTTAATAGAAAATGTTGGTCCACATTAAGATAAATATTCAAATCCTTTTTAAGCATCATTTGGCCATGAAAAACATATTATATGGGTAATCCATATATTTTATGGTTTATTATAATTTTAAAGCATCAATTTTATAACTCAAAGATCCAAAATGGACCTACACATAAAAATATTGGTCGTTTGAAGTTGGAAAGAGATTTTCCAAATTTCATTCAGTTCATAACCATAAGATATCCCACACTCCATACCTAGGTGCTCAGCCTTACGCCCTTATTAAATAGCCCTATAACCTATTCCCTATTATATATTCCCTAGTTTTTTTCACCATAATATATTATTCCCAATCAAATCCCCACATATTCTACCGTCATCCACCCAAATGAATCGGTACGAGCCTCCAAACATATTTTTTCATGCCTCGAAGTCATACTTGGGTGGATGATATGGTTAAAAGTTATAATAACCCATATTCTTGTAACAAGGATGATGTTTTCCAATAAAAGGAACCACATACCCCTCATTTTTAACATAAATTACTTTGTACAATAGAATCTAGGATTATAGAATTTGAGTGCATATATCTACTATCTATGTGCCCATGTATTATATAAAACCCTCCTTTGGGTGTTTTAAAATAAAATCCTATAGAGTGGTAACAAAAAATTATATTCCCATGTCCTCATAATTAGAGTTGTTTCTTGGGAACTGAAGCACTTTGGCGCCGAACTACCAAATCACCGGACCACCTAGTCACGAGACCACTTAAGTCCCCATTCACCTGGGTCACTTAATTTGGATCCAATTAACCTAGTTCACCTACCTGGTTTAACATTATTATATACCATAGGGGATAAATCCCCACATAGCTAGTTGGGATTAATGATAGGATATAGTCTCAAGACTTCTGCTCAATCCCTTCTCTTTTTTCACTCGCCCCAATGAAGAATCAAGAGTCGCACTATAAACTTTTCAGGTCGGGTCAAACATGATGTGGGTTTCAATGACTAAAAACCTATCCTTGGTCGAAAAAACACATTTATTTGATATCCAGTTCTTGGTTTCCCCATAAAACTTGATTTGAGATAAACCTCTTGTTTTCTTCATAATCTTTAAGTTGAGATAATCTTATTGGTTTTCTCATATACCTTGAGTTGGGATACTCTTCTTGGTTTCCATATATACCTTGAGTCAATATTCTCTTTTTATTTTCCTTTAATTCTTTCACATGGTTCACTTATTGAGATTATCTAAAAATGTTTTATTTGATATAAGTCATAAAGTATCCTTTTTCTAGGTACATTTCACCTAGTTGTCCATTCCACATGATTTTATATTTCATGGAAATGGTCATTGATGAATGTTCTGAAAAGGCACTAGTGTGGCCCTTATAACATGAATATCAAAGGTAAAAAATGTGTAACACACTAATGTTTTATTATGTGTTTTTGTTTAAATTAATACTATGTTTAATATCTTGTTTCATATGCAAATTTGAACTAAAAAAAATAGAGATATATTTTATTTTAATGAAAATGGGCCTCAATATATTAGAATAATACAATGTGAAACATCCTTAATAAAATTTCAAGAATATTAGAACCTCAATTAAATAAAAATATAAAAATTAATTTAATAATATTTCTTATAAAAATAGGCATTTTAATTTCTTATATATTTTTATTATTGTTTTTTAATAATGATTTGTTGTGTTCTAAAACCCATGAATTATTAAACTATAAATTTTAATTGTTTGTGATTAAAATCCATTAATGTTAAAAATGAATATTTTTTCAAATAACTATTTTAAGGTGTTTTATTTTTATCATAGATAAAATGGATTAACTTAATAGAACTATTATAATAAAATGATTCAATGAGAAAACAAATAGATTTACACTCATTTAATTATGGATTGGTATGAAATAAGAACACTTGAAGTTTAAAAAACAATTAGATATTTTTTTTCATTTAAAAATTTAATTCCAAAAGTATATAATAATAATTATACAAAATGAACCACATTTTTTCATTCATTATGTTAAAATTAATCTAGGGTGAATTTTTCATATTTTTCAAAAAATGTTAATTTTTGGGTGAATATTAGAAATATAGTTTTTATGCATTATAAATTTACTATTTTAAAACTAAATTCTATCACCCATATAAATTAAATATAATAAAATGGTTCTCATATTTTGAATCATAATGTTTAAATTATGTAATAAGGTTATATTTTGTAAGATCATGTGTCTGTAAAGGTTGAAAATTCCAAAAGGAATTTTGAATTTTCAGTTGGTTGAGGGGGCGTATTTTCAACTAGGGGTCATAATGGAATTTATGGAGTTTGAACACCTCAAAAATGTGGGTTTTTACATGTAATAGAGATAATTTGGTGGTTCTTATCTTTAATAGGTCATCTAAGTTATGTCAAGGCTACCTGGGTTGCACTTGCAGCCACCAGCTAGCTAGTGGCTGGATAGTGCCACATGTGTGCTACAAGTGGTCATTGGATAGCCATGGGGGAAATTTTAGTAGAAAATTTACTATTTCCCCCCTTTTAAAGGTTAATCCTATAACCCAACACTTAACTATATATTGAGTGGACAAAACCTATATAGTTGGGCCTCTTTCTCCCACGATTCTTTTATGATTTTGGCTACTCTTGAGAATATTTTACTGCGATTCAATGTAAGACTCAACCTATATTTGAATATTTATTTTCATCCTTCCATATTATATAATTTTGGTTGTCTCTAGGTTATAAACTATTATTGTTTACACTATAGTATGGTGGAATCATCTTGATAAGATGGGGTTTCCTGGTTTCTTTTATAGGGGATATCCCAGGAGGACATCTGTATGCAGCCGCTCAACGTTTTGATGTATATTGTACCATTGATTTTATTATAGTATTAATTTAATATGAAATTATTATAATGATGTAAATTGTTGTTTTAATTGGGAATTTGTCTCAGGGTAGTTTTAGGGGTGTGTCAGGGATGGTCGGTACCCCATTGCTCAAAAAATTGATAATTGTTGGACAATCGATGAGTTCAAATGCATTATGTCAATTTGAAATTTATTTTTTAATTAATATTAAATATTTTAATTTATTTTTTAGGATTTATTATACTGTAATAGGATTCATAACCATGGTAAATCCTTCATTTATCTTAAAGTATCCAAGAACTAACTACCGACTTTTGAATTAAATGGAAGTGGCTTCTTTTAAGGTAGGTGGTTCTACATGCATACCCCTATTGTTAATTCTTATTTTTATTAGACATGTGATATGTAATATCTCACCAATATGGGTGAATATAAATTTTAAATCAATTAATTTTTTAATTATAATGCTTTTCCTTGAATTAATTGCACAATGTTCTAGGGGCATGAGTTGCTTTTGACACTAGCTTGACCCGCCTCAGTCATCGATAATCAAGACCTTGATTGCAACGACGTGCCTTATGGTTTCTTAACCCCAAAGAGTGTTTAATTAAACCAACTAATTTGATGCAGTGTCCCTAGCTTATGATACCTAGATACATCTAGGTGAACATGATTGGTGTCCTATGATGGGTAGCCTAGGGGCTCGCCATACAAAGACTTTGAGTTATCACATGGTGAGATAACCACAAGGTGAGAGTTAATATCTTATTATGGTATGACAACCTAGGTGGGAATATCCTAATAAGATGGATTAATAGTTCAAGTGTTCATACCAACCAAGAGTATCATTGAAATGGATTTAGGTTATTTCTGATCCCACTGGGATATTTTCTTGGGAGTTCAGTGAGGCCTAGATGAGACCTTGATGGTGCAGAGTGATTTTGTGCACTTGGGTGACATGATTAAATCTAGGAGAAACAATGGGATTGATGGGATCTTATGATGGGTTATAGATTTCATGATACCCAAGTGACCCCAATGTATTCCCAAGAGATATAGGACCCTAGTGAGAGGGTGTATGTGGGCATGGGTAGTGATGATTGTTGGTGTCACCTTAGAACCCATATAAATGGTTTGTACGTTTTATGGTCATGAAGAGTTTGTTTAGACTCCTAGGATTAAATTTTGATATTAAATGATAGGTTAGATAAATGTCTACCCATACCACTATGTTTTTGTATTCATGTTGGACATGGTATACACCCTTTGGGTGGGTTAGATATGATATGGGAAACACCCCTAGGGTGGTGTTTTTATAGTTTGAAAAGAAAACACCCTTATGGGAAGTTGTGAAAACTAAATATGTAAGGTTATTAAAACCTCCTATAGGGAATTATCCGAAACTACTAGTAGGGATACCTAGGATTTTTATTCCTTATTACCTTGGTTTCATGTAGAAGATGGTGTTCCTACCACATGCGATATGCCAGGTCATGTGGGGTCTTCAATAAACTTTGTTTATCTTTTAATAGGATGAAATTTCGGCCACGTTCTAGCTATCAGGGGCTTGTGGGGTCGAAGGTGGGAATGGAAAAACCTTTTGTGCTACTGGGTCTTAGCTTCCATGACCATTTCATACTAGTATGGAAAAGTCCCAATGATTGAGATTAACCTAGGTTATTATATTTTATACTAGGGTAAGTGTACCCCCTTGGGTTATATAGCTGGGTGGTGGATCCTAGGTTTATTATATGGTTGGCATGGTCATCACAACATGGTCAGAGACACTCTGACACTAGATGAAGCAGGTATGGTCAATCGGGGTCATGATTTTAATAATCTATGGTGATTTATTTATTTATGTTTGTTTGTTTATTTTCTAATATTTGTTTATATTATTCAGAACATGTCACTTTCTAATATCACTATATTTATTTTTTATATATGAGACTGTGTTGGTGTTTTCCTACTAAGTTTTATACTCCCACCCTTCTTATGACTTCATTTCACTTGGGTACTCAGGATGAATCTCACATGGTTGTAAGTATAGGTTCAATAGGGGCTTGGGTTTTTCCTAATCGAGTTAAAGAAACTTTGTTGTAATACTATATTAGGATGTGGCTTGGCTTGGTGATGTAGTAGATCCTCACTTGTAATTTTGTTTCTTTTGTTTATCTTTTATATTTGATTATCCTATTAGGTGGTTGGTTTTATATTATTGTATTATGTTTCTACATATCATATTATTACTGTTTTATGTTATATTTAACCTATATACTTTGGTATTTTTGTATTTTTCATGATAGTTAGTTACTTATATATTATTTAATAGTATGATAAGGGGAATAGTCAACCCCAATACCTCTTTAAGACCCCCACTACTAGTCAGCATCCTCCAATATACGGGGAGAAACGCCTGTGGTCACATGGTGACCGGACTAGTTACTATTCAAATTGAGATGGGTCAGTATGTTACAAAGGGGTATCATATGTGTTTTTCTAGTATGGCTATTTGGGATATATTCGAACTGGGATATAGAAATGTGTTATAGATTTTTATGTACATTGGTCAGGTGCATTATGAACACTATTTCTGATGAGAAATCTAGTTTACTAAATAATGGGATTGATGTTTTGGATTTTGGATGTTATGGTTGATTTATTTCACCTCATGCGACACACATGATGTTAATATTTATGACTCATTGTGGATTTTTGGATATTTTAATATAATAAAGAATATTATTATTGGATTTTCCCCTCATTACCCATAGTGGAATGAGGCATCTCATGAATCATGGTTAGGTATGTAGGATTCACAAGACATCTAGGGATGCTAGTGTGATTTTTCCTCACTAAAAATAGAGGTTCATCTATTTGAAGTGTCAATAACAAATCATATGTAATTTTTCCCTATATGTTCTTAGTGGAAGTATGTTCAACTAGAAATACTTATACATATTGGTATATTTTTATAATGGCAGGTCATGTGGATATATAATGGCATTCTTATTGATAAGGATGAGGGTGACGATGTAGTCCCATGCGCACAGGGGGGTGGTGGACCAAATAGTTCAACAAGGAAGTTATATTCCCTAGAGATAGATCCCTTGGGTAGATTCCTCTATAGGTTATTTTATTTAAAGTTCCAGTAACAACATATATATTTTTCCCCTGTATATCTTGGAATTTAATTCTACAAAAGCAAGACCGTGAGAGTGTTTTTCTTGATATTGAACATATAGGATGATTTCTCTTTATATATATATATGTATATATCATTTCACATGAGAATTTGATCCTTAATGGGGTGGATCCCATTTGTGGAGGCCCAATGAGGACTTTCCTAAGTTTTTTATTCTTCCCATGTATAGATGCTTATGAGAAACAGTTCCATATTAGGCTAAGTTTTTGTGCCATTATGAATGGATGAGTTTCCATGAGACTCTATTATATATAAATATGTAACCCTTGAGAAAGTGTTTGGAACATCATATGTTGGGGGATATTTGTGAGGGATGCATAGATGATGCTATGTGGTTTGTGGACTATGTGATACATAGTTTATTGGTGGTATGAGAGACCCAGGTGACCCTTGGGATGTGACTCAAGATTATGAGTGAGTCTGTTCCTATTTATGTTTAAAGGTAATCTTTTGGGTTGGTTATCCAAAGTTAGTTTGTTCCTTAGATATGGAAAGCATGAATTGATGATTACTTTTGTGATCGATGCATTAAGTTTCTATTGAGATTGTGGGATGTAAGCATGGTGATGGTGCCTTGGGTTTTATGGACTTAGAACCTTGATTTCTAGTGGATTGGTATCAAATTTATATTCAAATGGTAGAACTAGTCTAGTACCTATTCTTATCGACTCTGGATTCTCCTTAAAATCATGTTTCAAGTGTAGGTAGATGCATTTGTTTTTAGAAAAAATTTAAATGGAGGCTAAGTGTATGGTTAAGAAGGAAACTATCGAGGATACATATTTTGAAGAGGAGAACCTAGGGTTATTCTAGTTAGAAATAACTGACATGTAGTAAGATTATTAACATAGGGTTATAGTGGTGATCCTGGACCTATGTTTTATGTAAGGAATTCCTAAATAAAGCATTGAGGATTCATAGAGATTGAAGAGTTGGAATGTCATAGAGCATGAATATCATAGTTTCAATAATGTGTGACTCATAAAGTTATGATATGGGTTTTATAATTGTTCAAAGGGGAAAATATGACCTATATGTTTATATTAGATCGAGGTGTCTCTCATTTTCTATATATTTAACCAGTTGAATTTGAAATTGGTGATGTCCATGGGAGGTAATCTTTTGACCGTGGTTTGGTAGGAGCATCATGTTTTTGATGATGGTCAAATATATTAAGATTTTCACTTGAGGAGTGGTATAAAGAAGTTCAAAGGGTAGGAAGTATATCATTGACCATTTGATGGTGTGACCCTCCCAATGAATTTGATTTCACTAGTTTCCATGGGGAGAATTTCTATGACTCTAGAATAGGTATTTGACTGATTTATTATTTTGAAACTAACATTGGATTGAGTTAATCTACATTCAGTAATTGTGTGGAATGATGGATGGGACATGGGACATGGGGTTTTAAATTTCAATCTGGGAAGTGTTACGGTTAAAAGAACACTATTATAGTGGGGAGAAGGATGTTGATCATGGTGATACAACCCTCATACTAGACAGATCATGGGTACATGAAACCATTTGTTGGATGGTTATTATAGATTTTAGGCACCATTGAGTAAACAAAACAAAATTCAATTGGATATATGATTTTTGGGAATACATTTTTATATGATATTGGATGGAGTCTAAGTGTTGGCGTCAGACTCAGTGTGAACTTGGGGTGATCTGAGCATGTTCGGACCAGAGATGCATCGGTTCTTCTGTATAACCCAATGATTGGATTATTGGTGAGGATAGAAATATAGGAATTATATTGGAAGTAGATCATAATTCATTGAACATGTTTGGACAATCATGGGATGTTTTTAGGATTTAAGGTGTCATGATAATGTGTTTTTGGAGACACATCAGCAGTGGAGGCTGAGCGGTCACGAGACAGGTTAGTTGGGGGAGGTTCAGCTATTATCCTTACATATAATTGAATTGGTTTTTTATGGAAACTATGTTAGGAGTGTAGTTTGAGACATAGAGTTGATACTTGAGAATCATTCAGGCCTTTTTGAAGAAATAATGGTATATCCCAGTTCACTGAATAGATGACTGGGAATCATCCCATTTAGTAGAAAATCAAGAATGAGGTTTGGTATAGTAGTTTTAATATAATTATTCATGTAACATACTAACTCGAATCACTATATCTAAGCCAGAATTCCACAAGACGTAAGGCATGCCTCCCCATACACCAAAGGCTTCTGACTAGTAGTGAGGGTATTTTTGAAGTAATGGGGAGACTATACCCACCATGAGAGTACAAAATAACAAATAAATAAAAAATATAAATAGTATACAATCTGTGTATGGTGAAACCAAAAACATTCAATTTTTATGAATTAATATTGAACAACATTCCCAAATCTGGAAACAAGGCACAGATATCCCACTATAATAATCATCGGTATTAGTTCGAGAAAGAATGAATGTACAAGAGGACCTATAACTGCCATCCTCACCTCATCATTGTATAAATTCTTTTAAAGATCTATCCTACTCAATGATCAAACCCATTTCATACCACAACATGTATCATAAAAATAAGGTTTACTTGGGTACCCAAGTTCCATGGCCACTTGAGAAGGGTGTTAGTAAAACTCAGTGGGAGACCAAAAAAATAGTCCAATACCTAAAAAATACATGTAATTTATGTTCATGTGATAATATTAGAATAAATTATAACATTAATACATAAATTTTAACACATAACATATAATCACTAATGAACAAAGAAAAAAGACTCATGGGTAAGGGTGTCATGTTCTTACCAAGCCTTTACAAACCCTGGTCGTACTTACTTTAGTTCCATGCAATAAGAAAGGTCCAAAGAGCATATATTATTCAAAAAATATATGTAATGGCCCCATGGTCCCTAGATTTTATTTCAATCTTTTGGGATTTTATCTTTTATCTCATGTTTCATAAGGTATCTAGTTTAATTGTTCAACAAAGCCATCACATCTAGCCTCCATCATAAGCCAGGCCTTAGGACTGTCAAACCCCATCACTATTCAAAGGTCATGCCTCAAAGACATCATATCCTATCAATGTTGCTATCATGTGTCTAGCCTCAAGGAAATCATTCCTTAACCCTTTATCATGTCCATTGTCATCATCGTTTCAATCTATGCATATTCCTCCTCTAAGGTATAATTATATCATGATAGTCCAATTGTTCGGAGTAACAAGGAAATGCATCTAAAATAATGTTAATACATACCACTGAGTATATAATAAAACATTAACACACACAAAAACATCATGTGAATCCAAAAGCAACAAACATAACAATCCATCATAAAAAACAGAGTGTAACAAGCTATATAAGCATACTAATGGAATTAAGAATCATATATGGGTCACACATGCTAGACATGAACCCAAATGTGATCAAAGTATCAAACATACTATAATAATATATATAAGAACACTCATGGAATCAAAAACCATATGCAGGTCTTATGGTCAAAACACACCCATATATGTTCAACCACCAGACATGGTCTCATGGGTTACAAACAAACACATGCGATCAAGGAATCATACATGATATCAAAATCTCTAGTTCTCATATAGAACAACCACACATAAAGAGGGTCCATTTAATCTAAGGATTATATTAGTGTTAAATCCTCTACTATTGGTGGTCAACATCAAGCTAGCGTGTAAGGGTCTATCAAGGCCCTTGGTTCTTTTTTCAATTATATTTTGCATAGTTTCATTAATTAATTATGACTTATGATTAATTAATTAATTAAGAATTACAAGTTATTCAAAACTCAATTGAAAATTAAGGGTCATTCTCCCAAGGTGTATAACTTCATATCACCTTCCAATAAATATAAATAACACCATAGGGTAGTGTACATAGGGCCACCCACCATAAAAAGAGTTCACTCCAAACCAAGCAAGGCCCAATAATTGATTCATCAAAGTCCATTTGGCCTCTATCAATCACAACAAGGTTCTACTCATTCTTAAACATTCCAAAATAATTAATTATAAATAAATTATAATTAATTTAATTATTACAAGGAACCTCATATTCAAAGGAAAAATGAACACTTGATAAAGATTTTCTGAATATCACCGGCTAGCTAAAACCATGACCAACTATCCCTAGAAGGTCTGTAACATTCTTCTTTATTCATTATAGACAAAATATATGTCACATAGAAATTATACAAAAGAAATTTTAGTATAACTATATTTTAACTTTTAGAATAAAACCAAAAAGTGACGTACCTTATCTACAATAGCCTCCATTGGAGATTGGACACTTAGAGTGCACTCATGGTTCGATGATGAGTAAAATCCCCAAAACAATTCCTTGATATGATAGAAAATTCAACTCAATTTGAACAAAAACCAAAGAAGGAAACATTAATTAACATAAATTAAATGAAATTCCCATCAAAAACAAGAATTCATTATCATAGGACATCATCTACACATGCAGATCAAAAGCTCCATTATTCTCAGACAATTCCATCATTATCAAATATAATTTTCATCCAATCTAATAAAGATCATGCCAGGAATGAAATTTTGATAATGATGATCAATGATAATAGGATTCAAATATAATTAATATGTAATTTTTTTCAAGGGCTTAAAAATACAGATAGGATCATCCACAATGAACTATACAATGATTTGATAACACATGAAGAAGAATGAGACCAAGATCAAATAAAAACAAAGTTTATCACCTAGATTTAGAAAAGGATCTCACATATATCCACCCTATTTCAAGGGAATCTATTGAATATAGGAAGAAGAGTGGTTAAGTCAAAAAGAAAATAAAAAATTTAGGTGTAGGGGATAAATACTAAGTGAGAAATGATGGATAAAAATATCAAAATGGCCTCTATTAATGTTTTTATAGCATTCCCCCACTGACTGGTTGATGAGTTTTTCTTGGTAGCTAAGGTGTCTTCCCACCCTACTATATAGCTAGTGGTTGTAGCAATATCCTTGGATTCACCGAGTACCCTTAATTGAAATGTGAATCATTGAGTCACCCTCTAATATTCTATTCATGTTTAGAAACACCTTGTCAATATGTTCAAACATGATTCACCTTGGTACACCACCCAATTATTTGAATAAACCATTAACTAGATGAAAATTTCAAACTTCTTCTAAAATTCACAAACTATAATGATTCGGGTCATTACACAATAGGTGGATGTGTTTTGATGATTTGGAAACTACATATAGCAGGTCGATAGACCACTGATAATGTGCATCGATATATGTTTCTTTTGGTAGGGGATGTCACGTGTCAAAATAGATTATTATGATCCAAAAATTACGACAGGGATCACCATGATATGAATGATAAAATGGGTAGATACACCTTATGTTTCTCAGGTAAATGGGAACAAGTGAGCATCATCTCAATGTTTCGGTAGTGAAATTGAGCGACGAATTGTGTTTCAGTAATTTGGGTGCCTTATGGTTGGAGTTATATTATAAGAGAATGTTTTTATTTAAAATATAGAACACAACTAATTGAATGGGAATTGGAAACTATGGTAAGATATGATATTTTTTTAGAAGACCATTAAGACATATTAGATATGGGAAGTATTTTGGTGGGAGATTTTGTGATCTTAAATTTGTATGGGTTGAAAATTCCAAAAGTAATTTAAATTATCAGTTAGTTGATATGAATGATTTTGAATCATATTATTTGGAGCTTAAACACATTAAACATGTGTTTTTTTCCATTAAATGAATATTATATGGTGTTTCATAGGTTAGGGAGGGCACTGAAGGGCTTATGGGGCCACATTTGAAGCAACTGTCAAGAAAGTGAGGCATTTGGGGAGAAAACTTACTAATTTATACATTGATTTTTTTGAAGTGGAATCACCCTCCTCCATATCTTTTATGTGAATAGTATCCTTTCTGTCATGCCTCTTCTCCCTTTATTTTTATTCAATGTATCCATTGTTAAGGTATTTTTTATAAATTAAATGTGTGGGTCAACCTATGTTGGCCTCTCTTCTCCTCCTCCTTCACTCTTCTATAATTTTGGTTACTTGTAGGTTATGTATTATGAATTATTCTAATAGATCATGGTATAATCATCCTGATAAGACAAGTCTTCCTTATGGATTGTGTAGGGGACATCCCAAGTTGACATTTTCACATCGTCGCTCATCATTTTTATTAAGGTACGTTGTATTACCAATTTTATTATTTTTTCCAATAAAATTAAATTAGTTTAAAGATGTAAATGATGATTTCTGTTGGGTATTTGGATTGTATTAGTTTTAGGGGTGTGTCATGGATTTTAATTACCATGTTTCTCTAAGAATGGGTGATTATTGGACATTCTATGTGTTCATAGATATTATGCATATTTTAAATTGATTTTTTAATTAATATTAAATGTTGTAATTTATTTAATGGGATGTATAGGATACCGATAGGATTTGATTCCTTGTAATGGGATTCATTGTTCTTAAAGAAGCCAAGAAGTAGTTGTAAATCTAGGAATTAATTGAAATTGGGTTCTTTAAAGGTAGGTGGTTCAGCTTACATACCCATATGGTTCATGCTTAACTTTATGAGCCATGGGAGATGTGTGGTCTCTCCACTGTAGGATAATAGATATTTTAAATTCATAAATTTATTAAATTATAATATTATTTTTTGAATGAATTTCAAAAATTTCTACAGCCATTATTGTCCTTGAACACTGGTTTGATCCACCTCGTTTGTCGATGACAAAGGCCTTGATTTTAATGGTATGCCATGAGATGTATTAACCTTAAATAAAGTCTAATTAAACTAACTAATGTTATATGATATCCATAGAGTAGTATCCCTAGAGTATTTTTGGTGGAGGTGATGGGTTTCCTTGGATGGATAGCATATGGGTTGGCCATACGAGCACCTTGAGTTTCCATAGGACCTTCTTCTAGACAACATGACCACGAGGCAAGATTTATTTTCCTACTAAGGTATTATAACTTGGGTCTGTAGTACCTAATGAAATTGATGAATAGGTTAGGTGTTTGGTCCATCCTAGGGTATCATTAAAGAGATTGAGATTAAGGCCATTCCCCTTTTGATGTTTTCCCAGGAGTTCGTTGAGGCCTTGACAAGACTATGATGGTGTCAAGTAACACTGTTCACTTAGGGTGATGGGATTTGACCCAGGATACAAGAATGGGATTGAGGGACCCTAATGAGTTTTAATAATTGTGATGAGACCTAGGGGACCCCAGTGGGTTCCCCATATTTATAAAACCCTAGTGAAATAGAATATGTGATAATGGTTAGTGATAATCATGTGTGTCACCTATGAAATTGGATCGATGGATTATCATTGTTACAACCATGAAAATAATGGTTGGGATCTTGGGAGATGACTATGGGATTGCATGATAGGTTAGGATGAACCCACATGATAGAACAATTTGTTTATTAGGTTTAAAAAAAATATTTATTTAATTTCAATAAATTAAAAGTTAGGTTGATTGATTTAAAAGTGTGAGAATGGTGGTGGACCCTACATAGCGCTGCTACTCACCCCATGTTTTGGTCTTTGGATTGATCTATTGCCATAAAATCTTAGCCCTTTATTTATATATCTTCAGGGTGATCAAGATAACATTATATTGTAACCAATTAAGCAAATAATAAGTCCAGAGTCAATACTAGGAGAAAAATGGTGGTACAAGTCATAAATATTATACTTCAATTGAAAATCAGCATCAAACTACCGAATAAGGGAAAATATCACAACATTCATACTTGGAATTGGATTAAAACCAAAAATTTAATTCATTCCCCAAAATTGGATTCATGGACTAAATTGGATTCAAACTAGGAATTGGATTCATGCCTTGAATTATATTCAGTCCCTAAACTAAAATTTTCTATCACATTAATCCATTTCACCATGGTTCATCAGTTTTGACCCCTCAAAGAATATTATGATCATGATTCATCATGGAAGACCATTTTTCACTGGACTTCATGATTTATTTAATCACTTAATTTTCATAATACTTAAATTATATAATCTTTCCAAACATGAACAAAACCTTAAATGTACAACAAATAATTAACAATTAAATTATCAAAATTAATGTATTTTAATATCAACAATGTATACAATAAATGTATATACCAAATCCCCAAAATTGGAATTTAGGCTTGTCTCTAAGAATAAAATCTCAAAATACTACAAAGGAATATCACCCTACGATGATTAAAATTCAATATAAAAAAATAAAATTATTAAATGATAAATTTAATGTTCAAGAATCCAAAAATAAATTTCATCAATGCATCATTTTTCAGAGAAATAAAATCCACCAAGTATTTTAATTTTCTTCTTTTGAAATAACCAATATTTTTCATTCATCCCTTTTTATTTTTCAATTCATTATCAATATGAATTCCATTTTTAATTTATCTCACAATGAATTTTCTTCTCATCATTAAGGTACAATTTTTAATAGATTTCAACATATACATCAAGAACATGTTGTTGGAACCAAGGTTGATCTTTTCTGGAAATGGAGTCCAATTAGTGTTTTTTTAATCCACACTAGGTTGATCAAGGAGTTTTCAAGACAAGTGATCTTATATTACATGCTGACAATAGTGTTTATGGTGGCTTCATTTCCTAGTGTTTTTAAATTTTTTGGGCAACAAATCCAGTTGAAGGGATAGCATCACAAAGGGTTGTTTTTTAGAATTAACTCTTCAAAAATATGGTAAAAGCGTGTGTTTCAAAAATAATGGGTTAAAGGTCATGAAGGTATGAATCATTGCGATCAATGATAGTTTTCTTCATAATTATGAGAATGGGAACATCGTGAGTACATGATGGTCTTACAAAAATCATAGCGACAATGTCAAATCTCAATCAAGATTTGTGAATGGAGGTGTGCTTTAGAGATTTTATGGATCTTCAAGAATGGAGGAGCACCATAAAGATGTTTTTATATGATCTGAAAAAATGTATTCTAGGTGTTTTAGCATAAATAATGATTGAGCCTATAAATATAAGGCTTAACCCACTTCATTTTTCATGAATTGTTTCATGAAAAATCTAGAATCTCTCTAATTTCATGAAGTTTGGAGAGCTCTGTGAATCTGGGGTTCTACATGAGCTTGAGCATCATAAAAAGACTACATAAGTCTTACCTGATGCCAATTATTATGAGTAATGGGTGGTTCGCGATGATTGGGTATTCTACATTGACATACAAACCTCCATGAATGTAGGATACTTCATGAAGGTAGTGAGATATGTGAAGGAGTTTCACGAAAGGAAGTTTTAAATATCAACATTCTAGTAAATAGGGATTTTAAAGAGCATCAAATCAGTTCTATAGTGAATGTAGAGTCTCGTGATAGTAAGAGATAAATACTTCAATGAAAATCTATTGAAGTGACCTTTATGTCAATAAAATGAGTTAGACTTCTATAAAAGTAGTGAGCTTTGGGAAGTCTACAGAAGTGTTATGAGGAATGTAGTATTTTATCCCTAAAAAATTTTAAAGTAAGTGTTCCTAGAATAGAGTGATTGTGTATGAACTATTTTTTTCTACAACTAGTGAATATTAATATATTTTTTTATGACCAACACGATATCACCATATACTCCTTGGACTAGCCCTTACTAGTGAACGAAGTGAAATAGTTGTGTTTTCTCATTGCATGTGATTGTTTTGTTTTCTTTACATTCCCATCATATATGTTTAGCTGGTTTGTACCAACATGGAAATAATATCCATTTCTTTATAAGAAAAATTTGACACCCTGATTCACCCCTACCCCCTCAATGTTTTCTGGGGTCTTTTACATGTCACTTACCATAATCATGAAAGTCATCTAGAATCTACACCGTGTAAAGATAGATATCATAGTTAATCATTAATACATTAATATCAAGGTTTAGAGGTCTCTTAGGCTTTGGGGTAGTTGGATAATGTTGTAAAAACAAATAAATATAAAAACTTATGTTTGACTCTAATTCATAATGCATGATATCAAAAGATAAGCTCAATGGAAATCTCCTTTTATATATTTCATCTCTCTACCCCCCCCCCCAAATATCAAAGTGGTATCATGGTAAAAGTAAGAAAAATGAATGAATCAACCTCTATTTTTTTATTTTTTGAAAATTTTTATTATGAAAAATCACTAATCGACCATGTAACCGTATATATTCAAAAGATCATCAGTCTAGAATTAGTTATTTTTAATCCTCTTAAGACACAACCCAATTTATAAATTTTTTATTTTTTATTATATATTTTTTAACAAGAGAGGTGAGTGATAAAATACAATGAAAAAATCATTTCCTCTCCCAAAATATAATTAAAAACCCCTGATATGTATACTTATTGAAGCATATCACCTTCCACCATGTATAAACCCCCAACCACACTTATTCTTTTAAATATCATAAAACACACTATAAGTAGGGTAGAATTTGATAAAATATTATTTTAACATGGCTCATTGCCTATCAAGGTTATTCATGGATTATATGGGCATAAATGGGATATATTAAAGGTGGGTTCTAGGATAAATGTATACACAAAAATATTCCTTAATCATATTATAATTGACTTTGTTCAGTCCTAGATTTGATAAGATTCCAAACAAGTTATAGAAGAGAACATGTATGAGTATCTCATGAAATATAATATAGAAATAATTGTAAATATTGGTAAGATAATGTCTTAGTAATAAGTTGAATGGTCGGGGAAATCACTCATGCCAATGAATAAAAATAAATTAATCAATTAATACACATATCCAAAAATAAATGTAGGCCAAAACTCGGAAAATATTCTATTACAAAAATTAATTGATATCCCCAGATCATTATTTTTAAAATCCCAATTCACATGTTTATCTCTAATAATTCTTTTCCCCATTTTTACCATTCAAATTAATTGATAAATAAATTTAAAATAAAGGAATGTTAATTATTATAAGTAGTTTATGTCTCTTAGTTTATTTGATTAAATCAAGAATAAATACAGGGCATGCAATTTTAAGTTCAAATTTTAAAAACAATTAAATGTGGAGAATACAATATAAAAATATTGAATTTAAATGATTACTATTATTTTAATGACACTTTAACTTTAGTTTCTCATTATATTTATACACCATATTTACAATTTGAATCTATATAATGATGTGTATTTTCTATATTTCACAATGTGAATGGAGTTCAGGATGAAAGTTGGTACTGATGATTTATTTTCATGCTGCCTACCGGGGACATGATAGTCCAATAAAAAAAATTATGTGAAAGTATAGAATATTATAAATTAAATTTGAATGATTTATGGGAGATTTCATACCAAAAAAATGAATAAAAATACAAAAAAAACAGGTTGCCTCTCGGAAGTGATTTTTTTTAACATTGTCGGCTCGAACATACCTCTTTTAGCTTCAGATCACATGATAGATGGTTAGAATGATTTTACATGTTCTGGGTCCATAAATTATCTTATCTCTAACATTTTTATGTAGTACGGACCCTATCCTCCTTTATAAAGAACTTAACTCTTCCCACTGGCATTACTTTCTCAATTTCCATTGGACCAATCCATCATTTCTTACTTAATACTAAAAAACTAAAGGAAAGGTCATGTATCATCATACCTATTGGACCTTCTCAATATTGGTTGGATTAACCACCTCCTTCTTCATTTAAGTACTCTTACTTTGATTATCCTCTTATAAAACAATATCTACCTCATGCACATCTTCATATTTAGAATCATCTTCGACTTCCGGTATTTTTCTTCTCCAAGCTTATCATCATCTGTCACATCGCAATTCATCATTGAACGGTGGATATTGAAACTTACTTTCTCAGTACTAACTCTCAAACAAAGTTATAATCTTTATACATCTATAAGTGCATGATTGGTTGTAAAAATTGGTTTTTCTAAAATTATAGTATTCCATTGTTCTTCCATATCCAACACTAAGAAGTCAACTAAAAAATAGAATTTATCAACTTTGATTAGAATATATTCAATCAATCCTATTGGTTAGATCACTATTTAATATTCTAATTAAAGTGTAACTCTTATGGGATTAGGCCCTCTATTCCCAAGCTTTTGATGGTGGTTTGTTACATGATTTTGACAATTGCACCTAAATAACAAAAATCTTATCCTAAATTATTAACTCCAATAAAGATAGGGATAGAAAGACTAATATGGTATCATTGCTTCTAAGGTAGGTCCTTTGATACCACTATTGAACACTCCCAAGTGAGTGTAATGGTTCCAATTTCCTCTAGCTTTAATTTTTTGGTCACCATCTCTTTCATAAATTTTATATATATCAGTATTTTGGTGAGATACTTTGTAAAAAGAATTTCAATATGTAATTTTTTAAAATGTTTGATAATTTTACCTTTTTATGTGTCAATCTTCCCTTTCACTAACTATTATAGAAATAGAAGTCTCAGTTCATAATATGGTGGTTCTTCATTTTCATTTTCTATAATGACTTCCTTTTCTTTAGCTAAATTTTCAACATGTTGTTCTTATTGTCTCTTACTTGATTCAGGGTGGTTGTTAATGATTTTGACACTTCATTGTGAAAAAATTTTCAAATCATCTCATGGATTCACTTTGGGGAATCTTGGTAGTTCTCATCTAACTCTATCTTTAATATTCTTAATAATCTGACAAACTTAGAATTCCATGTTTTATAGTGCGGCCTTATGATTATGTGATTCTTCCTTTATCTCTTTGATTACAACCCCAGTTGTGGTCATGAATGTGTCTAGTGTCTCTTCAAATCTATGGAATATGATTGTGAGTGAATGAACTTAGGGCGCTTATTTCTAGTACCCGTGTTCCCTTTTTTAGTACCCTTTTCCTTGCAGTTGTTGTAGCATATAACCTTGAAATTGATTTTTTCTACTATCATCCATGTAATTTTCATCTTCAATAAACATACCATGGGGGTTAAGGAGGTCAATCATTTCATCCATATTCCTCATCATGGATTCCTTTTATTCCACCATCTAATCATTGTAATTGATTATTTAAACACCTTTTCATTGCATCCCATCATTTTTCTACTATATGTTGTTGCTTTCCATTTCATCCAGTATGATGTAGCACTCCTAAGGAGATTTCTCCAATAGCAACACACTAAATTCATTTTCTAAAATTGACCTATTTTCATGTGAAAACCCCTTATAAAATATTTAGATTATTTTCCATATCTTTATACTATGATGAGGGAATTTTTTAATCTTTAAAACATTCCTAAGTAGTGTAAATTGATTCTTCCTCAAATTGACTAAATTTAATAATATTTACCTAGATTTCCATTGGATTAGAATTAGGGAATAAGTGAGTGATAAATTTCCTTTCCAACTCATCCCATGTAGTGATGGAATGAGTAGGAAAAATCCAAATCCAATCACTAGTTTTACCCCTCAATAAAAATCTAAATAGTTGAAGCATTACCTCATGACTTAAGACATTATGGAAATTAAAAGTTCCATAGAGATCAAAAAGTATTACAAGATGAAAATTTGGATATTCATAAGGTATTATGGTAAACTACACATTATTTGATATCATATAGATGATGGTAGGGTTGATCTAAAAATTATTTTCTACAACTGGAGGAACCAAGATTCTCGAAATGAAATCGTTTTTTCAATGGCCACTTGTAATCCACGAGCGTTCATAGCCCAAGATCACCATTAAGAACCTTGGAAACTTATTAACTATCTACTCTATCCATGGTCACTTCTTACTTGTGTTTCCTCATACTTTTGTTAGATTCAGGGTTAATCTCAAGGACCTATTTTCCATTTTTCCTTCTATGTTAATCATGCACAAATGGTTTTAATTTTGAAATTATTGCATGGAAATACCCAACGTAAAATAGAGAAAATAAAAATATTTCAAAAAAAATAAAATAAAATTTAAAAACTAAAATGAAACTAACCCTGGGAATGATATTAATTTGATCTCTTTTGTATTAGTATTAGATTTAATTCATAAGGATAATCGTGAATTTATGTCTGGGGGATTTGATATATACATTTCATGCACATATTTTCATAAAACAATACATTAATTTTGATAATTTAATTTTTAATTATTACCTGTATGTTAGATGATTTTTTATATATGGAAGGATACAAACAATACATGGAAATGATAAAAAAGAGCCAAAAAAGATCAAAATTTACACTAAAAGATGGCCTCACATAATAAAGAATTATCATTGGTTGCTTCTGGGGGTGAAAACTGAATAACCAAACTAAACCAAAGGTTTGGATTCTAGAATTACATTATTCACATCATGAACCACATTTAAGACATTAAATCAATACAAGTTGTGAATGGAATTAAAACCATGAAGTGAAATAACATAAAAAGGGGAGGGTCAATACTTTCATAGCATGTCTTCATAAGTCACACCATGACTTTTCCTAGACTTTCTAATTTTGAATGTTGATATAGAAAATTTTGATGGGAGAATGTAATTAGAACCTGAATATCCAATTAATTTCAGGATTGACCCAATTTTCATAAATGAATGCATTAATGTGGAATTAATTCTTCCCCAATCATGGATTGATACATATAAATTGAGGCTAGGTTTCTACTCCGATATTCATCCATTGGGAGGTGCTGACACTGGGATCGAAAGATTCTTCTTCTATGATGATTAGATTAGGTATTTTATTTTCCTACCCCATCATGAATAGCATGAGGGTTAGACTTTATGTGACAATTTTTTAAATAAAGGGGATTGATTGTATTAAGGAAAATTATTTTTGAATGTAATTCATTTTAGTATTTTTTTACAACCCTAAACTTTTAAAATTCTATTCTTTTATTCAAATAATGCATGAACCATCTGTGATTGGTTAGGGAGTGATACAATTTATGCATTGACTAGTTAATGATCCTCATCACAACCATTGTGAGGGGTTTTTGATATTTTTAAATATGGTTATGAGTCACAAAACCATCAAAAACTCTAAAGTGACATGACCATTACGAAAAGAGGGATTTGGTGACATGGGGGTTTGGGGGTTGTTTTCTCAGACCAATGGATTATACTAAGGTTTTGTTATGAAAAATTATGATTTCCAACTAATTATATATTTATTTAATTAATATTAAACCTATATTATAAATTATAGGTCATGTTCTCCAATTTATTGAAACAAAAATAACCATTTTCATCTCTTATAAAATTAAATTAGTAAAATTTACATTTTAAAAATAGTTTAGGTCTCTTTTATTAAATTATTATTTTTTCCATCCTTGTCTATGTGGGTTTTACCTTGAACATTTATTTCCTATACTATCCTATAGTGACTTATTTGTTTGATTGGTGTCTTGAATATCTAATGTTGGTAATCATGTAGCAATTAATGATTCCCTACAGGATATAAAATTTTTGGAGTCATTTTATGGGGATATTAGTGAATATTAAATTAATTTAATAATTTAGGAAATCACTTTTTTCATCATTTATATTTTATGATTTTACCATAGGATTTTAATTGTTTTATCATTTTTACTGCACTTGGGTAGTTTTGGTTGTGATAATAAGGTTATAGAGCACATTGTAAACCATGGAAATTTTTTCTATCCAACTAAAGGATTTGAGTTAGCAACATGAGGAGATTAAAATAATGAAAATTCAGTTCAAACATTTCCTACAACTATACCTGATCAAAGAACACATATCACCCTATATCTTGGAACAAAATTTTGAATAGGCACATCAAGAGAAAAGAAGAATGGAAAATGATGCAGATTTGAGTAATAATTATGAAGCTAACTTTGATCCTAATCATGATTCCCATTATTTTATTGGTATACTGGATGATGAATAGGGTGATCCTATTACATATTATAAGTGGTCCAATTCCAAATTCGGCAAACCACAATAAGAATAAATAATAGAATTATAAGATACCTTGGTTACTGATTTTTTTATAGATTCCTTCCCAAATTAGGTTTAGAGCTGAAGGAATAAGAATAAGAAAAAAATATGGCTTCTACATTCATCACAACATTTTTTGAAGGTATTGGAGTGTTGTAAGAATATAAATAAGAATTAGTAGAAATATATAGTAAATTCATTGAATAAAAATAAGCAACAATAATAGTAAAATTTTAGGAGATAGTTGCGAAACCCGAAGTGAGAATTAATAAAATTAAAAAATCCTTCCATTGAAGAAGAATAATTTTACCAATTATGGAAAGAAATTGTGTTATTTCTAATTACCATCAAACTCTCTTTATTTTGGAATCCTCCACATTCCACACCAAATTCATTGAGGACAAGAAGATCTGAGTCTAATTTCCAAATAATTCATATTTGGATTAACATCAGACAACTAGCCTTATACCTCCCTCTGATCAGCTAACCAGGTATGGTCAAGAAAAATGACAATTAAAAATAGAATCTTTTAGGAGGAAACTTGAGTATTTTATCACTTTCATAGAATTTAATTTTATATTAGGATTTAATTTTAATTCATTTGATATATTTTTGCATTATTGAATAGTCTATACTTTCACTTGGTTTATCTGTATATTTTAGTACTAATAAAAACACACTGGAAACCAAGAAGCAGTTCACTTGACACGAAGATGTAGGAACAACTCAAGTTGTGATCCCCATTAATGTCATGAAATAACGAAAATAAATAATGTAAAACTTACTCTATTGATGCATCCTTTTCAGACAGAACCTATATATCCAAAACTAGAAGTGTTAATAAAAGGTGAGTAAGCATTTCGGTTATGGAACTTTCTATAGTATTAACTACATTTAATTTTTTTAAGAGTTAAACTTCTAATTTCATGAATTCATTGTTTTTTATATAATCAAATTAACTAGGAGACATAAAATACGTGGATACAGTACATGCCATAAATTTTAATTTATTTTTCATTAAATTTGAATGAGAATAACAGGGAAATGAATTTATAGGGATAAGAATGTGGTTTTGGATTTGTAAAATCATGATTTTGTTGTAAAATTTAATGATTTTTTTCTAATATTTGGATTTCCTTGATATTCATATATTTTCATTAATATATTTTATTATTCGTATTCCTTTCCATGAGTGATTTTCCTAACCATTCATTTCATTACCCGGACATCCTCTGAGCCAAATATTTCACACTGCTTAAATAATATATTTCTTAAGAGTATCATGAATTTTCTATTCTAAAACAGTTTTTGGATCATATCAAAGTTATAACTGGATAGAATTACTTTTAATATTATTGAACCATATTTTTGTTATCCATTTATCATCGAAACCACATTGTATTTATTTTTTTAAGCCTGTCGAAGCCATAAATGAACTTGATAGGAAATGAGTCATCTTACAAACCTATTTTATCTATTCCTACCCCACTCATAGTGTATTTAATGATATTTAAAAAAATAAGTTTGTGGGATAAGCTATCCTTGGTGGATGGAGATTTACTTCATTCAGAAGTCATTACTAGGGGTTTTCATGATATTTGGGGACATGCCATGATATTTTTCATTTTATTTTATCAATCAACTCTATTGTTTAAATAATAATAATAATTGGTTGTGTATTAGGAGGAAAAAAATCATCATTATCAGACTGATGATATTTTGAACATATTTGGTTAGATGGTGGATGCAAGATTTTTCCTAAACACAATTTTGGAAAATGGAAAAAATACTAAGAGATGATGATTCATTCATTACGCTAACTTGTATAAAAATCCCATTTTGAGATTTATGGGTTAAGATAAGGATTAAATCTATAAAGGGATATTTTTAAAGATCTTTCCTTTTGGATTTTATGCATCATGTTTTAAAGTCAAACATACTTTTTGAGATTTAATTTTTTTTACATCATTTACCGATATACCGTAAGCCTCGAATTCATTTGAACCTAATGATTAATCCCTCGTGATTATTATTGACTATATCTTTACACGGTGGAAATGCTAGATGCCTTGAAAGACTATGGTAAGTGTCATTTTCTTTAGGTATGTGTTGAACTCTTTTCACAATTGTACCTTGACGATGAGAAGAAAAATTCATAGTTAGGTAAATTAAAAATTTAAAGGTTATTAATAATGAATCTAAAAATGAAACTTAATGAATGAAAATTATTTACTACTTTTAAATGAGAAAAGAAAAATACATGGTTGATTTGTTTTATTTTAAAAAAAGGTGTTTATGAATTTTCCCATGTGATACTTGAATATTTAAATTTTTATTTGATAGATTTCAATTATTGACATTGAATTCAAATCATGGTAGGGTGAGTTTCCTTTATAGTATATTGAAATTTTATTCTTGAATAAAATCCTAAATTCATGTTTGAGGGATTTTATGTCTATGTTTCATGCACACATTTTTTATATAAGAATAAATTAATTTTTATAATTTAAATGTTAATTCATGACTACACTTTTAGCGATTTTTTCATATTTTTATAGATACAGAAAACATATCAAAATGAGAAAATTTAGTGGAAATGGATCAATAATTCCACAAAAAGGATTCATCCCCTAATAATGGATGGTCATAGGATGCTTCTGAGGGCCAAAAATGAAGAACTGAGATGAAATGGAGGTTCGAATGATGGAATTACAAGATTCACATTGTGAATCATATAAAGTACATGAAATAAATACAAGGAGTGAAGGGAATTTAGAGTTTGAAGTGGAGAAAACACAAAATAGGATGGCCAATACATTCACAACATGACTTCAAAATCCACATTGTGAATTCTCCATGACTTTCTTAGTTTTGAATGTTAAGACTATATATTTTGACGGGATACCCCAATTGTGGGCCAAATATCAAATTAATGTCAATATTGACCCGAGCTTCATAAATGGCCACATTAAGGAATAATTAAAGCTTCCCTAAGCTTGTATTGAACCAAATAAATCGAGGCTAGTGTTTTACTCTGACATTCATTCATTGGGAAGTGGCGCTTCTAGGATCGAATTCTATTGTTGTTGTGATGATTAGATTAGGTATTTTATTTTCCTGTCCCTAATAACTAGAATAAGGGGGTACAATTTTTTTATCACATTTTTAATGAAATAGTATTAATTTTATTAGTGGAATTTATTTTTAATGCAATTTATTTGGGTCTTTTGTTGTAACCCTAAAATTCTCAAATTCTCTTCTTTTATTTAAATTTTTCATCGCCATTGTGTGATCAGTGAGGGAGTGATGCAATTTATGCATTTAATAGTGGATTATTCTCACCAGGAACATTAGAAGGGTTGTTCACTATGTTTAAATATGGTTCAAGTAAAAAAACATCAAAACCCTAAAGTAACATGATCATTATGAAAATAGAGATTCATGGATTTGAGGGTTGTTTCTATGACCATTGGATTATACTAAAGTTTATTTTCGATGACATATGGTTTACAATTCATTATCTCTTAATTTAATTAATCCTGAACCTAGATTTTAATTTATTGTGTACATTTTCTAGTTTCTTGAAACAACACAACCATTGTCATCTATTCTCTAATTAAATTAATTAAATTTAATTTAGAAAATATTTTTTCTATTTTTACTAAATTAGTACTTTCTACAACCCTCTCTCTCTGGGTTCTCCAATGGGATTTCATTTTCTATACTACCCTATAGTTTAATAATTTTTTTGATTCATGTTTTAAATTTCTAAATTTGATAACTATACAGTAATTAAACTCAAAAATCACTTACTAATTATAAAAACATAGTTAAGTGGAAGTCAATTACAATCCATATAGAATGTGAAGAGATGAATAAAAATATTTTGGATTTAGAAAAAATTTGGTTTTATTTATTGAAATAAAGTGATAGAGAAAATAAAATAGTTTGGGTGGTGATTATCAATTGAAAACTTTGATGGGGTTTTTTATTTTTAGGGTTCAGGTGCAGTTGGATAAATAATTTAATCTTTTTAATTCGTGTGTGTCATTGGATTTGAAACAAGGTAGACCCAATTATCATTGTGTTATCTTATTAATTAATAAATACCCTTTTCCCATGGGTGGATAATTTAGGGTATTGTAAAATCATGTTTATATCAATGAAATATTTAAACCTCATTACCCTAAATCTAAAAATGATCATGCCTAATTTGCGATAACAAGTTTCAAAATATTGAAAGATATCTTTATAGATTTTTTCTCAATGTTCATGAGAAAAATAAAAATAAATAGATTGGAGATTAATTTCAATTTATCATTTTAAACTAGTAAAAAGAAAAAAACTATAAATCCAAATACACCATTCCCCTTATGTTATATCTCACTTGAACTTGTAAGGAGTTGACCCCTAATTATAGTAATTAGAACATAAGAGAGAAGGAAACAAATTAAAAATGAAATAAAGCAGATACATAGACTAGTGAAGGACACTGCACAACGCAGCGTCTCACCCCAATCTTTGGTATTCAGATCGATATTTTGTAGTAAGAAATTTCTCCTCTATTTATAGATCTTCATGGTTCTTGGGTTGGATTTAAGTCATCATAAATGTCGAAAAATAATTAGTTTGTTGTTAATCCTAGATGAAAAATGGCAGTCTGATGCATAAATATGCCGCTTCAAATCAAAATTAGCATCAAACTGCTAAATTTAGGAAAATCTTGCAACCTCCATGCCTTGAATTGGATTTATAATCTAAATTGTATTCACACCAAAAATTATATTGATTCCCAGAATTGTATTCACACCCTAAATTGATTTAGGTAATGAATTTTCATTTACATCCCTTGATGCTCCTTTTTACCTTTGTTCATCAGTTTTGACCCCCATAAGCATCAAATGATCATCCTTTATCACAGAAGGACATATTTTGGTGGAATTATTGATCTATTCAATATTCTCTTCATTTTAATCCTTAAAATATAGTATCTTACCAAAGATGAAAAAACACTAAACACATATACAATAATTAAAAATTAAATTACCAAAATTAATGAGATTAATGAAATTTAATATAAATATTGTATGTAATAAATGTACATATCAAATATCCCTACACATGAAATCATGATTCTCCTTAAGAAACAATAGCAACACACTACAAAGAAAAATCATCTTACCATGCCTAAAATTAAATATTAATTAAATACAATTATTAAATGGGAAATTAAATGTTTAATAATCACAAAGAAAAATCCATCAAAGCCTCATTCATTAAAGTAAGAAAATCAACCAAGTAGTTTACTTTTCTTATTTTGAAACATTAAATCCTTTTAATTCATCCATTTTTATTTTTAAATTCATTATTAATATTCATTAAATTTTTAATTTACCTCACATTGTATATTTCTTCCCATCGTTAAAGAAAAATTATAAATAGAGTTCAACATATACCTCAAGAACATGTCACTTACCCTGGGCTTGAAAGGAATCTAGAATCTCCAACACATAAAGAGATATATCACAAATAATCCTGAAGAATTTCATATCAAGGTCCAAATGTATCTAAGGCTTTAGGGTAGGTGGGTAGGGGTATAAAAACAAAGAAATCATAAAGAGTAGGTTTGAATCTAAATAAGAATGAATGATATAAAAAGTCATGCTCAATGTAAATCTCCATTTACAAATGTAATGTCAATCTTCCCCAGAAAAGATGAAAGTGGGATCTTATTAAATGTAATAGAAAAGAATGAATCATCTTCTCTTATTCTTATTCTTTTTTAGAATTTTTTTTTAAGAAAAATCTCACATCCACCACCTAGCCACATACGATCAAAAGATCAGTAGTCAAGAAATGGTTATTTTTTATCCTTATAACAAACAACCCATTTATTTCTTTATTTATTTGTTTATTATTATTATTATTATTTAAAATATATAGGAGTATGATAAAATAAAATGGAAAATATCATGGCCTCCCCCAAAATATGATGAAAAACCCATAGCAATGTCTTCTCAATATAGTATATCTTTGTCCACCATGGATAGCTTCTCCCACACACTTATCTATTAAATGTCATGAAATACACTATGATTTGGGTAGGAATAGATATAATAGGATTGTATCATGGATATTTTACTATAAAGTTCACTCATGGATTCTATAGGATTTAAAATAATAAATACATGGTGGTATAATGATAAATGGATAAACAAAAAGAGGAATAATTCATATTAAAAGTGATTCTTTTTAATCATAACTTTGATATGATTCCTTGAATGTTATAGAAAATAACATGTCTGAGTCTGTCAAAAAAATATATTATTGATGGAGTGAGAAATATTTGGCTCATAGGATGTATCAGGAATGTGATGAATGGTTGGGAAATCACTCATTGAAATCCATATGAATATTAAAATCAATTAATACAAATATATGAAATTTATGTTAGGTCCAATATCAAGAAAAAATCATTAACTTTCACCCCTAAATCATAATTTTTTAAACCCAAAACCACATTTTTATACCTAGAAATTCATTTCCCCATTTTTATTATTCAAATTTATTGAAAAATTAAATTAAATTCTTAGCATAGAAATTATCATAAGCAGTTTATGTATCATAGTTTAGTTGACGAAAGAAACAATCAATGAAAGCATGTGATTGGAAGTTTATAGATTTAAAATAATTAAATGTGGACAATAGAGTATAAAGTTATAGAATTGAAATTATTACTCACCTTTCAATGACACTTCAAAGTTGGCTATGTAGGTTATTCCTACAAAGGATTCACAATGTGAATGGGTTTCATGACATGTATTGTATTGATTTCCATATGTTAATGGGGTTCCTAATGTGAGTCACTCCTACATATTCTTGTAATTTTTCCAATATCTTGGTTTCCAATCCCTTTTTATTGGTCCTTAAAAATATAGATAAACATGTGAATGTACAGTCCATTTAATAACAGTCAAATATATTAAAATAATTGAAATTAAATCCTAATATAAAATTAAATTCTATGAAAGTGATAAAATAATATATCTGAGATGGTGAATTTAGTTATTTTAGGTTTAAAAAAATAAAATATTGTATTTAATTTGAAGAAAGATAAAATAAAGTAGGTTTATTGATTAAAAAACAAGAGAGAGAATGACGTAGATTTTGGGTTTTGAAAATTAGGTTTGGAATGTGTGTTGGGGTTTTTCAGATTTAGGGTTCAGGTGAAATTGGATTTATAAATTATATTAATTAATTCATGTTTGGTGTAGAATTAAAGACATGGTAGATCCAATGGTAATGGTATCCTCTTCTCAATGTATAAATCCCCCTTTTCCAAGGTTAGATAATTTAGGGAATTTTCAAATTGAGTTTGTCTCGATACCAATTTTGAACACAACTACCTTAATCATGACAATGATCATTCATAATTTATGGTAACCAATTTAGTAATGTAAATTGTGAGTTTCCATGGTTTTCTCAATGGTCATTTAAAAATAAAAAGAAATATATTGGAATTTTTAGATTAAAGAATCACAACAAACCATGTACATGAATAAATTATAAGAATAAAATCCAACATCATTTCCCTTCTAATCTACATCGCTATATAAATTGGAAGGAGTTACCAAATAATTATAGTAATTAGGGATTAAGAGGAAAGTATAAATAAAAAAATTTATTCATAAAGAAATGTAGAGATGTAGATTGGTGGAGGACCGTACACAACACAGCTTCTCGCCCTAAACATTGGTCTCCAGATTGATCTTTGGAAGAAGTAGTGTGGTCCTCTATTTATATATCTTTAGGGTAATCAGGGTGGATTTTATTCATGGTCAATGAATCTAATAATGAGTATTAGTCCAATATTTAGTGAAAAATGGAGATCCATATAATAAATATGCCACTTCTATTGAAAATCATTGTTAAAATACCAAATATAGGAAAATATCACAACTTTCATGCCCTGAATAGGATTCATGCCATAAATTAGATTGATACCATGAATTGGATTCATGACCTGAATTGGATTCACGCTTTGAATTAGATTCACACCCTAAATAGGATTCAGGGCCTAAATTTTCATTTTCATGTACTTGAAGCTCTATTTCACGCCATTTCATTATGTATGTATGTATGTATGTATGTATGTATGTTTGTATGTATGTATGTCTGTGTGTGTGTGTGGGTGTATGTATGTATGTATGTATGTATGTATGTATGTATGTATGTATGTATGTATTTATGTATGTGTGTGTGTGTATGTATGTATGTATGTATGTATGTATGTATGTATGTATGTATGTATGTATGTATGTATGTATGTATGTATGTATGTATGTATGTATGTATGTATGTATGTATGTATGTATGTATGTATGTATGTATGTATGTATGTATGTATGTATGTATGTATGTATGTATGTATGTATATATGTATGTATGTATGAATGTATGTATGTATGTATGTATGTATGTATGTATGTATGTATGTATGTATGTATATATGTATGTTTGTGTGTATGTATGTCTGTGTGTGTGTGTGTCTGTATGTATGTATGTATGTATGTCTGTATGTATGTATGTATGTATGTATGTATGTATGCATGTCTGAGTGTGTCTGTGAGTATGTATGTATGTCTGTGTGTGTGTGTGTGTGTATGTATGTATGTATGTATGTATGTATGTATGTATGTATGTATGTCTGAGTGTGTGTGTGTGTGTGTGTGTATGTATGTATGTATGTATGTATGTATGTATGTATGTATGTATGTATGTATGTATGTATGTATGTATGTATGTATGTATGTATGTATGTATGTATGTATGTATGTATGTATGTATGTATGTATGTATATATGTATGTATGTTTTTTTGTTTGTATGTATGTGTGTGTGTGTGTGTGTGTGTGTGTTTGTTTTTATGTTTGTATGTATTCATATTTGACATGGTATATGCTATCGAGGCACTTTTGATATGAAATGGGAAATGCCTATGGGGAAGTGCTTGTATTGTTTGAATAGAAAACACCCTTATGGATGGTCATTAAAATTCTTTATGGGAGGTCATGAATACATTATATAGTGAGTTTGTTGGTTCTAATAGTGGAGCTTCCATGGATTCAGAGATAGGATTACCTTATTTTTGTGCAAGGGACCACATTCCAACCTTGTGAAATCTATCGAGGCTTGTGGGGTCTTTTGTGTACATGGTATATCCTTCTCAAGGATAGTGTTCCTACCACTTTCTAGATGTTGGGGGCCTATTATATCTTTTATGAGCATGGTTGACCCTTTTATGCAACTAGGGATCAATTGTCGGTATCATTGGACATTGGGATGCAAGAGTCTTCGTGTTGTGGTATTGGGATAGAGCTTTCCCCATGTCGTTATATTATATAGTAGGGTGAGTGTATCCCCTGGGTCATTTCCACTTTATACCTGGGTAAAATACCTCTTGGTCATTATATGATTATCATTGCAACACCTCGAGTTTTTGTGATCTATTTTTTTTGAATAAATTAATTTTCATTAAGGTATTATATTGCACTAAGTTAAACATTCCTTTCACATGACCCAACTTGGAATGCACTAAACAATACCAAATTTCCTTGAATTACACACAACACTGAATTTCCATATGATACATAGAATAGTGTACTTGATGTATGTTACACACAACACTGACTTGAAGTACGTTACACACAACACCGATGTTTCTACAAAACATCATTTTAATGTTATAATTATTTAAATGAGATAATTATAACCTAGCCATTAAAAATTATAATATGAATATTAATAACTATTTTGCAAATATTTGTATCATTATTTTACACTAATAAAACAAGTTGATAATTAAAGATATAAGTTTGGGTAAAGTCCTTATATGTTTAAAATAATATTTTCTCAAATGAACAAATTTTAATGTCCTTTTGTGAAAAATAATAAAATTTATTTTATAAACATTTAGAAATTGAATTTTTTAAAATCAACTTTATTTTTTTAATTTATAATTTCTAAATTATCTTAGGGTGAGTTTTTTGGATTTTCCTGAGAAACTTCATTTTTGGATAAATAGTGAAAATACCAGATTTTAATCCAAAAATTCTTTTCATCTAATTTATTTATAAGTTAAATTATTTTTTATTTTGTTTCAAAGATTAATAAGATTATTTTTTTATAAATTAATCCAATTTAGGTTATTGGAATTGATTTTAATTTGAAATTGGGTAGAAAAACTTAGCAAACCATTAGATGTTTTTACTTTATAAACATGTAGGGTCATCCAGTCATCAGGATTGTTTTTAAATTAATTTATACCACTTATGTGATTATAATTTTGAAAAACTGAATTCCATATTTGGAATAAAAATAATTTATAATTTCTAATAAGGTGAAATTAGTTTTTTACAAAAAATATTAGTGAATGTGATTAAAATTAATTACAATGATTAAGAGAAAACTTTGGTTAAAAAATTACTAAACCATAAATTTAGGAGCCAAAAAGACATATAAACTTGCCCAAAACCAATTTTACTAAAATTATTATACCATTGGTCTTATATTATTGAGTGTTTTTTTGTTTTTTTATGACTTTGGTTAGTTAAAAACTTGGGTACACCTAACTTGTTTTTCAAAAATTCAAAGTGTGTCCTTTCACATACCTATAAAAGGCCAGCACTAATCCCTCTTCTTCACAGCTCTAAAACCGCATAGGTTCCATAAATATTTTACCAATACAATTCCCAACATACCTAAATTACCCCTAGAAGCGTCTCCTTGGGCAGAAAGCAATCCAAGGAAGCCTTTTGGGAAACACCAAAACGGGTTACCCGATTAAGAGGAGATCTCTTCTCTCAAGATCCTATTTTCATTTTCCTTCTCCACCCCCTACACTATATTTATTATTTGATTGTATAAAAACAATATCCTAAAAATAAAATTATTTTTTAATTCTATGGTTTCAACCAACACTCACACACACTTTCATTTAATGGGTAACGAACATACTGTTTTTGTATACAATGAACTACCACCTCACAAAATGATGATTGTTCATTTTTCCTTTATAGCCTCTCATGGTAGTCATTATGATGGACAATATATTTTAAAATAATATATATTATATTTATGATGTACTTATGCTTATTTATTTTTAAAATAAAAAATATCTTCTTACTTTCTATATTGTGTATATATGATAACTTCGTTGGTGGACGTGTGGACCACCACCTCCTCAAAACAATGTAATTCGTTCAGAATTTACCTAGAAAGCATTGAGGATTTTTTTTATTAAAAATATAATATATATTATATTTATGATGTACTTATTCTTATTTATTTTTAAAATAAAACATATCTTCTTACTTTCTATATTGTGTATATATGATAACTTCGTTGGTGGACGTGTGGACCACCACCTCCTCAAAACAATGTAATTCGTTCAAACTTTACCTGGAAAGAATTGAGGATAGAAGATTGTGTTTCTATGTTTTCAAAAACACTAAAATTTTATAGCCTGCAGGAATATATTTTTTATATTTAACTAAATATTCATCTAAAATGATGTAATATCCATGTATGTTAAGTCGGGGTTACTATAGGAATGGTCCTTGCTATATGCTTAGAGACACTTTGGCACAGTATGAAAAAGTTCTGGTTGATTGGGGTTATAGTTGTGAGGATTGATGTTGGTTTATTTATATTTTATTATATCTTTATTTTCATGCAATTGTTAATATTATTTAGTGAATTTCACAAGCATATTTCACTATATTGTCGATTATGTATAGGAACACATTGGAGGTTCCCTACTGAGCTTTGTACTCATACCCTTCTTAGGATTCTATTGCATTAGGATGCCTAGGAAGACTCTCACATGGTGGCAGGTACATATGTGTTAGGGACCATGTTTTTCATAATCGATCTAGAGAAGCTATAGTGAGGCCAGAAACTTGGATATGGTAGGCCTTAGTGATACAGTGAATCCCAAATTCTATATTTGTTTTTCTTATGCTTATTCTTTATATGTGATCCGCGCACTGGGTAGTCAAGTTTGTATGATTTTAAGTTTGTTTCTATATCTTATATTATTAATTCTGGATATTTTATTTATCAAGTGTACTCTGGTATTTTTCTTTTTTTCATGATTCTTGGTTATTTCTTTTTGATTTCGTACTCTATTATATAGGGTATAGTATGCCCATAAAACCTACTTAAATCCCAAATGATAGTCTAAAACTTTCGTCGTATAGGGAGGTACACCTAAGGTCATGTGGGGACTATTTTTGTTCAAATAGTGGGTTACCTAGACCCAACTATGCAGTACTTTTGATTACCATATCATGTGTACAGTTAGTTATATATGATGTCATCTTACCATTATGGTTTAGGCTTTTCTGCATGGACTATTATAATGGTAATGTCTAAAAATTAATTGTCAGATCGAAAGGTTATCGCAGATCCCATGCTATAATGAGAACCTCAAGATAATATGACATTAATCTTAATAATATCTTCTATAGCCTAGATACATCTTACTAACTGGACACAATAGATGTTTGACTATCAAGTGTTGGGGGTTCATAAGCATTGATAATTCTTCTCATGAAGTCTTCACTTGGTGATCTCAAGTAGAGAGATCATGAGGACAGACCCGCCAATAGAAAAACTAGATGTTTTGGTGTTATTGGTCATTCGTATCTCTGTACATCTCTATTGGTCCCATAACATGAGATCATTACCAGTTTGTATCATTTAATTGTGCAGATTGATGCAAGGAAAATACCATGGTATTGAAATCGTGGAGATGAAACTTTTTTTGGGTGTGTCGTTGGTGGTTTGACATTGGTTGAATGACCAATATAGGATTTTTTGCTTCCAAGTTTAGAAT
Organism: Viscum album; assembly: GCA_963277665.1. NCBI lineage: Eukaryota > Viridiplantae > Streptophyta > Magnoliopsida > Santalales > Viscaceae > Viscum > Viscum album. The sequence goes on from OY728166.1 coordinate 1,473,722,882, forward strand.
GATTTATATATTAGGCTTGGATGATCAGGATGGTGATGTCTTCATATATCTTTGGCCAAAGTAGTACAAAAGAAAATCCATCAAGATATATCAACAAATAATAAAGAAAGAAAAGGACGATGACACGAGTGTGCATCCTGCTTTATGATATATTTAATGACAAAGTGATTATAGTTCATATTCAGTGTTCGTAGGTTGGTTATCATTGCTATGACAATCCTTATCTATTTAGGGGCCATGACGGGTTACTAGGATCCACTCTTGTTCTGTGACTTTTATTCACTACTATTGAGATAAGGGCCTAGAGGGTCACACACAATAGTATATTCAAGAATCATCCCTATTCAGTTGAATATGTATATATACATAGGGGCCCCACCATGGGGTCCGATCATTGTCCATGTTTATGATCACCAAAATAATTAAATAAATTCATTAATATTCAAGTTATGAATACTTGGGATTAAATTTATTTAATTAATTTACAAGTTTAGTAAATATGGGAAAATATTAATTGAACGAATATTATTTTAATATTCAAGGTTCATTTAATATTAAGCTGGACAACGAGTTGAGTTAAATGGATAGATTTTAATCACGTAATATATTTTATATATATTAAAAGTATGTGATAAAATAATAAATAATATTCACATAGTTTAGTTGATCAAAATTATTTATTTTGTGGACGTTGTAATAAATAGGGGTCAGGGAACCCAACCGGGTATTTATCAACTCCACTATAAATAAAGGAGGAGGCTCTCTCTCTTGTGTATCACTTAACTATTCATTCAATTTCATGGAATAAAAATTGAGAGCCTCTCTCTCCTCCATCTTCCTAGAGAGAGATGATCTCAATCTAAGAGTTCGGATCAAGATCTCCCTCAAGCATCGAACGCATCTAGATGCAGTGATGGTATGGACGTTGAAGGTGTCGTCAGATTTCCGTGCTAGAACCCAGAATTTGACGATCGACACTCCCACGGGTTTTTAAAGCGCATGTGGATGATCTAGAGGGTTCCTACTTCGGATCATTTGAGAAACAATCTCCTTAGACAAGTTGCAGTCAACCCTGACTTCAGATCTCAATAGATATGTATTATATTTATGTTTCTATGCTCTTTACAATTTACACAAGATCCTAGGACTTCTTTGGGGCTTGGATCATCGTGGGCGACAAGTCTCATCGACCCGTTGATGAAAATTTTAAAATCTCTAGCCCACAGGCTTCCACTGCGGGCCCCAGAACCTTTCAGTGGTATCATAGGGATCACATAGATTTTCTAATCCAATAAAAATTATTTTCAATTAAAATTATGTAGATGGTTCAAAAATGGTCTCAACAGCGCAATCCGTAGGTCGATCTGATCTCGAACGACCAAGTTATAGAAGTTTTAAATTTTCAGATTGGATCAAATATGTGGTTTGATCTTGGGTTCTATAATTTTATTTCATCCAGCAGAATCGATCAAGTTTAGATTGGTTCAATAGATATAATTAAAATTGTGCAAATTATAATTTGAAAAATTAAATAAATTTCTTAATAATTTTATTATTTTAATAAAAATTATTTTATTATTATAATAATGAAAAAATAATAAATTATTATTTTATTATAATACTGACTTAAAAATAATAAATTATTATTTTATTATAATTATTATATTATTATATAATTATAATAATTATATGATTATTTTATTATAATAATTATATTATTATTTAATTAAAAGGCTATGAAGTAGGCTTTAGAATTTTTGTTGGTGGGAAAACACACAAAAGATTTAACTGGAGACATGACTATAATTAAAAAAAGGAGGGGAAGAATTCAAAAGAAGTCATATAAAAAACAAAAAAAACAAAAAAAATGGAAAGGGGGTAGTCCATAGAGTAAGCAAAAAAAAAAAGAAAAAAGGGGGTATACGGACCCCCTGGCCTTGCTTCCTTGGGACACCGCACACAAGGCCCTACTGGACCTCCGCACGCCGTATCGCCCGGCTACCGCCTTGCCCTACTCCCGCGCACCGCCCCGTCTGGAACATCGTTCCCAAGTCGTAGCGCACCACCACCTTAGCCCCGCCAGACTTCTCCTAGAGCCCCTACTCAAGTACACTATAGGCCGACGCCAAGCACCAGCGACCCGACACCGCATCCTCCCATCTGCCTCCTGGACGCCACAGTAGGCCCCGCCGGCCAGCTCGTGCCCCGCTATCTCCAGCGCCTGGAGTCCACCTCCCATACCATCATAACAGTAGCAAGAAACCTACAACCACCCATTTCCTTTCTCTTTGTCCAGACTAGAGGCACATCACATGGCCCTCAACAGGCCACCGCCGTCCGTTCGCCTCATGAATCCCCGTCCCAGATCGGCAGCACATCACCACCAGCCTACCCACCGGCGGCCACCTCCCGCATGCCACTGCAAGAGGTGTCGCACCCTAGCAACCCCCCCCCCCCCCCCCCCCCTTGAGGCCGCCTCCCCGCATGCGCTGCCGCTTGAGCCCGCCACCGGCCTTCTCCTACACCTCGGTCTTCTACTTGCGGGCCACCGTGGTGCCTCCCGACACCCGCCTCCCAATCCTGGTCATTGCGCGACCTTTCCACCACCGGCATGGTCGCATAGGTCTCCTATATAATCATCACTGGAAAGATTCCCATCTTACAGGACCGGACCACGCCAGACAGACCCCACCAGAACCGCGGTCCCGTCAGATTTCTTCTACACCCGGGAGGTATATTTATTTTACCTGTAAGTTTTCTAAAGGGAAAAATTTACCCTAAAACCATCCAAGAGAATCTTTCCAACCCGAAATGGGTTTGGCCAGATTGGCTCAGCCCAATTTGGTCCTGACTCCACCTGTCATGGCCCTGTGCGAGTTTGTCCCTACCCACACAGGCCATGCAATGATGTTTCGGGGACTGATCAATTTAAATTAATCAAATATAATTTATTAAATTAAATTAATTTTTGTATCTAATTTAAGTTAATTAAAATTAATTTTGGTTAATTATTTTAATACCCCATTAAAATTAATTCAATTTGGTTATAAATTGAATTAAGTTAAATTAAATTAATTTTAATATTAAAATTAAATTAATTAGGGGATCGATGAATAATTAAATTATTTTAATTATTTAATTCATTTAATTTAATTTATAACCCTCATACTTACTTAATACATTTTAATTTTACCATTCATTTTAGCCATCTACTGGTCTTGAGTACCAACCCATGTATGTTGCATTTATTTAAGTAATTATTTAACTACATACAATGATTGTAATTAATTAAATAGAGGGTTTTCGCATTGTTTTTCTTTTTTCGGTTGAAATGTATAAGGAAATGTGTGTCCAATTTACATAATGTGCATTTATACCCCTAGTCCCCCTCACCTGCACATGAGTATTTTTGTACTATAGATGAAGACAGTGTGCGACATCGACCCCGCCAAGATGAGGCGGTGTGCATTGATCAAGATGATGCATGGAGTGACGTTGACCTCACCATGATAAGGCGGTACTCCTAGACGTGACATGGACCCCTCTAAGACAAGGCGGGACTTTAGAAGAGAAGTGAACATACGAGACGGGGGGACAAGCTGCATTATAAGCCAATCTTCGACTCAGGTACGATGCCCTTAGGTCTTTTAGACGCTCAAGACCAGTAGGGTAGTAGTTTGCCTTTATGAATTTATTTATTATTTTATGAATTTTTTAAATAGTAGGAAAATAAATAAAATAATAAATAATAAAATTCATAAAGAAGCGATTTATTTTTTTCTGTTAATGTTCAGTTGTGAGTACGACAACATAGATGAACAAGATTAAAAGAAATAGATTACATTTCTGAGTGAAAAACACAAAACCCTAAAAGTAATATTATGTCATTATAGCCTTCCATCATTGAAGTTTGAACAAAATCGGGTATTTGGGGTGTTGGTCATGCCATAGTTGAGTGTGTCTCTTACTACCAGGGAGTTATTATAAGAATGGTGGGTCTACTTAACTGAAATTGTAGTAAAGAAATATCCATAACTAGCTTTTTGTAATTTTAGATGCAAGCTTTGAGTAAATCAAGAAATGATTTTTGATGTTGGGACATCACTCAACAGATCAAGGAACCACGAGTTAATGCGGTTGGACAACCAAAAGCCTACCTTGGACCCTCCAAGTAGTGGCATAGACATACCTTCTAGACTATGAAGGAGGTTCAAGGATCCTTGCCACAAGAATACTGAAATGATAGAGTATTCCGATTCTAGTATAGAGGGTTCCTAGAATTCAAAAAATTAGTGGGAGAAATTTAATGATTAAATTAATTGATAATGTCACATTCAGTAATCGACATAAAAGTACTCAACTGCTAAAGTTTATTTGTAGTAAATGGCAAGTAATACCACAAGTAAGAATGATGATAAATATTGGACTAAGTTAAATGTCCAAACTAGCATGAAATTCCAAGTGTAATATAGGTTCTTGCACACATTACTACTATAACAGAAATTCAAGCTACTTGTGTCCCAACCTGTTAAGCCACCTCAGGAAGCGAGGGTGTAAAAATTTCTTACATGAGACTCATGAATCAAGTGTATGATGGTTCTATCATAATGCTATCATCAATGTCTCATGTTAGTGGTGGTCACTACATAATGACATGGATGATGTCACATGTAGTCCCATCTCCAAGAAGTTTTTCAAAGGATAAATCTAAGAAAGATTTGAATGCGATGATTGCACTCGGTTTGTGTAAAGTGAAAGACAGTTAAAAAGATTTCATGCTATCCCATTTTTATAACTTTTACACCCAATTACTCTAGTTTTGTTTAGGGATACAAAAAAAACCATACAGAGTAAGTGCTTGATTACATTTAAGGTAACATTATCCAAGTAATAAGAAAATTAAAGATAACATCATCTTTTGATCTTATGGAGAATATATTGAAATTCAAGTTAAAATGGTCTATAGAAAGTTACGCCAATGGAACATTCATGATGTTATTCAATGAAATGAGGTTTGTTATTTAATAGGAGGTTATTTTCATCATATATTGAAATAAATTTATGGAAGTTTAAAAATGCAGTGAACTGAAATACTAGAAGGAAGTATCCACTTCTCATTTATGTATATTCATCAATATAAATTAATGTTTCTAACATACTTCTTGGATATTGAATACAATATAATGATAACATATGTTTATTTAAATACATTAACCATGTAATTATAGGAACATTACAAGAAGTAAAGTTTTTTCTCCAAGTAGCTGAAAAAAGGTGATTCCTAAGTCAGTTGTGAGAAACAAATAACGTTGAATTACCATGTGAATGATTTTAGTTGAACAAATTGTTTAGTATAACAAAAATATTTATCTCATATTCCATTTTGGTCATAATGAGACATTATTCCAAGTTTTGGAATGAATGTTTATTTGTGGTAACAAACTCAACAAATAGTTCACTGGTACATAAATCATTGGAAATATATGATGAATATAAAATGTAAGACTTAACCAATTGTGGAAATATAGTTCTTTGTCAATTAAAACTAAAATTTGATGTCAAGAATATACCCAGTATGGTATTTAGTCTAGACACAACTAACCACATTTGGTATTATTGACATCATTAGTTTAGACAAATAAACCTTTAGAAATAAAGGTATGCCACAAAACTTCTGGGGTTAGTTTAACAAGTGAGAGTGAACTATCCCAAATGAAAGCTAGAGGTAAAGATACTTTATAAGATTAATTTAAGTTATTAATGAATGTAATAATGAAGCTTATGTATGGTCAGAAGATATGAGTTGCTTCATATTGGCATGTCGAAGAATATCTTGACCAAGCATTCATCGATCATGATAATGTAGCATGGAGTAATTCCTAAACACATGTAACGTTATCTACATCATGACATTGATGTTTATAAGGAGGATAGATGATGTGTCTTACATGTTAACATTTATCAATAAAATGTAGTGTGGAGAAATTTCTAAATGCACATTGTATACATCAAAGTTATGATGTATGAAGTATCAAGTTTACAACCTGCAGTAACTTCTATCATATTTCAATATGTGCTGTGAAAATAAAGGAGTAAACCCATAACCAATGTTCCAACTAAAATGAAAAATTGATATCATACAAGTCATAGTATGATGAAAATCCATTATGTTATAGATCATGTGTTAAGATGAAAAGCGTTTGTTAAGGAAAAACAAAACAACATGCATCAAGCTAAACACATGGTGCATATAAATAAATATCCTAAAATTTTCTTCGGATATTACATAAATCCCTAATATAGAAAAGATTTGGTCAAGTGATGGACTAAATTTCTATATAATGGTGAAAATATCTATTAGAGATAGTGGGAGCTGAATTGACTTAGACTTAGTCAATGCTTGAGATGCACAAATGGTTAAAATAGGAACAAGTTTCACAAGTACATGTGGAATATGAACGTTCTAGTGACACATACTATGTAGGAAGGGTAAAAACCATGGTGATGGTTTTGAGTTCACTGTGGCTGGTGATACATTATTCATTGAGAATAATAAACCCTACAAGTAATCAGTATATGGAAATTAGCTAAGATTTACAGGATCATTTAAAATTAAATAATGGATTACATGTATCAAAGTGAAAAGTGGCTTATAAATTGAATACTATGATGGGTATTCAAATGATATGATTCATGGATGGTACAAGCCTAGTACCAATAAGCCTCGATTGATTATACCAATTCAGTATGCCTAAATCCACTAGAATTATACTTTTCATAGATGAATTCTAAGATCATTCTATTGGTCATTGGATGTCAATATCATCTTTTGTGGAAGGTGTCTATATGATACAACTAGAAAGGGATGATGAAACCATCAAATTCCAACGAAGGTTGCAAGTTACTGAAATCTAGTTCTGGATTAATGTAAGCAACAAGATCTTAGATCATTCATTTCAAATGATTATTTTCCTTGTCTCTACCAAAGGTTAGTGAGATAACCAATGTTTTCTAAGAGAAATATGTTCAGAAACATATGGAAAACATTTTTTGGTATTACTGTTAAAAAGGATTAGGATAAAATTAATTCTCCAATGATTGTATTAAAGTTGAAAACTAAGTTTTAGGGAGCAAGATTGACTGAGGTAGATCTAAAGGTTTCTTAGACCTAGTCAATCGTACATACAGTGACATTGTATTGAAAAATACAAGTTGGAACAATTCAAGTTTATAAATTTTTTTCAATGTCACATGGCTTCATCTCTTAAGGTTGACATTTGCAGAACATGAGAAGAGATTAAAGTTGGGAATTGAGTTTCATACGATTAAGCAATGGACCAATCACACATTCCATGATATGTAAAATAATTTATACTACCATGATATACTTTATAATAGGAATATATCAATTATATCCAAGAGAACTACAAGTGATGCATTCAGAACTATCATCTTGTTGTTAAAAAAGTACAAATGATAAGTACCCAGTATATAGAAAATATGGTATAATAGTTTTGTGAGACACAAACAATTAATCCTTAGATAAATTTGATCTATTATTGTAGTTAGGTTAAGGCGATGAGTGAGTCATGCTCATAATAGCCAGTGGTAGCGATATCTACAAATACCGAGTAAGTTGTAGTATTTAAGGCCGCTAAGAAGTAGTTAAATGCAACGATTTGTTCCAGTTCATGGAATCACACCTAATGAGAAAAGTATTATCATAATGTAAAATTATGACATTCTTACTAGATAAGTTGTCAAGTTATGAAAATGGAAAAAAGAGATATACTTAGAGATACCTTATCTAGAGAAGTTTTAATCAAGAAGATGAGGCCACATACAACATATATTCCTTGTGGAAAAAATGGGATATGACCAGTCGCTAAAGACTTTACTCAGTAGAAACATGATCTTTATCATCTCAGTAGCTAACAAGTTCGGTTAGAAAGTTGGATCTAGTTCAAGTGGGAGTGTTGAAATAGTGGGTTCACTGGACACAATTATACAGTACTTTTGATTACCATACCATGTGTACAATTAGTTATACATGATGTAATCTTACCATTATAGTGTATACTTTTCTGCATACACTATTATAATGGTAATGTCAAAATATTAATTATCATATCAAAAGGTTATAGAAAATCCTTGGATATAATGAGAACCTCGAGATACTATGACATTAATATTAAATATATGTTCTTTGGTCTAGATACATCTTACTGACTAGACACAGTAGATGTTTGACTATCAGGTGTTGGGGGATCATAATCATTGATACTTCTTCTAATGAAATTTGAACTTGGTGATCTCTAGTAGTGAGATCATGATGACATACCCACCAATAGGAACACCACATGTTTTGGGTGTCATTAGTTATTACAATCTACAGACTTGTGTATTGGTCTCCTGACTTGAGATCATTACCAGTGTGTATCATTTTATGGCGTACTTTGATGCAAGGAAAAAACCATGGTATTGAATTTGTGGTGAAGTATCTTGTGTTGGGTGCATCGTTGGAGGTATGACATTGGTTGAATGGTCAATAAAGGATTTGTTGCTTCCAAGTTTTAGAAGTTGTATATCTGAGGCCTAGTTGATCAGGATGCTTCTGCCTTCATAAGTCTTTGTCCAAAGCAGTACAAAGGAAAATCCATTGGGATAGATCAACAAATAATAAAGCAAGAAAAGGACTATGACAAAAGTGTACATCTTTCTTTATGATATATTTAATGACAAAGAGATTATAGTACACAATCAGTGTTCTTATATTGGTTTTTGTTACTATGAAAATCCTTATCTCTTTAGGGGACATGATGGGTTTCTAGACTTCATTCTTGGTTTGTGGATTTTATTCACTAATATTGAGATATGGGCCTAGAGGGTCACACACAATAGCATATTCAAGAATCCGCCCAATTTAGTTGAATAGGTATATAGACATATTGGCACCCACCACGGGGTCTGAGTGTTGTCCAAGTTTTCAATCACAAAAATAATTAAGTAAATTCATTAATATTCAGGTTATGAATATTTAGGATTGAATTTATTTAATGTATTTACAAGTTTAGAAAATAAAAGAAAATATTAATCGAATGAATATTAATTTAATATTCAAGGTTCGTCTAATATTAAGTGGGATAGAGAGTCAATTTAAATGAATCCATTTCTATCACATAATATATTTTAAATATATTACAAGTATGTGATAAAATAATAAATAATATTGATGTAGTTTACTTCATCAAAATTATTTATTTAATGGACTTTGAAATAAACAGGGGTCAAGGAACCCAACTGGGTATTTATCAACTCCACTATAATTAAAAGGAGGAGTCTCTCTCTCTTTTGTATCCATTCGATATTTATTCACTTTCATGGAATGAAAATTGAGATCCTCTCTCTCCTCTCGCTTCCTAGAGAGATAAGCTCCCGATCAATGAGTTCGGATCAAGATCTCCCTCAAGCGTTGAAGGCATCTCGATGCAGGGATCGTTGGGACATCGAAGGCATCATCATATCTCTACGCTACACCTGGAATTCGATGATTGAAGCTACAAAGGGTTTTTAAAGTGTGTGTGGATGATCTAGAGGGTTATTTCTTTGGATCCTTTGAGAAACAATAGCCATTGATGATTTGTAGTCGACCGCAGATTCAGATCTTAATAGGTATGTATTCTGTTTAAGTTTCTATGATCTTTACAATTTACACAAGATCCTTAGACTTTTCTGGGGATCTAATCATCGGTGTTCACAAGTCTCGTCGACCCGTCGATGAAAATATTAATATCCCCAGCCTATCGGCTTCCGCTGTAGGCACTGGAACCTATCAATTTTTTGTCTCTGTTTAGAGTGAGTTGGTCTAGGAAATTATAATTTAATTTTTCATCATAAATAAATTTTACTAAGGTATTAGTTAGTTACCAAAATAAAAGTAAAATATTTATATTCAAATAATATTTTTTTAATAGTTACATATTTTTATTGATATATTTTAAATTATGATGATAATATAATGTTTCAATATTTAAAAATTATATTAGAACTAATTAAAATAGTAATTGATGGAAAATAAGGATAAGAATACATAGTGTATAAAAATATATTTCTTCTATAAAAATACATTTTTCTTTATATCATAAATTTAAACTTAAATTTTAAATTTATCATATTTAAAAATTATTGTGATAAAATAAATTTCATTTTTGAAATTAAAAAATCGAAATTACTTTATGGTGAAGTTTTCGTAAATTTTCAAGAAAGTGATGTAACAAATAATATAAAGGCTATCATGACCAAAAATGAGTTTATTCATTAAAATAATTTATCAAAAATAAATAAAATAATATTTCTAAACAAATACAGTTCCATCCAAATCCTAAAATATATTTTATGGTTTTAAAATCCATTCTTTATGAACAAGAATCTCCACCACCCAAAAAATAATAATTTCTAAGGGAATTAGGCCAAGATAAATTAGAATACTAAAAGACAATCCACAATTTCCAATACCATGGGATAAAACCACGGTAAGGCCAATGTTTTTGAATTTATAATAATATAGAGTCTAAAACCTATGTTTAGAAATTATAAAACAAATACCCCATAATTTACTATAAATTCCAACCCATTATCCTATTACTCTACACTCTAAATCCTTTGATCTTGAATTTCCCTTAGTTTTCCCTCTCAGGAGTCTCTCTATGTAGTCTTTAAGGTTCCAGGCGTGTTATCCTCAAGCTTTAGGAAGATAGTTTCCAAGGTAAGGCTTCTCAATCCTCCTATTTGCTTTTCAACTGAAACCATTTTATTATAATGTCTCTAAACTACCCTTTCATACACTTCCAAACCTTTAATTCAATTCTATTATCATATTATTTAAATTTTTTTATTTTGATTTTATTTAATCTCTCTCATTATATCTTTTCTTGAAGTTGGTACTCTACCAAAGTAAGTAATCTTCCTCCTCTTCCTTTTCATTCACATACTTATTTTGTATTAAGCCTTATAATATTTAATTTACTATATTTCAAAAAAAAATCCATTCCATTTTTTCCAATTGATTTTTTATTAATTAGATACTTACATTATTTCTCATTATACAGATTCCATAAATCACTCTATACACCTACTATGCTATCAAAATCATTCATTTTTTCCCCAATGAAATATTACTATGTTTTAAACACCCAACCATTTTAATTGTTCATTGGTATTTACCAAGATGTAATTATACATCATTGATTGTATACTTACATGTATATAACCCACATTCCCTTCTCATGGGTTAAAAATGATGTAAAGTTCATGTATTTAAGAATTTATGAACTCAATGACTTTAATATGAAATTAATTTTTATTACATATGGCTTATTGATGTAATAATTTCTTATGAACTATTTTTCACACATTAATTTTCACATATGAAGCATTCTCCTTGATAGTTATACAATGAATTGGGTAAAGAATAAATCTCTAATGATGACAATTTTTATGATACCTTGGTGAATAAACGTAGTAATATTCTTTTATCAAACTGTCACAACCTGATCCAATGGGGTTGAAGTTAAAACTACATCATGCTCTCCTCCATATGACATGGGATAGAGACAAGTGCTAAAAGTCATAACTGACATGAGAGGCCTTTTTCTACGTACCTCTACACACACACAACCATATCTATGCATATGTGAAGAGGAATAAAAATTGTAAATGAAACATATAGAGAACAACCACACATGTAAAACCTCTAGGGAGTACAAGAGCACGACAGTATAAAATAAAGAGTAAAATGGGAAAAAATAAACTCCCAACCAAAATAATTTCCCAACATGAAGAAATTGGAAAATTAAATTCTTATTGACCTAGATATGAATCTCCAAACTCCGACCACTGAATATGTTCAAATGCACCAGGTATCCTTATGACCCTATATAATCACTGCTGACCTATCTGTCATCTGAATAAGACTTAAAACATGTAGGAAAATCCCATTTAGGGTTGTGTATATACATAGCCAGTTGGAAACCCCAAAATCAAAATGAGGAGTAGTAAGAGACGTGATAAGAATAGACAGTTCAATCCAATGTAAGAGAGTAACAAAATACAATGGCATAGATACTGATATCTATATATATAGTCTCAAAAAAATAATCAAAAACAAGAGAGAAAGTGGATATCCATCTCATTTACATCCTAGGAAAGAGTTCAATCAATTAAAAGAGTCCATCAATAATACCCATCATTTCACATGTCTATCCATAGAAGTAACCGTGTGGAGGTCCCACTCCTCACCACTTTGTCACACATTCGATGGGGAAAATCTCATAGCATATGACCCACACTCTAGTGTGTCATAGGGTTCCACTTATTTTTTTGGAGAAACCACACCCTATCTGATAGAGGTTACAACTCAGTAGATATAGAGGACTCATGTCCTACCAGATAGGGGGTTCCACTTAGTGGATAAAGAACCTGAAACCTAACGCCATAGAGGGATACCACTCAGTAGATATAGGACCCATACCCTAACTCTATTAGAGGGTACCAATCATTATATATGGTTTATGAACCCTAATTCCATTGGGGGAACCACTCAGTCGATAGAGGACCCACACCATGATGTCATTGGGGGTTCCAATTAGTAGATAGAGGACCTACACCCTAACTCCATAGGGGGGTAACACTAAAAAGCTAGAGGAATAATATCTTAACTCTATAGGGGGTACCACTGAGTAGATAAAGAAACCACACTCTATTTCCATTGGGGGTACCACTCAGTAGATAGAGGACATGTTCCCTAGTCTATCAGGGGGGGTACCACTCTAATGACCCTACTAGATCACGACCATCAGCAAGCACCGTCTAAGGAATTTTCACACTCACAACACCTCACATAGTATCTCAAAATCCACTAACAAGGATACCATCATGTTATACATGGAGAAAAATTAGGATTGGATATTTAAGGGCCAAAATACGAGGCCAAACAAAAGGGATATGAGAGATAGAAGGTTCCTCAAAAAGGAAGAAGGGGGTACGTAGTGTGTAATGGGACCCACACAATGTGTGGTCCCACTCCAATACCTAGATATGTCTCACAACCATGTATCTATACACGATGTGTAAGGGGACTACATGGTATGCCTCAGCCAGCTGGGGTCCTACCCATTCTCCTGGATGTGTCCGTGTAATGTTCCATGTGTCCATGTACTCATATACACGATGTTTCCTACCGAACAAGGTCATGCCCATGTGTGCCACCAAATTTCCTATATAATCGGGGAGGGTCACATGATGTGTGACCCAATCACACAGTGTTTGATCCTTAAATTTTCAAAAACCCTAGTTCCAAATCCATAACGGTACTACATGGTGTGTGTTTATCAGAGTACACAACTTTTAGTTGGTATTTTCACAGAATCTTAGATCTATTCCCAAAATTCTAGATTCATCCCTTCTACCTTCAAATCCCTCATTTGACCACCCAAAAATGGAGGAATATTCCCCTGTCCTTCATTTCCATCCCTTCAATAGATGGAAATTGAATTTTTATTGCTTTTCTCGACTTCTGTATAAAGATGTATGTGTTGTTGTCACATGTGGAGCCTCACCATATTCCTGATCCACGGTGAAATAACCTCATTCTAAAAATCCACTGAATCGATCCTTGATTCTTCAAATTGTTCATCTTAGATGAATCTGCCTGAAATCTAGGAGTCTGATCTGGCTTGATCCTACCTGGCAATGTAGTGACATGGACCTATAACCCAATAGTGAAGACCAATAATGAAAAGTGGGAGAAAAAACACAAAAAATGTTCTAACATTAATTGGCCACAATTTCATGGAAAACACATAAAAATTTGGATGCCTGAGGTGAGAAAAACATAATAAACAATTTAAAATGATTCATAAGTTCATGATAAGGCTCAATTTGAACATGGATCAAAGAAAGAATATGATAATGCTGAATATTTTAATCAATTGGGGGAGTATCCACAAATTTATGAGTCCTATATAAATTTGGGTTGTTCATTGATGGATTATGCACTTTACAAAGAATGAGATAAATCATTGCATTCGTTGCGCCTCAATTCCCCTAGATCTGGAGTTTTTTTGTCATTTGATCCTAATTCTCCAAAGGAGAGTGGAATAAACTCTTCTCAATGGTACAAGTGTTTTGTAGCTAACCCTTTATATCCTTAATAATGGTATATTTAAAGATATATTCTACCATTATATCATTTAATTAAAATAAATAATTTAATTATATATTTAATAAGGAAAACTACCAGTGGTTTTTTTATCTAAACGTCATGTGCTAACCAATTTTAGGTTGCGCCTATGGTAAACATTACATTTTTAATTCAACCATGGTCTCATATTTTTTATTTGAGATGCCATTTATGATTTGTCTCATTTTCTTTAAGAAACCAAGTATTCATGATATAAAATATATTTAATATTTTTATAAAATTAATTTTGGGTACACCAGACCTCAGAATTGTACGTTTTCTCAGTTATTATCTTCTAAAATATTTCTAACTACATTCCAAATCCTTAGAAAGAAAAATAGCGTCTCTAAATTATTTTATCATTTAAAATTTTCATCCATGAAAATAAAAACTAAATAAAAATCTTGGGATACTGAGAACACATCTATGTTTCTCGCTCCCAGGAACTCTATTGAATTCTCATGTGCTGCCACATCACATGAACCAAGAAAATTTTCCATCCACATAAGGTCCTTTCCAATCAGTACTCTATTTCAATCGGGCACTCCACAAAATTGGAACCATCATTGATTTCCAGATTTCCCCAGTTGATAACATTCATTGGTTCACACATGTATCTCCTTAGTTGTGACACATGGAAGATATCATGCACCTGTTCCAACTATGGGAGTAGGGAGAGGTGGTAAGAAAACTCAACTACTCTCTGCAAGATCTTTAATGGCCAATTTAAACTTTGGGATATCTTTCCACTCTAGATGAATATTCATAATCCTCATCATGGAGAAACACTCAGTAAAACATCATATCCCAGATCAATCTTATGGGTCCAACGATGTTGATCTGTGAAAGAGATATGCCTTCTCTAGTTTGTCCTCATCCACTTTTGGATGACCAAGACATTCTCTATCATTGCTTACAACGTCTCTGCACTAACAATAGATGAATCTATGATCTCTATATAGAACAAGGGTGACCTACAAGCTCTCCTATATAGGGTCTCATAATGTTCCATACTAATAGTATATTGGTAGTTATTATTGTATGAAAACACTACCAATGGAAAGTGATTCTCTAACATTTATCCAAAGTCTAACATATAAGCCCTCAACATATCCTCCAGCGCCTTGATAGTGTGCTCAGTATTCCCATCTATTTAGGGTTGAAAGGCTATACTCATACTCATCTAGGTCCCCAATGCCTTTTGTGGGCCTCTCCATAATCATGAAATCAGTTGAACATCATGGTCATAGATAATAGTCAACGTTACCTAATGATGGTGAAGAATATCTCATATGTAGAACTAACACAAACACTCCACATAAATCTTCTCTCTAATAAAAAGTAAGTGTTCCAACATCATGAGTTGTTAAATTATCAACCAAATGGTGCCATGACCTATCACTATCCTTGGATTACCTGTCACAAATTCCATGGATATTCTATCCCATTTCAACTCCAAAATCTCAAGGGGTTACAAAAAGCCTATCAGAACCTGGTACCTCACCTTAACCTACTGGCAGGTGAGGCACCATGAGACGAACTCAACTAAGATTCATCATATGTTGTCCCACAAAAACATTCATTGATGGTATTTTTACATCTTCCCGCTAATAGAATGTACAACCAAAGAAGATGCGTGAAACTACCTCATCGCCTCCTACCGCATTGTGACTAGGACCACTGCCCGTCCCTAGAAAATAATGGCATGATTCACTCCATTATAAAATCCATCTGGTTAATCTCTTAAGGATATCTGGTCACACAAGACCACACAATAGACCTCTCTTAATTGGGACTGTCTCACATGATGTAGGAGTGGAGGAATCAACACCATCGACTGAAGAATAATTGTAACCTCATGCTCAACTAGGTTCGGATACATGTATGGAAACTCCGTCGACACCTCTTAAACCAAATGAGCCTGGGACTTCCTACCAAGAGAATATACCACCATGTTTCCCTTCCCTATAGTATATACTATCTCAAATTCATAGTCCTTTAGGAATTCCAACCAGTGACTCTATCTCAGCTTCAAGTCTCTCTATGTGAAGACATACCTGAGATTTTGATGGTATAAGTAAACAATAAAATTCTCTCCTATAAGATATTTTCTTCACATCCTTAGGGTGAAGACTACCACCGCCATATCTAGGTCATGAGTTGTGTAGTTATTCTCAGAGTTTCTCAACTACCTCAACCCATATGTGACAGCATCCTGTCTCTGCATCAACACACGACCAATCCCATCTCCCGATGTATTGAAATACACTAAGTACTACACTCCCTCCTATGATAGTCTCAAAATAGTAGTACTCATCGGCCTCAGCCTCAACTCATTAAATGCCCTTTGAAACAACTCACACTAATAAAAAGGAGGCCTTTAACAACACTAGAGTAGTCCATTATCAGTTCTAAAAAAGAAATAACTACAACAACATGGTTAAAACCACTATAAAATCAATGATAAATGTGTCCTTTATCATCACTAAAAATATCACTAATAAAAGGTCTATTTAATAACACTTTTAGAAGCCCCAATAAAATCCATCATTTATCACCACCTTTAATTTAAGTTGATAAATGGACACTTTATCAGTTCTTTTAGAAGTGTTTATAAAGGATTATTTTATCAGTTCATTTAATAGCACTAATAAAGGTAAATACTACAGTGTGATGTTATAGCAAACTACAATAGTAGAAATGAGGTATAATGCAGTGTGTTGTAACTTCACACTGAACTACTAGAAACAACTCCATAAATTATCAAAATTAGATACAAATATAGAATTTAAATGAAACAATGTTTATAATAAAAATACTAGAAAAAAACTATTCTAGAGAAAAATAACACACCTGTATAAAAGAAAAAAACATCCCTGCTCATAAAAAAGAATGAACCTATATATGAAAAAAAATTCTTATATTAGTAATAATATAAAGAAATAAATTAAATAGAAAGGAACAGAGCCTTAGCCCGATTGGTAAGGACTATGTAAGTGCATCCAACCGACTAGGGATCAAATCCAAGTGGAGGAATAATTTATGGGGGTACTATAGCAGTACTGTAGTGGTACTGTAGTAGCCACTATAGCAGTACTATACCGGGACTGTGCAGTACTGTAGCAGGAATTGTGCAGTATTGTAGAAGGTACTGTTTGGCACTGTAGTAGCCGAGAATATGCCCCCGTTTGGGCCTTCAGGCCACCGATTTGGTCCCCAAGTCCTTTAAGGCCTTCGGGCCTCCAGGCCTTCGGTTCAGTAAGGCCATCGGGCCACCTCAAACGCCTTCGGGCCACCTTAATGTGTAGATACAAACCAGACAACCTACAAGGAACAAGATCTACAAGGAGGATGAGCAAAGAGCTTTCACTACAGCAGAAGCTAAACTGATTGCAAGAATGAGAGGGTATGACACCTACCATCAGGATAAACCTATGCATGCACGGGAATGACCAGTCGAACATCCATGCAGAGGTGGGGAGAAGATTCACAATGAAGATGCTGGGGAGGAGCAGTTCCAAGTAATTATTCTGGGTTGTATGTAATGTTTGAAGCCTACGGGCATTGAATTCCTCTAAGGCCTATGGGACATGTAATACTTACGCCTACGGGTCCTATAAGGGTTCCAAATCATCCCTTGAAAGGTGGATGATCAAAAATCAATAAACAATGAAGGCCTTCGGGCCATTGGATTGATGGAAATAGAAAGTGTTAATTTTAAACTAAACTTTATGTCATACTAGGAACACATTGTATCATATTGAGTTGTGGTTGATTATTGCATGCAACACCATTTATTTTTCATCTTCAACCATTATAATAGTGAAAATTAACTAAATAATTATAATTTAAAAATGTTGTGGAAATTAATTAAGTAATAATAGATAGAATGATGGGAAACAATCTCATGTCATTTTCTTTGTTTTGGTGATGCGGTGTGCATTTTAAACTAAAATGACACTTATATAATTAAAAGAAACACTTTGAGTCATACTGGTCACACCATGTGTCATATTGAGGTGTGGATGATTCCTACATGTCCCAAATTATTTCTAGATAATTTAACTAATGTATCAAAATAATAAAAATTTGTCTATCCAGTTTTGAGTATAGAATTTTGGTTTTTACTAAAATGTCATTTTAAACTTGAAATATGCACTTTGAGTCATAATAGTCACATCATGTGTGTATTTGATATGAGAATGATTCCTACAAATCAAAAATGAATTTTTAATCATTTTCAAAAATTATCAAGACAATCCGAGCATGTTTTCTCGATTTTCAATAAGAGACATTTTTGTACTAAAATGTCAATTTTAAACTGATAACAGACACTTTCAGTCATATTGGGAACATCGTGTATCATATTGGTGTGTGGATTCATCCTACGCATCACAAATAACATAAATCATTTTACAAAATTCCCAAAAAAATTAAAATTTTTTTTCTCAGTTTTGAGTATATTAGTTGTCCTTTTTAGTTAAATTAATGTCATTTTAAATAAAAAGACGCACTTAGAGTCATACCAAACACATCATGCATCAGATTTAGGTGAATCTGATTCCTATATGTCCCAAATGACATATGGATTGTTTTAATAAAGTATAAATACAATAAAAATGTTTTTTCTTAGTTTTGAGTAAGGAAATTGTGTTTTTACTAAAATTTTATTTTAAATATGAAAAAAAACTTTTAGTTATACTAATCACATTGTGTGTGAATTTTAAATGAGACTGATTCCTACTAGTACAAAATGAATTATTAAAATATCTCCTAAGTTATAAAGATTGCTCGAGCAAGTTTTCTTTCATTTTAAGGAGTGGCACTTTTTTATACTAAAATATCAATTTTAAACTCATAACAGACACTTTGTGTTATATCAAGCATATCATGTATGGAATTGAGGTGTGTCTGATTTATACTCATCCAAAATGACATATAGATCATTTTAATAATGTATCAAAACAATACGAATTTGTTTTATTAGTTTTGGGTATGTCTGTTGTCTTTTTTAGTAAAATTAATGTCAATTTTAAATAAAAAGATTCACCTGGAGTCATAACAGTCACACCGTGCATCAAGTTGAGGTGAGGATGATTCCTACACATCTCAAATGACTTATGGATCATTTTACTAAAGTATCAAAATAATATTAATGCATTTTATTGGTTTTGAGTATTAATGTTGTGTTTTTACTAAAATTTCATTTTAAATTGGAAACACGCACTTTGAGTCATACCGGTCACATCATGTGTGGGTTTGACATGAGAAATTCTTATATGTAATAAATGAATAATGAATCATCACACTAAATTATCAAGACAATATGAGTGTTTTGGTTCAATTTTCAGTAAGTGACACCTTTTTTTACTACAATGTTAATTTTAAACTGATAACTGACACTTTGAGTCATACCGGACACATCATGTATTAGATTGCAGTATGGATGATTCTTACACATTAAAGATGACTTATGGATGGTTTTCCTAAAGTATCAAAACAATATGATTGTGTTTTTTTTGGTTTTGAGTATATGATGTGTGTTTTTAACTAAAATATAAATTATAAACTAAAAAAATATCCTTTGATACATTCTTGACCCTTTTACCTATTTTTGTTATATCAGTTGCAACCACAAAGTCCAATCACTCATGCCCATGAGCAGCTTCGAACAAACATCCCAAACATGAGAAAAATAACTCACCTATATAATAAAACTATTCTTATGTTAGTAATAATATAAAGAGATAAATTAAACCTAAATATTAAACAATGCATTAATAAAATGTTAATTTTAATCTAAAACCACATAATTTGGGACATACCAGGTAAATCGTGCATTTTATTGAGGTATGGTTGATTTCACCATGTATTTTTATCCTACAGTTCATTCAAAACTATGTATCATCATGAAATATTGTAGTTTGATAACCTATAATTTTGAATGCGTTGGAGAATAAAAAGAAAATTTCATTATTAAGAGTGAATCATCCTTATTGATTGTATGATCAAAGTATAGGAGTAAATCAACCTTGTTGAAGCAGTCATTTATTACAAAAAATTAACAATTAGTGTTAACCTATCAATATTCATTGATTTAACTGAAATGAATATTTAAATATGTGTTTCTTTGGAACATAGTAAAATCTATCTTACACTTTCACCATCACAGAGAGTGTAAACTCAATTTTAAACAATTCACCTTATTTGATGGAAAAAAATTCAGTGTGACCCAATATATATTTCTAGAGTACTATAAACTTCATTATAAATTATTTAACCTTTTTTATAGTATTAAACATTAGTATATCCCTTCATATAATCCAAATGAAATTGAAATCTATTGTATCAGTTATGTCTATTGGATTGTGTTATATATTAGTATACCCTTTTCAGTATTCTAGGTGATGATAAACTCTATCATAACATCAAAATTATTTTTTCATAAAAATGTTAATATACCTTTTCTCATGTAAGTTTTATTTATAATGATGATGAGTTTTTTATTAATGATCTTGTGAACATGGTTTATTTTACATAATGATTGTGAACATGCATAATGAATGTTACTTTTATGGATTTCACTTGCATTTTTGATATTATATCATGCATCAAATTGATGATTTAATAGCCTAAATAATTCCACCACCCACCAAAGTGAAACCACTATGTAGTTATTTTCTAAAAATACATGATTTAGTCAATGCAATTTTGTATTTCTAAATTTTTTTGGAGGTTTTGGATCATTCTACTAGCTTCTTTTTCAAAGGGGAATTCATTTGGATTGTTAGTACTTCAGAGTTTCTTTTGAAGTAGGTTTTTAAATTTCATGGATTTATTTAGAGGGGTGTTTCTTTTCATTTGATGCCATGTTTCCTTTGAAACCAACCCTCCTCGATGACCATGATCTATCAATGCTCTTTGTCCCCCCAATAGTTTTCTCATACACCTATTTTATTCAGTCGTTTATTACAGACCTATTTATTCAAAAACATTAGTAGTATTATATACATGTTTTATGATTGGATTAGTGTTGTATGAATCTAAAGTTAATACTGGTTCCACTATTGAGACCCTTTCGTTGGAGTGTATAGAAGTCAAGGGCAAGAAACTACATCTTTTTTTGGTTTAGTTTTTCCTTGCAGAGGGGTTTCTTTCACACTTCAGTAATATTTGATAGTACTTAGAATGTGAAAATATTAATTGTAGCCTATGGTAATGAGTTTGAAAAAAATAAGTGGTGTTTGTTTGGTTTTTGAGAAAATTCCATCCACATAAATTCCTTTATAAAATAACTTAAATAAGTGGTGAACAATATTTTTTCAATAAGAAACTTGAAACACATTCACAATGGCAATTATCTTAAGGGAAACGTGTTGTGTGCACTTTTCAAAAAAAAATCTCAAACACAACCTTTTTATGATCTTCATTCTACTCCATTGATCGATAATTTTATTTTTTGTAAGACAGTTCTTCTTCTCCGCCTCTTCCTCGATCTCTACCTTTACCTCCTCCTCCAACTCGGTCTCCGACTCTAACTCCAACTCCACATTGGCATTTGCCTCCACCTCCTCAAATTCCTAATAATTATATTTTATGTAGGTTATTTCATCTAAACAAATTAATTTCCTTCATTATAATCCTCCTAGAGAAATAGATCAAAAATTATATATAAGCGTTATGGCACTATTTATTAACACCCTAAGAATTTTTCTAAGGTAATAGCTAATAATAGATCAAAAACATAGTACGTAATCACATAAATATTTTTTCAGAAAAAATTGTGATAACATGTATGCTACCCACTCATTTCTAAAAAAAATCAATTCTTCTATTGATTATTAAGGTTATCATCAATCTTGATAGTACTAAGAAAATATATACAAGAAAATGATTAAGAAATATATTAAATTAAATTATAATTACTTTCAGAAATTACATATTTGGGGATGCTAGTCTTTTCGTAATTTAAGATCTCTCTTGTAAATTTGAAAATATAATATCCAAAATCAATTCCATCATCTTTCTTTGGAAACTGTAGAAACATTAACCGAAATAAGTAATTTTTTGGAAATATGTTTTGATAGTTAAATCATTCTATACATACCTTAATTGTTTCCATTTGTAGAAACCCATAGGGTTTATCTGTTCAGACACAAACTTCATGTCATTATTTAGCCTATATTTTGTGATTACCTAATCAAAAAAAAAATTCTGATCAAAACATAGACTAAAATGTGTAATTTGAATTTTATCTATACAGTATTGATTTCAGTGTATTATAAATTCACAATACACATCATGTGTGGTCAGTTTGTTGGATATCCATGTATTGGATCTAGAAAATAAATATTTTGGGTACCCATATCGACTACAATCAGCATCCAGTGTTGACTAAAAAAAACCAAATAATTAATGAAAAAAATTAAAAATACATTTTTTGTTCTTATATTTTTATTGTTTTTATTCTCCATTGTAGGGATCAAAAAGAGTTTGTAATCTACTAATGTTTTCATAAATGCTTCGAGTAGAAAATCTTTTTTCTTATAAATTAAATCATTATCCAAAGTATGATTTTCTGTAGAAATTATAAAAGGATTATTGAATCAAAATCATTATTCACATGGATTTACCTTTATATAGTAGTAATATAAACACCCTTAGAAAATATGAATAGTTCTTAACTTTAAAAAATAATAGCTCACTATTTGGATAGAAATATTATGAAAATTTACCTTATATATGTATTCACAACTGAGGATCCCAGACATTCATGCTTAAGAATCACATTTATAGACTCAAGACCAATTAGTTATGTTATAAAAGTTCCATATATTTCTTTTTCATATGGAATGTGAATCATATTTTCATATTTAAATGTGGTCTCTGCGTGAATTTGTAATGATAATAAATGTGTCTTTACAACTGGTAGGGAGAAGGTACTCTTGGAAGGTCAGTTTGATTTTATGGTTGATTCACTAGATTTTATTGATCCAACCTTCTATTTCCCCACTACGTTATCCATCTGTAATATCATACCTCACTTCATACCTTTTTTCATAAACTGTTATAGGTTTTTCATAGGAAATTTTTTGTTAAAGACATACCTCATGTATCCTTATAAAATTAGATAAAAATGCTGTGAAATATCTAATAGTATCATTGGATATTTTAATATCTAGATCATCAAGTAGAATATTAACTCAATAGTAGGATCATGATCTACCTCAATCCCCACTCTCATGTGATCTTCTGGGAGGTTTTTATGGTGTAGCTTGTCTCTTAATATATGATAAATTGTATGCATCACAACAAGGAGGTGTGTGGGTGTTGATAGGTACAAATCACAAAAAATTGTAACCAGTAGAATTTTAGTAATATAAAGTGATCAGAAGATTTTAAATTCACATTTCGGATTAATATTAATGAAAAAAAATTATTACCTCAGGTAAGATGTGTGGTTGTGGGAATGAAAAGTCTGAAAGCTAGCGGGGTCATTTGGTTCATGTGCAGATCTTTGTTTCACCACTGGTTCTCTTTGATCATTTCTCATATATTAGTCTTCCAAATATGAAAAAATAATAATATCTTTCCATGAGTCTATTTTTTTCTCCAATCATCTCACCATATTATATGTACCTTTTTGTGGTTTTATATTCTCAAAATATGTTTGAGTAGAGACTCCAAAACTAAATCCTCCAACACGACCATATTGTTCTCGCCGCTTCAAAGCTACTGAAGTTAGTTTTTCTTCTCGTATGGTCTCTACTGATTCTTGTGTCTAAACCATATAATTTTTTTTAAAATAAATAGATATTTTTATGAAATACTATTACAAATCATAACGACTTACAATTATTTCATACTTACACATGTTTCCCATATTTTTTTTGTGTTTTCATCAAATAGTTTACCCTCTTTATTTACATGAGCCTCCTTCCATATATTAGGATGTGTTATGGTAGTGGCTATATATTTTTATTAAAAAATATTTATATAAACAATGTAACATATGTTGTTTCATAACACATAATTAAAATTTTATTATTGATTTAAAATACAAACCAATTTATTCTCTAATGAAGCGTACCCCATCCTTGCTTTTCAATAGGGGTACATTTGTTTTGATGCAAATTCTTTATTTTCTAAACTATTATGATGTTTCATAAATTAATAATTTTGAATCAATTTGGAAAAAATAAATAATGAAAATAATATATTATCGGCTTCCATGAACATGAAATGATTTATCTTTGTGATGATTGATGAAATTAGTCCATGTTTCCTACTTTATAATGTGTGCATGACTAACTGGTTCGTGAGGCTTTACTGTACCCTCAAAATCCCTAAGATGTATCTTTTTAAGAAGATTCAAGAGGCCTCTATGGGATTTTCTAGTGGCCATTAAGACAAATTTCTTATGGAAATATTCTAATATAAATGAACTCTACAACGAATAATAAAAATTAAATTTTCATTTCATTATATAATTTTTTGTAAAAATAAAGAATGTATATCGTAACAAAACCGTTATACCTTTCCAAAGGATTTACTTTATTACAGTTTAGACATGGTGCCATGAATCAATTTCAATTGGCACATTCTTCATCATTGTGACTCTAACATAACTAATGAACATTGACTCATTGGGGTCAGTAAGTTGGTCGTGTTGATTCCAACCAACCTCAAATTTTATACCCTGACTTATTTCCTTGATATTTTTATTCAAAACTATGATGTTGCATCGTTGTTTTTTTCATTAACATGTTATTTATCCCTCAATAATTATACAGTTTCATCATTAAGAATTTGTTCTTCCTCGAGATTGGTAACATCATCTTGTGCAGATTATATTGTCTTCATGAGTAGTCAAACATGTAATTTTTCATTAATAACAACAACATAAACATGGAGAAAGGATTTGAGAAGGGTAATTTTCATTCTCTATTGGAAACAGAAAATTCCTCAATCGAATAATAAAACATGATAATCACTTAAAATATTTCTATTATAGCATGTATAATACAAAACAATTGATCAAAATTCTATATAACCGATGTTTTCTCAAATCTAACATAACTAAAACCTAGCACTAATTATTTTATAAAAATATATTTATCTCATGTATACTCTAAACCTAATCATATTAAAAAATAACCTAAATGAAAATTTAATTATGGATTCTAAGATATTAAATTTCAAAAATATATTTCACATTCCATCACAACATACCGCCAACCACAATGTAATACCATCAAACGCTTTTCCATTTAACTAGGTTGAATTTATCAATTCATTTATGGTAAAAAATACCACAATCATAAATATAATATAATAATACTAATAATCACTAAATTTTCATGTATTTCTCACATGTTTAACTCATCACCTTAAAAAATTATTTCATGTGGTATATCATCATCTCATTATTAAATAATATATTTAGTATATAAAATTAAATTTAGATTTATATTCAAATTGTGCATGAAAAAAAAAATTAATAAAATAAATGAAAATAAATAGGAACCACCATAAAATTATATCATTTTATGATGTAGGAACAAACTTCATTTATTAATTAAACTACATCATATATGTGACACTAATCCTCCTATATTAATTAAGTGAAAATCCGCACCTACCATTCTATGAGATTTTATGAAGATGATTTTCCCAATAGATACACATATATTCATAATTCTTCTTATTGTATAAATTTTTTTTTCATCTTCATGTTCATGCCATACTGTGGAAACAAGATTAAGACAATAAAAATCCACAATATCTTAAAGGAAATTAGAAACAATAACAGAAACATTAAGAAAATCCACATTAGTTGCAATAGCGGATGGAGATATAATTCGGAGTGGTCTCACATGAATCTAGAATGAGTTTACAGAGTAGGGGTGGTGTTTTTTAGGTATATATAAGTGAGAGAGAGAGATATTACATGTAGGGGTTTTCATGGTTAAGAAAAATGAAAAAATTCAAACTATGGAACCCAAACAAGAAATCAACAAGAGAGGAAAAGGAGAAAATACCTTTCCTTGGATTCTAGCCTTTATTTGTCCAAGAGAACATAGAGGAGTAGTGCTAGAAAAAGATGATTTTTGCGAGAGCTTGAGAATTGTGACTAAATGAGTCAGGTTAGGTTTCTTTTAAATAGATCATGTTAACTTTTATTAATTTTTGAAAAGAAGCATTGATAAAGATCCCTTTTATTATTGTTAAATTGATAAGCAATGGTAAAATCTATCTTTATCAGTGATAAAGTTGTATCACTAAAAAATATGACTTTTATTAGAACTTGTTCAGTACTGATAAAGCTTGATCATTATAAATACCAAAAAAGAAATTATAAAAGGAACCATTGTCAGTGCTCAAACTTTAGTACTGATAAATGAATTATAATTATAATTATAAATAAGAAAAATGGTAAATATATTTATATATATTTTTATTATAGTTTTATAATTACTAAATATATAATTATTTATTTATAATAATATTAATACTTTTTAAAAAAAACTATTTTTTATTTATAATTATAAATATATAATTGTATAAATACAGTAAATATACATCTATAAATATATTTATAATTTTTTATTTATAATTATAAATATATTCCTATAATTATATATATTTCTATCATTATATATATTTATTTAATAAATACATATAAATATAAATAATAGTAAATATATTCAATATTTAAATATATTTATTATAATTTTATAATTATATTTATATTTATATCTTAAAATATATTTATATAATTATGTATATATATGTAATAAAATATATAAATATAAATATATTCATTATTTAAATATATTTGTTATAATATATAATTATTTAAATATATAATTATTTTTTTTATAAATATATGAATAATAATTAAAAAAATAATATTTATATAATTATCTTGTAATATATATATATCCCCTAGGTTGCAGCTCAATAGTAGCTACCCCTATGGGTCCTGGTGAGGTCTCAAGTTTGAGACTTGCTGAGTACATCTTTGCATTGTATGTTTCCTGCTTTTCTTTATAATTTAGCCTCTTTCTCCGAATAAACTAAGTCTTTGGCCTATACTTATATATATATATATGTTAAATATAAATATATTATATTGGTTATTTAAATAAAGTTATTATAATACTATAATTATTTAAATATAAATAATTCTTTATTTATAATAACATAATTAATTATTTTAAAAAATAATATTTATTAATTTAAAATAATTACAAATATATAAATTTATAATTATTATAAATATACATTTATTAATATATTTATTTATGAATATTTGTTTACAAATATATCTTTAACATTATTAATGAATATATAATATTAAATATATGAATTTTTAAAGTGAGGGAAATTGAATAATTATAAATGAGTAAACATAAAAAATATTGAAAAGCTGGATAACTTTTTTTAATTAAATATAATTTTTTTTTCAAATATGGATATATATATTGTAGTAAATATGAATACAAATTGAATATACTTAAAAATAGTAAATAAATAAATATAAATAAATAATAGAAATTTATTAAATTCAAAAATAAAATGAAAAATGACAAATATTAAAAATGAATAAATATTACCTAACTCTAATAATATTGAAAATAAATTAATAAAATTAACCAATTAAAAAATAATATATTAAATGTTAATGTCATAATGAAACTCTAAAATATAATAAAATTTGAATAAATTACATAAATATTTGGTGTATGTGTTTCTATATAAGATTTCATTAATTGCATAAATATTTGCATGTGTGCATTGTATATAAAAATGCATTAATTAAGGATATGTATGTGAAATCAATGTGACACATGACATTTGATATATGTTAAATTGAAAAATCAAGCAACATTAAAAATGGATAAGATATTAATATGCTTTTAATTATTACATTTTATTCATTTTCTATATATTTATATTTAAAATACATTATTTATTAATATTGTAGGCTCCCAAAAATTCTACATTTAGGATGAAGAGAATTCTATAAAACTTGGAAAAGGATAGAGATAAAATGATGAAGAATATTCGAAGAAAAATGTCAATGAAACCAAATTCAGAAAAGGGATGGAGTGGCGTCGCGATCGAGAAAAGCAGTTCACAGATAGACGCTCCACATGGAAGTCCCCACCTGCACAAATCCATTCGTGAACCAAGTGGTTCATAGAATGAAGACAATGAAATTGGCTCTCACGAACCATGTCATTGGAGAGATAGAGTCATAGAATTCTACCCCCGTATACGATATCCCCCGCTTACAATATCCCCCACAAACCAAGTGGTCCGCAGAATGAAGTGGCATCCCCAGAGCTCAAAAATAGCACCCCCATCTTACAAAGTCATCTAAGGATCAAGGAGTTTTCCATGGGATTCCTCAAAAGGATCTAAGTGTCCCATTGATCCAACGCTCATATCCTCTATAAATGAACCCATATGGGGATAAAAAATAACTCTTCAACGGTGGAAGAAAGCTCTCCCAAGTTACAGAAAAAGGGATGAAGAATGGGGGAAATTATAGAGGGTGTGGGAGAAATCTATCCCACACCCGAAGCTATTCATGGAATCCATCATGGGAACCATATGTGGGTGGACCTTTTTGGAATCCATCCAAGTAATGGTACATATAAGACGCTATGCAGAAGATAACACATGGAGGTAGTGTTGTTCACGGAAATGAGGCGTCATTTATGAACCCTGTGAATGAATAAAAAACTAATACGTGGATGCTCCTATGAATAAAATGGTTTGCTAACAACCTAATATGGACAATACAGTTCGCAGATGACCCTTGGCATAAATGGTACATGGATTTCCCTATGAAAAATATGGGTTACAGATGCTCCTATGCGACCATCTTCTATACGACTGGTTCCTATGCTGCCAGCAGCTACGCTGCCAGCTTCTACGGGGCTAGCTCCTATGCGGCCCACTCTTACACGGATGTTCCTATGCGGGAAGAGTATGTGGATCCTCCAACCCATCCACCTCCTATGAATATGATCATACGTGGCCAGATCATATGTGGAAAACCACATGCACCCCCCGGTCTATACCACGAGGGTTGTGCTCCCGCACCCCTGCTCAGGATCAGTGTTGGGATGCGGCCCCAACCCATCAGGTCGACCCCTTCACGACCATCCTAGAACCCCATGAAAAATGGAGAGCCACAAAAAAAACTTTTCGGGCAAGGTCATTGACATTTCCTGTTGTTCCCTTATTCCTCCCAAACATTTTTCCCTCAAATACCACGAGTAAATCTACTCCTCATGAGAATACTAAAACTCTGTTGTCTTCCTCCAATGCGAGGTTGATCCAGAATCCCATGGACAATCATGATCTGAATGTTTTCCTTAAATTTCTAGACACATTCTTTCTATTCATCAGGCTCTATGTCTCAAGAGATTTTTGATCTCCATAAACCTCCATGGCCATCGAAAATGGATTGTCAATGTTCTGGGGATACCTTTGCTTGACTATGCACACAATGCCCCAGAGGATCTGCATATGTTTCCCACAAAAATGGAATTTCAACCAAAGAAAAATTTATCCTTAGGAGAGTATTTTCCTACATATGTATGCTATAATTTCTTCCATGCCTCATATTATTTCTTTTGATATGAGAATACCCAAAATCATGGTTCACACATTCCTTCCCTCCCATGTTTGAGGCATGTCAGAACATCCTAACCTGATTTTCCACTAGTTATTCATGGTTTCTATGAAAAAAGGGTCCTCACTTTATGACCTTAAACTGCAAGATGGATCTACATAAACCTCCAAAACAATCAGAAATGGATGTTTAGTGTCCTGGGAAACAAATTATTTACTATATACACAATGACCTAGTGGCTCTGCATACATTTCCCATAAAAATGGCCTCTCAACCAAAGAAACATTTTTCATTAGTATAGGTCTTTCCTACCATTTTACACCTCAATGGCTTCCATTCACCACATAATTACTCAAACTAAAAGACCCTAAATCATCCTGACCACATGACATTAAACTATATGGTATTGGTCCATGAAACATGAAATTAAACTGTGATGCCATCATCCAAGCTATATGACTTTAAACTATAGTATACGAGGTGATTTCAGATCTTCATAAACATCCATGAACATCAGAAATAGAAGGTTAGTATCATAAGGACACCTCCGCTTAACTATGTGCACAATGCCATTGAGGCTCTACATATTTTTCCCAAAAAAAGTCCTATCAACTAGAGAAAAATTCATCATTAGAAGGGGGAATTCTTACATCTGTATGCCCAAATGTCTTCCATGCCTCATATCACTTCTCCTAATTCTATATCCTCAAGTTAATCTTGGTTTTTATAACAAGTGGTCGAAACTCTATGACCTTAAACTAGGAGTTATCATCCATGCTACATGAATTTAATCTATAGTATAAGCCATATGAAATTCAGCAGGGAATCCATCCTGGAGTAATCCCCCAACCTTTTGGGCTGGATCCAATGACCTTCACATTCATTTCATATTGAAAGGTTCATTTATCTACACCCTCATCCACGGTCACCCTCCTAATTTTCCCTCAGTGGAGAAAATTAAGCGTTCCTTTTTTGAATATTTCACATCCTCTTGTTTCTCACTCCGAGAATGAATCACATAGGCTTAAAGGTCTGGGATGATATTCCATTCGCATAACCCCACATGAACTACGAGAACTCTAATTTCCAACACAACTGGGATACGTAGGAAGCATTTATCTAGACCCGAGCTCCATATCAACTCATCCATGAAATGAGATATGATGGCCCCTCTAAATGGGAAGATCCTATGCATAAGCCCCAATCATTTCACAGGCTCATTGAACTATGAGAACTTTGATTCCTAATCTAACTAGGGTACGTAGGAAGCCTACCAAAGGCTTGAGATCAAGGTACATTCTCCTTAAAAGTCACTCCTAATAAGAATTCCCCCTACTCACAAGGGCCTCCCCTTAAGGAATAAGCCTCGATGCGACTCCTTCAAGAAAGTCCTCTTCTACAGTGTAAGCCTCAACCATGTCCCCTTATAAAAGGGAATAATCTTTAGGAATATTCCCTGATTGAATTCTCACAAATGGGGATTCTCTATGATATAAGACCCAACTTAAACCGAACTGTGATGGCTTTGATTCCCAACTAATTGGGATACATAGGAAGCCTCTCTGGGGTCAAAACCCAACACCCAAATCACCCTATTTTTCATCGATCCATATCCCTGGTAGGTCCATATCAACCCAGGAGACCACACCTCTTCTTAGTATCTTGGGCCGCTTCGGTGTAAGTCCCACATAAAATCCTAACTAGGCATCCTCCACCAAGATATCCTTACTACATAACATTAAACTGCATGGATGTGTCCTCGTCACATGACCTTAAAAGGTGATGTTCCCAGTTAAGTGGCACCAAACTATGTGGGTTATAATTCCTCTTATGAGGATATATATGAATACCATCTCATCAGTTCGAGCCCATCAAAGAAACTTCCATCTTCCCTGGGTGAAGATAAACTCTAGAGTGCCTCATCAGAGGGACTACACTAGGATTATCAATTTCCCAACCCATGTGAATATATGGTTAATCTTGTAACCTAGGGGTAACCCGCCTACACATGCTTGGGTAAAAAAAAGGATTCACGAACATATGGACATTTCTTAAATATATAAGAGAGTCCAAAAGTGAGTAATATTTCCCCACAAAAGGGTGCGATGAGCCTGACCCACCATCCTCTGAACCAGTGGAGTCCTTACGTTTCGTTGGCCAAATCATCATCCAATGATCATCTACCTTTGGAAAGCATGCCCTTGAATCATGGATACTAGGGCCATTGGGTATTTCTGGCTCCACAAATAAACCCGTTGGAGACCATCTGAGGACATTGTACCCTGTGTGAAACCATTCATAATAACGTATAATTGGGTATTGTCTTCCAGACCATTTTGGCCACCCACATGTCATGACATGAATCGGGTCGAAACAAATATTTATAATATATATATATATATATATATATATATATATTTAACTTATTAATTTTTTTAGTAATTTTTCATTAATAATTTTTTTTAATAATTTTTAAATTTATTTAATTTTAATTTTTTGTTTAATTATTACAATGTATTCATTTTTAGATTTTTATTATAATTATATTTTATTCATTATATATATATTAAATATATAATATTTATTAATATTTATTAATTTATATATATTTGTATATTAAATTCATTCATTTTTGTATATAATTATTTAATTAAGAAAATGTTTAATATTTTTCATAATTTACACAATTTTAATTTTTATTTATTTAACTATTTCATTTTACTAATTTTAAAAATATACATATTTCATATATATTATTTATTAATATTTATAATTTTGATATATGTATATTCATTTTATTCATTTTTATCAAAAAATATTTAATTAAAACAATTATTAATATTTTTTATTTGTTTATTTATTTTAATTTTATTCTGGTCCTTTATTAGCAATAAATATAAATCACTCATAAAGGGTCCTTTATCAGTGCTAAAAATAAAGAACTGATAAAGGGAACCATTTATCAACACTTCATTAAAGTGATGATAAAGGTTACCCTTTATTAGTGCTAAAAAAAGTTTTGATAATGGGTATTGTTTATCAGTTCTTTTTTAGCAGTAATAAAAGGCAACCTTTATCAGTGCTTTATTTTTTCATTGATAAAGGATACCATTATTAGCACTTTCTGATAGTTCTGATAATGGTCAATGCTGTTAAAGGCCCCTTTTGTAGTAGTGTCAATCTAGGTAATTAACTACCCTTTCTGGATCAGGGTGGTCAAAGGGGTTGCAATCCTGGAGAAGTCTATCCCAAACCTCCTATAATACCCTACCAATCCAAGAAAAATATTCACCTATAACACCTTATTGGATGGCTCCCAATAAATAACTACATTGATCTTTTCTGGGTCCACAACTAATCCATTCTTAGAGATGAGATACCCTAGAAAGTGAACCTCATGGATTTAGAACTGGCACTTTAAGAGCTTACTCTAAAGCTTATGCTCCCAAGGAAAAAATAGGACTATCCTTAAGTTCTCTAAATTATCCTCCTCTAACTTATAGTATATAAATATATCATCAATGAAAACAACAACAAATCGTTCAATGTATGGCTGGAAGATCTGGTTCATCAAATCTATAAGCATAGTAGGGGAATTCATCACATAGAAAGGAATCACGAGAAAATCATAGTGTCTGTAGAGAAATCATAATGTCATCTTTGGAATATCAGCCTCAAAAACTCACAATTGGTGGTAGTCAAACCTGATCTCATTCCTTGAGAACCATCTCACACCTCACAATTAATCAAATGGGCCATCAATCCACAGAAAGGGTTACTTATTCTTTATCATTTCCTTGTTTAAGCGATGATCATTCACTTAAATCTTTAAGCTACCACCCACCTTTTTCAAGAACACTGAATCTTCCAAGGGGGACACAATGGGTCTAATAAAACACTTCTCTCAAAGGTACTCCAACTATAACCTCATCTCCTAGAGCTTGGTAGGGGC
The DNA here is from genome assembly GCA_963277665.1 of Viscum album. Taxonomy (NCBI): domain Eukaryota; kingdom Viridiplantae; phylum Streptophyta; class Magnoliopsida; order Santalales; family Viscaceae; genus Viscum; species Viscum album. The sequence goes on from OY728166.1 coordinate 1,473,756,725, forward strand.
CATCCGATATGATGAAAAAGATATCAGAGCAGTCCCAACATGAAATTAAAAACAAAATTACATCTCCCACCATAGAGGTAGTCCTAGAACATCCTCAGGGAATACATCCACAAAATCATCCATGACTAAAATAATCTAGATGCCTGAAGAGACTGTTTCACCAACAGATACAGTCACCAACTGATGGGTAATGGGATACATCTTTTTGCTTACAAAACCTTATAACCTTGTCATGAGATCTCTGTCACCCATAAAAGAGAATCTTTTCCCGTCAATGTGAAGGAATATGACTCATCTGTGGGGACAATGAATCTAGGATTAGAATGTGGACAACCAATCCATTCCCAAGATGACCTCATAAGGTCTAATTAGGATGACCAAAAGGTCCCATGAGAACCTCTCTCTACCAAGAGATAACTGAAACTACTAGTAGATAAAATATATAGAAGAAGCATTCCCAATAGGAACCTAAACACAAAGCTGTTGCGCTAGAGCTGTAACTATGAGATCCACCTATCGCACAATTATTAAATAGATAAAGGAATGACTTTCCCCTTTGTCTAATAGTACTAAATCGAGAGTATAATAAACATAGATGGTACATTTAATCATCCATGTCCTGCTGGGTCAAACACCTCCATAGGATATAGTTTTCCACACCCCCGATCACTAGCTCCCTGATCCTAACATGGTCCACCTAGTGGTGGTGGTATAAGGATATCATAATGTCATATAGAACCCACAAATCCACCTCCCAAACCTCCACCAACTGATCTACCAACTCTATCCCCTGGGGGCCACCATGAACTCACCTGGGAGATATGTGATTATAGTTGCACCTATTCCATAGCAGCCTTTCTACTATATTCATGTGCTCCTCGTCATGTTGGGTCAGGAAATCACGGTCCATGTGACCTTTACCGTAACATGCATAACACCTCCCATCTCCGAGATTCTCTAGTCCTATGTGCTTCCCCTGACCACATGCCTAAGACTGATCCTGAGAAGATCTCTTGCACTGATATCCTTTTTACTGGTTCCTAATATCTATTGCAGATGAATCAAATCTATAATTCATATTTTTAGATCTAGCTACCTGGAATCCATATTATATGAATCTCTCCATCACCATCTCCCACTCTAAAACCCTAATATAGGTGGGAATGAACAGTGGTACCACACTAGCATTGATTTCTCTAAGGATAACCTTCTCAGACTTCCAATTCCATAAGTATCCATCTCGAATCATATAAAGGGAGTACCACATACAGTATTTGAACCACATGGAATAATCATTCACTTTCATTCCTCCCTGATATAGCTCCAAAATCTTCTGAATTTGAACCGAGTGTATGAATGAGGGGTATTACTCCTCATGGAATAACTGCTAGAATTTGGTCTATGAGATTATTGACTCATCATGAATCTATGTAACTGGACTCCACTAGCGTCCAAAAGATCCATGGAAAATTATGGATACCAGCACAACCACCTGATAATTCAGTGTCTAGAAAAGCCTAAAGACTCTGATCATCAACTCTAGACAGTCCTCCACCACCTGTGGATCTAGCTCACTGTGGAACCTCAGGGTCCTATGGAACTGAAACTAATGGAGTGTGCTAAGACTACATGAATCCTCAGCCAGTTTTTCTGGTAGGATCTATTTATCAAAAGATGTGGATGTTGCTACCTATCCAACAAGAGGAAGAATATCAAGGGATTGACACAAAACTGAGGTCACATCACTCATTAGATCATCATCAAGAACCATATTTAGTAACTTGGCTAACTGTCATTGCGAAGGAATCTTGAAAATTTAATCAAGACATACCATGGTCACATGAGCATATATATAATGGGTAGATGACTCAAGAAGGATAGTCAAAAGACACAGTCTTATATGATGCTTGTACCATTTATCCCTATAACCAATGTCTCGGTATACTGAGTTAACAAACAATTAGTCCGAGTCCTGTTGAATGGATATATTGGCTACCACACCAACACTAGGTCCCCTATCCCAAGAGATTATCTCGAGAAACCTTGAAACTATTTCCCTAAATCCCAACCAAATATTCACAAGGGGAATACTCTAAACATCACCCCAAGGAAAGAAACACCTCTAATACCAATCTGTCACAACCCAAACCAATGGGGCTCGAGCTACAACTACCCCAAGCTCTGCTACGTAGGCCAAGGGATGGAGACAAGTGTCAAAAGGAATAACTAGCATGGTAGGCCTTTTCATAAGTACTTGTACACACACACACACACAATCATCTCCAGGAATAAGTGCAGAGAAATAACAATAAAAGATGAAATATATGGAGAATAACAATGAATTTAAACCCTATAGGGAGTATAAGAGTATAATAGTGTAAACTAAAAAGTTAAAAGGAAAAAATTACATTCCCAACTAGAAAGATGTTTCAACCTAAAAAACTAGAAATGTAAATTCAAAGAGATCCAATCTCCGATTGCCCAATATCTGATCACTATATGATACCAAATGCACTAGGTATCTCTATAATCCTCTATAATCACCACTGATCTATTCGTCGAATGCATAAGAGATGACATGTGTAGGTAAGTAACATGTAGGGGTGATTATATACATACCAATTAGGACACTCTGAAATATAAAGGGGGAGTGTTAAGAGAAACAATAAGAATAGATAGCTCAACCCAAAGTAAGAGAGTCAAAATATCCAATTACCTTGATATAGATATATATGTATTCAATAAAAGAATCTAAAACAATAGAGAATGTGGGTCTCCATATCACATCTCATTCCAATAAAGAGTTCCAGTAGTTCCAAGAGTCAATCAATGATTCCCATCACCTCATGTGTCTATCCATATAAGTAACTATATGGAGGGCCCACACTATACCATTATGTCTCACTATCGAGGGGGAATAATCTCCGAGCAGCAGACCCACACCCTAGTAAATTAGGGGGTCCTAATCAATGTAAAGAGGAGCCATACTCTATCTGATAGTGGGGATAAAACTTAGTAGATAGAGGACCCACACCCTACCTGATCGGGGGGGGGGGGGGGTGCCACTCAATGGATAAAGGACCCACTCTCAAATTCCATAGGGGGCCCTACTCAATAGATAGAGGACCAACACCCAATATTTATTGGGTTACCACTCATAAGATAGAGGACCCAGAACCTAACTCTATAAGGGGTACCACCCAGTAGATAGAGGACCCACACCCTAACACCATAGGGGGAACCACTCTGTAGATAGCGGACTCACATGATAATGCATAAGGGGATACCACTCAGTAAATAGAGACTTATTCCCTAATGTCATAGAGAGAACCACTCATTTGATAGAGGACCCACATGATAATTCCATAAGGGAGGGGGTAACACTCGGTAGATAGAGGACATACACCCTAGTCCATTAGGGGGGTTCCACTCTAATGATCTTGCCTGATCACTGTTGTCTTTGGGCACCACCTAAAGAAGTATTTCACTAAGAACACCTATCATAGTATCTCAATATCCACTATGAAGTCCACCATAGAGATATATTCTCAATAACACATAGGATATGCTACTCATGGGACATAACCCAAGTCCAAAATAAAGATATATGAGAGGTACAAGGTTCCTAAAAAAGGAAGAAGGTGGTACACGGTGTGTAAGGGGACCCACACGATGTGTGGTACTACTCTGGTTCCCAGTCATGTCCCTATCGATACATGGATCACTGACCATGTAGCCTAATTTGAAATGTAAGGGGACTACACATCATGACTCGACCACCCAGGTTCCTTCTCATTCTCTTAGTTGTGTCCATGTAAAGTTTCCGGTGTTTGTGTACTCCAATACACAACATGTCCTCCCACACAGGGTCCTTCTCGTGTGGTCCTCCACACGAACTTTCTATCAGGGGAGGGTCATAAGGAATGTGACCCAATCACATGGTTTTTGATCCATAAATTTTTAAAAACCCTAGAGTCGCATCCATAGGGGTACTACACGACATGTGTTCATCCCACTACACACTGTGTAGTTGGTATTTTCATAGAATATCAAATTTCTCCCTATGTTCTAGATCTGGATCCTCCTCCTTTGAATCCATCATTCAAACACCCAAAAAGGATGGAATCTTCCTCTATCCATAATTTCCGACCCTCTGATGGACAAATATAATTTTTTTGCTTCACTCCACTCCCGTACAAATCCATACATGTTTTCATTAGCCGTGGTGTCTCAGCAGATTCATGATCCACAGTAGAATCAGCTGAATCCCTCAAATCCTCTAAATCCATCCCTAATTTGTCAAACTTTTTTGTCGCTCATGAATCCACTATGAATATGGGAGTACGATAAGGCTTGATCCCACCCAGCAATTTTGATCCATGGCCCCATAGCCAATGGTGAAGAACGCGAGTAACCATTGGGAGAAAAAGCACCAAAACAAAGGTGTAACATTCATTATACAAGCCTTATTGGACAATGAATAAAAATCAAGATACCCATAGTGATAATAATTGAATAAAAAATCTAAATCTATTTATGGGATCTTGCAAAGTTTCAATTTGAATGCAGATCATATAAACAATATGATCGCACTCAATAATTTAATCAATTGGGACATAATCTAGAAACTGACAAGTCCTACCTCAATTTTCATTATTTGTTGATGTAGAATATTGTCACCATCAAATTTTATGTTTTGGGTGTAGTGAAAGCATGTGATGGGTCATGACCAAACTTTCTTTGTTTTCATGATCGATGAACAATATTATATTTACATGATGTGAACATCATGATCAATGTAATCAAATCAAAGAATACATAAAAGGGATAGAATTCTAGATCCAAGAATAAGATCATAAAATATTATTTATAATTAATTTAATCAATTAAAAAATTACCTTTCATGAATTATTTATTAGTTGATGGATATGAAAACATACCTACATTTTATGGTAATTTCATTACAGGAATCAAGAGAAGATTTCTTTTAGCAGAGATCCACACGTGTTCCAAAAATCCTCAAATGTCACTATAGGAATCATTGGGTTCTAGCATGGAAAATCCTATCATTTGCATCATTTGACATTGATCAACTAGAGAATCAATTCCAATGCGTTCTTCTTGATCTCTCTAGACTTGATAGTGGGAGGTGGAGGAAGATCTCTCTCTATTATTGGATGCTTTCTTTGAGAGGGATCTCTCTAAGGCATGATAGGATTCTCTCCAGATGTCGTTATGTAGAACAAAAAATGAATTGACTATCTTAAAAAAATATAGTTGCTTTTAAATATCATTTGGGTTTAGATAAAAATATTTTCATAAGTTCCAATTAAAATTTATTTAATACCTTGTGTAATATCATGTCTAATATAATAACAATAATAATAATAATAATAATAATTCCTCAACATGAGCTTAACTTGTGAATTAAATTAATTATAATTTAATCAACTAATGTTAAATATATATTATTTCTCAGTAGACCTAAAAACTAGGTCTACAATTACTGTATAATATTTATCAGACAATTCTAAATAAACATCTTGACCGCACTTTGTCAAAAAACTTCTTGTTTACTTGACAAAGATGGAGATGCCATATTTGGGTGTTATATGAGTCATGTGAACACAATTCTTTATCTATTTACAATACTTTATTTTAATAATTTAATACATAATGACTATTATTTAAATGTTACATACCATAGAATATGTTGTCTTTATAAAAGAAACAATTGTTATTTATAAACATGAAAATAAACCCATATGAATATCAGCGTGATATTGAAATTATGTTATTCTTAAGTATTGTTAAATAATAGAAATCTTTTTTATATCAACTTAATATATAATTGAGGGATTTTATATTTTATTCATAAATTTACAACTATTACCTTTATCACATGCTTGTTAATGTTATTTTGACTTACTTAAGAGATTAACCATGTATTAGATAATATTTACACATAATACAATTTATTTTAGTTCTATCCTTCATTCTTGTTAATTCATTAATTCATGTGATCACAAAAAACATCCATAATTAAATAACAGTACCACTTGAAAGAAATAAAATAATAAAGCAGTATGATCATGATATTTTAATAACGATTACTTTATCTAGGAGTTAATAAACTAACTGTTGGCCTATGGGAAATATACCTTGAACCAATTATGGTTTTTGTTATAGCTTTACACTAATCCACCTATGTAGCACTCTTGGATTGATTTCACCTCAGATCTAAACTTGAACCGCCTCCACTAGCTTGGGAGCTCCATCCATTACAAATGATTTTACACACACACAAGTGAGGGGGAAAGGGTTTACATAGAAGAAACCATGGGCACATAGACCCTTACATAAAAATAGGAGAGAAGGCATGCATGCCAAAAATTTAATTTAATAATAAATTAATCAAACCCAATCACATACAATGGTTTGGTTTATTCTCCTAATCATCCACATGCATTCAATGAATTGTACATTCAATAAAACTATCATCCATTTATTAATCATTTTTTCAAGATAAATTTATCTTGAATGAATTAATTATCTTCTTGAATTAATCAATTATTTTATCTTAATTATCATCTAAATTTTCTTGAGATTATTATCCATCAAAAGTTTAAACAAATTAAACAAATTTATTTAAAATTAAACCTATACATAAATTTACCTTGGAGGAAACATAGTCAATAACTGTCATAATCTATCCACTATGTATTATACTCATATTCTATTTACTCTTATGACATGTGGCTTACATGAATTATCATGTACTTTCATGATGTGCTCCTCCTTTTCGCCGGCTACAGTAGGCGCCTTGTGTATTTTGACTTGGATTATCTGGGATAGGCGGAACGAGGCCATTTTCAATCATTTCCGGAGGCCCCCCAGATTTTGGATTGACCGGGCATTGTCATGGATTGCGGTTTGGCAGAACCACCCTAAGCAACAAAGACTTTTCACCCCCTACCCTCTTCCCCAACATTGGTGCCCCCCACCGGATGAGATAGTTAAAATCAATGTGGATGCCTCTCTCCCTAGGGATGGCCCAGTTGGACTTGGTTTACTAGCCCGAGACAACCTGGGAAATCTTATCGCGGCCAAATACGAAGCACGTTATGCACTTTGGGAGCCCTCAGTCGCGGAGGCCGCCACCATCCTTGCTGGGTTAAACTTCGCAAAAGATCGCGGTTGGGATTCCATTCACATCGAATCCGACTGTCTCACTGTTATCAATGCCATCAATCTCACTGACGGCGGACTTCAACCTTTCGGCCCCATTATCCGGTGTATTCACTCGCGGAGACAAGGCTTCAATTCCTGCAATTTCTCATTTATTAGAAGGGAAGCGAATAAAGCCGCCCACAAGATGGCAGGCATTGGCCCTCCTTACGTGGATTTGCTTTGGTTCAATCATTTTCCACCGTGGTTATGCTCCTGTATTTCTGCTGATCTCCATCATTAATGGATCCGTCTTCTTTTGTCAAAAAAAAAAATGCACATAGATTAATAACTTTAATACAATTCATACATGATATACATATTCTAACATTACGTAGAAATTAATTAGACACACACACACACAACAGATATATATATATATATATATTAAAACTTGTCACATGGAGTGTCTTATAAACTTAATGAACACACACAAGTACATATCGATAAGGTGTACATAGTATAGTAAGTTAATTTTAATTCTGTGTAATTTTTTATAAGTACACAACATGTAAAAGATAGCTACATGACATGTAGTTCTCTTACTATCTATATAAGGAACATGGATAGGGACTCAACATGTAAACCATACCTCAAAAAAATGGAGCACATGACGTGTGGTTTATGAGTTACATGGTCACCGGTCAGACATGCCATGTATAGAAATACACATCTTGTATGTGAAATAAAGGACTACATGTCGTGTATGTGGGATACACCTTGTGTGCTCTGGTTGACCGTGCATCCGACTAGCTCGATCAACACACGGTTTAAGAAATTAAATGAACCATGTGTATTCAATTCACATCATTTTGATTAATAATGAATTAATTTCTGGTGCATTGAACACTAGTACATGATGTGTAAAATCAATTATAAGGCGTGTAATCTTATATTATCCAGCCTAAATTCTTGACACCTCCAAATGATATCTTCTATTTTATTTTTTTCATAAAATTAATTTATTTCATTATATGTATGAGAAACAAAAGAGGAAGAATAATATCTCTCAATTTGAATTAAAAAAACGATTAAAAAGGAATTGAAAACAAAATGAACAATGAATAAATCAATCAATAATTTTTAAATAATTACAAATAATTAGTCAACCACTTTGATTCCACTTGTAGGTTTAAGGAAAAGTGGAAGTGTGTGATGGGTGATGCACAAATTTTCTTTTTGTCATGACCGATGATCAATTCGATATTTACATGATGTGAATTTCATGATCAACAAAATTGAATCAAAAAATAGATAAGGTATAAAATGATGGAACCAGGCACAAGGTCATCACATATTATTTATAATTAATTTAATCAATTAAATAATTACCTTTCATGAATTCTTTCTGTATTGATGTATCTAACAATATATTTTCATTGTACGATCATTGTGTTGTAGGAATCAAGATAAGATTCCATCTAGCGAGGATCCAATGTGTTCCACGAATCTTCCAATACTGTCGATGAATGACCACCAGATGACAGAGTGAAAATTTGAAGCCTGGATCCACCATAGCTTTTTACCACTATACTTATCCTGGTACCCATATTGCTCGTTCTCATCATGTGTAGCATAAGTGAGTACTTATTTTGTGTCAGGTGATGTGATTATAGGGGGATGTGATTCTTAGGGATTAATTCTATTTTATTATTCATGTTTTGGATTGTTGTAACTCATTTTATAAATTCCAAAATCTCTTTATTTTTCAATTTCATCACCATTTTTTATAAATTGAGGAGTTTTATTTCATTGCATCAATTAATCGCCCTAGTTTTCATATAAACATTACACAATCTAAAATGTTTATGTTTAAATAAGGTTCTTGGTCACTTAGTTTTGCATTTACACCTAGTAGATGGTCATTCCAATAGTGAAATCATAGGATTAGACCAGGATAAGATACTAAGACCAAGGATCCCTACAGACCCAATTTCGACACCAAAACTGAATAAACACATTATCAATTAAATCCCTACTACATGAACCTGAAAATCACTAAATATGGAATGCATATATCTTGATATTCAACCTAATAAAAATTTATAGTTGTCTCTTTCTTTCAAACCGAATCAAACAATTTCAATATTAGTTTCCTTAATTAATTTAGAACATACGATTTGTCCGTGTAGGTTCGACACTCGGGATTTCTAGATAATACATTTTTAATTAGATTTTATGAGTTTAATACATAATTAAATTCAACTAGCCTCGTAGGATTTAACGTCACCCTATGGGATGTCAAACTTTTTTTTTCCATTTATGGGTATGATTTCCTCTATATTACAATTAATTAAGAATTTAGATAGTTATTTTTTATTAATTATTTAACACTCACTCACATTTTATTGTAGTTTGAGGTATGAACCCATTTCATGAATAATCTACTCAAGGGAAAGATAAAATTAAAGATCTTGCATTAGAACCTGAGTTGGAGAAGACCTTATGCAAGTAGAAAAAGGAAGTGTCTGATAAAGAACAGAACACAATGGAAGAAAGAGGCCAATTTGAAGGAACCAATCATGAGCTGGGCCAACCAATAGGACAACAAGTCCCAGGAAAGAATCTAGGGGGAAAGTGATGATCAACTATAGAAGACCATCAGACATGGGGGTTAATCCAAGTATTCTCATAACCCCATTCACTGCTCAAAATTTTGAGATCTAGCCGACAGTCATTCAAATGATCAAGTATTCGCTAAAATTTCTCGAGCTACCTCATGAAGACTCCAAATCACACTATAGAAGTTTTAGGGAGGTCTATGAAATGTTCCAATTTTAGAAAATATCAAATTATGTAGTGAGGATACAGCTCTACAAATTCTTATTGATGGAAAAAATAATGAGAGTGGATCCTAAGTTTTCCCTAGCATTCGATCACAACATGGAAAGATCTCATAAGAAAACTTTTAACAAGGTTTTCCCACTCTTAAAGTATATGGATATGGGATTAAGTATTTTAAATTTTGAGAAATTAAATGAAGAATCTTTATATAGTTCATGGGAATGTTTTAAAGGTTTGATAATATTATTTCCTCATCATGGCATGAAAATTTTCCAATCAATTCAAACATTTAACTAAGGATTATCACATGGAAATGATTTAATAATAGATACTGCAAGAGGAGGTTCTCTTATCCAAAAGTCACTAGAAGAGAGATATTAATTGTTAGATGAAATGTAAAATAGTAGTTTTTAGTGGAAACCAAAATAAGGGAGAGCACAAGGAGTGAACATAGTTGAAAGTAGCTAGTTTTCCACACAAATTAATGTCATGTTGATGAATATGGATGAAAGGATAAGCAACCTAAATCCCCAAGGTATGTATTGTGAAGATATAAATTATCTCGACTATATTCATCAAAATTATGTGTAAGTATGGAGGAAACCAAAATGACCACAACAAAATAAAAATCAAGGCCAAGCATTTCAACCGAGATAATAAGGTTTCAACCCTCAACACCAAGGGCCCACACTGAAAATTCAAGTGCATTCACTGGAGAAAACTCTTGTGAATTTTATGATCACAATAAGTTATTCACTTAAAGAACTGACCTCATACTCAAGGGATCAAGGATATGTTATCAGAAAATTAAAAAATGATTTAAAAAATGAATAAGACACAATGAAGATCTTGGAAAGTCCAGTTGGTAAGATTTTTGAAAAACTCAAGGATAGTCCTAGAGGATTACTTTAAGGATTCCAAGAATATAATCCTCAAGCAGATGTGAAATGCAAATTTCTTAGTAGTGGAGATAAGACATAAGGAAGTGGGATATAATTTTTAGGAAATAGTGGACAACAAATAGTTAAAAAAAGTAATGAAAAGAATATAGATGCTGAGGAAAATCGAAATAAATAAGAACCACCACAATACCAACCACCAATACTATTTCCATATTATGAAAAGATGGTGCATATTGAAGAGAGAAAGAATTTTTTTTAGATATGTTCAAAAATATACACATCAACATCCCATTTGCTAAGGAAAATGTAAACACTCCTATATATAAAAAGTTCACGAAGGGGTTGGTGACGAAAAAAATAATCTTGATGAATTATCCACAATTACACTGGAAAGAGAATGTTTAGTAGTAGTGTCTAGAATCCTACCAAAGAAGCAGAGAGATCCATGAAGTTTTTTTATTCCGATCACTATCGGTACTATTGAATTTGGAAGTTCTTTATGTGATTTAGGTTCCAATGTAAATATAATGTCATATGAAACATTCAAGATCCTAGGATTGTATGAGATGAAACCAACTCGAGTTATGCTTTAACTAGATGATAAAATTGTAAAAAATCCTTGAGGACTACTTGAATATATCATTATCAAAGTAGAGAAGTTCTATTTACCAATGGATTTTCTGGTGATGGAAATGAATGAAGAGAAGATCCCAATAATCATGGGAAGACCATTCCAAGCTATGGGAAAAGAAGTAGTTGATGTTCATAATGGATAGTTGAGTTTAAGAATAATAGGATCAAAAGTGAAATTCAAATTGCACCGGACGATGCAAATGATAAATGAAAAATTCGATGATTTTTTTCAAATATAATTTTATAAAAGAAGAGTACACTATTTTCCTAGGAAGGATAGTTGAAGTTTCTGCTATGGAGTTGGTGTGACACTAAGGGGAGATCGACAGAGTGATGATATGGAGCCGAAATTCACCACCATTCATCTTTGGGTACCCATTCCACTCATTCTTATCATGATTATCATGAGTGAGTAGTCTTCTTTATGTCAGGTTGTGTGATTATAAGGGGATGTGATGCTTAGGTATTATTTTCAATTTTCTATTCATGTTTCGGATTTTTGAAACACTTTTTATCAATTCCAATCCATTCTCTTTCTGTATTACATGTCCATTGTCGTGTTCTATGTTTTATTATTTAGTTGCATCAATTAATAAATGTAGTTTGTGTAAAACCATTATAGAATTAATCCATAATCATCAAACCCCCCTATAATCACATCACTCATAAAAAAAACTACCCACTCATGATAAGCATGATGAGAATGAGAAGCATGGGTTCCTAAAGAAAGATGGAGGAAATGAACGATGGAAAAGTCAGGCTTCAGATCGTCACTCTATTGTCTATCATTCATCCCTTGGTGGCTCTCCCTCTCCTCACTTTCATCATATATATTATTTGTAATTGATAAAATTATTTTCAATGATCCAAAACATGAATAATGAAATATAATTTATTACTAAGAATCACTTCCCCCTACAATCACATCACCCCACACAAAAGAACCACTTACTCATGAAAAGCATGATGAGAATGAGATGCATGGGTACATGAAGAAAGATGATGGCAATGAAATGTGGCAAAGTCAGTAACTAGATTGTTACTCCATCATCTGGTGGTCAACCCTTAGTGACTCTCCAGTACCCCTGGTCCCAAAATCTCTTGGGTGGGCAGCTGATGGGATCTATTTATATGAAAAATCATCAATGACTTGGTCGCATCATCTTCATTTTCAGCGCTTCATTGTCTTCACGATGTAGAACTGGGTTACACAACGTGTAATATCTCAATTTTCTGAAATTGTGGATCTCATTGTAATATACTCCATAATATTGTCTTGAAAAATGTCACATCATGTAATGTACTTACCCGACGTGTAATGGTATTTCATATCATACATTGCAGTCATGAATTTCCATATGTGAAAAATTATTTTCAAAAATATCACCAAGTTTAATTCTATTTCACAACGTGTAATCTCACTTTTTTAATTTTCCATGCTCTTATTGTTTCTCAAAAATCTGTTGTCATGTTGCTTCACTTTATATGCGGTGTGAAGTGACTTTTGGCTCATATTTTCTCCACTTTTGATTCCTTTTCCATAAATCCGTTTTTCCTACCATAAATCATAAAACAAGTCAAATAAACCAAAGATTTGAAAGATTATTCATTTAAATAAAAAATAAATACATTAAAACACTCTAAAATATATGCATTAAATACACTTATCAGTATCCTACCTCACCACAAACATATATCATCACAGTTTTTGTCAATACATCAATGTATGTGGCTTATAATATTCATTACTAATAATATTAAAGTCTATGGATCAATACACGCATCTACAGATAATAATATCCAATGAAACATATTAATGTGTATTTCTTACTGACGGGTCTCGTTCTCATAATATCCAACACTAGATATTACCAATGTTGTGCATTATGAGAAAGTTCCACAAATTCATCTAAGTCTCCACCCTAAAAACCTATATCATTTATGTCCCTAAAATGTTATCATCTGGATATAAAACATATATTTAAGTATAGTGTCATATAACTTTTGAGTTCCCATAATAGAGGGGAACTTCTATGACCTTTTAGTGTGATAAATACTCTTAGGACATTATCACATTCTATGTTACTCAAAATAATAGTCATGATGTGATATTAAGTTTATTAATATTCCAAAATATGAATATAGGTTCTCATAATGTACATAAAAGTTGGTTTTAGGGAACCAACCCCAACATGAATGAGAGAAGTTGTTGTATTCATTGTGCCTTGATTTCCCCAGATCGAGAGTTTCATTGTCATCTACTTATGATTTTTCAATAAAAGGTAGAAGAATATCTTCTAAATGATCCTTGGTTTATGAGGATAACCATGGAGATTTGTAACAATTTGATATTTAAATATATATTATAATACAAGGCCATTTAATTCAAATACATAATTTAATTATTTATTTAACTAAAAACACCCACTAATAGTTTCTTTTACCTGAACATCCCACACCGACCCATTTTTGGTCTCACCAAGGGTAAACCTCGCATTCCGGATTCAACCGTGGTATCATATTTTTTATCTAATAAATTTTTTAAGATTTATAACATTTTATTTATGAAAAATTTCACACGTGATATAAAATATATTTAATTTTTTTATAAAATTAATTTTGGGGACACCATGCCTTGGAATCACATTTCCTCGCAGTGTCTAGCTCTAAAACTATTTCTAGATATATTCCAAATCCTTATAAGGAAATAAAGGTCTCTAAAAACACCATGTTGATAAACCTTGGTGACATTCTTATGAATGTATTATTTTTATATTGTCATTACATTTTCATTTTATTCTCTATGTACTTATTGTTATGTTCTTATTTTATTACCCATGTTATATACCAAATGATCTCTGGTTATACATTTATTTGTTTATTCTCATATTGAGAATTATGCTCACTATTTATTTTTTATGTATGCCCCCAGGATATGAGATCCTATAAAAACGACATGGGAATGAGTATAAATAATTATTTCAAGTGGTTTAAATAATTTTTAATGTATCTCATGTATTGTGTTCATATTTTCTAAGACACTAAACATTAAAATATCCTCTCAATTTTTAAATGTTTTGTTATGTTATTTCATTTTTATATATGAAAAGTGTAGGTATCCATAGTTTATATTAGAGTAGGATTTTGTTACTTATGGAAATTTAGAATTATAAAACACTACTAAAATCTATCGACATGTTACTAAGTATAGGGATACATAATATATTTGGTAAATGGTATGGAATTAAATTAATCTTCACCTTGGGAACAAGTAGTGGCCCTTACAGGACACCTAGTTTGAAACTCATAGAGGATATTCTTTGGTTGATTCAGATGAACTTTATGAACCATTATGATTGTTATATAGCTAAAATTAATTTCTTTTAGTTTGAAAATATGGAATAATGTGGTCCTAGAAGAGAAGTTTAGTTATTTTTGGGTAATTAGGATTTTAAATATTTTTTTATAAAGACTTAAATAGACAATCATTATTTCTAGAGAGCTAGTTTTATTATATCCAGTGTGACCACATGTGATTAACATATTTAAAATTTAATTCATGATTTTAAATTATTAAAATGTTTTTAAAAATATTTATATACAATAATTAGTTTTTATCAATTGGAAAAATTACAAGGATGTAATTTAATTAAGGGAGAAGTGTAGAAACCCTAACTCAATCAATTTATAAATATAAATCACTAGAATAGAATTAAAGTTATTTTATTTCAAGGATATTTTTAGTTTTTGATTTTACATAATGTGGAAATCACCCTTATATAGAAACATATTACATCATAAAGTGAATACTTCCACTTAGTATCCATATTTCTAACAAAATAATGATATTAGGATATAAAAAGTTTTTTTTCATGACATATGTTCATAATTTTCATCATGACCTCATAATTGTCCCTAATCATCCATAAAAACTCATTAAAAACATTTTAAATAAGTTATTATCACAACATATCATTAAGGGACATAAAAAACTCGTTTCTCATGAATAAATACAAAAATTTTGTCTTTATCATAAATAAATTTTGGGCTTGGAATAAACATTTTATTACCCAATAAATTATCATTTATACCCAAATATTTTCTTAAAACATTTCATAACAAATCTCATAGGAAAAAACAAAGCATAAAATTTCCTTTGAAATCATTAAAAAATTATGATTTTTTTTAAAAAGATATTCATTTCACCTTTATGAAATAGAATATACTTTCCTTTAAATGTAATATCATTACCTTATACTATGAAATCATATTATTTCCATAAAATACAAAAATATCATAAATAATTCTTGTAGATTATTTGAGGAATCATTTTTTATATCATTGTTATAAATAGAATAACCTACATGGTCAACATTTATCATGATCATTACTCAATGCATTGGAGGGCTATGATGGACCCGTTGGTTTATAACATAACAACTCACCCTTGGATTATAATGGAACCACTCGTACATGGTTTATAGTGTAACCACATATCCTTGGTTTATAACTGAACCAATTTTCATCATAAAAAATTACCTAAAAACTATAACATAATAACAACATAAGAAATATTACATACATATAAAAATTTTCCATTCACCCATAATTTTTTTCCAAATATCGAAATATCCATTCTATTTAAAACTTTTTTTGAAAAGGAACAAAACATTTTGAATGGGTGTTTTTCTTTGAAGAATTTATTAAATCTTGTAAATTAATCCAAAAATCAAATAACATATATGGTGGTGGGAAAAATAATTAATGTCATATATATTGAAATTAAACATTTTTTTGTATTTTGTAAAGAAAGTCGATACAAAAAAGATTTCTTTTGAAAACCATTGAAAAAAACTCATAAAAGACATAAATTTCATTTAAAATTATTTTATATACATATATATACTTCTATAAAACAATTTTAAGAACATGGATATGTAAGGTAAATATTTATAAAATTAATATTAAAAAAATTAAAATGATGTTTTTAAAGTAAAGTGTCCCTTACATTGAGTCTCACTCTTCACGTACATTATTTATTTTTCTGAATGATAAAATTATATTAATTATTTTCTTTCCTTAGAACATTTTTCAATTTTATTATTCTTTTTATTTTTTATGATGTTATATTCAATTACTTAATAATTTAAGTTCATATTGGATGTTTTGATGATATTCAGCTCATATGTCAAAATGACATCAGTAGGTTGACTATAGTCAATGAGGTCATTATTCAATCATATCTAGAATAATAATCATGATATAATTATTATTTTTATATATAAACTATACTTTTAAAACCAACCATGAAATAATCATATGAAAAATGAACTACATTACAATCATGGAAACTGTAGGTCGTACATACACATGAGTAATGTTGTCATTTTTCAATGATCATGATAGAAATAATGTAAGTTTTATTTGAAATTTATATAATGATTAGTATATCATAAATATCATATTATTTCATTCAACACACTTATATATATCATCCATGTGATGTGGTTATGAAAAACAAATCACATCACTTCATGGAGGAGGTAATTCACACGAACACACAAATGACATTATCATTTTTAAATGGATAGAAATGTAAGAAATTAAATGATATATTATATTTCCCGAATGATAATTATTTCATCATATCATATATATATATATATATACATTAAATATATCATTATAATCAGCTTTGGGATATGGTAATCGAAAAATAATTACATCCATTCGCGAGGTGGTAGTTCACTATACACCCAAATAAAGGTTTCATTTCCCATTTTATGGGATTGGATATTGATATTGGTTATTAAATTAACAGAAAGACATATCACTATATTTAAGATATTTTTGTTATTATTTCATCATATTTGAAGAATTTTTTATGTAGTTAGAATAAGAAATAATAATAAAATAGCCAGTAAAAAGCGATACAAGTTCATCAAACAACCTCCATCGCATGACACCTAAATCACTTTATGGTTGTAATTATAAAAAACAAATACTTCTATAATGTCATAATGGATATTTTGAAGGTATTTGGGTAGGTATTGTCTAAAAAATGGTTCTTGAAGGGTCTACAAAATAGGATAGGGGGTACCCTATTATAACGAGGCAGGGGAATTCATGGAATTTCTTAAAGTATTAATATAATTTAATCTTAATATTCAAATAGACCCAAATTAATATAGTTAGAATATATGATTAAAATTATCCTAAATACTATCATATAATAGAAATTTAACAAATTAAGTTTATTTTTTTTACCTTTATATTTTTGTTTTAACCCTTCATCAACCCTTTTGATGATTACCTCAATGAATTTTTTTTACTCTTTAAGGGTCGGGCTAGTTATTATAAAAGGAAAATTGGCCTATAAAGGGACCATGGTTGATATATTAGACCATATCCTAATAAAATGTTTGAAGATGAAATTTTTAGTAATTTTAAATCATTAAAATATTCTTTATTATGAAATATCATTTATGTAATTTTTTCAAATACATGATATATTATAATATAAAATTAATACTAAAATGTAAAATGGTTATAAATGAAATTTAATTGAATATAAGTAAGATAATTTATAAATAAAATAATAAAATAAATTTTTTATATGTTTTGATATCATTTTAAACCTTATATTTTGGATTAACCCCTTTGTTAACCAATGTTAACCTTAACCGCATTAATGACCTTTTCAATATTAAAGGATTATACTTTTACTTATAGAGAAATAATTAACTCATAAATGGAAAATTGTTGAAAATTTATACCATTTATTTTCATAATTTCCCATTTTAAATATTTTATGACTTTTAGATAATTTAATATAATTTTATTTAACATATAATATCGATAATGTCATGTTTGGCACTATTTATTTAATTTGACATTGAAAACAGTAATACTATAAAAAAATTAGAATCTAATCCTTTTACACATCACTAACCTTTTATATTTATCTAAAAAATTAATGTAACATAATAATTGATTCAAAATATATAATTGTTCACATTTTTAAATTCGGTTATCTTATTTTTCTATTAATTTAATAAATACAGTGTTGGCATTGCATAAGCATTTAAGGTAATTATTTCATCACTAAAAATTATAAATAAATTAAAATTATAAAAAAATAATTTACATTTCAAATAATTTATTTATAACTAAACCTTGACTCTATGTATCCCAGTGTCAAAATTTTATAGATAATAAATCAAAGAGAATGAAATTTTTTACTTTTCTTTGCGTAAAATAATAAAATTGTAAAAATCAAAGAAATATATAACAAATACCAATATGTTTGAAACATGTAAGGATATGTTTGGACTAAACTCATATAATATGATAAAGGAATGTTTTAGGGTCATTTTTTACCATATCATATTATTTTTATCCTTATATTCTCGATTTACCCTTATCATGGGGATAATAATTTATTATGGTTACCATTTATAATGACAAAAAATAAAAGGGAACTATTTAAAAAATTTGGAAAATAGGATTCAAAAAATGGAATTAATTTTTCTATATTAAATTTCTAGAAGTGGAAGAAATTATTTTAATATTAAATCACAAAAAGCAATGAGAAACAGGTTTTCAAAAAAAAATCTTTTTTAAGTATAAAAACCAATTTATACCAAATTGAAGTATAAAATTCATTCCAAAGACTATAATTGGGTTTTTTTAATAAAAATAAACTAATGAAATTTTAAAACTAAGTTAAAATATAATTTTAATTTGTACATATTTTAAAATAAAATACAATTTTCAATAAATTGTAGTATTTTTCACTATTTATTGATAAATCAACATTTTTATAAAAATATCATAATTTCACCATAAAATAATATTGATATGATGATATTAAAAAATAATATCATATTTTATCAAATAAAATTTCTAAAAATTATAAAAATCCATTATAATATTTCTCCATAAAAAAGTAATAAAAATCATTTTTGAAGAAAATGTATTTTGGAAGAATAAAATGATTAATAAAAATTGAGACATTATTTACTTATAATTTATAAATAAATTTATTTTTAGTTGGAAAATTATATATATTTCATAATTAAGTTAATAATATTCATACCCTCCAATTTATTGGCTAGGTTATAATGATCATATTTAAATAATAATATTTTATGGTTCTTTTACACTTAGTGTTACATATAGTATATGTTATCGAACATAGTATTTTTAAATCATGGGGTGTTACATTTTAATCATCCCTTAATAAATTCTATCCACATTATTTTAACTTGATCTCGTTAATAAAGGGTTTAACATATGATAATACCTTAGTTTAAATCCCATATTGAAAAAATTGTTGATAATACTTCCTCTAAAAAAGAGGGAAAAGAAAATTAGAAGGTCATCAAGAATAACACATAACTTATGTTTAAAACTAGGATAAAATTATTGGGAAGTCAAAATATGAGCATATAGTAGAAACAGAATGTCCAAATAATAATGGAGATTTATAGTGATCATTGATCACAAGAAAGTGAATTATTATGATAAAATTAAAGAATGTAAATCATTGAGGTGTGAAAAACAAAATTAATTTATCATAAATGGAGGTTATAGGATAAGAGTTTTTTAAAGATACATTTCCTAATGTTTAGTAATTAAGTTACCATCTATACTAATAAAATAATGAAATATATTTACTTGAAAAGTTGAATTTCATCCTTTAATCAACCTTCTCCAAAATATCATCTTTTTGTCTAAATGATGATTATTCAAGACGAATTTTTCATGCCCGAGGAAAAAAATAAACTTCCAATGGATCACATAATAGATAAAGGAATAACAATAAATTCTTCTTAGTTTTAGACATTAACCAAAACCGAAATTGTTAGCATAATGTAAGATTATTCCCTAAAATAATAAACCTTCATATGAAGAAATACAAAATCAATATCCAAATCTGAAACAATAACACCCAAAGTTAATATTAGATCATTTGATAAATAAATAAACTAATAATTCTTCAAAATATTCCTAACCAAGTTCAAAACCCAAAAAAATAATAAGGATTTCATCACACATTCTTCAATGATTAATTTAACATTTATCACCAATAAACAATTGTCACTTATAAAGTCATATACTCAAAAATGAATATTCCCTAATCATTTGTGCTTTAAAATATGATAATAATATCCTTAAATAACATATATCATCATAAAGATAAATTAAAATAAAATGTAATTCAAAAATAAATTCAACCTTAATTCCTCAAATAAAATTCTAGATTATATTTTTTATCTTAATTACATAAGGTTCTCATAATAGAGAACTTCAACTAAAATATCATTAATCACCAAATCACTTTTAAATCACATGGTTATATATATGATAAAATAAATGTTCCCAACATTAAATTAATAACTATATATCAAATAATTTAAGTAAAAAAAATTTTTATACTAACCAGGTCATCACATATAATAGTGGTAGGTGTTTCACCCTTGTATCTCTTTTGTCATGGGTTTAAGAATTGTAGAATTTTCGGATGAAATTAATTTTCAACTAGCCTTATGATTATAATTTTTACTAAAACAAAATCAGTATAATCCTATAAAATTTGAAATTATTTTATTAACATCCTAAAAAATTTAATTAAATTATTCTAAAATAATCAATCTTGTTAACCCTATGGTTACATATACCTCAACATAATAAAAATTCTCCCAAAAATATCATTATTCATCTTAAAATGTCATCACTTCAACCATAAAAATTGGTTTTTAAGCCTTTTAACATTTTACAAACCTTAAACATATAAATCCATGAAGTAATTTGTAACTCATAACATAATCTCTCATAAAAACATCCAAATATATAATGTTATCTAAACCTTTCCTATGATACCAACTGTAGGGAAGCGACCTTAATCAATTTATAAATTTAAATATCTAGAATACAATTCAAATTCATTTATTAAAAGGATATTTTAAGGTTTATTGTTTTAGATAAATTTTCCATCACCCTTAAATAAAAAAATATTACATCATAAAGTATACAATTAAACTTAGTAACCATGTTTACTATAAAAAAAATTCTGTGATATAATAATTATTCATTTCATGACATATCTTCACAATTTTCATCTTTACCCCATCCTTTTCCCTACTCGTCCTTAAAACCTAGTGAAAAAACATTTCAAAAATGGGATGAGAACAAAAATATCAGTAAGGTACATAAAAAAAGAAAGAAACTTGTTAGTTCATTAACAATTGTAAAAAATTTCTTTTCAAAAATAAAATTTGGAATCAAAATAAAAAAAATTATACCCAATATATCAACTTTCCTTCCAAAAACATTTCATGAAACATTTTAAAACAATATTAATGGAATAATAATAAACATACATATTACTTTGTAATCATGAAAATATTATGATTTTTTTAAAAAATAATTATACATTTCACCCCTATGAAGTTGTATATACTCAAATTTAAACATAATATCATTATATTACCCTGTGAAATCAAAATAGTTTTATAAAAAACATATCAAGAATAAATAAATCATGTTGGTAACTTGGTACATCATTTTCATATCACACTTACAAATAAAATAACCTACATGGTCAACTTTCATCATGATAATTATTCAATGTATTGGAGGCCTATAATAGAACCAATTGTACTTGGTTTATAATTTAACTACTCATAATTTGGTTATAAAATAACCACATATCTTTAGTTTATAAATTAAGTACCCTTACTTTGTTTATAAAAAACCCACTCTTTATCATAAATAATTATAAAAAACAATAACATAATCAAAACACATGAAATCATGCATACTTATAAAAATATTCCTTGAACCCATAAGAAACAAAATTCATGATATCAAAATATCTATTCCATTTAAATTATTTTTAAATAAATAAAACAAAGGGAATGAGGGTTTTTCTTTGAATAAGACATGACATGTTGTATAGGAGTCCTAAAATAAAATATCAATTATAGTGGTAGGGAAATCATTGAAACAATATACATAAAAATAGAACATTATTTTTTACTTTTAAAAAAAATTGATCTAAATAATATTTTTATTATGAAATCAAACCCCCATTCAATTACTTAATCATTTAGGTTCATATCGTACATTTTGTAAATATTTGGCTCATATGTCAAAATGAAATATATTGGTTGAATATGGTCAATGATTTCATCATTACATAATAACTAGAATAAAAATCAGTAAAAAATTATCATTATTATACTTCAATTACAAATTTAAAACCAACCATGAAATATAGTTATGAAGAAAGAACTATGTTACAATCATGGAGACAGTAGGGCGTACATACGTATGAGTAACATATCCATTTTTCAATTACCATGATGGAAAGAAAATAAGGGTTATTTTATCATTATATATTTATTATTTTATCATAAATATCATTTCTTTTCATTAAATACACTTTTATATAGAATCCATATGACATGGTTATGAAAAAAAAATCACATCGCTTCGTTGAGGTGGTAATCAACATGTATGCACGAATGATGTTATAATTTTTCAATGGGTGGAAAGGTAATAAATTGATGATAACATATATTTATATATTGATAATTTTTTCATGAATATAATATACATATATGCACATAAAATCCATGATTATTTCCATTCGTGAGAAGCGGTGATGGAAAGAGAATTAGTTCAGTTCGTGGGGGTTAGTCTGTCGTACACACAAATAATGGTTTCATTCCCCCTTTGATGGAATAGGGCATGAAAATATATTATTACATTAACATAAAACCATATATGTATATTTAATATACTTTTGTTATAATTTAATCATGTTTGAATAATATTTGAATGAAGTGAAAGATTAAATAATACTAAAACATTCGGTAAAAAGTTATGCCTATTCTTTGGAAAATCTTTTTTTCTTGACACCTTAATCTCTCTAAGATTTAAATTATAAAAAAATTAAAACCTCTATAAAATGTAATGGGTTGTTAATAAGGTATTTTATTAGGTATTTTCCAACCAAAATGGTTATTAATATGTGTATAGAATAGGACAGGGGGTTCCCTTTTATAATGAGGGGATGAGAATTCTTATAATTTCTTAAAGTATTAATGTAAACTAATTTTCTTGCTTAAATGGATCAAAATTAACAAAATTAAAAGATAATAATATTATTGGTATAAATCATTTTATACAATAACAATTGTACAAGTTTTGGTGATTCTATCACCCTTACCGTATGGTTTTAACCCTCTATTAACCCTTTTGATGATTATAACGATAACAACGTTTATTTTTTACTGTGTAGGGGTCAATATATTTACTATAAAAAGGAAATTGTCCAATAAATGTACCATATTTTAAATTTTAAACTATATCCTTACCACATGGTTGAATATAGGATTTTTATGAATTTTAAATCATTTAATAAAATATTATTGGTTATAAAATTCAATTTATGTCATTCTTAGAAATACATGAAATATTATAATATACAATGTGATAAACTCGAGTAAAATGGTTCCAAAATGACATGGATATTATGATAAGGAATATTTTGTATTTATGTAATCATAAAATAAAAAATTTATTCATTTATATTTCATTTTAAACCTTATCTTTTGGATTAAACCCTTGGATAACCAATTTAAACCTTAATTGTGGTCATGAAATTTTCATTATTAAAGGGTTTTAATTTTACTTATAAGGTAAAAATTGGATCATAAATGTCAAATGGATAACACTTTAGAACATTTATCATCCTAATTTTCCTTTTTCAATATGTTTATGACAAATAAAAATTTTAATAAATTATTATTTAACATAAAATATCATTAATGTCATTTTTGACAGTATTTATTTAATTTGACTTTGAAAATAACATGACCAGTAATGAATTCGAATATACTAGTAGAAAACATAAATAACATGATATATTTATCTAAAAAATTCATATAACATAGTAATTCATTAAAATTATATTACTTTTAAAAAATTTAAAATCATTTAATTTATTTTTGTATTAGTTTAATAAATACTATGTTGGTGTTGCATAAGCCTTTAAGATAATTATTTCATCCCCAAAAACAATAAATAAATTAAAATGTAAAAAATAATTTATCATTCGAATAACCTATATATAATTGAACATGTTCTCTATTTATCCTTATGTGAAAAATTTAGAAATAATAAAACAAAGAGAATGACATTTTTTTCATTTCTCTGCATAAAATAATCTAAAGGTAAAAATCAGTGATATATGGCACCAAGGTTCCATATTTTAGAAACTCAGATATAAATGGATGAAATAAATTCATATAATAGTATAAAGGTTAGTTTTAGAGTCAATTTTGAGTCCTTATCATGTTATTTGTAACCTTAAATTTTTTATTTACCCTTACTATGGTGACAATTATTTACTATAGTTAATATTCATAATGACAAAAAATAAAAAGGACATATTTACCAAATTTGAACAACTATATTCTAAATATGGAATAAAATTTTCAATATTAAATTTCTATAAGTGGAAGATATTAATTTAATATCAACATATAAAAGGCAAGGGAAATAGTTTTTCAAAAAAATGACTTTTAAGTATACAAATATTTTATTCCAAATTCAAGTATAAAATTTTTTATAAAGAAAAGTAATGGATTTTTTTCACTAAAAATGAAGTAATGGATTTTAAAAATAATCTAAAATAGAATTTTGATTTTTAAATACTTTAAAAGAAAATTAATTTCTCAATTAAAATAATTATTTTTCATTATTCATTGAAAAATAAACATTTTCAAAAAAATATTAGAACATCATTATAAGATAATTTTGATAAGTATATTTAAAAAATAATATTCTTTTTATCAAATAATTTTATAAAGGTTACAAAAAATAATTATAATAATTTCTCACAAAAACAAATAAAACCCATTTTTGAAGAAAATATATTTTTAATGAATAAATCACTTTTACTAAAAAATGGTTGATTATATAATAAAAACTTATCGATACAATTATATTTAGTTGGAAATTTATATAAATTTAATAAAGTAGTTAATTATATTCATACCCTCCAATTTAATGGAAAGGTTATAATGGTCATTTTCAAATAATTATATTTCATGGTTCGTTTTTTATTGGAGTTGTGTATCGTATACTGTATCAAATAGAGTTTTATTTTTAAAATATTAGTGTGTTACATTATTTCCCCCAAACTAAAAAATTTTTTCCTTTAAAGTTTAACTTGATCTTGGTAATCATTTTTTTCATATATAAAAATACCTTTGTTGAAATCCAACATTTGAAAACGTGTTATTAAAAATTCATATTTAAAATAGGGAAAAGTAAACAAAATGTTTATATATAATAAAACATAACTAGGTATTGAAATATGAGAACATTAATGGGGATTGAAAATATCAGCATGTGAGAGAAATGTAATGTAAAAAAAATTTGGATATTGATAGATATAATTTATAATAAGAAAGTGAATGATCAAGAGAAAATTAATGATTTTAAATCAATGAGGTGTGAAAAATACTATCAATTCCTCAGAAATGAAGGGAATAATATTTTTTTTCAAGATCCATTTCCTAGAATTAAGGAATTAATTTACCATATAGATGAAGAACATAAAAAATATACTTACTTGACAATTATAATTTCATCCTTTAATCAATTTCTGCCACAATCTCATCTTTTTCTTGAAATGATGAGTAATCAAGATGGATTTATTATGACTGGAGCACTAAAATTTACTTCCAACAGGTCACATAATAAAAAAATGCTAAAAATATATTTATCTTATCATTAGATAGAAAACAAATCCAAAATGGATTGCATAAGGTAAGGTAATTCACCTAAAAATATAAACTTTCATATGAAGAAATAAAACATTAATCTCTAAAGCCTTAATAATAACACCCAAAGTTCAACCTAGATCATTTGATAAATAACAAACCTCAAAATTTTATAAAATATTTTTGACCACATTTTAAACCCATATATCATAATGACTTGATCATACATTCTTATAAATTATTTTAGCATTTACCATCAATTAACATTGGTCACTCATAAATTCATTACCCAAAAATTCATATTCCCTAATCATATAATCTCTAAAATATGACAATTGTTTCCATAAATAAATTGTGTCACAATAAATTCACATTAAAATCATATATTCTTTCAACATATAATTCAACCTTTATTCCATAAATAAAATCCCTTAATATTATATTTACCTTAATCATATATGGTTCCCAAAATAGTGAACTTCTTCAGAAATAACATTAAACACTTATTAACCAAATCACTTTTCAATATCATGGTTTTATTGAATATAAAAATATGTTTCCAACATAAATTATTTCATTATTTTTATATTATTTTATATAAAAAATAATTTCATATTAACCAGGACATCACATAGGCTAGTGGTAGGCATTATACCTTTATCTCCCTTTGGTTGTGGGTTCAAGCCCCACAACCTTACCGAATGTAAAGGGTTATCACAGAGCATATGGGTTTCCCTTTTTACTAAAACTACATTAATATAATTAATATAATGTTCCAAAAAATGGGAAGAAATCCTTAAAAATATAATTTAATTATTATGAAATAATCTTTAACGTTAAACCCTAAGGGTTACATATACCGCAAACTAATAAAATCCCTCCCAAAAATATAATTAGTCACTTTAAAATCTCCCAACCTAAAACATAAAATGGGAACTATAATAATTTGAACTTATTATCAAACATAATATTATAATACCATGATTTTATTTATTACTCTTAGGTTCATATCACATAAAAACATACTAATCTCTAAAGTTATTGAAACCATTCCTCTGATTCCAACTATAGGGACCCGAGCTTTTATTATTTCATAAATTGAAATATATAAAAGAGAATTAAATTTAATTTTTTTCAAAGATATATTTAGGATTACTATTTTATAGAATTATTTCATAAACCTTACATAAAAAAATATTACATCAGAAATTGGACACATTAAATCAGTATCCATATTTCCCATAAAATGAAACTTTTAGTATATAATATGTTTTATTTTCATAACACATCTTAAAAATTTTCATCTTAAACCCATATTTTTCCCTACTAAACATTGTTACTAATCATCCTTAAACCCCTATCAAAATCATTTTAAAAAGAAGATTCAAAAAATAATCTCAGTAAGGGACATAAAAAAAACTTGTTAGTTCATGAATTCTTATAAAAAATATTTCTTTTTCGAAAATAAACTTTTGGATGATAATAAAAATTTTATTACCTAAGAAATAAACTTTTTTTCCCAAAAAAATCAGAAAATAATTCATAAAAAAATATAAAATGAAAAATAAAACCCATACAAGTCCGTTTAAAATCTTGAAAAACATAGGTTTTTTTTTCAAAAAATGGTTATTCATTTCACTCTTATGAATTAGTAGATACTTTACTTTAAATATATGATCATTATATTACAATGTGAAATAATAACATTTTTGTAAAATATTTATAATAAATAAATAAACAAATTTAACTTGGTAAATCATTTTCATGTCACTCTTAGAAATTGAATAAACTACACGGTCAACATATATTATGGTCATTACGCAATGGAATGGAGGGATATAATGGACACACTTGTCTTTGGTTTATAATGTAACCACCCATCCTTAGTTTATAACGAAACCACCCATCCATAGATTATAATGGAAACACCCATATGTGGTTTATAATATTACCACACAAAATCATAAAAAATTCCTAAGAACCATAACATAATTACCAAACATGAAATCTTGCAGAATAATAAAAATATTCCTTGCACCAATAAGATAAATATTTCCAAATATAAAAATATCAATTCTATTTAAATCCTATTTTGAAAATAATAAGAACATAGGGAATTATGTTTTTATTTTAAGAATACATGAAATATTGTAAAGTAATCCAAAAATTAAATAAGGGTTACAGTGGTGGAAAAAATCCTTGATGTTGTATATGTTAAACTAAAATATTCTTTTTTTCCTTTCTAAAGAAAGAAAATAAATATAAATATTCCTTTTGAAAACCATAGAAAGAAATTAAAAAGAGACATGAAATTTCTTTTATAATTCATTTATAGTCATATAAATACATCCATAAAATAATTTTAAGAATATGGACATGGAATAGAAATATATAGAAAATACATATTTAAAACATTTAAAATGAAGTTTTTAAAGTAAAGTGTCCCTTACCTTGAGTATGAATATTAATATATGTTATTTATATTTATAAACAATAAAATTATATAAATTATTTACATTATTAAGAAAAATTTTCAATTTCGTTATTCCTTGTATTTTATTACTATGATATAATCAATTACTAAATCATTTGAGTTTAAGTCCGATGTTTTAATGATATTCGTCTCATGTATCAAATTATCCTCAGTAGGTTTAATATCATCAAAGAGTTTATTATTAAATCATATACATAATAATAATGATGAAATAATTATCATTTTTATACATCAATTATACTTTTAAAATAAAACAAGAAATATTATTATGAAAAATGAACTACGTTACAATCCTGGAGATGATATGTTGTAGGTACGCATGAGTAGCATTTCCATTTTTCAAAGATCATTATGGAATGAAGGTAAGTATTATTTGTAACGCCCCAAGCTTCCTCGGTATGTTTCCTTTCGAATAATGCAATGGCGTGCATTGTACGCAACTTCGAGATTTTAACACACCATAACCAATCAAACTAGCCGTTATGAATAGTAATACCTACTTTTTTGAAATTTTATAAATTCTATATCTCAAAATGGACTTCATTTTTGGATTCGGAATATCGAAATTAGCCTAGGGTGAAACTTTGGTACTTTTCGGATAACTTTCA
This sequence comes from Viscum album, assembly GCA_963277665.1. Lineage (NCBI taxonomy): Eukaryota > Viridiplantae > Streptophyta > Magnoliopsida > Santalales > Viscaceae > Viscum > Viscum album. The sequence continues at coordinate 1,473,786,174 of OY728166.1, forward strand.
TATTTTGATGAATAGTGAAAATTACTAAATTTTAATTAAAAACAACTTTTTTAATCAAAATAATTAATAGTGATAAATTATTAATTTGAGTGGTTTTAAAGTATATTTAGAATATATTTTTACCATATAATACAATGTGGGTCAATGAACATAATTTCACATTTAAACTAGACAAAAACAAGTGACAATCTTTTGATAGTTATTATCTCTAAAAAACACGCTTTTTGTTTTGACAACGAGAATTAATTTTAAATTAATTTCTGCCACTTCTGTGTTTTGAATTTAGAAAAATGGATTCCATATTTGGAATCAGGATGTCCAAATTGTGTAAATAGGTAACTTTTATTTTTAGACATTTTGAATAATTACTGCGGTAAATATTTTATTTACCATGGTTAAAGGGTAAATCCGGTAAATAAGGGTTAAAAAATAATATTATAATAATACAAAATTACCCTAAAACGTGTCCTAACCTTATTGGTGGACACATTCCCGACCATGGGCATCCTTGGGTCGATTTGGGGACCCCTTGGAGCCACTTGTATGTGGTAGGGACACATTATATTAATAAAGTTAAAATAAAAATAAAAATGGCATAAGCTTACATCTTTTAGAAGAACAATTTTTACATAGGGTTATACATGTTGGATTTTCGATTATAAATATTCATTAGAAAGATAAAACGATTTCCTACATAATGATATTTTATTTATAATTTTTAGACATCACATAATTTAAATTATTAATGACACAATAATGATGCAATGTTTACCTCATTAATAAATCATTTAAATAAATAAGATTATAATGATTAAACTATTATCTAAAACCTGTCCAATTCTTATTGGTTGATGTTATTTAGAAAATTAGTCATCTTATCTTCGACATCAATGATTTTTGGACCATTATAAACCGAATATAATTATATTATAAAGTAATACTTTCACTCTTTCCTAAAGAGACCCTCCTCTCCCTTATAAAAGGAGACCAATTCTACTCATTCCTCACACCTCTCAAGCCACTTGGCTCGTCCAAACCCTGCCCAAATACTCTCCAAACTTCTCTCACTACAACCTAGAGGCCTTAGTTTGATCAGAAAGCCAACCTAAGGAGCCCTTTTGATCAAATCAAAAGGAAGAACCCGAAGAAGAGGTAATGTTTTCACCACCCCTTTTCAAGTTCCTTTCTTCTTCCACTTCTTCTTTCTTTGTTCTTACCATTCTAAAATAATAACTACAGTATCTCACATATACTGTGATGTTATTATAAATATGGTACAACCATATTCAGTATTCTATCCACCCTTTGAATAACATGTCACCATACGTGCGTACGTACGGCTTACCGTCTCCACGTCGTGGTGTAATTGTTATTCAATATATTATTATTTGGATGGGTATAATAATGATGTTCAACTCATGTAAATAATAAATATAACATGTTAATTATTCTGTATATATGATATAACATCCATTTATATATTATTTTAATATCAAAAGAATGATATTGTCGCTCGTGCGTACGTACGGACTACCGTCTCCACAAACGCGATAAGATTCATTCTCCATCGTATCCATTCAAGTATAATTATCATTTGATGATTTAAAAATAGTATCTAAGGACTTGATATCATTCTGTATATGAATAATATACACCCCATTAATAACGAATATGGCTCACATAACAAAGAATATAAAGTAAAATGAACCCGTTAACACCCGAAATAACGATAATTCTAAGATATTATTAACAAATCAATGTTAAAAGATCATATATGATATCATATTAAAGTAAATGATTCTTTTATTATTCAATATCAATTATTTCACCATTATACTGGAGGTAAACCTACCATCGACCAAGGAAAAAGTACAAGTAAGAGATTTTCTTATCTCACTTTCAATTCCGTGAGATTTCCATTGTTCGCCACTAAATTATTGAAAGTGGTGTATTGTGTACGGCCATTTGATATATATTATCATGATTATCTTTATATTCATGTTATTCTGTAAATCATTTGGTGGTTATTAACTTTTGGCCATACGACTCAGTTGATTAACGTGGTAAGGGATTTTCTTATCTCACTTTCAATTCCGTGAGATTTCCATTGTTCGCCACTAAATTATTGAAAGTGGTGTATTGTGTACGGCCATTTGATATATATTATCATGATTATCTTTATATTCATGTTATTCTGTAAATCATTTGGGGGTTATTAACTTTTTGCCATACGACTCAGTTGATTAACGTGGTAAGGGGTTTCTTAACTCACTCTTAATTTCGTGAGAATTCCATTGTTCACCACTTAATTATTGCATGTGGTGTATGTGTACTGCCCATGATTGTATTCATTGTGTAATATACTTTATGGGTATTTACATCATCATGGTATGATCTTTCTTTCATGGGTTTTTTTTTCGTAAGTTACCTAATCGATAAGGGAATTTGAGATTTCAATTTCCACTCATTTGGCTTTACGCATATTTCATTGATTATACTACCCCAAGATTATGTGTGGAATCACTATTCATTTGATTATGTCATAATTTCCACTCCCCTTCCTGTGGATATACTTTTGATACACATAATCACTCCATTGAAAATTCTCAAGTCATTGATATGAATTTTATAAGAGTAATTTTAACTCTTTCACCAATTGTTGAGTTAAACATCCAATTCGTTGGTGTTGTTTTTACAAGAATATGTGTGAATATCCTTTGATTTTTTTACACTGAATATCGAATAATATTTAGTGTATTTATATTTTTCACACATAATTATGTTGTTGATTTATCCTTAACCTAAGGATATGGCCTTTATGAGAGATTTCATCCCAACTTACATTCCATTGAGACTTCTTTGTTGATATACACCAAATCACTTTTATGTGGTGTATATAATGTACTTTGACATAGTATATCATGAATTCCCTTTATTCTCATGATATTACAAAGTTTTGATTACCTCCATTATTTGTATTCAAGTGTCTCTATTTTGGTTAGAATCTCTAACTAAAATACCATTTTTAAATGTTTTAAATACTTATTCATCTAAATCTTTCTCATTAATGTCCATGTTTTAAAAATGGTTTTAAGGATTTATTTATATGGACATTAATGTTTAGAAATTAAAACTCCTTTTAAAAAGTTTCAAAGTGGTATGGGACACTTTGATTCAAAAATCTATTTTTAAATGGCTTCTTGACAAATAGTGTGACTTTTAAATGATTTCCAGAAAAAGGGAGATTTTTCTCTCAAATAGTTTTGATGACTATTTTCATCTATGTCAAAATCCTTCATTATTCTTGATTGAGGTTAATGTGATACAATACAATCTTCCATATTGTATCGAATGAGTTATTTTTGACTGTGGATGTTCTATTTTTATACCATTCATGGTTTGTGATTAAAGTATTGACATTTCGTATGCTAGTTTTAATACAAATGTTTATGTTATGTTTAAACCTGTTCATATGAGGAATGCATTGGACTTAATAAGTGACGGGTGGAGCCCGCTATAGCTCCTCGATGCATCGGTAGGTCTCATGAGACAAACTAGTGTCTTGGCACAAGGCCTTGGCAAAATCTTATTTGTAGTCTTGGCACGAGGCCTTGGCTATGTGGTTATGATAGTCTGGAATTATGCATTCCATCATTATGAAAGTGGTTATTGATATTGCATGTGATCATTCGACTAGTAGAATATCCATGTGAGTAAGTAAATGGCATTATTTCATTTTACCTTTTCCATTTTATGCTGAAGTTTAAGTTTAAAAGGCTTTTTTTTAGTTATAAATTGCCTTAAGTGTTTATGCTTATTTATGAAAGCTTCTGCTATAATGTTATCCTTACTGAGCATCTGAGCTCACCCCTTTCAATGTTTTATTTTTCCCAGGATTATGAAGAAGTAATTTATGAATGACCTGCAGGGATAGTATGAGGGGATATGAAGACAAGATGTTTTTTTTATGATGTAATGTAAAACTTATGGATGTATCTAGTGTTTCCAAGGCTACTAAACCAATCGGTCTTTCGAGATTTGATCTTTCTTGTGATCATGACAATGTTATGTAATAATGCACCGACTCTGGGTAACTAGGGTCGGGGCGTTACAGTTGGTATTAGAGGAAGTTTAGTAAAAACCTTGGAAGCTGGATTTAGATAAACTCTGATTACAACACGTAGACCTAAGATGAACTTTGAGGATTATTATAGAAGAACTTCCTAGAATTTTGGTATTATAGAAGATTTTGTGAGTTTTCCGAGCAATACATCCCTGTCTGGATACGAGCAGGTAGAGGTGGCTCTGGCACAGATGTACCTAGGGGTAAAACCCGAAAACACCGCTTTGAGCTAGACTCGAACGGGAACTGGTGCACGACAATGGGACTTGGTGCACTCTTGGTTACGACACTCCCGGGGGATATGCTTTGGTAAATTCACAAGATTAGTATAAACCATTATTAAGGGAATACAAAAAAAATGCCCCTTAGAATATATGTCGGCAAATAGATAGTGGATAACCTAGATTTAAACATAGGGTACCCCAAGTTAGGATATATTGTTCAATTACAAGATTATCCTATTATATCTATTTTTTTTACATTCTTATTAGATAAGTATTCAAAAACCCTAATTGTATTTTCTTTTGTTAGTTGAAACATGGAGGGAGCAAGATCACGAACAACTCTTCTCTCTCTTCTTGAAGAACTACTTGCAATTATTATCCAGAAGTCATGCACACACGATGTTGAAACTTTTTCAAATGTCCAAGTTACATGCAAACAACTTTATGAGACATCCAATACCTCTATCATTAAACGATTCTTTCAAGGATCAAGTACCGACTATGGGATAATGTTGCGCTCTCAACTTTCTTACCACGCTAAGCGTGGGAAGTACCATCAGGGTCTTTTCAAATTATTCACTTTATCTCAAAATTACGATGCACTAAATGATTTTCTAGATGCTGAAGAAGAGGGAGACCTTCGAGTAGCCTATATGTATCAAATTATATATTTATGTCTTTTGGGATATACGAAAACTGATTTACCAAAACCTTATTTTGAAATATTTGAAGATGAATCAGTGAGATTTTTTCTAAAAAACATGGTAAAGACGATGTCTCAAAATTATATATAAAAAATACCTATTTTTTATGATGCATCGATGCTTCCATAGATATAATCCAAAATGGATGAGGAGTTTTTGGGTAAAGGAAGTAGATGATTTTGAAAAATTCCTAAGGTACCATTGTGACACATGAACGCATTCTACCAAAATGCAAACCCGCCTAGTCTCTCCAGAGTTCATGTTGTGATCCACATATCTCTAGTGACAAAATACATGCCTGACCCAACGCATGTACTCACCTATGAAGAATTATAACTGGAACCCGATCTATCTTATTGTGGAGAGCCTATCAGAATTCTTCATACCAAAGATCAAGTGTTGCGAAACCGGATGACTCGTCTGGTAAAAGATCTATGGAGAAATCATAAGATGGAAGAGGCAATGTGGGAACCCGAGGAACATATGATGAAGAACCTATGTGGAAATAAATGGATGGTGAAATGTTTAAAAGTGTTAGTGCTCTTTATTGATGGGATTACTTTGGAATAATTTTCTCTTGTATGTGTAAACCTGCAATTTATCATGTGAAAATGATATTTGAGGAAGAATTATCTTTTCTGTTGCAGATATAGTTATAAATAACCATTTGGTCTTACATGATCATTGGGTTTGAGGAAATTATAAGTTATTATAATTTGGGATGAAAATGAAAGGTATGAGATAAGATTTGTGGTTAAATTATGTTATTGTATTTTGAGGAATTTATCTCATTTTGGTAATATTATAAAATATAGTTTTTGAAAAAGGACAACACGTAGACCGTGTGACAACCCGTCGCGTCGGAAAAAGCTGTGGGAATCGAACCCACAACCAAAGTGCGATTGGGATTTATCGCCTACCACTGGACTACGTGAATTCCCTGGTTTGTGTGACTTTTTTTTAGTTAAATGATTTTATTGATCAATAATAAGTTGATTTGGGTTCTTATGTATTATCAAATGAATACCCTTGGTATAGAAAAATGATTTGGTGATTAAGTGATAAATGTTATTTTGGAAGATGTTCGTTTTGTTAGGAACACTATATGCCCAAGGAAAATAGAATACAATGAGGTTTCATTTTTAGAGTAATGGTGGATTTTTTTCTACGTTTTTATTGTTGATTTATAGTGATTTGGGTTATTTATGGAAATGATTAACCTATAACAGAGAATATGTGATGATGTTAATTACTTTTAAGTATGTGACTTTAAGAGTATTTGATGTCATTTGGAGATACAATGTAACATGGGAGACTACATAATCAAATTCTTCTATGTTTTGGGTTTCAATATTAGTTTGGATTATATTAAAGGATTTTAAGGACAATTGGTTATTGAATGGTATCTATTTAACTTTGGGGTATTGTTGGTTTAATTTTAGAAATTAAGATTAGTGCATATTTATCTCAAGGAATATCCTTTTGGGGGATCATTAGATCATTCACTAACCATTTTGGTTTTGATTAATCTTCAAAGACAATGTAAATATATAGTTTATCCTGTATGGATCATGTGATTCTATAGAAGTTTATTCTATCTCTTCCAGTGTGACCAAGTCTTCTTGAATACTCGTCATTTAAAAACAAATTGAGTTAGTGGTGGAAATTTATTAAAGAATGAAACTCTACTTAAAATGTAAGTATATCTCTTAATGTTCTTAGTCAATATCATAAATTAATTCCTCGTCCTTATGTAATGTAACTTAAAAAAAATGTTGTCTGTTTACTTCCCTACTAGGAGACTAATGGTCGTTTGTCCCAACACAAGTTTGTGGTTTTCTTATTGTCAACTTTCTCCTGATCATGATTTCTATCCCTCTCCATAAAAACTTGACACTTAGTTTATCATCCATATCCATGTTTTGCTACATGGAATCCGAGTATGGGTTATCTTGGATGACCCTTATACCTCTCTTTCTTTCTTTTAAAGTGATAGTTTTATTGACTCTTTTTCCGATATGGGACTTTCCATTATATTCCCAAGCACAATTTTAAAAATTGAGAGGACGCAATTTATTGAAGGATGGGAGAATGTAACACCCCAAGCTTCCTCAGTATGTTTCCTTTCGAATAATGCAATGGCGTGCATTGTACGCAACTTCGAGATTTTAACACACCATAACCAATCAAACTAGCCGTTATGAATAGTAATACCTACTTTTTTGAAATTTTATAAATTCTATCTCTCAAAATGGACTTCATTTTTGGATTCTGAATATCGAAATTAGCCTAGGGTGAAATTTTGGTACTTTTCAGATAACTTTCATATTTTGATGAATAGTGAAAATTACTAAATTTTAATTAAAAACAACTTTTTTAATCAAAATAATTAATAGTGATAAATTATTAATATGAGTGGTTTTAAAGTATATTTAGAATATATTTTTACCATATAATACAATGTGGGTCAATGAACATAATTTCACATTTAAACTAGACAAAAACAAGTGACAATCTTTTGATAGTTATTATCTCTAAAAAACACGCTTTTTGTTTTGACAACGAGAATAAATCTTAAATTAATTTCTGCCACTTCTGTGTTTTGAATTTAGAAAAATGGATTCCATATTTGGAATCAGGATGTCCAAATTGTGTAAATAGGTAACTTTTATTTTTAGACATTTTGAATAACTACTGCGGTAAATATTTTATTTACCATGGTTAAAGGGTAAATCCGGTAAATAAGGGTTAACAAATAATATTATAATAATAAAAAATTACCCTAAAACGTGTTCTAACCTTATTTTTGGATACATGCCCGACCGTGGGCATCCTTGGGTCGATTTGGGGACCCCTTGGAGCCACTTGTATGTGGTAGGGACACATTATATTAATAAAGTTAAAATAAAAATAAAAATGGCATAAGCTTACATCTTTTAGAAGAACAATTTTTACATAGGGTTATACATGTTGGATCTTCGATTATAAATATTCATTAGAAAGATAAAATGATTTCCTACATAATGATATTTTATTTATAATTTTTAGACATCAAATAATTTAAATTATTAATGACACAATAATGATGCAATGTTTACCTCATTAATAAATCATTTAAATAAATAAGATTATAATGATTAAAATATTATCTAAAACCTGTCAAATTATTATTGGTTGATTTTATTTAGAAAATGAGTCATCTTATCTTCGACCTCAATGATTTTTGGACCATTATAAACCGAATATAATTATATTATAAAGTAATACTTTCACTCTTTCCTAAAGAGCCCCTCCTCTCCCTTATAAAAGGAGACCACTTCTACTCATTCCTCACGCCTCTCAAGCCACTTGGCTCGTCCAAACCCTTCCCCAATACTCTCCCAACTTCCCTCACTACAACCTAGAGTCCTTAGTTTGATCAGAAAGTCAACCTATGGAGACCTTTTGATCAAATCAAAAGGAAGAACCCGAAGAAGAGGTAATGTTTTCACCACCCCTTTTCAAGTTCCTTTCTTCTTCCACTTCTTCTTTCTTTGTTCTTACCATTCTAAAATAATAAATCCAGTATCTCACATATACTGTGATGTTATTATAAATATGGTACAACCATATTCAGTATTCTATCCACCCTTTGAATAACATGTCACCATACGTGCGTACGTACGGCTTACCGTCTCCACGTCGTGGTGTAATTGTTATTCAATATATTATTATTTGGATGGGTATAATAATGATGTGCAACTCATGTAAATAATAAATATAACATGTTAATTATTCTGTATATATGATATAACATCCATTTATATATTATTTTAATATCAAAAGAATGATATTGTCGCTCGTGCGTACGTACGGACTGCCGTCTCCACAAACGCGATAAGATTCATTCTCCATCGTATCCATTCAAGTATAATTATCATTTGATGATTTAAAAATAGTATCTAAGGACTTGATATCATTCTGGATATGAATAATATACACCCAATTAATAACGAATATGGCTCACATAACAAAGAATATAAAGTAAAATGAACCCGTTAACACCCGAAATAATGATAATTCTAAGATATTATTAACAAATCAATGTTAAAAGATAATATATGATATCATATTAAAGTAAATTATTCTTGTATTATTCAATAACAATTATTTCACCATTATACATGAGGTAAACCTACCATCGACCAAGGAAAAAGTACAAGTAAGAGATTTTCTTATCTCACTTTCAATTCCGTGAGATTTCCATTGTTCGCCACTAAATTATTGAAAGTGGTGTATTGTGTACGGCCATTTGATATATATTATCATGATTATCTTTATATTCATGTTATTCTGTAAATAATTTGGTGGTTATTAACTTTTGGCCATACGACTCAGTTGATTAACGTGTTAAGGGATTTTCTTATCTCACTTTCAATTCCGCGAGATTTCCATTGTTCGCCACTAAATTATTGAAAGTGGTGTATTGTGTATGGCCATTTGATATATATTATCATGATTATCTTTATATTCATGTTATTCTGTAAATCATTTGGTGGTTATTAACTTTTGGACATACGACTCAGTTGATTAACGTGGTAAGGGGTTTCTTAACTCACTCTTAATTTCGTGAGAATTCCATTGTTCACCACTTAATTATTGCATGTGGTGTATGTGTACTTCCCATGATTGTATTCATTGTGTAATATACTTTATGGGTATTTAAATCATCATGGTATGATCTTTATTTCATGGGTTTTTGTTTCGTATGTTACCTAATCGATAAGGGAATTTGAGATTTCAATTTCCACTCATTTGGCTTTACGCATATTTCATTGATTATACTACCCCAAGATTATGTGTGGAATCACTATTCATTTGATTATGTCATAATTTCCACTCCCCTTCCTGTGGATATACTTTTGATACACATAATCACTCCATTGAAAATTCTCAAGTCATTGATATGAATTTGATAAGAGTAATTTTAACTCTTTCACCAATTGTTGAGTTAAACATCCAATTCGTTGGTGTTGTTTTTACAAGAATATGTGTGAATATCCTTTGATTGTTTTACACTGAATATCGAATCATATTTAGTGTATTTATATTTTTCACACATAATTATGTTGTTGATTTATCCTTAACCTAAGGATATGGCCTTTATGAGAGATTTCATCCCAACTTACATTCCATTGAGACTTCTTTGTTGATATACACCAAATCACTTTTATGTGGTGTATATAATGTACTTTGACATAGTATATCATGAATTCCCTTTATTCTCATGATATTAAAAAGTTTTTATTACCTACATTATTTGTATTCAAGTGTCTCTCTTTTGGTTATAATCTCTAACTAAAATACCATTTTTAAATGTTTTAAAGACTTATTCATCTAAATCTTTCTCATTAATGTCCATGTTTTAAAAATGGTTTTAAGGATTTATTTATATGGACATTAAAGTTTAGAAATTAAAACTCCTTTTAAAAAGTTTCAAAGTGGTATGGGAGACTTTGATTCAGAAATCTATTTTTAAATGGCTTCTTGACAAATAGTGTGACTTTTAAATGATTTCCAGAAAAAGGGGGATATTTCTCTCAAATAGTTTTGATGACTATTTTCATCTATGTCAACATCCTTCATTATTCTTGATTGAGGTTAATGTGATACAATACAATCTTCCATATTGTATCGAATGAGTTATTTTTGACTGTGGATGTTCTATTTTTATACCATTCAAGGTTTGTGATTAAAGTATTGACATTTCGTATGCTAGTTTTAATACGAATTTTTATGTTATGTTTAAACCTGTTCATATGAGGAATGCATTGGACTTAATAAGTGACGGGTGGAGCCCGCTATAGCTCCTCGATACATCGGTAGGTTTCATGAGACAAACTAGTGTCTTGGCACAAGGCCTTCGCAAAATCTTATTTGTAGTCTTGGCACGAGGCCTTGGCTATGTGGTTATGATAGTCTGGCATTATGCATTCCATCATTATGAAAGTGGTTATTGATATTGCATGTGATCATTTGACTAGTAGAATATCCATGTGAGTAAGTAAATGGCATTATTTCATTTTACCTTTTCCATTTTATGCTGAAGTTCAAGTTTAAAAGGCTTTTGTTTTAGTTATAAATTGCCTTAAGTGTTTATGCTTATTTATGAAAGCTTTTTCTATAATGTTATCCTTACTGAGCATCTGAGCTCACCCATTTCAATGTTTTATTTTTCCCAGGATTATGAAGAAGTAATTTATGAATGACATGCAGGGATAGTATGAGGGGATATGAAGACAAGATGTTTTTTTATGATGTAATGTAAAACTTATGGATGTATCTAGTGTTTCCAAGGCTACTAAACCAATCGGTCTTTCGAGATTTGATCTTTCTTGTGATCATGCCAATGTTATGTAATAATGCACCGACTCTGAGTAACTAGGGTCAGGGCGTTACATTATTTTATATTTAAAAAACTATTATTATATTATAAATATCATATCCTTTATTTTAATACACTTATATGTAGTATCCATGTGACATGGTTAAGAAAAATGAATCACCTCGCTTCATAGAGGCGATAATCCACACATATGCACAAACAACGTTTTCATTTTTAAATGGTTGAAAATGTAAGAAATTAGATGATATATTATTTTTATATAATCATAATTATGTAATTAATATCAAATATATACATTAAATATATCATTATTACTAGTAGTTATAGGTGGTGATGGAAAATGAATTACATCGGTTCAAAATACGGAAGTTCGTCGTACACATGAATGATGATTTTGTTCCCCATTTTATGGAAGAGTATATTGATATAGGTTATTAAATTACCATAAAAATGTATCATTATGTGTAATTATTTTTTTGTTATTATTTCATATTGTTTTAAGAAGATTTTAAGAAGGTGGAATAAGAAGAAACATTTAAAAAATATGAAAAAAGTTATACCGCTTCTTTGGACAACCTCCTTTTCCTTACTCCTTAATCCCTACAACATTGATTTTTTTCAAAAATAATACCTCAAGAACATGGTAAGTTATTTTATTAATATATTTTGGAATATATTACATGAACAAAATGGTTCTTTAAGTGTGTTGGGAAATGGAGAGGGGTTCCCTTTTATAACGAGAGGAGGGGCATTCTTGGAATTTCATAAAGTATGAATAAAAATTAATTTCCATTTTTAAATGGATATAAATTAATATAATTTAAATATAAGATTAGTATTAGTATAAATAATATCATAAAATCAAAATTGTACATGTTTAGAATTTTTTGACACGTATCTTTTGGTTTTCACCACCTGTTAACCCTTTTGACGATTACTATGATAACAATTTTTGTTTATTATTTAGGTGTCACAATATTTACTATAAAAGAAAAATTATCCCATAAATGGATCATGGATGATATTATTAACCATATAAAAATAACCTATCTAAATATATTGTTTTTATAAATTTTAAATCACTTAATAAAATATTGTTTATTATAAGATATTATTTATATCATTTTTCAAAAAACATGAAATACTATAATATAAAATGAGTCTAACTCTGGTAAAAGGGTTCAAAAATTAAATTTATTATAAGATAAGTAATATATTGTATTAATATAATATTCCAATAAAAATTTTATGGTTTTTTATATCATTTTAAAACTTATCTTTTGGATTAACCTCTTGGTTATCCAATTTTGACCTTAACTATGGTAATAAAGTTTTCAATATTAAAGGGTTATAATTTTACTTATAAGATGAAAAGTTTTCTCATAAATGGACAAGGGATTAAATTTTATACCTTTTATCATCATCATTATTATTAATATTATTTTTATTACTTTTAAATAATTTAATAAAATATTATTTAACAAAAAATATCATCAATTTCATTTTTGTTAATGATCATTTAATTTGACTTTGAAAATAACATGACAGCAAATGAATTCAAATAAAATCCTTAAAATATCACTAAAATGTTATATATAAATTAAAAACTTTTTTAACATAATAATTCATTCACATTATATTACCTTTAACATTTTTAAAATCATTTATTTTATTGTTTTTATTAATTGAATAAATATCATGTTGACATTACAAAAGAATTTAAGGAAATTATTTCATTAGTAAAACATAGAAATAAATTAAAAAATTTAAAAAAAATAATTTATATTTCAAATTACCCCTTTATAAAAAACCTATCGTCTTTTTATGTATATTTAAAAAATTTAGATATAATAAAATAAAGAGAATAACATTTTTAACTTTTATTTAAATAAAATAATATAAAGGTCAAAATCAAAGAAATATGGATCTAAATTTTTACATTTTAGACAGTTTGATGTACATGGATTAACTCCACTCATAAAATAGGATGAATTAAAATTTTAGGTGCATTTTTAGTCCTTGTCATATTATTTTTAACCTTAAATTCTTGATTTATCCTTACTATGGTGACAATTATTTATTATGGTCACTATTCATAATGACCAAAAATAGAATGGACCTATTTATAAAATTTTTACTATTCCAAATATGTAATCCATTTTTTAAGATTCAATTTCTGTAAGTGGAATAAATTGAATTAAGATTAAAGTGAAAAATACAATGGAAAATAGTTTTTCAGAAAAATGACTTGTTAAGTATAAAAATGCTTTTATACCAAATTCATGAATAAAATTCATTACAAATACTAATTAGAATATGTTTAATAAAAATTAAATAATTAAATTTTAGAACATGTATAAAATATAATTTTACTTTGTAAATACATTAAAATAAAATATAATATTCAATAAAAATCATTATTTTTTACAATTCATTGAAAAATCAATATTTTTGGACAAATTACAAAATTTCACCACTATATAATTTTGATATGATGATTAAAAAAATGATATATTTTTGATAAACTAAATTTTATAAAATATCTAGAAATTAATTAAAATATTTTTTCATGAACACAAAAAAAAAGTTTTCAAGGAATCATATTTTTAAAGAATAAAATGAATTTACTAAACACTGAGTGATTATTTAATAAGAATTTATAAATACATTTATATCGAGTTTGATCATTATATATATTTTATAAATTAGTTAATCATATTCATACCGACTAATTTAATATCCAGGTTATAATGTTTATATTTAAATAATAATATTTCATGGTTTGTTTAGGATCAGCGTTGCATGTTGTATATGCTATAGAACATAGTTTTATTTCTTAAAATATCATGGTGTTATATGAATAATATAACACCATAATATTTTAGTATGTGTTATCCTTTAATAAACACTATTTTGAATAACTTGTTTCATATGAAAAACTAAACTAAAAAGAGACGAGTTTAATTTATTACAATGAAAAATCAGCATTAAAATGTTATAAGAATACAATTTTAAAAAAATATTAACAAAATTGAAATAAGATAAAAACCTCAAGAAAATAATAATATAATAATTAAAAAAATATGTATTATAAAAAATAGGTATTTTAATTCCTTGAATATTATTACTATTTAAGGAATGTTCTGATGTGTTCTAAAACTGTTGAATTGATAAACAATAAATTTTAATTGGATGTGATTTAAATCATTTTATGTTAAAAATATATATTTATTTCAAAGAAATATTTTTAAAGAATTTTTTTATTTTTATCAAAAATTAAACTTATTATTTCTAAAATATTATTCTGTTAAAATGATTCAATGATCAAACAAATAGATTGAAAATCATTTCATTAGTAATTGATATGAAATAAAGGCACCTGTTGTTTAAAAATTCATTAGATTTTATGTTTTTTTACTATTAAATTCCTAAATTTTAGAATTATAATTAAAAAATTAACCACATTTATGGATTCATCAATCAAAATTAAATCCGGGTAAATTTTTTAGGTTTTTCAAAAAAAAAACATTAATTTTTGGGTGAATAATAAAAATAGTTTCTATTAGTTTAATAAATAAAATATAATAATTTTTTCCCATATTTTGATTATTTTTGTTCAAATTATGTAATAAGGTAAAATTTATTTTAAGGTATAAAATTAAGTTACCAAGGTAATAGGTAGTTACTACGGTAAAGGTAAATGAGTTATTTTCAATGAATTGTTCTTCTGATGTTTTTTTTGTTTCTATTGATCTATGATAAATTATGACTCTAATATAATGTTTAATAATATAAATAATTAGTTAATGGCTCATTTAATTAGTAACTGATAATAAATAAGGACAAGTAAACATAGTGTATAAAAAGATAATTTTCTATAAAAATTGTTTTTTATTATATCGTATGTTTTAATTTAAATTTAAATTTTCTCAAATTTATAAAATTATTTTGATAAAATAAATTTTATTTTTGAAATTCTCATGTTGAAATTTCCCAGTGGTGAATTTTTCATAATTTTCCGAGATAATCAATTTTTGTGGGTAAAATATGAAATGTGTTATAATATACAGTAGTACATGAGCCTAAGTCTAGTTGGTAAAGTATCCATAAGTGCTACCATGAGACCCAGGTTCAAAACCAGGTAGAGGCATATTTCTGGTAGTGTAGCAGGCACTGTAGTAGGCATTGTACACTGTGCGTACTGTAGCAAACTGTACACTATAGCAGACTGTACATTGTAGCAGAACTGTAAACTATATCAGAACTGTAGCGGACTGTACACTATAGCATAACTATAGCAGACTATACATTGTGCAGGCACTGTAGCAGGGACTGTACACTGTACAGGCACTATAAAAGGGACTGTACACTGTGTAGGTACTGTAGGAGAATTGTACATTGTGCAGGTACTATAGCAGAACTGTGCACTGTACGGGTACTGTAGTTGGTACTATAGCAGGTACTGTTCGGTACTGTAACAGCTGGAACTATTTACCTTGGTCTATCGGTTTGGGCTTGGAGTCCTTAAGGCTTTTGGGCCACCCAGGCCTTCGGGTCAGTAGGGCTTCTGAGCCACCTTTAAGGCCTTCAGTCCACCTCAAGGCGTTCGGGCCACATACAGTTTCCCCAGACAGACTCTACAAAAATGAAGGAGCCCAGGAGAGGATTCAAAGCAGGTGCACTCACCAGAGTAGATCCAAATGGATTGTTAGAATGAGAGGGTATGGCTATGACATCGGGACCAGCCTGTGCTTGCACGGGAAGCCAAGCCAGGAAACTATGAAAATGGGGAGATCTACTATCACAATGCAGATACTGGGGAAGGATAGTTTCTTGTAGATAGTCTGGTTGAATTCCCTAAGACATTCGTTCATGTAATCGCTTAAGCCTATGAGACTTTTATTCTCTAAGCCTACGGGCCTTGTAAGGGTTCTTCCTCACCCCTTGAATGGTGGGTTATCAAAAATTAATAAAACAATAAGGCATTCAGGCTATTCAGGATGGTATAATATACAGTAAGTGTAACAAAATAATAAATAATTAAAAGAGATGTAATAATTAAGATAAAGGCTAACTCAACCAAAAATGATTTTATTCATTAAAATAATGTATTTTAAAAAATAAAATAATGTTTCCAAACCTATAAAGTACAATCCAAAAATAAAAATATATTATATTGTTTAAAAAAAATATTTATGAAGAAGCATGCCCACCATGAAGAGCCTAGTTCATATATGCTCACTGAAAGTGGGGTGAAATAATGATCCTTTTATTTTTATTATTTCCTTCTTTTTAATCAACCTATACAGCTAGTCAGAGCTATTTCCTCTCATCTTTTTGTATTCTGGTCTTACAAAAATATGTAAAATGTAAAAGGCATAAGACATTAGGATATACAGGGTTCATACATTAAATACAACTCCTTTCCTAGTTCAGGTGATGTTCCAATACTTATATTATGCACTATAATTCACTTCAATGCAATACATAAGTTATCTCCAAAACATATTAATGATTAATCCTCTGAAATACCAAACATATAATTTTCTGAACTATATGTTCTTCAAGTTTCCACAACACCCACCTTCTGATGGGTTCCTTATATTAGAATACAACTATTTTAAGCTATATCCTAAATTGTTTCTGGTATATTTTTATTTTAAAATTTCAATATTAAATTAATAGAGAGAGAATGGATAAAAGGGTTTGAAAATAAAATAGAGAAACATGTAATGAGATATGAAAAAAAGGAGATAATGTTTATTATATTTGAGAAAGGGGCTGAAGCCTCTTAAAAAAATCCATGTCATGGAGTCTACATATAGAATATAAGAAGATGATAAGGGATGTGAATATGTATTTGTCATGTGAGATAACTGGGAATGGGTTACAACATTTGTGGTAGCTTGTGTGAAGTGAGATGGTGATGATATCAACGATGGTGAATAGAGGCATCAATGGTGATGAACAATGACATCCATGACAGTTTCATGTATCAAAAGTCTTCCTACTGTAAAAATAAGGATTTGTGTTTTGATTCTAAATATTGGTGGTAACATAAGATTATGAGTTCATGATAATAAAAAATCATTTGGGTATGAGAGTGAAAAAAAATTTGGTGTGAGAGTGAAAAATACTTTGAGTGTGAGTCTGAAAAATCCAACGGGTTATTTTCTAAAATTCCTTCATGTTTTAGAAAAATTCTTTTTGGTTATAAAATTACTTCTAGTTAATTTTATGGTGTTTTGTGACTATTTTAACTATGATGTCAAACTCCATTAAAATAGTGGTATCAAAGCTTCATGGTTTTGTCATGAGATTATTGAGATGGATCCATGGAGTCATATCAAAGTTTTTGTTAAAGATCTATATAGATAACACTCATAACGTGTTTGATAAATCATGTAAATATCAACATGTGATATTCTATTCATATGGATTTTTGTTTAAGGTGGAGTCTATGATGATGAATCTAATTATGATAGAGTCGATAATGGTAGATCTAATGATCATAGTGATGATGGTGGTGGAGATGAGGATGGGATATTAAAATTTTAAAAAAAATGTGGATATTTTTGGGATATTTTTATTTAAAATTTTGAATATGAGACTTTTAGAGAAAAATGGATAAAATATTTTTGAAAAATAGGGAGATACATGGGATGAGATATAGAAAAAAGGAGATAATATTATCTTATATTTGTGTGAGGGGATAATAATTTTAAAAAATACATTCAATGGAGTCTACAAGAGAAGAGAAAAATAAGGTAAGGTCCAAAAAGATGCATCCACCAAGTAAGAGATCTAGGAAGGGGAAACCATATTTATAGTAGCTCATGTGAAGTAACATGATGAAAATATTGATGAAGCATGTTGTAGATGGTGAAAGGAGGTTTCAATAATGGAGAACAGTGAGATCCCTGAAAATATAATGTATCAAAAGTATTCTTGATGAAATAACCATGTGGAATGTCCTAGTTCTAAAGATCAATGGAACAACAATATATTGAGTTTATGAGAATGAAAAACCTTTAGAGTATGAGAGTGACAAATCATACAGGTGTGAGAGTGAAAATCTATCAAGTGTGAGTCTAAAAAATCCTTTGGGTGCTTTTATAAATTTCCTTTGAGTGTTATAAAAATTCATTCATGTGATAAAATTACTTTTGGTGAATTTGATGGTGTTTTGTGACTTCTTTATCTATAATTTCAAGAACATCCCCAATAAAAAGCATCATTATTCCACCTCTCATTAAGATCTTTATACATTCTCCCATAATTTCTTCAAGGGTCCTCCTGAATCTTCCTCAAACCATTCTTTAAATCTATATTCTCTTGATGTGGATGGTCATCCTTGTTCTTCTTAAAGTCCATAAATCATCCCTCTATTGAGTATTACATCTCCAAGATTATATTAACTTTGATAGATATATTGATATCACCAGTAGTAAGAAAGGTTTCCTTATTCTCACATTCTTCTTGGATTCAACCCAACAACATTTGTTTTGGCCATCTTCTCTTACCTCTTCAATGCACATGTTCTTCTAAATGAAATATATTCCTCCATATTTTGATTTCAAAATGGTGTATATTTAATTACTTCTCACCATTCAAATGGATCTATATTTTTATTGAATAACAATATCAAGTGCCTCACATTCACATTTCTTTATCACTTGTACTATATATTTATAATCATAGAATTATATATTAGATGTAAAAAATATTGAAACTCCATGATCATTGAAAGTATCTTCTCATGTTGGAATATTATTCAAACATATTAAATCCCCATTAAAGTCTTTAATTAAATATATGAAGACCCAGGGGTATCCTTCATTGAAATATTCCACAAAATATGATTCTTTAAACTCATTTGATTTATCTATGTTCATGACCTCATGTGATTGTTCCATATAGACCTTCCTAATAATGGTGTGGGGAACATATCATTTTTTAAATAATTACATGACTATCCTTACTTTAATCTAGAATTAAATCAGGATTATTTTTTTGATCAGGATATTAAATTTCATAAAGAAAATAAATTTATACTCAAATTTGATTTCCCTCCTCAAATATAGAAATCTGGAAACCTATATAATTTCACTTAGAACATATGAGAAATTACATTAATTAAATTTCCATTTCCATATGTGGGTTAGGCTATATAGTTATGTCTATGTTCCAATATTCTCTTACGTCATCCTAAATGCACATCCAAATCTTGAATTTGAATAAAAAGAAGCATTAACCTATGTCGCAAGATTCTCTTACATGGGATCAAGACACCTACATGAATCTTGCACATGGATTAAATTCTTCTACATGATTCACTTAGGCCATGTCAATTTTCCTATGTTTTTTGAATTTTAGATGTGTCAAAAATTGTGTATGTGGATCTATATACTTGTTGGAATTCAATTACGTGAATCTAGATAATTATATTTTTCATTAAAACATACTATGATCTTCTTCAGATAACTTATGAGCCTTATAAATTAAATTTAATACTTTCTAAAAATGTGGAAGATAGTTCTTATTCATACATGTACATGTGTATTTGACTATATAGAATATTAGATAATAACTCATAACAAATGCCTTGATACATAGTCTTGAAATTATCTACTCGAGTTTGTTAAATTGTATCCTCATAATTAATTTTCTATATAAAATGGAATTATATCAATCATCTTATGATATTACATGGAGTCTTAATAAATCATGACATCCAATTCCTTGTCACAAATCTATAACAATCCTCCAAGCATCATTATCACCTATACGTAACACATTTTGATACATTGATAATAAATTCAATTCTTAATTTGTGACTTTGATCTCCCCCCTTGAATTTAATGGAAATAACATAACTCATAAAAGCCAATATTTGTGCTCGGATTAATTCTTTATTCTTCCCCTTATTGAAAATTACATTAAAATGAATAATAGAGGGGTATTTTAATCTCTTTGTATTATATTCAAGGAACTCAAACTCTTCTCCCTTTTTCAAATTTGAGAGAAGTATAATACCACATGGTTCACATAAAAACATATTTATTTGTTCTACTCTAATTCCATAAAGGCTAAACTGATGTAGAAAAAATGATAGTTACAAATTTCATTACAAAATGTTTGTTAAAGACTATGAATCTGATATCCGGATCAAAATATTCTTTGATATATTTTTTCGGTAATATTTATAAAAATAAATATATAACCATCACACACATCAACAAACCATCAAAATGGTTTATGTGAATGTAAAATAACTTTTCCTTCATCTGATTATTTTATCAACCAACACATCCCCTTTATAAGTGCATTCAAGACAATCATTATTTGAGGTTTTAAGAATTATTTTCAAAAATAAAACTCTATATTTTAATGGATTTTATAAGTTTTACATGATTTCTACATTGAAATCCCCATCTTCATTTTTTCTCTTTTCTCCCCCTCAAGGGATTCCCTCTTCTTCCTCCATCTCATGGTATTCAATAGACTCAATGAGGGGTAACTTATTTTTTCTCAAGTAGTTAAATATAAAAACCTCTCCTTTAATTCCTTAAATCTAATCAAAACTAAATAATAATACTAGGGAATAAGGAGGAACCTTATTTTTTCTTCAGAATCAATATATGGGTTCAAAGTTTCTTCTCAACCTAAGCCATTCTTTTCTCCCATAATTAGATATTTTCTT
Organism: Viscum album; assembly: GCA_963277665.1. Lineage (NCBI taxonomy): Eukaryota > Viridiplantae > Streptophyta > Magnoliopsida > Santalales > Viscaceae > Viscum > Viscum album. Next base: position 1,473,807,313 of record OY728166.1, read on the forward strand.
CTTATTTTTAGCCTTACAATGTTTCATGTTCATCAATTTCTCTTGAACTATTTCTTTATGTTAAATAGTTTTATTCACATGAATTTTCAAGGAAATATCACGGAATGTTTCTTGCATCTTCTACCTCTAAAATAATTATTAATCTGGTAAGATTTTTATAAAATATTCTGATCAATGACTAGTTTGACCACACCCTTCACATGAAATTTCTTGAACCTTTAAGTATGTGTTTATGGGTATATTCCCATGAATTTATTATTACCCCTATTTTCATTCCATATATGCACCATCTTGTGCCTTTATAAACATATTACTTTTTTTGGTACCATTTTGGCCAGACATTTTAATCCTTTTTTGATGTTTCTCATTTTTAAGATTCTATGAGATATCTCCAATTTCTCTAAATTCAAACTTATTCATTTTAAGTTTATTTATTATTATAATATAACTTATTATTTTTTTCGTGGTTTCACTACATGTTTATTTATACTAGTTTCATGGAGATGATATATTATTTTGGTAGTAATAGGCTTTACGCCTGAAACTTCCACAACATCGATAATATCTATTAATGTTTTTTGCTTTTAGAATTTTGTTATTATTGTTATCATGTGAATTAAAACATTTAGTAAGAATATTTCATATATTTTATTTCCTTCTAAACTCATATTTACCTCTACTAACTATAGGAGTACAATTTTCAAAAATTTCTTTAGCACAAATAAATCTAGATGAGTTTCCATAATTTTTTTATTTGATCAAATTATATTCTGTATCACTTGTGCATTTAGAGAATGTTTTTAAATTTTTCATAAGATTGGTTTTATTAAAAAATTCATATGATTTATCCTGAATCTCTTTTATACTATCATAATATTCTCTCATGGTTATAAAGGTTTTTTTAGCTTTAGGTAACTAATATTGAGCCTTACTTAGTTCTTCATTCCTTTCAGCCATCTTTGCATTAAGATATTATGTAATATTACTTTGTTCTATAATATTCACCTTAGATATTTTTATATATTTTATAAGATCACTCTTATCTATAATTTTTTTAACTTTATTTATTATTTATCTAGTATTTTAATATTATTCTTAATATGAGTATTTCTCTCAAGGAAAGCCTCTATTTATAACTTTATCATGTACACAGTATAGCATTCTTCTTCCTAATATTCACTATTTGATATGATTTTATGTTGTTTAACCTTATATATGTGGGTCATGTGATTTTTAGAAGAATAATACTTCGAACTAGTTGGAGATGATGAGTCTTCACTCCCTTATTTACCCATTAAATTATAGTGAATTTCTTAATGGTATTTTCTTCATATGGTCATATTTTAAAATTTTTTCAATTTTCTTTATAGAATGGTATTTATCTTCCATATAACTCTCTTTTCTATAATATTCCTTTTTTGTGAAGTTTATTTCAATGTTCCCAACACAAAAATAATTAAATCACTTAAGAGAGATATAACCTTTATAACTACCTCTTACTTTTATCATGTTTTTGAAATAAGAGACATGAGTTTCTTATATTCTTTAATTTCTTCATCTTATAATTTTGAGAGAATTTCAGATTACATATTGATACCTTTCATGGTTTTTAATTCCATTATTCATTTCTTATTATTTTTGAAAATCTATGATTTTATCATATCATAATTGGGAAGATAATTGTGTACGTCATACAAAGATAGATTTACATTTTTTTCCAAGGTAGATATCTTTAGATCAAATCTATTAGGAAAGTTTCTCATCATATTTTTCATAATAATTGGATCTTCCAAAGTATCACAAATACCTCTATTATTGCATACTATTTCAATAACCTCAGTGAAGTAATCATAAATTATATCATCATCTACCATTAGAATATCTCCAAATGTTTCCCCCTAAATCTGAATCTTGTATTACTCTATCTTTTCATTGCCTTCATACATATTTTCAAGCATTTACTACATCTCCTTGGAAATTTTCAGTTCCATCACATTGGGGTATAGTTTTTTTGATTGGGATGATATGATATAATTCATTTCTCTCACATATAATTTCATATTTATCTTAACTTTATGAGAAATTGGATAATATCTTCAAAGTGAAATAAATCACATCGTAACAACATCACATACCTTGAGGCATTGTGAAAGAAGATATAAAATCATTCAGTTCTTCCATCCCTGAAAATTATTTCCTAGGAGAAAACAACTCTGATATTTTTCACTAAATTAAAACTCTTAATATTCAATATCCAGAAATGTTAGATCTTTTCATAAAAACCCAGTTCTATAATATCAATTATAATTCCCAAGTCTTGTGAGACACTAAGAGGGGAATGGGTGAATTCGTGATCTATTTATTTTTATGATTTATTCACTTTTAATCAACCTTTATATCTGATTTGATCCAAATACTCTCCTATTATTGTCTCTTATCCATACTTAAATATACATAATGTAAAAGGAAAATGGTACAAGGATATATAAATTTCATCTTAGAAATCATACTCCTTGATAGGTTCAAGTGATATTTTAAGACCTAGATTTTCCACTATGAATCACTTGATTACAATGAATTAACAATCTCCAAAAAATATTTATGAGTAACCTCCAAAAATACCCAATAGATATTCTAGTGAAATAGTTTTTCTTGAAGTTCCCACAATAGCTACCTCTAAAAAGGATCCTTATAAATAAATCATTCCAGTTGAAGCTATCTCCTAAAAATATCCCTCCTTCCACCTCTTGGTGGGATATTAATTCTACCTCATGGTAGTTATTCAAGGGTCCTCCTGAATCCTCAATGAACGAGTCATTAATTTTTTTATATTAATGTAGAAAGTTTACCCTTTTCTTCCTCAAGTCTTCACATCCTTCTTCTTGTGAGGATTTCGTTGAATTTATTTCTGGAACTTCTATTGATATGATAATATCACAGTTATCAGGAAATGGTTCCAACATCTCATGTTCTTCTTCTCTCTAACATTTCTATATTTATATTTCTTTCTTCTCCTTCCTCTTTGATGCACAAGATCTACTGAATACAATCAGATCACCCTTCTTCTCTCTTTGATATGTTGTGTATCAGATTCACTCTCACCTTTTTATAGGTTCTATATTTCTAGAGAATAGAATCACTGAGGGTCTCATATTCACCTTTCTTTATCACTTGAACCATATGTTTATAATCATTGAATTATATCTTCCATATAAGAACTATGGAAACTCTATGATATTTAGAAAGATCATTTCATCTTTGAATATTATTCAAAATCATTAAAACCCATAATCAAGCCTTTATTTAAATCTTTTTAAGACTCAAGTGTTTTGTTCATTGAAATATTACACGAAATATACTTCTTTAAACTCATTTTAGACCTCTACATGGTGGGTATAATGCATATATTTTATGTAGAACTTCCTATTTGTAATGTGGGACTCATTGAATTTACCATATCCTTAATTAGATATACTTCCTTCAATATCACCCGAGATTATTATTATTTATTTAATTATGATATTTAATTCCATGAAGAAAAGTAAGGCATCATCAGATTAGATTTTTCTCCATACACATAGAAATCAAGAAACCTATAGAATTTCAATCAACACATATGAGAAATTCCCTTATGTGAATTTTGATTTTTAAACATGGGTTTTGTAATTTAGAATATGGATACATTATTTTATTCTATTGTATCGTCCTAAATTCCAATGTGAGTCTTGAATCCGAATACGCAACAACATCTAGCTACATCAAAATATTCTCATATATCAGCCGAAAAGAGATATGTGAATCTCATATGTGTCCTTAATTCTTCTACATGATTCACTTTAGATATGTTTATATTCCTAAATTAGATGAATTTTGGGTACATTATAAATTAGTTATGTGGATATAAATACGTGTTGAAATTATCTTATGCGAATATAGAAAATTATGGTTTTCATTGAAATAGACTTATATATTCTTCATCCAACTTGCAGGACATATAAATCACTTCAATACTTCACAAAAAATGTTTTAGATAGTGATCCTTAATCTATAAAAACATATATTTGATTCCTTTTAATATTATCTCGAAAACCATCACAGATTCTTTTCCATATAGTCTTTAAATGTTTAACTCAATTTATTAAATTTGTATCCCTGTGCATCATTTTCCATTGAATATGGGAGTATCTCAATAATCTTATAGACTTACATGGATTCATAATCAATAGTTAAATCTAATTTGATATCATTAATCCATAAAAATTCTTCAGGAATCACCATCACTTACACTTAACACATATTAAGACATTAATGATAAATGTAATTATTACTTGGGAGCTTTACAAACCACCCAAAATAATATTTTCTTAAGGTATTTTGGATAAATGATATTAAAATACTAAAAAATAGTCCTCACTTTCCAATACCATTTTCTAAAACATTAGAAGGCCAATGGTTTTAAATTTTCAATAACATAGATTCCAAAACCAATATTTAGACATTATTAAATAAATCCCCCTTATTTTCTATAAATAACCACCCATTATCCCATTCCTATCCACTCTAATTCCATTAATCATAAATTTACTTTTATTTTTTATCTTAAGAGTCTCTCTAAGTATTATATAAGGTCTTAAAGATTTTATACTCATTATTTAGGAATCTAATTTCTAATCTAAGGGTTCTCAATCCTCATCTTTTATTTTCGATGGAAATATCTTTGTTATAATGTATCTAAAATAATTTTCATATACTTACATGTCTTTAGTTCTATGATATTATCATCCTATTTTAATTTATTTAATGAGATATTATTTACTCCCTCTCACTGTGACTTTTTCTAAGTCGTTACCCTACTAAATTAAGGAATCCCCCTCTTCATTTTCATTCAAGTAATTATTTGGTATTAAGACTCCTAATTTTACAATTAATATGTTCCTATACAATTATGGTCATTCCATTACTATCCAATTTATGTTTTATCAATGAGATACTTCTATTAAATCTCATTATATTCATTCTATAAATCATTTTCTATACCTGTTATGTTACCAAAATCATTCTTTGAATTTCATTATTTTCCATGAAATATTTCAATATTGTGAATAGCCATCCCTTTTTTTATTTAATGTTATTCACCTAGTTGAAAATATACTCCATTGATCGGGGACTTCAATGTTTGGAACAAATATTTCATTCTTGTGGTTTAGAAATGATGTAAAGTTCATTTCATTTAGAATTTGAAAACTCAGTTTATTTTATATGAAACTCATTTGTTACTACCTATGGTTTATTGATGTAATGATTTCTTATGTTCTATGTGGAACATGTGAATTTAAAAATATGAAGGGTGTTCCCTAATAGTTATTTGATGCATTGGGTAAAGAATTAATCTCTATAGATGAAATATTTTATATTACCTTGGTTAATAAACATGGTAATATGATTTTATGACCTCATGGTGATAAAACATATTGATATTCTTATGAATATCTAATTTTTATATTGTAGCCACATTTTCATGTTATTATTAATGTATGTGTGATCATGATTTTATATTATTCCCCATGTTTTATGCATGACGATCACTTATTATAAATTTCTTTTTTTATTCCCTTACTAGTACTTATGCTAACCGTTTCTATTTGATGTATGTCCCCAGGATATAAGATGGAATAAAAGTGACCTAGGATGAAATTATAAATATGTATTTTAAGTGGTTTAAATATATTATATTAATCTCATGTGTTGTGTTTTAAGTTTCCAAGACACTAAATATCCAAAGATACTTTTTATTTTAAATTTTTTAATTTTTTACTTGTAAATGATCTTTATTGAACAATTAAAACAGTCTAAAAGATAGAATTTTACAAAAATCTATATTAAATAGAGGGATTTAAGTCATCCGGAATAATCATAGAAGATGTGAGGTTACCATAGTTTACCCCTTTGTTTGAAACACCCTCATCAAGAAAATTGGGCTCCCAAAAAACATGAGTGATATTGTAATTCATATTTGATAGCACCTTAAATAAATTTATCTATTGGGTGGTCAACTTACAAGATAAATGAATATTACTAATTCTCACTACTTGGACAATAGTGGTTGAATCACATTTGAACCAAATTTTGTTCCATCAATTTTCACATTCCATACCACCACTTTGATCAATCCAACAATTTATTCTTCAAGATATGAGGCCAAATCACACAGACCAAAGGGGAAACTTTTTATAATTCGGTTGTGGTCCATGAAAATAACACCAATACTATATGCCCAAGATTTCCTCTTGAAGCACCATCTATGTTTCATTTTATCCATCCAAATAAAGTAGATTTCCAAATAACTTACAATGTACCTATCATGGGACTATATGTACCTGTAATATTAAAATATTTTAGAATATAACAATAAAATATAGAATTGATTCCATAACCATTATGGATGCTGTTAGCTGCCTAGAAAACCACCCTAATCCGAGTCCAAGCAGCCTGATTGTTATGAGAAGATTGGACATGATTTCAATTGTTTTTTGTTAGACCAAACCATAGATAGTATCTCACTAATAACAACTATTAACAGGTTAGAAATTTGAGTTGAAATATTGAGTTACCAGTAGGGTGAAATCCTTTTCGGAATTGAATCAACTTGCAGTAGTTGAACATCAATGCTACCAAAGATTAGCCTCTATAGAGCCAAAACTGTATTTAAACTAAAACAAAGATGGTTTATATCTTCCTTATGCTAATGGAAGATATTAATTATAGATCATAAATTAATTTCAATTTATTGAAGGAAATAATCCACTGGTTGTTTATTAAAAACAATTTTCCAAACCAAAGAAAATATGGAGGGTCTTACCCATATTTTATTAAACTTGTTGATCCAACTGTGAACTTTTTTGATAATAAAATTCTTGTAGAAGATATTTGAAGAGATAATACCACATGTTTATAGTTCCAAAATATTGATATCATCATGTTTAATGAAGACATATTCTTTCATGGTCTGTTTGACATGTTCTAGGAGGTTTTACAAATTTCTCATTTGATCAAGGAATGATGCATTAATGCCCAAATCTTCTTTATCTTGATTGATCATGTATATAAGCCGAATCCCTATCCAATATTCCATCCAAAAACTAAGACAATAATTTTCATTAACAATACAATGAGAATTGAGATAAATGCATAAATAAACAATTTAAAAGGCTGAGAAAACCGAGGAATCAAGAAAATACATGATTCTCAGCTTCAGTTTGTTAAAAAATATAAGACTAAGAAAATTAATAGAAACATATTTTTCATTAACCAAATTCAATATAAATTTTTCTTGCAGAGATTGATTAAATAATTCCAAGTTTTTTATTCCAAGATCTTCTAGAACATGAAGCTTTCAACATTTCCTCCATGAAATAGTGGTATGCTTTCTTACAAGGATTGAACCACTCCAGAGACAATTTTAAATGATAGTATTAATGCTCTTTATGAGGTTTGAGGTCCATTTATAAACCATAATGGAATAAAAAAAACTTGTAAACGATTGTATACTTCAAAATACATATTCTACCATCCTTGGAGACATATTTTACTTTCCAAGAAGCAAATAGCCTTTTACCATTTACCACAATGTTGTTGAAATAAGAGGCTTTTGGAATCTCCCAAAAAATAAGTAGCCCAAGATAATTGAAAGGGATATACCCTTCCTTTATTCCCAAATAAAATAGTGTCCAATTTTCTACTAGTATATATTATTTTACCAAAGAAAATGAAGGTTTTTATCAATTAATCACTAATTACAAGACATTCACATTGTGAAGAAGAGAATTTGTATGCAACTAATGTTTTTATTTTATCCTATTTTAAACAAGATGATATAATCATTATAAAAAATATGTGATTGAGTAGACATATTCATAGTAACACTAATAGTATTAAAAGTTCTTATTTCCACCATATTAATAAACAACCTACTAAGATAATCCTCTACTTTATAAAAGAATGATAATTGAAACTGGGTCACCTAGTCAAACCCCTCTCAATCATTTTAAGTATAACTCAGGATAACAATTGATTAGAATATAGATATGAGTTGAGGTGAAAAGATAATTTCTCCAAAGAATAAAATTATCATCAAATCCAAATATGAAAAGTACCTTGAAAATGAAATCCCAATCAATTATTTCAACAACCTTTTAGTATCTAATTTTATATAAATCTTACCACCCCTATCAGGACTTATTATCAAATTCACACATTCATAAGCTATGATGAGGAAATATTGAATTCTCTTTCCTTTGATTAAACCAAACTGATTCTGAGAAACAATTTTATCAGTGATTTTCGACAACCTATTGGAATGAATTTTTCCAATCACTTTGTTTATGGAATTCAAAATGAAAATGGGTCTAAAAGAACCAACCTAACTTGAATTCTAAAACATTGGGATAAGAGTTAAAAATTGAGAGTTTATCCAAATTTTTAGAGAACCACCATGTAAACTATTATAAACCAATTTTCAAATATCATGTTGGATGATAAACCAAAATATCTGAAAAAAAATCATTCATAAAACCATCCAGACCATGGGAAATACCAGTGTTTAGCACAAAATAGAATATTTTATTTCACAATCCAAAGGTAAATAAGTAAAAATTTAATTTTCATCCTAATTTATAATATTAGGAATAATTTCATCCATTAATTTAGAAATTCATTCATGCCCTTTAAAATTATTCCTATAGTAAGAAGTCATATGATTAGTAATAGCCTTACTTCCATCCAAAACTTGATCCCCATCCTTAATAAGAGAAAGAGGCATGTTATCCCTCCTCACCCTTTAAGGAGAGTTAAAAAATTATTATTTATATCACCCATATTCAACAACCTTATTTTGAAGTTCTCTTTTTGAATTATATATTTGAGACTTATGATGTTATTCAAATTTTTAGTCACCTCTATCTACACATCTGGATTTGAAAAATCAGAGTCAGTTCTCCCTTATTGTACCACATGTAATTGAGATTATAGGGCACCAATTTGAATTTTAAGCTCACAAAAAGTAGATATGCTCCATTCATTGATTCTTATTAAATAAAAAATTAACTTTTAAATCAAGTTTATTGGGTTTCCTTTATAATATATTGAGTTCTAAGAATCTATCACTATCTTCATGCATTCTTGATGAAGATCCCATGTATTACTGAACCTAAAAAGAAAAGTTTGAATTATCTTCCCATTAGATGAATAATATTAGGGTGATGATCATAATGTATTCTTTCCAAATTATCACAAGCGATGGAATTCCAAACATTTAGAAAAGGTGAATTTGAGAAGTCCCTGTCAATTTTTCATGCTTCCATTCTATTAATCACTTTCCAATACCAGGTGAATTTAGAAACCACAATATTAGTTTCTAGGAGATCAGTTTCCTCAATGTAGGGTCTGAATTCTCTTGAAGTAGATGCATTGGTAATTTTTTTAAACTTCTCATCTGAATTCATAATGGATTTGAACTCTCCAATTAATAACCATAGATCATTGATATTTTCATAAAGAGAAATGATATTTTTTCACAGGGGTATTCTATCTTGATAACTATATAAGGAGTAAATAAAATAGAGAAAAATTATATTCACTTACCATTTGAATTGGTAGATAAAAAACTGATTATATTAGTTTTAAACAACTGGGCTCTCAATATTTTAAGGGGCCGAGACCCATAATTTTATAGTTTCTAAAGTTGAATATCTCATTCCAACCAAATGAATGCCCCATTTCTCATGGAAGTTGTTCTGTAAGAAGTAATACTTTTGGTTTCATCTAAAAATTTGTCAAAGTATTATGATTCTATATAAATATCCTTAAAAAGAGAAAGTGTCAGGGTTGGAAAGTCCCTGACAATTCTAGACAAGTATCTTCATTCTAAAAAAATGAAGGGGTGTATCCCTTTATTTTGATCCCTTAACTTCATCGGCCCTACATAACTTCTAGGATCATATTTGTAATCAATGCAATTATCACTATCTCCCTTAGTTTTCTTATTTTCATTTAGTCATTTTGGAGAACTTTCTTATCTTCAAAAGTATCCCCAAATATTCATCATCATTAAGATCTCATTTTTCTTGTAAAGACCCGTAAATTTCAAGGGAAATTTTTTCTTAATTTTCTTTGGGATTTTACGAGTATATAGTTTTTTACGGAACCTAATTTTGTGGCCTGGTGTGCCCGAAATCAATTTCCAAAGTTTACCTCGGGTACGTTCAGTGAACGAACGAGCATGTTTTCCTAACTTTTGAACCGGTGCTCGGAATCGAAATCTGAGGGCACCGATGAAACCACAACGCCAGTAATTTCATAGCAACACCTTATCCGAAGGTGCGTTTTCTTGGGTGGTGATGCTAAAAAAAAGTGAGGAATAAAAATATAATTGTTTTATTTTTATTTCTTTACTAGGCGGTTTAAGTGAAATTAAGTTGTGTCACAACTTAATTTCTCTCTACTTTGTGGTTAACATCCATGTGAGGGAGTTGGGGTGGGGCCCACACGTTCCCCCACCTTTCAATTCACCAACTCCCCATTAATCACCCTATCACTTTTAATTTTTATAACACACCCACACCCCTTTTAATGACTTGTCAACTCTCGAAATTAAATTTGGTTTATTAAACACTCATCAATTATTTCAATTAATTGAATGTGAACTTTGGAATTTCAAAAAGGTTTTTCATGAGTAATAAAATAAGGTAAAGCCTTATTTTATTATTTGGTTGAATCGTTGTGCGGAATGAAGGGTAGGACTCTTGCGCTCTTGAGGAACATCTCCTTCCTCGTTGAAGAACGCGGAGAACACTGAGTCTAAGACGAAGAACTCTGTCACCACAAGGGGAGATCGCCGTACCGTCTTCTTCCCTCTCCATAGCCAGTGAGAGACTCCTTCTTTGAAGAACGACGACGTGCCCCATCCTTCATCGGGCGAACATCGACGACGCTTACGGATCCTCGATCTGCGACGCCATCTTCTGCGACCTCTTTTTCCCACGCCAATCCTCGTCTGACAACTTCATCGAGGTAGGGGTTTCAGTTCAAATTTAATGGATTAAATTTTCATTTTCTTGAAGAAGATATTATATTTTGGGCCGCCTGATATCATTATAACGGGAGGAGGTCGGACCACACGAACATGACCGACCCTCCTCCCCCCTTGTTGTTGAATTTGATGTGACTTGAACAAAGGCGGCGCGGTGCATCGGCACCGCGCGGAATCAAGGAGGAACACAGTGAAGAAGCGCGGCGCTGTCGCGCCACGCTGTCGAGGCCGAACGAAGCCGCGGATGGAGTCGGGCCGTGGTGAAGGGGTGTGGCACCATCGCGCCACGCTGGAGAACCACGAAGAGGCCGCGGCCCGAGCGGGCTGCGGCAGAGGGGCATGGCATCGCCGCGCCACGCCGGTCAGACCAAGGCTGCGGCCTTTGGCCGCGGTGGAGCAGGAGAGGGCGGATGGAGCCGCCGGCCGCCGGTGTACAGGGGGGAGAAATCGGCTGGTCCCGAGCGACACGCTAGCCAGCTGTTATGGCCGGCCAGATCCAAAAAACCAGAGGGCTTGACCCCCAGTCAACCCATCAGGGTGGACCCCCCTGCGGGTCTGCCGTTTCATCGAAGGGGGTGGCGGTTCCCCCCCTTCCGTGCTTACGCGGCGCGCGACGCCCGTGCCGGCCTGGACCGCCCGCGCCGGGCCGGGCCTCACCGGCGGGGTCGGGCCGCGCACACTGGGCCGGGCCGTGCCCTAATGGGATGGACCTGGACCCGGGTCGGTCCGGGCCCAAAACCCCCTAAAATCGGACATGTTTGTTTAAATGCTCGTAACTTTGGCTAAAGACCTCCGATCGACACACCATTAGTTGCAATGCGATACTTGGATCGAGATGGTCGTTTCGGTATATTATACTCAAGGTTTCTGAGAACATTGGAGTACGGACGGGTTGGTTCGAACACGAAACCAACCGGGCCCTCGGAGCGGAAACACTTATAAATTGAGTTCCGGACGTCCGATTGATGTGCCGTCGACTTTGTTGGATTACTATTAGAGAGACAGACCTTTTGGATTACTCTTCTTGAGTTTTGGACACAGTTGGAGTGCGGCCGGGTTGGTTTTGACTTAAAAACCAACGAGGCCCCTGGAACGAAAAAGCCAATAACTCTCAAACCGGGCGTCCAATTGACGCACCGTCTGTTACGTTGAGTTCATTTTGTCGAGACAGAACTTTGGGATACATAAACTCTGGACTACGTGTCAGTTGATGTATCGACCTCTTGGCTCGTGGAGCGGATCCTCCCGGAATCGAGCATGCTGTGTGTAGGATCCCTAGAGCTGGCTGCGACTGTGACGAGGATGACGACTACACGAAAATCCTCCGTGGGTTCGGCAGCGACGACGACTGCACTGAAATCATCCGTGGGTTCGGCAGCGATGAAGACCGTACTAAAATCCTCCATGGGTTCGACGACGATGACTACTGTTCTTATATCCTACGTGGGTCTGGCAGTACTACTGTTCTTGTATCCTACGTGGGTCCAACAGTATTTGACCTCTGTTGTAGCATCCTACGTGGGTCCGACAGAGTAGCTGGTCTTGTATCCTATGTGGGTCCGACAACTTAGCTGGTCTAGTATCCTACGTGGGTCCCAGCTTAGATGAATCAGTGGCTACATCTGATCATCTCTATCACCTTACGAAGAAGTATACCTGTGTGAGCTGAGTCTTGACTTTAAATCATTATCTTCCATATGATTGACTTGTTTTCCTATGTGGATTGTGTTGTGCTTTCCTGTGTGGATTGTGTTGTACTATCCTTTGTGGACGTGATTGAACTTCGACTCAGATGTTGGATCCAAACTGGAATTGATGACTTAGGTATATTTATGGGCATATACCTAAGTAGTGTTGGATGTTACTTCATGATAGTATCTTTCCTTTGTGGATTATCCTTTGTGCATTCTGGGAGACCTTCAGGGGTATCGGGGTCCCTACTGAGTAGCGTATACTCACCCCTGCACAGGCTATTCCCGCACTACGTTGTGTTGGATGCAAATGACGGAAAGCGCTGATCGCGGTTGAGGCTTGTGGAGAAAGACGGTACCTGGAGGTGGACCACTGGGCGAGACGTACACGGGTGGACGGCTGGACCCGAGGAGCTGAGGAGGATATATATACCCACCCTTCAGGTGGGACTCCAGTGGATGGCTCGACGTTGCTTCTTTACTTTTAGTTGTTGTAATTTCTTTCTAGTTGTACTTTACTTTCAGTTTGGGTTTGTATTCTGGGCCATTTACTTTTCGCACTTACTATTGAACCCTGTTTACTTAGTGTTACTTCAGCTTGCTTACTCTGTGGTGTTTGTTTACTTTATAAAGGCAATGCCTTCCTTTTTTATCAGGATTTACTCCTTTGGTGCTAGTCGCCAGCCCCTGGCCTATGGGAGGCGGGCTTGGGGTAGTCACGGCACGGGCCCCGAGGACAGGTCGTGACATTGCTAATGAATGAATAAGGACATTTTGAGTTATATCTCAAGGATTCCATTTCCTTCACATCCTCTTTATTGATTGATATCACTAGGTTTGTGATCTCGATGGATAATTGTATCAAAATACTAGTGATCTCTTCTATGGAAACCCCTTTTTTCTTTTATGTCTTAGAAATCAATGAACGTTGCATTTCCTCAGAGTATATAGTAGCAACCATGTCTGTGATATCTTTGGAAAGGTTCTCAGCCAGGTTGCAATCATCATGATCTAAATAAAATAAATATAACATTACATTAATGTTATCCAATCATGAATCCTCTATATCATCTTAAACACCAATAGACTTATCTGTATTTTATTCTCTTCAACAAGTTCACCCCAAGAGCTTCCGACACCCTGGTGATTGGATTGCACCTTAACCAATTTTTAAGAATCATTTTTCTTTATCATTTCTTCTTTCTATGAGGATTAGACTATATTATTTATATTCTATTGACTTTAGTCCATTCAATCCCTTCATTTACAACCTTATTTGGATTTTTATCACTCTATAATTTTCAATGGCATGACCAACCATTTTTCATACCATATAGTATGGAGGCCTAAATTAATTTTCAAGTTAGACCTCAATTTTATGATCATGAAGAATAAAATAAATAATATTTAGCGGTTTTATTTGTAGTTTTACCTCAATTAGAACTCTATCATACATTCTAATATCTCCCGTGAGAGTTTTTTGATCCACCCTTAATGGGGTCCCAATACATGAAGCTATATCATTGAAAATATTTGGAGGCCAGAACACCCAAGGTAAGCCTTGTAGTTTGAACTAGATTTGTGTAGTAGAGTTCTTATAATTTAAAGGATTTATGTTCATGTCCCATTTAGAAAGTAAAAAAATAACCAGTTTTAAGATGATATTTCAAAATATCCAAGCTCTATTCAAGTCTCCCTTATTCTCGAAAATTAATTGAAAGTAACCCTTTCAGATTAGAATCGACCTCCAATTGGAAAAAATAAAACAATATGAAATTTGGGGATTAATCGCTACATACCACCATGGTTTCCCTCCATCTATGTATACCATGCTCCCCGAAATTGAAAATTTGAAAACATTCAATACTTCTGGGTCAGCTTCCACATTAAAACCCCCATCCTCCATTCTTCTAATATTTTCATCTTTTTGAGATTCTTCATACGATGTGTCCCATTTCAACAATTCTTCTACAAATTAAATTCCTTTACCTTTAAAAAGAAGAAATTTCTATTCATAATCTATCAGCTTCATGTTCGGATCTCCCTTTTCTAGATCATTGTTTTTAGTAGCTTCTCAAACATATATCTTGAAGGATCTTTCTCATTCCGGAACAAAAAAAATTTTAAATGTAGTATTATGTTTTTTAATATTTATCTTTGAATAATGTGGGTATCTATAATATTTCCTATTATGTGGAACCAAAATATTAGTTTTTTAATTCCTGTTATAAGGATACATAGGAAACCACTTTCTTGGGATTGATCCTAATTAAAAACCAACTCTCTCTCCACATTTTATTGGATCTTTTATTGGTATGTGTAAATATAACAAGGGGGGTTGAATAAACATTAAAAAATTATTTAGAAATTATAACTAAATGTGAGATTTTATTAAAAAAATTAAATAGGTAATAAAATTAAAAGAGTTAAAGAACTATGGAAATAAAAAAATTAAAATAAATTGTTAAATTAGTTTGAAAATATTCCATAAAATATTCCTACATCTTATCCACTCAAGTATCCTTGAGAGGTTTTGGTTTAAAGATTAATTTTAATCATTATATGAACAAAAAAAAGAACTTACTTTTTAGAATTTGTTGCAAGGAGACCCATTATAAGAAGTTAGAGCCTTGGTTTCTATTGACTAGTTCCAAGAACCCAAATCACAACTATCCTTTTCATATTTTTAGATATAAACCAAAATCCCATAATTTAAAGGTAGTGACCACCAATCACCCTCACACTCAATAGTAGTAAGAACCTGAAAATATAAAAAAGAAAGGCTTTCCTAGGATAAGCTTCTTAAAGAACACTCTATATCCCACATCAAAAAATACAACATGAAATGAGTTGGGGAAAGAGAGAAAAAATCGAGAGAGCAAAAGAAAGAGATGAAAGAGACACAATATTTCTCTAGAATGAATATTCAAGGTAACTAGTAGCTTTCACGGACCCTTAGTGTAACAACACAGGTAAATAAATAATATTACATTCTAACGATTATCAATATTTGTGAATAAAATGTTAAAATTACATTAAAGGGAATGCTATGCTCGATGGCATACCCAATACGCAACAACGAGTTTCTTTGAAATCTTACGTTGCACACTAATAATATAATAATATTATAATAGTTAACACCTAGCTGTTGTAATGGAGGGAATGAACAGAAATAACTACAAAATGATTAAATATGTTTGTTAAATATTTTTACATTTATCCAATAAATGTTAGAGACTTAAAATCCAAATGAATCCAATTTTAAGAATAAATACTCTAATATTTTTAAAAGATTGTTTTACCGCCTTTTGATGGAGAACCTTTTTTAAATATAACTTTTGACAATTTTATTAGCTCCATTTTTCAAAATAAACTTATTCTTTATTATTGGGACATTTAAATTTACTTTGGATAAATTTTTGGTATGATTCTGACAATGTTCATTTTTTTTAATGAATAGTGAAAAATATTGCATTTTACATCAAAACTGCATTTTCATCTAATTTAAATATATGGTTATATTATCTTTTTAATTGGTTTTAAAGTTTAATTAGAATATATTTTTACAATTTAATTCAATGGTGGTCATTATAATTAATTTCACTTTGAAAATAGAAAAAAACAAGTGCCAAACTTTTCATAGATATTACTTCCAAAAAAACCGCTATTTGTTTTGAAAACGGGAATTAACTATATTATTTATTAATAAAACTTCTATTTTTTGAATTTGGTAAAATGGAAATAATTTATGAATTTTAAATATCAAATATAGCTTAGGGTTAATTTTTGGTATTTTTCTGATAATTCTTTTTTTAATGAATAGTGAAAAATACAATTTTTAATTCAAAACTGCCTTTTCATCCAATTTATTTATATATTTAGATTGTAATTTTAATTGTTTTTGAAGTATAATTGAATTATTTTTTTATCATTTAATACATTTTTGTCCATTGTAAGTAATTTCACTTTTCAATTGGATGTGAAAACAAGTCAATCTTTTGATAAATTTTACTTCTTAAAAACCCGACTTTTGTTTTGACAACGGGATTTACTTTTAAATTAATTACTACAATTTATGTGTTTTGAATTTGCTAAAATGGATTCCATATATAGAATCAGAGGTTCCAAATTATGTAATTATAACTCTTTTGTTTTTGGACATTATGAATAGTAACGATGGTAATTATCTTTAATTATCGTGTTTAATTAGTGATTGGGTAATTAAGGGTAGGAAAATAATATCATAAAAATATAAAATTACCCTAAAATGTGTCCTAATTCTATTGGTGGTGTCTTTTCCGACCATGGGATGCCTTGTTCCAACCTTGGGACCCCATGGAATCACTTTAGTGTGATAGTGACCTTTTATCATATTTTTTTAAGAAATGAAAATGTAACCAAAGTATGTAACACCAAAGTAAAATAATTTTAATTTTGCTACATAAACGGTCTCTTAGACTATAAATAGTCATTGGAAAGATAAAACTATTTCCTAAATTATAGTATTTTTTTATAATTTTTAGACATTAAATAAATTAAATATATTATGACATCATGATGATGCAGCGATTACCTCATTAATGAACGATTTAAATAAAATGAAAAGATAATGTAAAATCTAAGACTTACGCTTGGAAAAAACATATTGGATGACTATATTTAGAACCCTTATTACCTTATCCTCGAAATATATCAATGCGGGACCTTAAAAATCCGTAACACTTTTTAAAATAAAGTAACATATCTTGACTTTCCATGAGTGCCCCTCCTCTCCTCTTATAAAAATCCCCCTCCTCTAACTCCTTACCCACACCTCTCAAGCCTTTGGCTCGGCCAACCCCTTCCCATTTCACCTCTCCACATCCCTATATTCATCATTGAATCCTCACCTTAGTCATAAATCTCTTCAAGGAACCCTTTTGGTTCAAACCAAAGTGAGTTACCCAATTTAAAGGTAATGTCTTCTCTTATGTTCTTCTGTTTTATTTTGCTTCTCCAACCGCCTAAACTCTTTTTATTTCTTTCTTTTGTAACAAAACCAGTATCTTAAATATACTATGATGTTGTTATAATAAGTATTAGATCTAAACTTACACACACATCCGTCTAATAGTTAAAGAACAAACTGTTTCTGTGGATGGCGAATTACTGCCTCACGAAACGATGATTGTTCAATATTCTTTTAACATCTTTAAAGGTGACCATTATGATGTCTCTGTATTATATATATGATATACATGGTATTTATGTTTTATATATGCTCCTGTATTTTATATTTAAATCATACCTTTATTCTTTGCATGTTGTACAAATGCGATAATTTCATATGAGGAAGTGCGGACTACCGCCCCCTCAAGTGATGTGACTCGTTCATGCAATACATGGAATGTATAAAGAATGAAATTAATGAACTTATGTGACATATATAACATATATATTATACTTTAATTTTAATATATATATATATATATCTCAATTATTTTTAATTCCATTAATATGACAAAAGAAATGAAAGTAGCGTTCATGCGTACGTACGGCCTACCGTCTCCATGAACGGTGCATTTCATTTCTTTTTATCTCCAAATATTATGGAATAGTATAAGATGAATATTTACTGGATATATATGATATTTAAATCATTAATACTATTCTGGAGATGATGTACTTATAACTACATGGACGATTCTTTTCAAACAAGTTTATTTTTGACTCATGTACCAAACATCGACAAAAACATTTGATATGAACTCACATAATTATTTAATTATTATAACATTATAATATGTGATATGAATTGAATAATAAAATTTAAATGAGCTCCTTAATAAATTATAAATTGAAAAAATTTTATTATTCAGGAATATAATGAAACAAAGAAGACAAGTCAGACTTGAGGTAAAGGATCTTACCTATCTCTTTCTTTTTAAGTACTCTATTTTATGTCGTTTCTTTTAAGATCCTCTTTCTTAGTTGGGGGATGTTCTATTATATTATTCTTACTTTAACTTCTATGTTAATATAATGAGATACCCTATTTGATTTCATCAATCCATTTTTTGGAAGTTTTAAGTGGTGCGGTTAGGCTGCCGAGTTTTCGTAAGGGATTTTTCATCTCACTTTTATTTCTGTGATATTTATGCTACATTTGCCACCATTTAGTTTGAGTGGTGTATGTGCTGCCCATTATTACACTGTTTGTGTAATATACTTTCATTTTTGAGTACTTACATCAATTTTTTATAGTCCTTCTTTCATGGGGTGTACCTTTCGAAAGTTACCCATGTCGGTAAGGGTACCTTTCACCCTCCACTTTTTAAAATACTTCTTTTGATAGGTCTTTTAAATTTCATCTTATTATGTTGTGATATGTTCTTATATATCCTTATTGATATAAAATTTATTTCCAAGTGATGAGATACCCTTTTTGTCTCATTAACTCATTTTCTAAATTTTAAAGTGACGCCGTTAGGCTGCCAAATTTTTACCAGGGAACTTCTTAACCCAATTTCGATTTCTTTGGGTTCAACTTGTAGCTATTGAATATTTCATCCTATGAATATGTGTGAATGACATCTGGTTGTTTTACACTTAATATCCACTTATATTGGGTGTATTTATATTTTTCCCACGTAATTATGATATTGATTTATCCTTGATTTAAGGATACCATCTTTATAAGGGATTTCATCTAATTTTACATTTCTATTGAGACATAATTGTTGTCATCCACCAATTCACTCTTATATGGTATATATACTGTCCTTTGGAATATTATATCATGAATCCATTTATTCTCATGATATTATAAAGTTTTGAATAAATGTTATTCCTCAATTATTGTTTTCAAGTGTCTCTAATTTTGTTAAAAACCCTTTAACTAAAATATCACTTTAAATGTTTTAATGATTTGTTCTTATAAATACTTCTCATTAATATCCATGTTTTCAAAATGGTTTTTAGGATTTATTTATATTGATATTAATGGTTTAAAATGTTAAAAACTTCAAGGTGGTATGGGACACTTTGATTCAAAAATATCTTTATTAAACGTTTTAAATGGTTTTGAAAATGGTTTTTTGAATGGATTCATTATTTCAATGTTATATTATTATTGAAATGTGGTAATGTTATCTTTCCTTTATGCTTATGTTATGTGCTTTGATTATGTTATGTTTCTTGGGAATTTTTTATGAAGACGGATGGTTCCATGATAAACTAAGGGTGGGTGAGCCCGATATAGCTCTCTAATGCATTGGGTAATGTGAAGGAGTTAAACGTTAAGGTTTCTCCAAAGAGATTTAGGGAATATACTGTGAAGGGTATTCCAAACATAACCATGAGGGTTAATCCCTAAATAAGAATGTTATGAATTCCTCAAGTTACCTGTATGTCTTATGATTTTTATGAGTTATTCGTAAATCTTATGATTTCATGAGGTATGGTAAATTGCTTATGCTTTATGAGTAAAGTATGATTTCATTGATTATTATGTATACATGGACTAATGTTTTCTTTCCGTATTGTTATAACCCTTACTGATCTTTTTAAGCTCATCCCAAGTTTTTTTGAAATATTTTTCATAGGAAATAAAGTTTAATAGGGTCAAGGATGGGATCAAGAAAATGTCAGGCTGTCTAAAACAAGAAACTAGACATGACTCTTTTATTCAAGAGTTTTTATTTTTGTGAAAAAAATGGAAGCTGAGTAGATCTGTCTACTTTATAACCTTTGAGATGTAATAGTTATGTCCTAATTATCTAAAACTCTAAACTTTAAAAGGTCCTCAATGTGAATTATTCATTTAATTCAATAATAAGTAATTTTTAAGGCTGGGTCCTTATAGTTGGTATCATAGGTTGGTTTAGATAACTTTAGAGTTTTGAGTGTTGTTTAAGAAAAAGTGACAAGCTTTGTATAACCACAATGGCTAGTATATTATATGGAGTTATTTATTTTATTGAATGTTATAATGAGTTTGAGATAACTTGGATAAGTATATCTTGGAATTTATCTTACTCTTTATTATATGATGATTTTACTGATATACTCACACTGGCATTTTTGGTTTTAGTAAATGGTTGGATCTAGCAGGCACCAAAGTAATAGTGGATTTGAAGAAAACTATGATGTTTTTATGAAAGAAAAACTGAATGATATGGGAGCTGCAATGAGAACTCTTGTGGTTATCTTCAACCAACTATCTGGAGTCATGATTGACCACCTGAACCATAGTGATTTTTATAAGGCATCGTATATGCAAGAAACAAATCCCTACAGAAGTTCAGGTAATAATCATAAAGGTAAGTATGTTCAAAAACCTATGTGTCAAATATGTGGAAAGAAGCACATAGGAAAATGTTTCAAAGGTATAGAAATATGCTATAGATGTGGAAATGAAGGTCATAAAGCAAGAACCTGGCATGGAAAAAGGAAGCATCTAGTTGACTCTAGGAAAGGGAAAGAAGTTCATTCTGAAGGATCAATTCAATGTTTTAAATGTGGTGTGCATGGTCATTATGAAAACACATGTCCTACGAAGATGTTTTAGGAATGGGGTCACCAAGATCGTACAAACATTCATTTACCAATACCTAATTCCATTACGATTGAGGATCAAGAAACTGACAATGACCAATGAAAGGTATGGATTATTTCTTAACATATGTTTTCCTATTATTTGAATCATAGGATATGACTCATGATTTTGTTTTTAGGAAATAAGTATTTCAGAATAAGTTGAAAAGGAATGGCTAATGGATCATGAATAATGTTGAATGAGTAAGAAGTCAACATATAAGGGATTCAAGAGTTATGGTAGATTTTAGGATGGTGAAATTCTTAGATGTATTATACTCTTTTGATGATGGGGTTACATTAGAAGAATTTTTATAGTAACCCTGATGTTTCATATACGAAAATTTTATTCAAGGAATAATTATCCTTTATTTTGTGGATATAGTTATAAAGAACCATTTGGGTTTATATGATCCTTGAATTTGAGGAAATTACTGGTTAATACATTTTGGGTAGCAAAATGGAAGTTATTAGATAACCTTTGTGGTTAAAATATGTTATTGTTATTTTTGAAGATTTTATCTCTTTTTGGGGGGATGTTTTAATAATTATATAGTTTTGGAAAAAGGACAACACGCAGACCGTGTGACAACCCGTCGCGTCGGACGAAGCTGCGAGAATCGAACCCACAACCAAAGTGCAACTGGTATTTATCGCTTACCACTGGACTATGTGAAGTCCCTGGTTAGTTTGAATGATTATTTTTATTTAGATGATTTTATGAATTAAGATTAAGTTTATTCTGGGTTATCAATGTAAATGATTAGCCTATCATGGAGGATATGTGATTAGGTTAATTACTTTTCAGTATGATACTGTAAGAGTAACTGATGTTATTTTGGAGAAAAATGTTAAGATTTATCTTAGGAGACTATGTGATTAAATACTTCAGAGATTTGGGTTTCAATCTTAGTTTGGTTTACTTTGAATAATTTTATGGATAGATGTTTATTGAATGGTCTTTGTTGAACTTTGGGTTGTGTTTGACAAATTTTGGAGATTAGGAGTAGTTTTTCTTTTTGTAAAAAAATATCCTTTTTGGGTATTATCTAATCTCGTACTAAATTTTTTGGTTTTGTTTTGGTTGAGATCTAAAGACATGGGAAATATATAGTTCTCTTTTTTGGATTAGGTGATTCTCAAGAAGTTTATTACAGTACTCTTAATGCGAACAAGTCTTCCTAAATACTCGTCTTTTTGAGAAAATATGAGTTTGATTAAGGAATCTAGTAAAAGTTGAAAGCCTATGTGACAAGTAAGTATGTTTCATTTTGATTTAGTTAACCTCAAAAATAAATTCCTCAATGAAAAGTAAATTTAAAAAAATGTTTTCTGTTAACTTTTCCTACTGGGGAATCAAATACCGTTTAACCCATCACAAGTTTGTGATTTTCTTGTGTTTAACGTTATCTATCACTCTCCATCAGAACATGACCCTTTTTTTCTCCTCCATATCCATATTTTCCTACTTTGAATTCTAGTATGGGTTAACTCAGGTGACCATTGTACTTCTCTCCCTTTATTTTAAAGTGATAGTTTTACTGACTCTTGTTCCGATGTGAGACTTTCAATGAAGTTTCCAAGCCCAATTTTGAAATTGCGAGGACACAATTCCCAAAAAGGGGGAAGGATGTAAGATCCCAGGTAAATAAATAATATTATATTCTAAGGTTTATCAATATTTGTGAATAAAATGTTAATATTACTTTAACGGGAAAGCTATACTCGATGGCGTACCCAATACGCAACAACGAGTTTTTTTTGAAATCTTACGTTGCACACTAATAATATAATAATATAATAATTGTTAACACCTAGCTGTTGTAATGGAGGGAATGAATATAAATAACTACAAAATGATTACATATGTTTGTTAAATATTTTTACATTTATCCAATAAATGTTAGAGACTTAAAATACAAATGAATCCAATTTTAAGAATAAATACTCTAATATTTTTAAAAGATTGTTTTACAGCCTTTTGATGGAAAACCATTTTTAAATCTAACTTTTGACAATTTTATAATCCCCATTTGTGAAAATAAACTTATTCTTTATGATTGGGAAATTGAAATTTACTTTGGATAAATTTTTTGGTATGTTTCTGACAATGTTCATTTTTTTAATGAATAGAGAAAAATATTGCATTTTACATCAAAACTGCTTTTTCATCTAATTTAAATATATGGTTATATTATATTTTTAATTGGTTTTAAAGTTTCATTAGAATATAGTTTTACAATTTAATTCAATGGTGGTCATTAGAATTAATTTCACTTTGAAAATGGACATAAACAAGTGCCAAACTTTTCATAGATATTGCTTCCAAAAAACCCGCTATTTGTTTTGACAACGAGAATTAACAATATGATTTATTAATGAAACTTATATGTTTTGGATTTGGTAAAATGGAAATAATTTCTGAATTTGAAATATCAAATATATCTTAGGGTTAATGTTTGGTATTTTTCTGATAATGCTTTTTTAATGAATATTGAAAAATATAGTTTTTAATTCAAAACTGCCTTTTCATCCAATTTATTTATATATTTAGATTGTAATTTTAATTGTTTTTAAAGTATAATTTAATTATTTTTTCATCACTTAATACAATTTTGTTCTTTGGAAGTAATTTCACTTTTCAATTGGATGTGAAAATAAGTCAATCTTTTGATAAAGTTTACTTCTTAAAAACCTGTCTTTTGTTTTGACAACGAGATTTACTTTTAAATTAATTACTAAAATTTATGTGTTTTTAATTTGATAAAATAGATTTCATATTTGGAATCAGAGGTTCCAAATTATGTAATTATGACTCCTTTGTTTTTGGACATTATGAATAGTAACTACGGTAATTATCTTTAATTATCGTGTTTAATTAGTAATCGGATAATTAAGGGTAGGAAAATAATATAATAAAAATATAAAATGACCCCAACATGTGTCCTAATTCTATTGGTGGTGTCTTGGACGACCTTGGGATTCCTTTTTCCAACCTTGGGACCCCATGGAATCACTTTAGTGTGATAGTGACCTTTTATCATATTTTTTTTAAAGAAAGGAAAATGTAACCAAAGTATGTAACACCTAAGTAAAATAATTTTAATTTTGTATAAATAAATGGTATCTTAGAATATAAATATTAATAGGAAAGATAAAAATATTTCCTAAATTATAGTATTTTTTTATAATTTTTAGACATTAAATAAATTAAATTAGTTATGACATCATGATGATACATCGATTACCTCATTAATGAACAATTTAAATAAAATGAAACGATAATCTAAAATATAAGACTTAAACTTGGAAAAAACATATTGGATGAGTATATTTAGAACCCTTATCACCTTATCCTAGAAATATATCAATGTGGGACCTTTAAAATCCGAAAATCCTTTTAAAATAAAGTAACATTTCTTGACATTCCATGCGTGCCCCTCCTCTCCTCTTATAAAAGGCCCCCACCTATACCTCCTTACCCACACCTCTCAAGCCTTTGGATCGGCCAAACCCTGCCCATTTCATCTCTCCACATCCCTCTATTCATCATTGAACCCTCACCTTAGGCGGAAAGCTCTTCAAGGAACCCTTTTGGTTCAAACCAAAGGGAGTTACCCGATTTAAAGGTAATGTCTTCTCTTATATTCTTTTGGTTTATTTTGCTTCTCCAACCCCCTAAACTCTTTTTATTCCTTTATTTTTTAACAACAACAGTATATTAAATATAATAGAATGTTTTTATAAGAATTATTAGCACTACACATACACACACATCCTTCTAATGGTTAAAGAACATATTGTTTCTGTGGATGGCAAATTAATGCCTCACGAAACGATGATTGTTCAATATTCTTTTAACACCTTCAAAGGTGGACATTATGATGTAACTGTATTTTATATATGATATATATGGTATTTATGTTTTATATATGCTTATGTGTTATATATTTAAATCATACCTTTATTCTTTTCATGTTGTCCAAATGAGATAATTTCATATGAGGGAGTGCGGACTACCGCCCCCTCAAGTGATGTGACTCGTTCATACAATACATGGAATGTATAAATAATTAAATTAATGAACATATGTGACCTATATAACATTTATATTATACTGTAATTATAATATATATATATATCTCAATTATTTTTAATTCCATTAATATGGAAAAAGAAATGAATGTAGGGTTCATGCGTACGTACGACCTACTGTCTCCATGAAAGGTGCATTTCATTTATTTTTATCTCCAAATGCTATGGAATAGTATAAAATGAATATTTACTGGATATATATGATATTTAAATCATTAATACTATTCTGGAGATGATATACTTATAACCACATGGACGATTCTTTTCAAACAAGTTCATTTTTGACTCATGTACCAAACATCGACAAAAACATTTGATATGAACTCACATAATTAACTAATTATTATAACATTATAATATGTGATATTAATTGAATAATAAAATTAAAAGGAGGTCCTTAAGAAATTATAAATTGAAAAAAGTTTATTATTCAGGAATATAAAGAAATGAACAAGACAAGTCAGACTTGAGGTAAGGGATCCTACCTATCTCTTTCTTTTTAAGTACTCTCTTTTATGTCATTTCTTTTAAGCTCCTATTTCATATTTGGGGGATGTTTTATTATATTCCTATTACTTTACTTTTTATGTTAATATGATGAGAGACCCTATTTGATTTCATCAATCCATTTTTTGGATGTTTTAAGTGGCGCCGTTAGGCTGCCGAGTTTTCGTAAGGGATTTTTCATCTCACTTTTATTCCTGTGAGATTTATGCTACATTTTCCACCATTTACATTGAGTGGTGTATGTGATGCCAATTATTATTCTCTTTGTGTAATATACTTTTTTTATGAGTATTTACATCAATTTTTTATAGTCCTTCTTTCGTGGGGTGTACGTTTCGAAAGTTACCCAAGTCGGTAAGGGAACCTTTCACCCTCCACTTTTTAAAAGACTTATTTTGATATGTCTTTTAAATTACATATTATTATGTTGGGATATGTTCTTCAATATACTTATTGATGTAAAATTTATTTCCAAGTGATGAGATACCCTTTTTGTCTCATCAATTCGTTTTCTAAATTTTAAAGTGACGCCATTAGGCTGTCAAATATTTACCAAGGAACTTCTTAACCCAATTTCGATTTCTTGGGGTTCAACTTGTAGTTATTGAATACGTCATCCTATGAATATGTGTTAATGACCTATGGTAGTTTTAAACTTAATATCCACTTATATTGGGTGTATTTATATTTGTCACACATAATTATGATATTGATTTATCCTTAATTTAAGGATACCTTCTTTATAAGGGATTTCATCTCATTTTACATTTCTATTGTGACCTCATTGTTGTCATGCACCAATTCACTCTTATATGGTGTATATACTGTCCTTTGTAATATTATATCTTGAATCCATTTATTCTCATGATACTATAAAGTTATGATTAAATTTTATTCCTGAATTATTGTATTCAAGTGTCTCTAATTTTGTTAAAACCCCTTTAACTAAAATATCACTTTAAATGTTTTAATGATTTGTTCTTATAAATAATTCTCATTAATATCCATGTTTTCAAAATGGTTTTAAGGATTTATTTATATGGATATTAATGGTTTAAAATGTTAAAATCTTCAAGGTGGTATGTGACAATTTGATTCAAAAATCTCTTTATTAAACGTTTTAAATGGTTTTGAAAATGGTTTTTTGAATGGATTCATTATTTCAATGTTATATTGTTATTGAAATGTGGGAATGTTATCTTTACTTTATGATTATGTTATGTGCTATGATTATTTTATGTTTCTTGGGCATTTTTTATGAAGACGGGTGGTTCTGTGATAATCTTAGGGTGGGTGAGCCTGATATAGCTCTCTAGTGCATTGGGTAACGTGAAGGAGTTAAACGTTAAGGTTTCTCCGAAGAGATTTAGGGAATATACTGTGATGGGTATTACAAATGTAACCATGAGGGTTACTCCCTACATAAGAATGTTATGAATGCCTCAAGTAACATGTATGTCTTATGATTTCTATGAGTTATTCGTAAATCTTATGATTTCATGAGGTATGTTAAATGGCTTATGCTTTATGAGTAAAATATGATTTCATTGATTAGTATGTATACATGGACTAATGTTTTCTTTCCATATTGTTATAACACTTACTGAGCATTTTATGCGCATCCCAAGTTTTTTTGAAATGTTTTTCACAGGACATAAAGTTGAATAGGGTCAAGGATGGGATCAAGGAAATGTCAGGCTGTCTAAAACAAGGAACTAGACATGACTCTTTTGTTCAAGAGTTTTTATTTTTGTGAAACAAATGGAATCTGAGTAGATGTGTCTACTTTGTAACCTTTGAGATGTAATAGTTATGCCCTAATACTCTAAAACTCTAAACTTGAAAAGGTCCTCAATGTGAATTATTCATTTAATTCAATAATAATTAATGTTTAAGGTCGGTTCCTTATACTTAGAGTGTATTTATATCCTCACATTTCTTTAAGAACTTTTTGGAACTGTTTTTGGATAAATTAGAACCCTTAAAAGTTAAATTATAGCCTATGGGGCCACCACTAATGGATGTTTTCAATTTTTTATATGTTTAGGTGCCACAAGGTAGTTAGTGGGTGAAATTTGGTAGCCTCTTACACCTGGTGGTGGAATGATCTAAAAAATTCATCCTCACTCCTCATGATCACCCTGGTTGGTATGAAACCTCCATGAAAAAATGCCTAAATGTAAAAATTGGTTTAAATCAAAAGAAATTATTAGAAACAAAAATGTGTGGTTGTAATAATTCAAAAATACCAAAGATATTTCGGTTTACAATATTCTACAGCTTTTAAATGATCATAAACACTTAAGTGATTGATAATCTAAATATAATCATGATGCATTTTGATATGATTATAACCCAAATTAATTTCAATATTTCATAATAAAATTCATCCAAAAAACATTTCCAATTCTTTAAGAATTTTTTTTTAATTTTATAAACAACTTTGAAGTTATTTCATTTGAAAAAATTCTCTCCATTTTCTTCTTAAACAAAATAAAATTTCTTTTTAATGACAATGTCTAGATTTTATCCACCTTTGTTATTATCAAAATACCAAAAAGGACATTAATAATATATTTGAAATTTATTTTTCAATATAAAATAGAGTATAATACTTTTTATTTTAAAATAATATAAATCATACATTTAACATCATCAAATTATTATCCACCCTTCAGATAAATAAGCTCATGGACAAGGTTTTGAGAGATTATGTTTAATGTAAAAATATACTGGAGAAACAAAATGGGTTTTGAGTATTATTAAGACAATCAAGAATTTTATTTGGAGAGATATGAAAATTATAATTTCTTTGGAAAAATAAAACTCATATTACCACAAATTCAAAATTTAAAACAAAATTCAAAACATAATGAATTTTGGTATTTGAAAATAGACTTTCAAAAATAAAAAAAATAAGACACATCATTTTTCCTTTACATAAGTATAGATATTTGAATTTTTAAAAAGATCATATCAAATATTAAAATGACTCCCTCTCTTGGAACATTTTTGTTTTAAAAAAGATAGAGTCCCCTCAAATGATTCATACTTATAAAATTACAATACAACCAAAATATCATGTAAATCAAGAGTTAAATAAATAAAATAGAAAATAAACAAAACTCCTTTAAGAGAGTGATAATTATAGGTCAACCAATTCAATATTTTAAATAAAATTTAAGAATAAAAGATTTCAAGGTGTAAATAAAGGATCATATATCAGGTATATTCAAGATTTAAAATAAAATCATATATCAATATACCTCAAAGTGACAAGTAAAGGAAAAAACCATATTCATTCCCAAGTAAAAAAAATTAATCATAAGTATTTCATTCCAAAATCCCCATTTATAAAATCAAAACAATTAACTATAAGAAGTTTAGGGAAGATATCATCAAATGGAAGTTTAGTACAAATAAAATATAACAAAATATCCCCTATTTGGAAATGTTCACTAAGAAAATGGTTCTTAAGGTCATTGTGGTGTGTGTGAGAGTGTTGAATTTTATTTATAGAAATATATATCAAATTATTTTTCTAACATTTAATAATCATCAGATTATAATTTAATCCATTATCTATAAGGGTATGTTTCATTCAAATAATTAGAGAGAAAAAAATCATCGTAGAAATATATTCCCCTCTAGGTATAGAAAGAGAAACCATGTTTTTATTCCTACTACTCCATAAGACAAGGTATTTTCCAAGTAAGTGGTGAGTCCCACTTGTAATCTTTCTATCTAGTTAGCACCCACCAAATTCTGTATTGAAAAAACTAGTATGTTCAAAATTGGTGTCTTTAGGATAAAGAAATACATAATTTTTTATTCCTTTTTAAAAAATAGAAAAATTTAGAGCATTAAAATGGGATTCCTTTGTACTGTATTTAAAATGGGAAAAAATGAATGTTGTACATGATTTCTAGCTAGGTCAGAGTATGACATAGAAGATTATAAATCATACCTCTATAAAGATTATTATCCCAAATTTTACTAGAATAATCCAAATTAATCTTACAAAAAAGCAATCATTTTAGTACTAACCTCCTTATCTTGATCAATTCCATAACACTTTAAATTCTCATTAGTGTTTTTTATTTGGGAAAGAAATGTTCCATCTAATTGTTTTATAATTTGAAATACAAGAAAAATATTTGTATCTCCCATAAAACACTATTTGATACCCCTAATCATTAAATCATAAAATTAACTGCAATGAGACTCTCTAGTTGAAAGAAAAATGACATCAAATGTATAAATTTGAACAATCAAAAGACCATTTTGAATATTCTTTAAAAACAAGGTGGAATCCTCTTTACCGATTTCAAAACCATTCTCTAAAATAAATTTAGTCAAGATTCCATACCAAGCTTGATGAGTTTGTTTTAATACATAAAGTTATTTGTTCAACCTGAAAACATGATCTAGAAATTTAGATTACTCCAAACTAGGTAGTTGTTCCAAAAAAACCTTTTTGGAAAAAAGAATTTAAAATTTTACTTTTAACATCCCTTTGAGTAATCGTGAAATTTAAATGTAATGTGAATTCTAATAAGATCCATATGAATTCTAGCCTACATACCAAGAAAAGGGTCCCACCATAATCAATTTATTCCTTTTGGTTATTTTATTTATCTATAATTCATGCTTTTCAATATAATATATTACATTATTCATTTACTTTATTTCTAAAGAACCGTTTTGTGCTAATAACTGGATTATCATTGTGAATTTGTAGAATACTAAAAAATATATTTGGGGAAAATTGATTTAATTAATATTTAATTGAAACAATACAATATTAATCATTAATGTAATCATCAATATTTTGGGAATCTAAATTTGACCCCAAATCTCAATGTTCTACTTCATTTAAAATAGACCTCCCAATATGAACACCTCTTTGAAAATCACTAATAACATTCTAAAGCGGGTGGTTTTAGATTTTACATATTCCTTAGTTAAAGGGATAGGTTATCTTTCAAATTCAATTTATTTAGGAGTTTGAGGTTCATTTATAATCAAAATATCAAAATATACATCAATATCATCAATTTGAGGATGAGTTTTGTGAAAATTATCATCAATTTTGATGTGAATTGACTCTTTAAGAGTTTTGATCATTTTATTAAAAACTTGGTAAGATTTAAATGAGTTATAATACCCAATAAAGATACCTTCATTTTATTTTAGTTAAAATTTACTAAAGATACATTTCCTATTAAGAATAATATATTCATAAACAAAAACCTTAAAATATCTGAGCTTAGGTAATTTACTCTTCTAATCCCCATAATGGGTCATTTTAAGATTGTGTCTAACATGAATATAGTTAATGGTATATCATGTATTATTAAATATCTAAATCCAAAAATATCAAGGGATCTTAAATTCTTTAAGTAGATTTAGAGAAATTTCAAGCAATGTTCAATTTTTTCTTTCAAAAACACCATTTTTGGGGAGTTCTACGATTGGAAAAGGAATGGTGATAAAATTATAAAAAAACATAAAAATAATTATTTTTAAACCCTTCCCCATGATAAATATTAAGGAAAATAGTCTTATACACTTATGTCAAACCTTCTTAGTATATTTAATAATTAATTTACAAGCCCTACTTTTAGGTTCCAAGAAATAAACCCAAGTAAATATTGTATAATCATCAACAATTAAAAATGATTAAGATTTACCTATATTAATAGACATTTTGGCTATTCCAAAAAGATATGGGTGTATAATTTCAATGTATTTTTAGTTCAAAACATCCATTATATATTTAAATTATGAAACTTTTTTTGTTTACTAAGTTGGTATGGTTCACACACAATGAAAATTTTTAAATGAAATTTTGGTAAATCCGGTACGATATGTTTTTAATTAAGTTTCACTAATGAATGGGTATTATAATGAATAAGGAATATATTACCAATCCATAATTCTCTATCTTTTTAAATCAATCATTTAACATTTTTGGCTTACAATGGATTTAAAATCAATAACATAAACATTTTGAAATCTATAAGTGAAAAATTAAATCTTTCCATGGGAATTAAAAAAACATAAAACATTATTTTAAAATAGTAGTTAAAAACACTATCACATAATTTAGTAATTTTAATAAGATTATTTTTCAATCCTTTATTGTATAGAACATATTTAATAATATAGGATTTTTTAAATCCAATGAAACCTATAATAATGATCTTACTCCTTGAGTTTTCACCAAAAGTGGCATGCCCACCTTTAAGATCTTCAAGGTGGTTGAACTTAGTGTAGTCCCTACACATAATCATTGAGTACCTGATATCCATATACTATGTATATCCTTTTTAATTACTCTTTTGACGTTTTTCTTACAAATTTTTTTAAAGATAATAAATATTTTAATACCAAAAATTTGTGTCAAAAAGTGTTAAACAAAATATATTTAGGAACTCATAATTTCTTTGAAAATGTTTTACTAGAATAATAATTTGATAAAAGATTATTATATTTGGGCCTTCCATAACTAGAATTTTTATACTCACATTATTAAATGAGATTCCCACCTTTATAGAAATAATTGATGAATTTTTATTTAGATAACCCTTTTAAAAAGTGTTAGTACTTTTTTAGGTGATAGAAAAATTTGAAAAAAAACCAATAAGTACATTTCCCATGCTATTGGGAACCCAAAATTAAATTCAATTCTTGTGCACCTTGGGTGAGTTTTTCAAAATAATTTTTGATCTATTTGACTAATTGTTTTATAATTTTTCAATGCTGGTTTTATCCTATAGATTATCCTTTTTTTCCTATAACATTATCTAAATACTTTTTCAAACCTTTATTTTATTTCAACAACAAAACAAACCTTCTTTCTTGATCTTCATTATTTTATAAAATAAAATATTCGTATTTCTCATTTTCCCCTTTAAATTTATCATTTTATTTAAAAATATGATACTTATAATTAATAAAAATATTGTATTTTATTTTTAAAATTTTTAGCATTCAACTAAGTTCACAAAAGAACTCTAGAAAATTATCCCTGTCATATCTTAAATTTTCATAATTTAACTAGATAGATGAGAAAGAAGAGGTGGACGAATATACCTCTTGACATACATCAATTTCAACCATGAGGCATTTATGGATTCTATAACTTTAGTTCGATGAAGATAAAGAGTCATTCCTAGCACTCCATTTCAATACCTTGAAGGGGTTTCTATTTTCCATCTTCTCCTTTGACTTATTTATGAGATTGGGAAACTTGAACTTTATGTGACCCTTTTTATTAAACTTACAGAATCTTAACTAAAATGTAGTTTGTTACTTCTCCTTCTTATCATGGTGGTAAACTATATTCTTCTTGGATAATTTTTTCATCATCTTGTAATGATGTGAAATATCCTCTTCACTTATAAAAGAATCATTATTTTTATATTTGAAGGAAATAGTCTTCTTCCCCCTAACATATTTTTATTCCTCATCCAATTTTATTTTCATTATAATCTCATAGGTTTTGATTGACCCTGTTAGTTCATCTAATAGAATATTTTTGAATTCCTTTTATTCTAGCATTTTTTGTCACTTTGGGTGGCCATGAACATTGAAAGATCAAAGTGATCTTCTTAGTAAGCATCTACATTAAAATCTCATCACATACATACCTCATTCCATTACAAATATCAATTAAATGAGTGAAAATTTAAGATATATACTCATTATGATGCGTATTAAATCTTTTAAAATCTTGTCAGTATATAAAAATCCTATTATCTTTTACATTATTAGTACCATCATGGGTAACCTCTAGTAATTTCCAAATATCATAAGAGGATTTAAACATAGAATATATATTAAATTCATTTATATCAAACTATAAATTTAAAGAATTCATGTATTTTACATCTATATTTAAATCAATTATATCATTGGGAGTACATTTTTCCTCTTACTCTGTTGGGGGCATAGTTATTCATTAGAATTCTCTAAACTAGATATCTTGTACTTTGAAGAAAAGTATACATTATTTTTTTAATAACTCTAGTTAGTTCCATAAAAATAAGGGTCTCTTCCTAAAGGGTGTCCTTATAGATCAACAATGAAATTAGATATAGAGGTCATACATAATTGATCAGTACATATATCCGGTTAAGGTTTTGAAATCCTGGTTTTCTTAGATATTAATTATTTGTCTGAGTAAATATGGAAAGGGGTGAATTAACTTTTAAAAATTAATGAGAAATTAAAACAAAATTCTAGATGATATTAAACTAATTAAAGGTACAACAAATATTAAAATAGTTAAATAACTATAGAAATAAAAAAAATTAAATTTCACTGTAAATTGGTAAAATAATTCTCCAATAATCCATATGGGATCCGAATGTCTACTCCACTCAAGTATCCTTAAGTGGTTTTGGTTTGAACATTTATTCTTAATTTTTGTAGAAAGAAAAATAAAAACATTGATATTTTTTATTTCTAGTAAGTAAACCTCTTATAAGATGTATGAGGCTTGGTTTTCATTAGTTTGTACCAAGAAACCCAAATCATGATTATACGTTTATTGGTTGTGGAAATAAATCCAAATTATTTCACTTTAAATGTATTTATCACCTATCCCCCTCACACTCAATGGTAGTGAGTACATAAAAAATAAAAACCTAACGATTATTTCTTAGTACATGTCCTTGGAGAACTCACTTTATCCAATAATAATAGTATAATAAGAAATGAGTGGGAGAAAGATAGAAAAAAAAGTGATAGGGCATGTGAATGAGAGAAAAGTGACACAATATTATTGTAGAATTAATCATAAAGTAATAAAATATCTTCCAATAACTCTTATGGGTGAATATATAGCCACACAAGGATTTACGATCATTTTTAAGTGTTTAGGGTCGAATAGAGTCATTACAAGTGGGATTAAGGCATGTGGGGGAACCACCAACAACTAATGTTTTTGTCTATATGGGTTCCACCGAATAGTCATTATAACATACTAGTGGAAGACTCTAAAATTTCTCATCATTCATCTTGAGACCTCAGATTGGTTTGGAATATCTTTAATTTTTTTTCTAAAATCTAATCACTAAAACCCATCAAAATAAAATGTTAGAAAAACAAAGGTGTGTTTGTGATCATTCGAAATTACCTAATAGAGCGAGTTGTAAAATAGTCGAATGTAACATCCCAGGTAAATAAAGAATATGAAATTTTCATATTTATTAATATTTTTAAATTAATTATTTGTTTTACTTTAAATGGGATTCTATGTTTGATGGCGTACCTGATACAAAATAACAGGTTTCTTTGAAATCTTACGTTGCACATAATGTTGGGGAATACTGAAAAAATAATAATATAATATTATTATTTTAAATGGTAGTTAACACCTAGCCATTTTATTGGTTGGAATGAAAACAAAATACTAAAATATGATTATACATGTTTTTTAAATGTTTTTACATTTATCCAATAAAAGTTAGAGGCTTAAAATGTGAATAAATATAATTTTAAGAATAATTTACATTAAAAGGTTGATTTACCAACTTTCAATGGTGAACCCTCCTTAAATCAGGTTTTGGTCACTTTTATATGTTCTATTTGAAAAAAAAATCTTCTTTATAATCAAGACATCAAAATTCACTTTGGGTAAAATTTCGGTATTTGTCTGATAAAATTCATTTTTCGATGAATATTGAAAAATACTGTATTTTAATTCAAAAGTGCCTTTTAATATAATTTATTTATATGGTTATATTATATTTTTAATTGGTTTTAAAGTGTAATTAAATTATTTTTTTACCATTTAATCCAATGTTTGTCATTGGAATTAATTTCACTTTGAAATTTGACATAAACAAGTATCAATCTTTTGATAGTTATTGTTTCTTAAAAACATGCTATTTGTTTTGATAATGGGAATTAATTTTTAATTAAATAATGAAACTTATATTTTTTTAATTTGTTAAAATATACTTCATTTTTGAATTCGGAATATCAAATATATCTTAGGCTAAAATTTTGGAATTTTTCTGAAAAACTTCAATTTTTGATGAATAGTGAAACCACTAAGTAGTAGTTAAAAACTGACATTTTCATTTAAATGAAATTTTACCACTTATGTGGATTTAATTTAGAAAATACAGCATACATGGTTGTTATTATTAAGTAAAATGTGGTTGAATAATATGAAAATAATTTTTGGTGAATAGTAACTTTTGACTTTTATTTGTTGTGGTTGAAGGTAAATAGGCTAATTCAAGGTAAAAAAATATTATAATAATACAAAATTACCTTAACACTTTTCCTAACCTTATTGGTTGAGTCATTTTCGACCATTTTCATCTTTGGGTCGATTTTTGGGACCCCATGAAGCTACATGGGAGTGATAATGGCACATTATTTTAATTAAGTAAAAGTAAAGGAAAAAATGACATAAACAAATATCTTTTAGTAAATCAATTTTTATATGGGGTTATATAAGTTATAATTTGGACTATAAATATTCATTGGAAAGATAAAATGATTTTCTACATTATGGTATTTATTTTATAATTTTTAGACGTCAAATAAATTAAATTATTTATGACACAATAATAATATAGTATTTACCTCATTAATAAATGATTTAAATAAATAAGATTATAAATATTTAAATAACATCTAGAACCAGTAAAATTCTTATTGGATGAATTTATTTCTACCATGATTCATCTTATCTTTGATCTTAAAGAGTTTTGGACCTATAGAAACTGAAAAATCATTAGATAATAAAATAATATTTTCACACTTTCCTAAAGAGCCACCTCCTCCCCCTTATAAAAATCCATCACTTATAACTCATTCATCACACCTCTAAATCCCCTTAGATCGTCCAAACCCTACCCAAATAATCTCTCAAGATCTCTATATTCCTCCTAGAAGACTTACCTTAGGCATAAGGAACTTCAAGAAGTCCTTTTGGTTCAAACCAAAGAGAATTACCCAAATTAAAGGTAACAGTTTCTCTTAACTTCTTTTATTTTATTTAACTTATAAAACCCCTAAAATATTTTTATTACTTTATTTTATAACAAACCCAGTATCCTCAATATACTAGGATGTTTTTATGAGAATTATTTATACTAAACGTACACACACCTCCATCTAATGGGTGAAGAATATACTGTTTCTGTGAATAGAAAACTAACGCCTCACGAAACGACGATTGTTTGATTATATCCTACTGCCTCTCATGGTGGAAATTAAGATGGAACTAATTTATATATGATATATATTATGTTTATTTTTTCTTTATGCTTCTTTATTTTTCTTTTATATCATACCTTTATGGTTTACATTATGGGTAAACGTGATAATTTTATTTGGGGAAGTGCGAACAACCACCCCCTCAAAGTGATATGAATCGTTCATGCCATATGTAGGACATATAAAGGATTGAGTTAATTATATTATATATGATATCATACTGGAACTATAATATACCTATGTATTATTATGTTTTAATTCCATTAAAATAATAAATATAAATGAAATTAGGATTGAGTTAATTATATTTATTTACCGCCTTTTGATGGAGAACCCTCTTAAAATCATTTTTTGGTCACTTTTATATATTCTATTTGAAAAAAATAAAATTCTTCTTTAGAATCAGGACATAAAAATTCACTTTGGGTAAAATTTCTGTATTTTTCTAATAAAATTTATTTTTTGATGAATAGTGAAAAATACTGTATTTTAATTCAAAAGTGAATTTTAAACTAATTTATTTATATGGTTATATTATCTTTTTAATTGTTTTTAAATTGTAATTATATTATGTGTTTAACATTTAATCCAATGTTGGTCATTGGAATTAATTTCACTTTGAAATTGGAGATAAACAAGTATAAATCTTTTGATAGTTATTGTTTCTTAAAAACACACTATTTGTTTTGATAATGAGAATTAATTTTAAATTAATCAATGAAACTTATATGTTTTGAATTTGGTAAAATAGACATCATTTTTGAATTCAAAATATCAAATATATATTAGGATGATGTTTTGGTAGTTTACTGAAAAACTTCATTTTTTGATGAATAATGAAACCACTAAGTAATAGTTAAAAACTGACATTTTCATTTAAATGAAATTTTACCACTTCTGTGGATTGATTTTGGAAAATCCAACATATATGGTTGTTATTATTAAGTAAAATGTGGTTCCATAAGATGAAAATAATTTTGGGTGAATAGTAACTTTTGACTTTTATTTACCGCGGTTAATGGTAAATAGGGTAATTCAAGGTAAAAAGAATATTCTAATAATAAAACATTACCTTAACAATTTTCCTAACGTTATTGGTTGAGTCATTGTCAACCATGGTCATCTTTGGGTCGATTTTGGGACACCATGAATCCACTTTGGAATGATAATGACACTTTATTTTAATTAAAAAAGTAATGGAAAAAATGACATACACAAATATCTTTTAGTAAATCAATTTTTACATGGGTATATATAAGTTATCTTCTCAACTATAAATATTAATTGGAAATATAAAAATATTTCATAAATTATGGTATTTATTTTATAATTTTTAGACATCAAATAAATTATATTATTTGTGACACAATAATGATGCATTATTTACCTCATTAATAAATGATTTAAATAAATAAGAATATAAATATTAAAATAACATCCCAAACCAGTCCAATTCTTATTGGATGAATTTATTTAGACCATTAGTCATCTTATATTCTATGTTAATGAGTTTTGGACCTTTAGAAACCGAAAACCATTATATAATAAAATAATATGTTCACACTTTCCTAAAGAGCCCCCTTCTCCCCCTTATAAAAATCCCTCACTTCTAACTCATTTATCACACCTCTCATGCCCCTTGGATCGTCCAAAAACTGCCCAAATAATCTCTCAATATAACTAACTTCCTCCTTGAAGCCTTACCTTAGTCATAAGGCACTTCAATAAGTTCTTTTGCTTCAAACCAAAGGGAGTTACACAAATTAAAGGTAACTTTTTCTCTTAACTTTTTTCTTTTATTTTACTTCTACAACCCTAAACTCTTTTTATTCCGTTATTTTATAACAACACCAATATCCTAAATATACCAGTATTTTTTTATGAGATGTATTCAAACTATACTTACCCACACCTCCATCTAATGAGTTAAGAACATAATGTTTCTGTGAATGGAAAACTAATGCCTCACGAAACAATGATTGTTCTATTATCTTCTACTGCCACTCATGTTGGCCATTAAGATGGAACTAATTTATATATGATATATATTATGTTAATTTTTTCTTTATGATTCTGTATTTTTCTTTTATATCATACCTTTATCATTTTCATTATGGGTAAACGTGATAATTTCATTTGAGGAAGTGCGGACTATCGCCCCCTCAAAGTGATATGACAAGTTAATTCCATATGTGAGACATATAAATGATGGAGTTAAGGATATTATATAATATATTATACTGAAATTATAATATAACTATGTATAATTATGTTTTAATTCCATTAAAATAAGAAATAGAAATGAAAGTAGTGTTCATGCGTACGTACGGCTTGCCGTCGCCATGAACAGTGCATTTCATTTCTTACAACCAAATGTTATGTACTATTATAAATACATGTATATAATGAATATATATGATATATATGATATATAAATAATTAATATAATTCTGTATATAATGAAATTTTGACCATGTGAACAACTTGTAATTTTAAGAAGTCCATTTTTGACTCAAGTACCAAATATCGACAAAACGACCATTATTAACTTAAATGATTACATATTGTTTATAACATGGTAATAAGTGATATAAAAGGAATAATAAACTTGAAAAATGGTTCTTAATAAATTATAAATTAACTTAATTTCATTATTCAGGAAGAATAATGAACAAACAAGTCAAGTCGGACATGAGGTAAGGGGTTTCTTATCTCACTTTTTATTCCTGTGAGATTCATGCTATATTTTCCACTATTTACTTTTGTGTGGTGTATTTACTGAACATGAGTGTATTAATTGTGTAATATAATTCAATTTATGGGAATTTACATCTTCATTTTATGATCCTTATTTTATGGGTAGTATGTTTCGTAAGTCACCAAATCGGTAAGGGAACTTTTTAACCTAATTTCCATTCCTTGGGATAATCTTCAAATTCTTAATTATTTCATGCTATGATTATGTATGGAATCACTGTTTATTTATTTATGTTTTAATTTCCACTCCCCTTTTTATTGATATACTTTTGATACGCATAATCACTCCATTGATGAATTCTCAATTCATCGATATGAACTTGATAAGAGTAGTTTTAACTCAATTTTCATTCATTGAGTTAAACATCCAAATCATTGGTGTTGTTTTTACAAAAACATGTGTGAATGTTATAAGATTTATTTACACTAAATATCCAATCATATTGAGTGTATTTATATTTTTCACACATTATTATGTAATTGATTTATCCTTAATCTAAGGATCCATATTTATAAGGGTTTTGTCTCAATTTGCATTACATTGAGACTTTATTGTTGTTATGAACCAATTCACTCTTATATGGTGTATATACTATCCTTTGGCATATTATATCATGAATCCATTTATTCTCATGATATTATAAATTTCCGATTCAATGTTATTTCTCAATTATTTGTACTCAAGCATCTCTCACTTTGTTAAAAACTCTTTAACTAAAATATCATTTTAAATGTTTTAAAGATTTATTCTTATAAATATTTATCATTAATGTCCATGTTTTAAAAATGGTTTTAAGGATTTATTTATATGTACATTAATGTTTTCAAATGATAATTTATTTAAAAGTTTCAAAGTGGTATGGGACAATTTGATTCAAAAATATTTTTTTAATGTTTTAAATGGTTTTGAAAATGGTTCGATAAAGCATTGATTATGTCTTTATCTTGAAATGATATGTTATGATTACAATGTGGAAATGTTATCTTTCCTTTATTATTGATTTATGTGTTATGAATATGTTATTTTTTTGGGTATTGTTTACGTATATGGGTTTTTCTGTGATAAACCTAGGGTGGTTTAGCCCGAGATAGCTCTCCAATGGATTGGGTAACATGACAGAGGTAAACATTAATGTTTCTCCTAAGATATTTAAGGAATATAATTTGATGGGTATTCCAAATGTGACTCCCTATTTAGTTGTGATAGCTATAATGTAAGTATGTTATTAATCCCATAAGTTACCTTTATGATTTCTGATATATGAGTGTTATTCATAAATCTTATGATCTCATAAGGTATGTCATGATTGAAAAGTATAGTTTCATTGATTTGTATTTAATGATGGTCTAATGTTTTCCTTCCTTATTTTATAACCCTTACTGAGCTTTTTATGATCATCCCAAGTTTTGGAAATTTTTTCTACAGGACATAAAGATAAATAGGGTCATGGATGGGATCAAGGAAAAGTCATGATGTCTAAAACATGGAAGTAGACATGTTTCTTTTTAAGAGTTTTTATTTTATGAAAAAAATGGATACTCAGTAGTAGTGTCTGCATTTAATATTGAAGTTGTTTTATAATAGTTATGGCCTAATTATATAGAACTCTAAACCTAAAAAATCCTCAATGTAAATTCTTGACATAATTCAAGATTATGTAATGTTTAAGCTAGACTCTAACGGGAATTGGTGCATAACAACAGGTCTTGCTGCACTCTTGGTTATGATACTCCTGGGGGGATATGCTTAGGATAATTCTCATTT
This sequence comes from Viscum album, assembly GCA_963277665.1. Classification (NCBI taxonomy): domain Eukaryota; kingdom Viridiplantae; phylum Streptophyta; class Magnoliopsida; order Santalales; family Viscaceae; genus Viscum; species Viscum album. The sequence goes on from OY728166.1 coordinate 1,473,849,032, forward strand.
TCATTACAAACCATTATTAAGGGTTTACGAGTATATACATCCTCAAAGAAAACATTTTTATGATAATGGATTAAATCTATAAACTGTTCAATTTATGTTTAATTGTTTTACAAGTTTGAAATTATGTATTGCAATTCATAAACTAATCTAGTGTATTCCATTGTTTAGAAACGACACTTAGTGGAAGGAATGGAAACCGTATCAATGCACGTAATATATGTTGGTATTTACCTCCTACTCAAGATAATTATAGTGGAGCTGGTGAAGCAACTGGTACTGATCATCTTATCACCATACTGGGACAACTCACTTAGGTTATGAATACTAGCCTTACCCATATGAATCACCCTGATCCCTAACATGGAGGATCAATGTTAGACCGCTTCATGAGGCAACAACCAACAAAATTAAATAGGAGTACAAATCCATTAGTAGTTGAGAAATGGATAAATTGCTTAGAGAAAATATTTCACGCTCTGGGAATAATGAAAGGGAAAAAGTTTTCATGGAATTTTATCACCTCATGAGAGATGCAGATCACAAGGGATCAAATCTCAAAAGACCGATCAGTTTAGTAGCCTTGTAAATACTAGATACATTCATAAGTTTTACATTACAACATGAAATAAAAACATCAACAACATTTTTCCCCTTTTGAACACACTTATATCCTTATCCTATCCCTAAAGGTCTACCATAAAATACTTCTTCACATCCTAGGAAAAATAAAACATAGAAATAGGTGAACTCAGATCCTCAGTAAGGATAACAATATAGTGGAAACTTTCATAAATAAGCATAAACATTTAAGGAAATGTATAAGACTAAATCAAAATCCTTTTAAATTTAAACTTCAGAATAATATGGAAAAGATAAAATCAAATAACTCCATTTACTTATTCAAATGGATATTCTATTAGTTGAATAATCACATGAAATATCTATAGCCACTTTCATAATGATGGAATGCATAATGCCAGACTTCATAACCACATAGTCAAGGCCTTGTGCCAAGACTAAAAATAATACTTTGTCAAGGCCTTGTTCCAAGACACTAGTTTGTCTTGTGAGACCTACCAATGCATCGAGGAGCTATAGAGGGCTCCACCTGTCACTTACTATGTCCAATGCATTCCTCATATGAAAAATGTTTAAACATAACATAAACATTTGTATTAAAACTGGCATAGGAAATGTCAATAAATTATCCATAAATCATGAATGGTGTAAAAATTACACATCCACAGCCAAACATATCACATAACCTTCAATACAATATAGAATTTTTGTATCATAATAAATCAACTTCAAACTAGCTTAAAATCCATCAAAGGATGTTGACATTGATGAAATCAAAACTTTTTAGATAAATATATCTTTTTATTTTGAAATTATTTAAATGTCATGTAATTATAAAAGAATTTTTTTATGAAAATATTATTATATTTTTGTATGGGAAGCTTCGATGATCTTATAACGGCAGAAAATAGCCGCACTTGTCGTATAAGTTAAAAAAGAAAACATTCTTACCTTAATTTTGTCGAAAATGTCATAAAGTACCTTGTTTGGAAAACGATGGAATGATTCCTTTGAAAACATATAATTTAAAATAAGAGTATAAAGTAATTTAACCCATTGTCTAGTAAATTTTAAAAATGTTTTGAAATGAATTTTTTAAGAATACACAGATGTGTATGATAAAGAGCTCCCGATAGATACTTACGTAAAAACAACCTCAGATAATAAAGAGATTGTGAAATTATCCCTTACATTGTAATTTTCCTTTGTCAAGGGTAGGTTAAACTCCTGTATAATGGTGAAATTACTATCATTAAATTATACAATAACCATATACATTAATATGATATCATATATGATCTTCTAATATTTCTTTGTTAATGATATTTCAATAGTATCATCATTTCGGGTGTTAACTGATTCGTTTTCCTTTGTATGATTTGTTACATAAGTAATGTTTGTTATGGATAATATGTATCTTATTAATATTCAGAATGATATTAAGTATTTGAAAATTATTTTTTTAATCATAAAATGAAAATTTGTCTTGAATGGATACGATGGGGAATGAATCTCATCGTGTTCGTGGAGACGGTAATCCGTACGTACACACGAGCGACAATATCATTCTTTTGAAATTAAAATTGTATATAATTGGATGGTATATCATATATACAGAATAATTGTCATTTTATATTTATTATTTACATCATTTATAAACATTATTATACCCATCCAAAGGATGAAGTGTTTGAATAACAAACTACACCATGACGTTGAGACGGTAATCTGTACGCACACATGTAGGGTGACTTTGTCATTTATAGGATGGATAAAATAATGAATATGGTTGTAACATTTTTATAATAACATCACAATATATATAATATATTGTAGTTATTATTTTAGAATGGAAATAACAAAGAAAGATGAAGTGGAAGAAGAAAAGAACTTGAAAGAGGTGACTAAATATTTACCTATTCTTCGGGTTCTTCATTTTGATTTGATCGAAAGGGATCATTAGGTTGTATTTATGAATAAATTAATGCCTCTAAGATTAAGGGAGGAAATTTGGGAGGATATTGGGGTAGGGTTTGGTCGAGCCAAAAGGCTTTGGAGGTGTGAAATTAAGAGAAGGGGAAGTTCCCTTTTATAAAAGAGGTGAGGTTCACTTTAGGAAAAGCTTGAAATATTATTTTATAATAAAGTCATTTTTGGTTTCTAATAGTTCCAAAATTAATTATATAAAGGATTAGGTGGGTATGGGTTGAAAAACTCTCAAAAAATAGTTTTTATATAGGTTTAGGTCATCATATTAACCTTATCTTTTAGATTTAACTCTTAGTTAAATAGTTTGTCATTTACCATGTCTCTTTTTATTTTTATATTATACGGTTAATAAACTTACTATAACATGCCAAGAGAACCCCATGATTTTCATTATTAATATATATAACCTTATATAAGTCCTTTTTTCAAACCTTAGATTTTTAAAAATATTATATCAATTATTAATATAATATTTGTTTTAAAAACTCAATTATGTCAATTTTGACATTATTTAATAAATGATTTTTGTTAAAGTACTAAAAACATCATTACTTCGTACTAAATTCATATGCTCAATATTAACATATCAGAGTAACCTAGAAAATTAGTATAATTCATCAAATGTCTCAATTTACATTTGTATGGATATTTATAATATCAATTATTTTAATATTTCATTATTATGGTAATTACTACATCATCATTGTGTCATAAATAAATTAAATTATTTAATGTCTTAAAAATATAAATAAAATATAGTTATGTATTAAATCATTTTATATTTCTAATTAATTTTTATATTCGAATTTATATTATGTATAACCCTATATTAAAAATGGTTAAGTTATTAAACTTTGAATTTAACTCTTTTAACTCTTCTTTAAATAAAATAATAATAAATGTTCTAATCTAATCCATGTGGACCTAAAGGATCATATTTTATTCGTAAGGTTTTTTTGGTCAATTTAATCTTATCAAATTGAATTAGGATATGTGTTAGGGTAATGATAATACCATTTTTACCCTTAATTACCATATTTACTTTAAAATGTGCTAAATAAAAGAAAAAAGTTACTATTCACCAAAAATTATTTTCATCTTATTGAACCACATTTTACTTACTCATATCAACCGTGTCTCTTGGATTTTTGAAATTCAACTCACAGAAGTGGTAAAATTAAGTTTTATGTGAATTTGCAAATGCTCCTAGGAGGTGGGTAAAAGACAATAAAAAGTTCGATAAAACTTTATATATCTAAACTTATTATAAAATGCCTCCAATGAATTACGTTGAATATATATAAGTATTATGTATATATTTTGACCTAAAATAAATTAAAATAAAATAACTAATTATTTAAATAAAATGTTGGTTTTAACCAATAACGCAGTGTTTTTCCACTATTTATCAAAAATTGAAAGTTTTCATAAAAATACCAAAAATTCACCCTAAGATAATTTCGATATTCCGAATCCAAAAATGAAGTCCATTTTAAAAGATAAAATTTATAAAATTTCAGAAAATGGGTATTAATATTCATAACAGCTAGTTTGATTGGTCACGGTGTGTTAGTATCTTGAAGTTACGTACAATGCAAGTTATTTCATTATTCAAAGGGAAACGTACAGTGGAAGCTTGGGGTGTTACATTCTACCCTTCTTCAAATAATTTCGTCATCAAAATTTCTATAATACTACCAAACAAAAGGATTTGGATGGTTCTTCATCATAAGATACTCTAGTTCCCACGTTGCCTCTTCCATCTTATGGTTTCTCAATAGAACATTTACCAGACGAGTCATCCAGTTTTTCAGCACTTGTTCTCTTGTATCAAGAATTTTGACAGGCTCTTCACAATAAGACATATCAGGTTCTAGTTCAATTTCCTTATAGGTGAGTACATGCGTTGGGTCAGACATGTATTTTCTCAACAGTGATACGTGGAACACATCATGAACTTTGGAGATACTTGGAGGCATTGCCAAACAATAATCTAAAACTCCAATTTGTTCTAGAATTTCGAAAGGTCTGATGTACCTAGGACTCAATTTACCCTTCTTACAGAAACATATTACACACTTCCATGTAGATACCTTCATGAAAACATGGTCTCCTACTTAAAATTCAAAACCCTTCCTTCGGTTATCGACATAGATCTTTTCCCTACTTTGGGATGCTTTGACGTGGGTTTGGATAACCTTCACCTTTTCCATTGTTTCCTCAACATGTTCTGGGCCTACGAGTTTTCTTTCACCAACATCGTCCCAACAATTTTGTGTGCGAAATCTCTTTCCATATAACACTTCATATGGTTCCATCTGAATACTTGAATGGAAGCTATTGTTATTGGAAAATTCCACCAGAGGTAAATATTGATCCCACATACATTGAAAGTCAAGTGAGCAAGATCTCAACATGTCTTCTAAGATTTGAATAGCCCGTTCTGATTGTCCATCATTTTGAGGGTGGTAGACAATGCTCAAATAAAGTTCAGTATCTAGGGATTTTTGAAGACTTTTCCAGAATCTTGATGTAAAACGGGGATCATGATCAGAAACAATCGATAAGGGTACTCCATGAAGCCTTAAAACTTCATTAATATATAGTCTTGCGAGACGTTCAAGTGGTAAATCTTCTCTTATAGTAAGAAAATGTGCTGACTTGGTAAGACGATCAACAATGATCCATATTACATCCTTCCTTATTGTAGTATTTGGTATCCCCATGACAAATTCCATCATAATATTATCCCATTTCCACTCAGGTATGGGAAGAGGTTGCATGACTCTTCCAGGCTGCGGCCTTCCAGCTTTCACTTGTTGACAAACCATACATGTTGACACAAAATCAGCAATCTCCCTCTTTATGTTGTCCCACCAAAAATTTTCCTTCAAATCTCTATACATCTTAGTGCTACTAGGGTGTATAGAGAAATTGGAGCTATGAACATAATACAATAATTAACTTTTTAGATCATGTAAATTGGGAACACAAATTCTCTTCCCAAATTTCAAAATCCCATCTTCATATATGAATTTGATCAATCTCCCATAGTTCACAGCTTTAATTTTCTTTTGAAACTCATCATTAGCCTGAGAACATTTTATCCTTTCTAGTAAAGATGGTTTGGAAACCATTTTAAAAAGTATTGATGTTTCACCTTCCATGTACCATATCCAATCTCACTAGATCCATGAAAATAGGATCCCTTTCAACTCTCATCTTGTTCAAAACTCCATGATCCTTTCTGCTCAAAGCATCTGCCACCTTATTTTCCTTCCTAGGGTGGTAGTGCATTGTGCAATCATAATCCTTGAGTAGTTCAATCCATCTACTTTCCCTCATGTTTAGTTATTTCTGTGAAAAAATATACTTCAAAATATTGTGATCGGTATATATCTCACATTTTTCACCATTGAGATAATGTCTCCATATCTTTAAATGAAATATTACAGCTGCTAACTCAAGATCATGAGTAGGATAGATTTTCTCATGAATTTTTATCTGTCATGATGCATAGGAAATAACCCTATCATTATGCATAAGGACACAACCAAGTCCTTTCATTGATGAATCACTATAAATAACAAACTCATCATTCCCTGATGGCAGAGTCAAGATAGGAGAATTGAATAATCTTCTCTTCAATTCTTCAAAACATTCTTTACACTCTTTTTTCCATACAAATTTAACCCCTTTATGTGTGTTCTTGGTTAATAGGTTTTCCAATCGGGAGAAATTCTGGACCAAATGCCGATAATAAGCTGTTAAACCATTAAAACTGTGTACCTCAATTATACTGGTCGTTGTTGGCCATTCTTGGATTTCTCTTGTCTTTGAAGGATCAACAGAGATTCCATCATTAGAGATAATATGGCCAAAAAAAGAAATCTCTTGAATCCAAAATTCACACTTTCTTAACTTCTCGTATAATTCATTTCTTCTGAGGGTTTTCAGAATAGTGCGTAAGTGATTTTCATGATCTTCATATCTTTCAGAGTATACCAGGATATCATCAACAAATACCACTAAATATTCATCAAGATATTCCTTGAAAACTATGTTATTTAGTTCCATGAAAACAGAGGGTGAATTAGTCAATCCAAAATGCATTATTGTAAACTCGTAATGCTCGTACCTGGTGTGAAATGCTATTTTCGGAATGTCTTCATTCTTCACACAATTGATTGTAACATCCCAGGTAAATAAAGATTATGAAATTTTCATATTTATTAATATTTTTAAATGAATTATTAATTTTACATTAAATGGGATTCTATGTTAGACGGTGTACCCGATACACAACAACGGGTTTCTTTGAAATCTTACGTGGCACACAACGTTGAGTCATACTGAAAAATAATAATATAATATTATTATTTTAAATGGTAGTTAACACTAAGACGTTGTATTGGTGGGAATAAACAGAAATAACTACAATATTATTATACATGTTTGTTAAATGTTTTTTCATTTATCCAATAAAAGATAGAGGCTTAAAATGCGAATAAATCTAATTTTAAGAATAATTTACTTTAAAATGTTGATTTACCGCCTTTTAATGGAGAACCCTCTTTAAATAAAATGTTGGTAACTTTTCTGTGTTTTATTTTAAAAAATAAAATTCTTCTCTAGAATCGGGACATCAAGATTCACTTTTGGTAAAATTTTGGTATTTTTTGATAAAATTCATTTTTTGATGAATAGTGAAAACGTATAGTATTTCAATTCAAAAGTACCTTTTAATATAATTTATTGATATGGTTAGATTATATTTTTAATTGGTTCTAAATTGAAATTATATTATGTTTTTTCTATTTAATCCAATGTTGGTCACTTGAATTAATTTCACTTTGCAATTGGACATAAACAAGTATCAATCTTTTCATATTTATTGTTTCTTAAAAACACGCTATTTGTTTTGATAATGGGAATTAATTTTAAATTAATTAATGAAACTTAAATGTTTTTAATTTGGTAAAATAGACATCATTTTTGAATTCGGAATATCAAATATAGCTTAGGATGAATTTTTGGTAGTTTTCTAGAAAACTTCAAATTTTGATGAATAGTGAAACAACTACGTAGTAGTTAAAAACAAACATTTTCATTTAAATTAAATTTTATCACTTATGTGGATTAATTTTATAAAATCCTACATACATGGTTTTTGTTATTAAGTAAAATGTGGTCCAAAATAATGAAAATAATTTTTGGTGAATAGTAACTTTTGACTTTTATTTACCGCGGTTAAAGGTAAATAGGGAAATTTAAGGTAAAATGAATATTATAATAATACAAAATTACCTTAACACTTGTCCTAACCTTATTTTTTGAGTCATTTTTGACCATGGGAATCTTTGGGTCAATTTTGAGACCCCATGGATCCATTTGGGAGTGATAATTACCCTTTATTTTAATTAACTTAAAGTAAAGGCAAAAATGACATAAACAAATATCATCTAGTAAATCAATTTTTACATGAATTTATACAAGGTATATTTTCAACTATAAATATTCATTGGAAATATAAAAAGATTTACTAAATTATGGTATTTATTTTATAATTTTTAGACATCAAATAAATTAAATTATTTATGACACAATAATGATACAGTATTTACCTCCTTAATAAATGATTTAAGTAATTAAGATTATAAATATTAAAATAACATCCCAAACCTGTAAAATTTTTAGTTGATGAATTTATTTTGACCATGATTCATATTATATTTGATCTTAATGAGTTTTGGACCTTTAGAAACTGAAAATAATTATATAATAAAATAATATTTTCACACTTTCCAAAAGAGCCCCCTCCTCCCCCTTATAAAAATCCCTCACTTCTAACTCATACCTCACACCTCTCAAGCCTCTTGTATCATCCCAACTTTGCCCAAATAATCTCTCAATATCTCTCTCTTCGTCCTAAAATACTTAACCTAGGTATAATTCACTTCAAGAATTCCTTTTGGTTCAAACCAAAGGGAGTTACCCAAATTAAAGGTAACATTTTATCTTAACTTCATTTCATTTGTTTTACTTATACAACCCCTAAACTCATTTTATTTCTTTATTTTATAAAAAAACAGTATAATAAATATAGTAGTTTGTTTTTATGAGAATTATTCAAAATACACTTACACACACCTCCATCTAATGGGTGAAGAATATATTGTTTATGTGAATGGACAACTAACACCTCACGAAACGATGATTGTTCGATTATCTCCTACCGCCTCTCATGGTGGTCATTAAGATGGAACTAATTTATATATGATATATATTATGTTTATGTTTTCTTTATTCTTCTTTATTTTTCTTTTATAGCATACATTTACGGTTCCATTATGGGTAAACGCGATAATTTCATTTGAGGAAGTGCGGATTACCGCCCGCTCAAAGTAATATGACTCATTAATGCCATATGTGGGACATATAAAGGATGGAGTTAATGATATTATATATGATATTATATATGATATTATACTATAATTATAATATACCTATTTATCATTAAGTTTTAATTCCATTAAAATAAGAAATAGAAATGAAAGCAGCGTTCATGCGTACATACAACTTACCGTCTCCATGAATGGTGCATTTCATTTCTTACCTCCAAATGTTATGTACTATTATAGATACATGTATATAATGGATATATATGATATATATTATTTATAAATCATGAATATAATTCTATATATAATGAAATTTTGACCATGTGAACAACTTGTAATTATAAGAAGTCTATTCTTGACTCAAGTACCAAATATCGACAAAACAACCATTATTAACTTAAATGTCTACATATTGTTTATAACATGGTAATAAGTGATATAAAAGGTATAATAAAATTGAAAAATGGTTCTTAATAAAGTATAAATTAACTTAAGTTTATTATTCATGAAGAATAAGGAACAAACAAATCAAGTAGGACATGAGGTAAGGGGTTTCTTATCTCACTTTTTATTCCTGTAAAATTCATGCTATATTTGCCACTATTTAATTTTGTGTGGTGTATGTAATGACCATGAGTGTATTAATTGTGTAATATAATTCAATTTATTGGTATTTACATCTTCATTTTATGATCCTTATTTCATGGATTGTCTGTTTTGTATGTCCCCAAATCGGTAAGGGAACTTTTTAACCCAATTTCTATTCCTTGGGATAATCTTCTAATTCTTAAATATGTCATGATATAATTATGTGTGGAATCACTGTTTATTTATTTATGTTGTAATTTACACTCCCCTTAGTTTGGATTTACTTTTGATACACATAATAACTCTATTGATTAATTCTCAAGTCATTGATATGAACTTGATAAGAGTAATTTTAACTTAGTTTCCATTCATTGAGTAAAACATCCAAGTCATTGGTTTTGTTTTTACAAAAAATATTTGTTAATGTTCTATGATTTATTTACACTGAATATCCAATAATATTGAGGGTATTTATATTTTTTACACATTATTATGTAATTGATTTATCCTTAATCTAAGGATACAATTTTATAAGAGATTTTGTCTCAATTTACATTCCATTGAGACTTCATTGTTGTTATGAACCAATTCACTCTTATAAGGTGTATATACTATCCTTTGGCATATTATATCATGAATCCATTTATTCTCATGATATTATAAATTTTCGAATCAATTTTATTCCTCAATTATTTGTATTCAAGTGTCTCTCATTTTGTTAAGAACTCTTTAACTAAAATATCATTCTAAATGTTTTAACGATTTATTCTTCTAAACAAAACCTGAAAAGATCCTCAATGTGAATTATTTATTTAACTCAACATTAAGTAATGTTTAAGGTCTAGTCCTTATAGTTGGTATTAGAGGTCAGTTTAGACAACTTTAGGGATTAAGAGTTTTTGTTAGACACATGGTTAGTCCCTATGTCTATTATTTCAGTTTAATCCTTGTTTTATAACTTTTTCAGATCATGGAAAGTCAGTTACAAATGGAAGGAGGAGGATCTCAAACGAAATTCCTATCTCTTCCTGACGACGTTCTTGCAATAATTATTTCAATGTCATGTTTGGATGATTGTGACACTTTTTTATCATACAACTCACTTGAAAGAAGTTGTTTGAGATATCAAAAACCTCAATTATACCTCGTTATCATTGTGGATCTTGGGTTGTATTTAAACAAATCCTATTTTCACAATATTCTCATATTTTCAAGAAAGGTAAATATTAACAGGACATTTTCAAATATTTTACCTTATCAAAAGATTTTGAAGCATATTATGATTTTGAAAAAGGTTTTGAAGAAGGAGACCCTTGCACAACCTATTTATATTTTCTTTTACAATATAGTCTCTCAGCACATACCTATGGTATTTTAAAAGGAACATTAATTTAAAGTTCCAACTCAAATTCAGTATGACTGTTTTATAGAAATCATGTTTTATCAGATGTTTCGTAATTATATTTCATACATGAATATTTACCAAAACTTTTTTTCTGTGAAAACCCACATGACCCATGTTGTACAAGGTGTATTTGGATGAAGGAAGAAAATGATTTTGGAGGATCTCTAAATAATTATTGCAATGCATGGACCTTCTACCTACGTGAACAAGATGACGATGAAACCAAGTAGACACCATGATCAAGTTATGATGTTCTTTATTTTTAGGATCTTTTTATTTTATCATATGGGGGTGAAATAAAAAAAACAATGACAATATATATAAGACTTTAAGAATTAAGATGTTGAAATCATAATGAATTGGGATGAAAATGAGAGTTATAAGGAAACCATTGAGGCTAAAACATGTTAGGGTTATTTTTGAGTTCTATAAAAAGGACAACATGAAGACCATGTGACAACCCGTCGTGTCGGACAATGCTGCGGGAATCAAACCCACAACCAAAGTGCGATTGGGATTTATCGCCTACGACTAGACTACGTGAAGTCCTTGGTTAGTATAACTTATTCTTTTTAGTTTAATGATTTTATTTATCAATAATAAGTTGATTTGTGATCTTATGTTTTATCAAATGGATATCCTTAGTATAAGAAAATGATTTGGTGATTAAGTGATAAAAATGATTTTGGAAGACGTTATCTCTTTTGAGAACACTGTATGCTTAAGAAAAATTGAAACTATGGGATTACATTTAAGGAGTAATGTTTGAAATTTTATTTTGGAAGAATATCTTTTTCTATTATGGACATATAGTGATTTGGGTTATTTATGGAAATGATTAACCTATCATAGAGAATATGTGATTTGGTTAATTGTGCTTCAGTATGAGACTTTAAGAGTAGTCTATGTTTTTGGAGTTAAATGTTAAGATTTTCTATGGAAGACTATGTGATTAAATCCTTCGTAGTTTTGGGTTTAAATCTTAGTTTGGATTATTTTGAATAATTTTAAGGATAATTGTGTATTGAATGGTCTTTCTAGACCTTTGGGTACTTTTTGTTGAATTTTGGAGATTAATAGTGTAACATCCCATGTAAATAAATAATATGAAATTTTCATATTTATTAATATTTTTGAATTAAATATTAATTTTAATTTAATGGGGATGCTATGCTCGATAGCGTACCTAATACACAACAACTGGTTTCTTTGAAATCTTACATTGCACACAACGCTGAGTCATACTGAAAAATAATAATATAATATTATTTTAAATAGTAGTTAATGCCTAGTCATTGTATTTGCGGGAATGAAAAAAACTAACTTCAATATGATTATACATGTTTTATAAATGTTTTTACATTCATCCAACAAAAGTTAGAGTCTTAAAATGTGAATGAATCTAATTTTAAGCATAATTATTTTTAAAAAGTCGATTTACCATCTTTTGATAGAAAACCCCTTTTAAATCTAGTTTTTGTCACTTTTATATGTTCTATTTGACAAAATAAAATTATTCTTTAAAATTTGGACATCAAAATTTACTTTGGGTAAATATTTGGTATTTTTCTAATAAAATTCATTTTTTAATGAATAGTGAAAATACGATATTTTAATTCAAAAGTACCTTTTAATATTATTTATTTATATGGTTGGATTATCTTTTTAATTGGTTTTAAAGTTTAATTAGATTATATTTTTACCATTTAATCCAATGTTGGTCATTGGAATTAATTTTACTTTGAAATTGGACAAAAACAAGTGTCAATCTTTTGATAGTATACACGCTATTTATTTTGACAACGGGAATTAATTTTAAATTAATTAACGGAACTTCTATGTTTTTAATTTGGTAAAATAGAAATAATTTTTTAATTTGTAATATTAAATGTATCTTTGGCTTAATTTTTGGTATTTTTCTGAAAAAACATCAATTTTAGGAACAATGAGATCACTTAGTAGTAGTTAAAAAACTGACTTTTTCATTTAAAAGAAATTTTACCCCTTCTGTGAATTGAATTTTGAAAATATGACATTAATGGTTGTTATTAGTAAGTAAAATGTGGTTCATTAAGATGAAAATAATTTTTGACGAATAGTAACTTTTGACTTTGATTTACCGCGGTTAAAGGTAAATAGGGTAATTCAAGGTAAAAATAATATCATAATAATACAAAATTACCTTAACACTTATCCTAAAAATATTGGATGAGTCATGACCGACCATGGTAATACTTGGGTAGATTTTGGGACCCCATGAATCCACTTTGGAGTGATAATGACACTTTAGATTAATTAACATAAAGTAAAGGAAAAAATGGAATAAACAAATATCTTTTAGTAAATGATTTTTTACATTGGGTTATATAAGTCATATTTTCAACTATAAATATTCATTGGAAAGATAAAATAATATAATAAATTATGGTAATTGTTTTATAATTTTTAGACATCAAAAAAATTAAATTATTTATGACACAATAATGATGCAGTATTTACATTAATAAATGATTTAAATAAATATGATTTTTTTTTTGAACCTTAAGGTTTTTTTTTGGACAAAGCATCTGCATTTATTAAGAGAAAGAAAAAAAGAACAACATAGGGGCAGATGGGGTCAAACAACAAACATGACCTCATCCACCAAGAGCAAGTCTAGAGATCATAAAAAGACATGTCGTTTCCATAATCAGAATCACCAGCAGTCTCCCACTCAGATTGAGACTTGTCCCTATTGAGGATTTTCAAGATATCCAAATCCACTTTCCTTGACACCTTGGACGACGATCTGGTAGACACAGTTCTAGGTACATTAGTATAATCCTTACGTGGTCTCCTCTTAAGGGGATGACCTTCACTTTCAGTAGTCTTTGACTTGCCATTCAATATTGCATCCTTATAAGAGGCATGACCACCATTGCCCGAGACCCTGATCGGGGAGCGAGCCTTCCCCTGTTCATCTTCAGAAATGTTCCCCCATTTCTCAGGTAACTCAGATGACTGAAAATGCTTCTGGATTTCATGTTGAAAATCATCATGAAGCTGCACATCACCCTGCTTAGAGACATCAACCTGGTGAGAATCAGGGATCACCCGTTCTGGAGTCCGCAAAGGGATGTCCTCAGCTAGAGGAACCTCTTTAGCCAAATCAGATCGAGTATAAGAAGGGCCACTACGAGCCTCCTTCGGAGAATCATCAATAAAAATCCCTTTACCATGATCAGGAGCCGACTTTAGAATTGCGTCACCATCATGAGCAGAAGACTTTGGAAATATCGAATCCTTCAGGTTGGATTTCCTGCGACAGAGGACTGTTGAATGTCCTCTCACACCACATTTCTCACAAGACATATTCTTCCGGCATAATTCTAAAGAGTGTCCAACATCCATGCATACATTGCAGAAAAGAGGCTTTTTTTCATACTCAACATCAATTTGAATGTTATCAGAAGAGGTGGAAAGAGTTACCTTGTCGATCAAAGTAGAACTAAGATCAACCTCCACCAACATCCTAGCAAAATGACCAAACCGAACATCCTCAGTTTCTTTATCAAGCCGAATGGGAGTCCCAATTGCCATGCCAATATCATGCAGAATTTTGGGATGCCAGAGGACCCAGTTGAGCCCATGCAAACGAATCCAGAGCTGAGAAAATGCATTTCGTGCACGCGAGACATTAAAATCCATAGACCATTCATGTAAATGCAACCATCCAGGTTTTAGAAACAAGGTTCCAATGCTCCATGCCCGAAGCTTCAAATCAGAAGATGGAAAAAGACAATGAAAAAATCCTCGACCAAGAGAAACACAATTCCAGTTAGAAAAGCCCCACAAATTTGAAATTCTGCAAGTCAGGTCTTCAAGCTTCCATGGATTAGCACCTTTAGGAAGAACAATACGCGCAATCAAAGAATTTTTACCCATTGAAATTCGCTCTGCAAGCGCGGCAGGGTTAGCTTCAACATGAGCCGAAGAACCCTTACGAAGAATTCTGCTCGGGCAAGAGTCCGTGAACAAACCCAAAGAACAGGATCCATCTTGCTTCAACCGGGAATTTCTGGCCCGCACCACGCCATTACCAAAATCCTGAAACACAGAAGTGGTATCTACCACAACACCATCTCGATGCCGCGGAGCACCACGCTGTGCGCCAATCCGCAAATCTGCTTGCAACATGGACTCCGATCCGACTTGAGGAACCAAAGTTGAAGAATCTGCCGAGGTCTTCGATTTCGCCAAAGCATCCACCATATTCGCAGATCCGGCAATAGAATCCGAAGCCGACTTAACACAAGCCAGGAAACGCGAAGACACCGCAGCCTTAGGGTTTCCAGAAACAGCCGGAGACCGTGCGCCATGAGTAGAAACAGAGGAGTTTAACGCCAACGACGCACCACCAGGATCATTGAGACAATCGAACCCGAGAAAGAATGGAATTGCCATGACCGAGCAGAAACCCTAGAAAACTCCATTGACGCGGAGGAGAGAGCCCGCCGCCGCCCACAGCGCCATTGATTTATGAACCTTTAAATAAATATGATTATAAATATTAAAACAATGTCCAAAACTTGTCCAATTATTATTGGATGATATTATTTCGACCATTAGTAATCTTATCTTAGAATTTAATTAGTTTTTGACCTTTATAAACTGAATATCATTATATAATAAAATAATATTTTCACACTTTCCTAAAGAGACTCTCCTCCCCCTTATAAAAGTCCCTCACTTATAACTCTTTCCTCACACCTCTCAAGCAACTTGGCTCATCGAAACCCTGTCCAAATAATCTCTAAAGATCCATATACTCCTCCTAGAATCCTTAAATTATGTATAAGTCACTTAAAGAAGTACTTTTGGTTCAAACCAAAGGGAGTTACCCAAATTAAAGGTAACAATTTCTCTTAACTTCTTTTCTTTTATTTTACCTCTCCAACCCCTAAACTCTTTTTATTACATTATTTTATAACAAAACCAGTATCCTCAATATACTAGGATGTTTTTATGAGAAGTATTATAACTACACTTTAACACACCTCCATCTAATGGGTTAAGAACATACTGTTTCCGTGGATGGAAAACTCACGCCTCACGAAATGATGTTTGTTAAAATATCTCCAAACGCCTCTCATGGTGGCCATTATGATGGAAATGTATTTATATATGATATAAATTATGTTTTTGTTTTATATATTCTTCTGTAATTTTTATTTACAAACATACCTTTATGCTTTCCAATATGTGTAGACATGATAATTTCATTTGAGGAAGTGTGGACTACTGCCCCCTCAAGGTGATATGGTTCATTTATGACAAACATGGAATGTAGGGGTGTCCATGGGTCGGGTCGGGTCGGGTCAGGGGTGTTCTAGAGCCCAACCCCACACCGGTAGGCCGGGTCGGGTCGGGTCGGGTCTCATACTTCGCGGGTAGGTGACCCGACCCAACCCAAACCGCTAGGGTCGGGTTACCCTACTCATGGTCGAACGACCTGACCCAACCCAACCCTCTGTGGGTCGGGTCAGTTTGGGTCGGGTTACTTGGGTGAACCCAACCCAACTTGACCCAACCCGAGCCATCCCGAGCCAGCCCGAGCCAGTCCGAGCCAGACCCAGCCCCTCCCTCCCCCCATACCCGACCCCTGCACTACCCAGACCCGACCCCTACCTTCCCCTGTGTGTAGCTAGACCCCCCCTCCCCCTGTGCAGCTAGACCCACCCCACCCCACTGTGCAGCCAGCCCCCCACCAGACCCAGCCAGCCCCCCCCCCCCCCCCCCCCGTGCAGCCAGCCCCCCAGAACCAGTCCCACATCCCCCCCATGAACCCAACCCCCCAGACCCATCCCCCCCCACCAGACCTCGGTCCATACCCCAGCACCCCCCCTGTGCAGCCAGCCCCCCAGAGCAGACCCATCCACTCCCCCCTAGACCCCTGTCCAGACCCAGCCAGCCCCCCTAACCCAACCCCCTCCCCCCTGTGCGGCTGGCCCCCCAGACCCAGCCCCCACCCCCTGGGCACCCAGCCCCCATCCCCACCCCCTGTGCACCCAGCCCCCCCCCCCCCCCCCAGCCCCCACCCCCTGTGTAGCCAGCCCCCCCCCCCCTGACTGACACCTTTGCAGGCATCCAGCCTTTCAGACCCCACCCCCTCCCCCCTGTGCAGCCAGCCCCCCAGAGTACCCAGCCCATCCCCCCTAGACCCCTGTCCAGCCCCCCAGACCCATCCCCCCCCCCCCCCGAGACCCTTGTCCAGCCTCTCCCCCCATCCCCCCATGTGTTGTGCGGCCAGCCCCCCAGACCCAACCCCTCCCCACCAGACCCCTGTCCAGAAACCACATTAAATAATCAAACTAAAAATAATTGTTCATTTTAATTTGTAACACTATGAAAAAAAAACTATAATGCAACTATATATCAGCATTCATGCTGAGCTAAATATATAAATAAATTCATTTCTGAATTATCAAATAATTTCTTGTTCGACATGCACTTAAAAACCTCAAACCTTTACTTACAAAAAAACTATTTGGAAAACTGATAGGTGGTAAAAACAGCTTGGAAAACAACCATACCAATGTCTTGGTACAAAGATAGAACTGCAGCTTTTCATGGGTGGTCTAGAAGTGGTTGTGCCCAAAATCCATGGAACACTTAAGCTCGATGATTTTGATGACACAGATGAGCGTGAGGATGTTGACGACACACATTAGCAGGGCATTGGATATGTACCCAAAAGAATGCATCTTTCTCCCCCATACTCATCCAATGACCACAAGCACCGACACCTGAAGAATCGTGTAACTATTTATTAAAAGTAATAAGTTCCATAAACAATTTTCAATAAGTGGTGAAAAAAAGTCCAAGTTGATTGAAAAATAAAATATGATTTCTCTTTTTTTAAACACATTATCACCTAATGCACAATGTTGATTGCTCTCTCTCCCCTGGCTTATTCTTTACAGGGAACTTCTTGTTCTAGCTCTCACACATGGTCACCAAATGAACAGTGATGAAAATCACTCAAACACAATTGCACCCCCAGTCCCCCCTGTCCAGCCCCCCCAGACCCAACCCCTCCCCCCCAGACCCCTGTCCATCCCCTCCCCTGTCCAGCCCTCCCAGACCCATCAGGGCCCCTCCCTCCCCCAGACCAAGCCCCTCCCCTGTCCATCCCCTCCCCGTCTAGTGTCCAACCCCACCAGACCCAGCAGCCCCCCCAGACCCCTGTCCAGCCCCTCCCCTATCCAGCCCTCCAGACCCAGCCCCTCCCTCCCCCAGACCCAGCCCCTCCCTTGTCCATCCCCTCCCCTGTCCAGTGTCCAGCCCCACCACCAGACCCAGCAACCCATCCCCCCCCAGACCCTTGTCCAGCCCCTCCCCTGTCCATCCCCCCCAAACCCATCCCAGCCCAACCCCTCCCCCCAGACCCCTATCCAACCCCTCACATGTCCAGCCCTCCCAGACCCATCCGGGCCCCTCCCTCCCCCAGACCCAGCCCCTCCCCTGTCCTCCAGCCCCTCCAATGTCCAGTGTCCAACCCCACCAGACCCAGCCCCTCCCCCCCCAGACCCCTACCCAGCCCCTCCCCTCTCCATCCCCCTAGACCCAGCACCCCCCTCCCCCAGACCCAGCCCCTCCCATGTCCATCCCCTCCCCTGTCCAGTGTCCATCCCCACCATACCCAACAACCCCTACCCCCCAGACCCCTGTCTAGCCCCTCCCATGTCCAGCCCTCCAGACCCAGCCCCTCCCTCCCCCAGACCCAGCCCCTCCCTTGTCCATCCCCTCCCCTATCCAGTGTCCAGCCCCACCACCAGACCCAGCAGCCCCTCCCCCCCCAGACCCTTGTCCAGCCCCTCCCCTGTCCATACCCCCCAAACCCAGCCCAACCCAGCCCCTCCCCCCCAGACCCCTGTCAGGACCTCCCCTGTCCACCCCTCCTAGACCCATCCGGGCCCCTCCCTCCCCCAGACCCAGCCCCTCCCCTGTCCTCCAACCCCTCCCATGTCTAGTGTCCAGCCCCACTAGACCCAGCCCCTCCCCCCAGACCCCTGCCCAGCCCCTCCCCTGTCCATCCCCCCCAGACCCATCCCCTCCCCTTTCCATCCCCTCCCCTGTCTAGGGTCCAGCCCCACCAGACCCAGCAGCCCCTCCCCCCCAGACCCCTGCCCAGCCCCTCCCCTGTCCACCCCTCTAGACCCAGCCCCTCCCTCCCCCAGACCCAGCCCCTCCCTTGTCCATCCCCTCCCCTATCTAGTGTCCAGCCCCACCACCAGACCCAGCAGCCCCTCCCCCCCAGACCCCTGTCTAGCCCCTCCCCTTTCCATCCCCCCCAAACCCAGCCCAGTCCATCCCCTCCCCCCTAGACCCCTGTCCAGCCCCCCAGACCAAGCCCCTCCAAGTGCATGCATGGAGGGAATTAAATGAAAACATTGCAGGTATCAGGCAGGAACATGCTTATTCTGAAATCAGAAATGAATGAAAATGGATGAAATATGAAACAATCATCTATAGACATTTCAATATCAAATAAGGCAGTGGGTAGGTAGTTGATCCTTCACTGAGTCATCAACCATATTTAAAAAAGAATCACAAGCCTAGCCTATATCAGACACCAAGATCTAAAAAAACTCATATGTGATGACAGTATTATGAAAAGAATTTGTAAAATAATCATAAATTTATACCTTAATTAAGAGTTCTCTATCATCCTTGCTTCTTCTACTTTAGATAGTGAAACTCTGATCATGAATTGTGATGGATGGTGTCATATCTTAGAAAAACAAAAAAAAGAACAATTCAGTCTTTTACTTTTTCAAACAAACGTTTATAATTGAAAAATGAAAAATGATAAAAAAAAATCATAATATTTTTAATGCTAGTACCTGATTCAATTGATTCCACTTCTTCTAGTTGATTTCGAATGTCAATTGGTTTAGACTTTCTAAACCAATTTTGTGAGAAAATTAATGCTTCAGCAGTGTTGGGATTCAAAAAACTACGAAATGGATCAAGGACTCATCCTCCGGTACTAAAAGCTGACTCTGAAGATACTGTAGTTAAAGGAATTTCTAGAATATCTCTAGCAATGCATGAGAGAACATGATATTTACTTGCCTTTACTTTCCACCAACCCAAAATATAAAATCCTTCATAATCATCCTCACAATCATCAATCTCAAGATATCTCTCTAGTTCATTCCTTTGTTGTGTCATCTGCCTTTTCCTTTTCTTTAATCTATATGCATCTTTCAATTTCTCATAATCCTCACTATCGTTACTAGCATCATGAATATGTGACTCTTGATGAGAAGTGGACTCGCATTTATCACCAAAAACTACAATGGGATATCTACATTTGTAAAACTCATAGAGATTATTCAGAACCTATGTTAATTTACTGATCAACTGATTTTTGTCTTCTTCTTCATCAAACATCATTTCAAAACTATCCCGAACATATTCCAATTTATATCGGGGATCAAGAACAACTGCCACAAGCAAGAGAGAATTAAAATTTGAACCAATACCCCAATACTTGTCCAACTTAAGCTTCATTGTAATAGCCATTTCACTCACAGTAATATGATGACTCTTCATCCATTTCTTGATTTTTCTATATATTTCACAAAGTGAATGAAAGAATGTGTGACTTTTCACATGCAAAGAACCAGAAAACTCAACAGTGCTATCATAAAAAAAATTAGGAACTTGAAAAATACACGAGCACGCTCCCAATCATATGTTGTAGGATCCCCACCTTCACAGACAAGAGCACTCCTAAAACTTGCATCCTCTTCAAGGCGAATAAATACTTTTTCATACTTCTCTGCAACATCCAACATAATGTAACAAGAATTCCACCTAGTAGGCACATCAAGAATTATGGCCTGTTTACTAGGAATTTTTAACTCCTCGGTTATGCTTTTGAAAAGAGCCAATATTGAAGGTGAACTTCTCAAAAATTTGTAGGAAGATCTGATTCTAGAAATTGACGTCGATATTTACTTTAAACCATCACGAACAATATGGTTTAAAATATGTGCACAACATCTAACATGAATATACTATCCATTAAGGATAGACCCATTCCAATCATTAACCCTCCTCGCCAAATAACTGATCGTTGTATTATTAGAAGTAGCATTATCCACTGTAACAGTGTTAATCCTTTCAATCTCCCATTGTTTCAATGTCTGTTCTAATACTCGGCCAATTTTTTCTCCTTTATGATCCACAACAATAAAAAACCAGATGATT
The DNA here is from genome assembly GCA_963277665.1 of Viscum album. NCBI lineage: Eukaryota > Viridiplantae > Streptophyta > Magnoliopsida > Santalales > Viscaceae > Viscum > Viscum album. The sequence goes on from OY728166.1 coordinate 1,473,870,254, forward strand.
TTTTTATTCAATATCCAATTGTCATCAATAAAATGTGCAGTCACACACATATAATTCAAATTCTGAATTGAAGTCCATGTATCGGTGGTAAGACATACCATGTGAGAGAACATATCAAACATAGACTTCAATTTTTCTTTCTCAGCCAAATATAACTGCAAGAAATCCCTAGCAACTGTTTGCCTATATGGAACTTGAAATTGAGGTTGAACAACTTCAATAAATTCTCTAAAACCTTGATTCTCAACATACTTAAATGATAACTCATCAATGATTATCATTTTAGAAAGAGTTATTCTACACTCTTCTTGGTTAAAATGAGCTACTGAAATTTTAACCATCCCATCATCCTCATCTTCACACTTCTTCCTAAGACCAAGAGTGGTTTGACTTTTGTCAAGATTTTTGTGTGGATTTTTTTTGCACCTTATCTAATGTCTATTTAGATTACTAGTTCCCTGTTGGCCAAATGTGAAAGCATAATCTTTTACACAATAATTACAAATAGCTCTACCATTTTTCTTATGAAAATGATCCCAAGCTTGAGAAATTCTAGAACCAGTAGGAGATTTAGGAATTGTTACCTTTTCAGGAGACCCATTACCCTCACATTCTTCAACTGGTATATTACTAATCCCCTCCTATTTCTATTGAATGCGTAGTTAGAGTAGACCCCATCTGACTTTGGGTTCTTGTGCCAACTATAGTATTAGAACCACTTATTTTATCACCTTCCATGATCGCTAGCTGTTGTCAAAGGGAATAATTAATGAAATGAAAATCCATAAAGTCCTAAAAATTGACAATAATCATAAAAGGCAAGTCTCACCACCATGATTCTTACTCAAAAATATCCTATACAATCACATAAAAAACGTGACAACTCATAAGCCAAAAATAATCAATGATCACAACATAATGTATAATCCATGTAGAAACACACAAGGAGCTAATGAAACATGTTTCTCTTGGAGTTCATACATTGAACCTTCTATCAATAAGTTAACGGTGACACAACTCATCACCCAAATTACTTTCAAAAAGCCTCATTGGTGGTGACAGATAGACCCACTAGCTAGTTATAACATTCTACTATGGTATGGGTGTCTATCCAAGTTATTACACTCAGGAAACATTACTAAAATTTACACTTGGTAACCTAGGTTCCTCATGTTTTGGATAAAAAGATATAGTTAACATAAAGAAAATGTTTTAATGTGAGATGAACACTTCCCTAACGAATTATAACAAAATAATAAAATAAAATTTGACCTCTAACACACACACCCTCTTAAATGTAATATATTGACTCATCCAAAACTAGGAAACATGAATCAAAATTCATATAATCAAATGAATTCTCATAATTATAAACAATTGGTGATAGATAACACACTCATCAATGGTGTAAAAGGAAGATAAATTCTAAATAATCACCAACCAAACTCAAAGCACTAATAAGGGTTTTCGAATAAAAATTGCTTACCAATTAGTGAACTAAGTGAACTAATCCAGACCGCACACACACGCAGCAATAGGCAGTAGGAGGAGGTGCCACAAAGAAACCCAAAATCCAAGTTTTTCAATCCCAATCTTATTTTAATCCACCTTTAAAAGAAAGATAAATACTAAAAAATCAACAACCAAATTAAATTCAAAGCCCTTCCACCACTAATAGTAATAGGGGTTACAGAAATTTCTTACTGTTGTTAGTATGTTATACAGGAGGAGGAGGCGCCGCAAGCCAAGGTTGGGGAACTCGGGGAAGGAGGAAGGAGGAAGGAGGAGAGGGAGGATATGGTTTTGTCTGACTACAACTGGCGAGGGAAGGAAGGGAGAGTAGGGGGTTTCATTCGACAACAACTCACGGGGGAAGACAGTAGGGGGGGTTCGTTTCGTCTGACCGCAACTCGAGTAGGGGCCGACACGGGAGAGAGAGGAGGAGGGCGAGAGTGCGAGGGAGGATAGGAAAGAATCGTCGATCGCGGCTCGCGAGGGAAGAGGAATATGAGGGTAGGGTTTTCTCGGTCGGGGGGATTGGAGGGTGAGAGCGCAAGGGAGAGGAAAGAATTGTCGGGTCGGGGGGCGAGCGAGGCCGGCCCTCCCTGCGTCGCGGCTAAGTTTGAGATCAGGATTTTTTTTTGGTTGGGAACCCATCGGGTCACGGGTCGGGTCGGGTCTAAATGACCCCAAACCGAGACCCGACCCGACCCATATAAAATTGACCCGATGTGAACCCGACCCGTTGGTTTTTTTTGTAACCCGACCCAACCCGACCCAACCCGGTCGGGTCGGGTCAAACCCGTCGGGTCGGGTCAAGTCTGGACACCCCTAATGGAATGTATAAAGGATGAAGTTAATGAAATTACGTAACATATATATCATGTGATATTATACTGTAATTATAATATACCTATGTATTATTATGTTTTCATTCTTTTAAAAATAAAATAGAAATGAAAGTATCATTCATGCGTACATACAGCTTACCGTCTCCATGAACGGTGTGTTTCATTTCTTAACTCCAAATGATATGGAATATAATAAATTCATATACACTGGATATATATGATATATAAATCATTAATATCATTCTGGAGATAATGTAATTTTTACCACATAGACAATTTGTAATTATAACAAGTTCATTTTTGACTAAAGTTCCGAACATCGACCAAATGTACACTATGAACTCAAATAATTCACTAATTATTATAGCAAGGTAATAAGTGATATAAAAAAGGATTATTAAACTTTAAAAATGTTATTAAGGAAGAATATATTAACTTAAGTTTATTATTCAGGAAGAAAACAGAACATACGAGTCAAGTCGGACATGAGGTAAGGGGATTCTTATGTCACTTTTAATTCCGTGATATTTCCATTGTTCACCACTTATTTATTGAATGTGGTGTATTGTGTACTGAAATTTGATATATATTATCATTATTTTATTTATATTCATGGTATTATGTGAATCATTTGGTGGTTATTAATTTTTCTTCATATGACTCGATTGATTACTACGTGGTAAGGTTTTTTTATCTCACTTTTTATTCCCGTGAGATTTATGCTATATTTGCCACTATTTCCTTTTGTGTGGTGTATGTACTACCCATTATTTTATTAATTATGTAATATAATGTAATTTATGGGTATTTAAATCTTAATGGTATGATCCTTATTTCATGGGGGTTATGTTTCATAAGTTACAGAATCAGTAAAGCAACCTTTCACCCTCCTCTTTTTAAAAGACTTCTTTTTGTTATGTCTTTAAATTTACATCTTCTTATGTCAGGATATGTTATTCTATATCCTTATTACTATAGGTTTTATGTCCAAGTGATGAGATAATCTTTTCTATCTCATCAACGCATTCTATTAATTTTAAAGTGACGTTGTTAGGCTGTCGAATTTCTATAAGGGAACTTCTTTACCCAATGTCAATTATTTGGCATAAACTTCTACTTCTTGATTATGCCGTGCTATAAATATGTGTGAATGACCTATGATTTTTTACACTTAATATCCACTTTTATTGGGTGTATTCATATTTTTAACACATAATTATTTAATTGATTTATCCTTAATCTAAGGATACCCTCTTTATATGGGATTTCGTCTCAATGTACTTTCCAATTGGGACTTCATTGTTGTTATGCTCCAATTCACTTTTATTTGGTGTATATGCTGTACTTTTACATATTATATCATGAATAATTTTATTCTCATGATATTATAATGTTTTTATTACCTCAATTATTTGTATTCATGCGTCTCTTATTTTCTTAAAAACTCTTTAACTAAAATATCAGTTTAAATGTTTTAGGGAATTATTAATCTAAATATTTCTCTTTAATGTCCATGTTTTAAAAATGGTTTTGAGGATTTATATATATATATATGGAAATTAATGTTTTAAAATGATAATTCCTTTAAAATATTCAAAAGTGGTATAGGACACTTTGATTCAAAAATTTCTGTTTAAATGGTTTTGAAAATGGTTTGATAAAACATTTATTATTTCAATATCTAGAAATTATTTCTTGTGATTGCAAATGAAATTTTATTAGTGAAAGATTTATATTTTCAATATTTTATGTGTTATTATGGTACTTGGACATTTGATGGGTGGTTACGTGATAAACCATATGACGGGTGGTGCCGTGATAAACCAGGACGAGTGGTTACGTTATAACCTCCAATGCATTGGGTATGGAAGTCAGTCGTATAGCTATTCCATTTAGTGATTTGTGTGGAAGTTGACTGTATGGTTATTCCACTTAAGAATGTTTATTTATGAAGTTACCTTTATTTGTTATGTGTGGTTTATATGGGTTTTATAGTAATATTTTGGTTACAAAATGGTAAGCAATGATCTTTTATTCAATAAAAAGTATTTACTACTTTATAAAGGTGAAAATTATTACTTATGATAAAGTATTCATGGTTTACTTTTTTGTTTTGAAAAACTAACAATTTTCCTTCTTTGTGTGTCCCTTAATGAGATTTTTATGCTCATCCCAAGTTTGGAAATGTTTTTCAAAAGACATAAAGATGAATAGAGTCAAGGATGAGATAAAGGAAAAGTCTTGATGTCTAAGACATGGAACTAGACATGACTCTTTTTTTCAAGAGTTTATATTTTGTGGATAAAATAGAAACTGATTAGAATTGCATACATTGAAATTTTTGAGATGTAATGAACTTTTTATTCCTAATTATCCAAAACTTTAATCCTTAAAAGATCCTCAATGTCAATTATTCATTTAATTCAAGATTATGTAATGCTTAAGGTCAAGTCCTTATAGTTGGTATCAGAGGTCGGTTTTGATAACTTTTGAGGTTAGGGTGTTATTTAAGAACAAGTGACATAACCATAATGGTTAGCATATTAGAAAGAGTCATAGTTATTTTAGATAAATTGAATGAGTTTAAAATGACATGAATAAGTATATATTAGTATTTATCCTCATCATAAGATGTTATATGGTGATTTTACTAATATACTCACACTGACCTTTTTGGTTTTAGTAAATGGAGGGATCTAGAAGGCACCAAAGTGACAATGGATGTGATAAAAACTGTGATAGTTTTATGATTGAGAAGCTGAATGAAATGGAAGCTACTATGAGAAATCTTGTGGTTATTCTCAACCAACTTTCTGAAGTCATGATTGACCACATGAACCTTGGTGATTTTTGTAAGGCATCGTATATGCGTGAAATAAATCCCTATAGAAGTTCAGGTAATAATCATAAAGGTAAGTATGTTAAAAAAACATATGTGTCAAGGATGTGGAATGAAACACTATGGAAAATGATTCAAAGGGATGGGAAGATGCTATAGATGTGGTAATAAAGGTTATAAATTAAGAACCTTCCATGGAAAAAGGAAGCATCCAGTTGACTCCATGAAAGTGAAAGAAGTTCCTTCTGAAGGATCAATTGAATTTTTTAAATGTGGTACTCATGGTCATTAAACAAATATATGTCCTACGAAGAAGGTTCGAGAATGGGATCAACAAGATCATACAAATATATGTTTACCAATTCCTAATGCCATTCCTATTGAAGACGAGGAAACTGACAATGACCAATGGAATGTATGAATTATTTCTTAGCTGATGTTTTGACATTATGGAATCTTAGGATATGATTCATGATTTTGTTTATAAGAAATAAGTATTTCAGAATAATTTGGTAACGAATGGTTAATGGATCATGAAGAAAATTGTAAGAAGTCAACATATAAAGGATTCAAAAGTTATGGTAGAATTTAAGATGATGAAATGCTTAAAAGTATTAAGTATCTTTTGATGATGGTAATACATTAGAATACTTTTTATAGTATGTGTAACACTAATGTTTGATATATGAAAATGGTATTAAAGGTATAGTTATATTTTCTTTTGTGGAGTAATGGTCGAAATTTTATTTTGGAAGAATCTATGTTTTTGTTATGGACATATAGTGATATGGGTTATTTATGGAAATGATTAACCTATCATAGATAATATGTGATTAGGTTAATTACACTTCAGTATGAGACTTTAAGAGTAGTCGATGTTATTTGGAGATAAATTTTATGATTTACTGTGGAAGACTATGGGAATAAATCCTTCTGGGTTTTGGGTTTCAATCTTAGTTTGGATTATTTTGAAGAATTTGATGGACAACTATTTATTGAATGGTCTTTGTTGAACTTTGGGTTTTGTTTAACAATCTTTGGAGATTAAGAGTAGTTTTTCTTTTTGTAAAAGATTATCCTTTTTAGGATTATTTGATCTTGTAATAAACATTTTGGTTTTGGTTGATGTCTAAAGACAAGGGAAATATATAGTTCATCTTTTTGGGATTATGTGATAATCTAGAAGTTGATTCTAGCACTTTTAGTGTGACCAAGTCAGTTTGAATACTCATCCACTACTACAAAAACTGGCATTAGCGATCGCCAAAAGTGGTCTCTAATGGTCATTAGTGACCGCTTTCCGACCGCTTATGGCCGTCGCAGTTGGCCCAATGCTAAAGGCCATTAGATACTGCCATAAGCGGTCGCTATAGGCCCCATCTAGAGTATCAATAGTGACCGCTTGGTGGTCACTAATGATTCTGAAAAACATACCAGAAAGCAACTTCCAATGGCGGTCTCTAATGGTTATGCAATAAAAAACCAATATCTACCGCCATAGGCGGTCGCTAGTCTGGAGAATTTTTTAAAGAAAACCTGCATTCCAGCATTCAGAATCCAGTACCCAGAAAAAAAACATAAGAAATATCCTACAAAAAACCTGCATTCCAACAGCTTGAATAACCAGAACAAAAAATCCAACTGGAATGTATTATTATAAACCAGAATAAAATAATGGAGTTAGACATGTGTACAATTCAAATTGAGGATGCAACATTGTATGGTTGCATGAATATGCATAAGATCAAACATTAGAAGGAAGATGCATATTTTTTTATTGTTTCATATTGAACAGAGTATCTAAATATGTGAAAATGTTGTATTGGAAGAAGATGAAGTTGGGATTTGTGATCTTACCCAAAGTATCTAAAAAACAATGGGGTATGAAGGCACATATATCATGAAACATAATGAGCAATATACCATGCATATATCAATGTAATTTCGTTAAATTTGTTCAAATATATGTATAACACCCTTGAATAATGAGTCTTGATTAATAAAAAAACTGAAAAAACGATCTACCAAAAGGAGAAGAAAACTTCCATAATGAGGGGTACTAACACCTATCACATATAAATATGTAATAAGATTAAAAAAAGGTAGAATGAAAAAAAAGAGAAGAAATGACCACATAAACACTAATAGAGTAAGAAGATAGAAAGGATAAAAAATACAGTTTCATATTAACACATAATAAATTAACACTTATTAAAATGAATTAGATAGTGTTAAAAATGGAAAAAAGATGAAAATTAGAGAATAAAAAATCTACAAAGTGGAGTTTTATTTACGGAATCGAGTGCAACAGCAAGAATAAGAGTCCACCTTTGAGGGAAATTCTCAAAAAAATGGATTTATGCATTATATAAAGAATAGAGATAGAAATATTGGTTACAAGCCTATGAACATAGAAACCTCACGATGATCTTCTTTCCATAGAAAAAGAAAATTTCAAAAAAATTTGCACTGAAGCTATTTTCATTAAGTAGTTCAAGGTGTCCTACCTTTCACCTTGAGTTGGGATTCCTATAGTTATCCTTGGATATGGGTTATCCTTGTTTTTGGGATTCAACATCGAGTCATGAATTAATTTGGATCACTACAACTTTATTTGGAATGGTTCTAGCTATAAAAAGAAATTTTACATAGTGTCATTGAAAAAATGTTCCAAACCCACATATTTTAGTGGAAATAGCATTAAAAAATTAATATTATTCAATGGGTCTCTCATTTATAGTTACATATGGCATCTTATATAGTTACCAAATAATTCATTTACCTTTATGAATGAAATTTATATTGAGAGGATTCTAAGAAGAATGTTTTTCTACATGGGATCTTCTATTTGGCTTACTATTAGAGGCTATTAGAGATCCATTATTCCACATGAATAATGGTCTCTATCTAGGTAGTCTCATCTGAATTTTTAGACCAAAAATTGGATGTAGAAACCCATTAACTCCACATGGATATTACCTCCACATGGATAGTTCCACTAAAGTTGGAAAATATGTCTATTGCGAATTCAGTTGATCATCTTGATCAGATTAAAGATCTTATCCCCATGGATTATGCTAGGATGATCTAAATTTATGTATTTAATGACTATAACCACTACTTTTAGATGCCATTCCTTTTAGGAAGACTCGATACTAAGCTATTGTATACCCATATTTGTGGAAATATAGTAAGGCCTCCTTCTTGGATTAATAGATTAAAAAAAATCTAATTATTTCATCAAGATTTATTTAAATACGGAGGATCTTGAACAAATTATAAATGTCAACACAGATAACGTATAATGTTCCAGAGATTAAGAGAAATTTGATCCAATGGAATCATCTAAATGATTACAGTGAGTAAAATTAGCAGAATAAAATGAATGAAATTTAAAATTCAAAACCAATGTAATGCTCTAAAAATAGGGTTACTTATTTTGGAATTTGAAAAAAAATGGGGGTGAAAGATACCATAGAAATTGGGCACGTCCACAGCGGAGGGATTGACCATATTTGAATGTAGCTACAAGCGAGAGAAGGTTCATACCTAAGTATCCAGATCATCAATTGTCAAAATCATTGGGGGGGATTTGATGGAGGAAGTGTGATGAAATTGGAGATAAAAATCAGAGAAGCCCTACCAAATCGTGAGAGCATTATTGCTAGAATTATATCATGGATAAAACTGAACACCCAAATTGGGAAAATAATTATATAACCCAACAATAAATGGAAGTATATAAAAAAAACCCAAACACACACATATATGCAGAATACATATATTTTTAGTCCCATGTTTCATGACATTGGAATATATATGATCTATATATATCGAACATAAAAGATGGAAAAAAGGGGATAAATTGGAATACAAAACATATATATATCTTATGTATGCAAATCATATATGCAGAACACATATATATAGAGCATATATATATGTTTCAGAAAGTATAATTCGGGATTTCCCTAGCCACAATCAATGTTTTATTCCTTTAAGGGGATGAAAAAATCTATGTATAGTAGAGTATGAGTCGAGCTTTGTCGGAAGGGAAGAAGAATAAAAACTGATAAACAGAGTATGATACACAAAATCAAAACCCTAAAACCGAAATTAGGGTTTACATAATAGGGAGATAAATCTAAAATTAGGGATTACCTGAGGGGATGGTGACGATTGTAGGCAGCGGCCGGATTAGAGGCGGTGGTAGAGAGGAGTGGCGGTGCCTCCGACAGGGGGTGCAACGATCGGGTATGGTGAGGCAGTGCGAAGGAGAGGGCAATGGCGATGGGTGAGGTGAGACAGCATGACAGAGAGGCAGCGATGAAGGCCGACAAACAAGGAGATGGTGGGAGAGGGAGATGGTGGGGGGGATGCGGTAGCGGCAGAGGCGTCGCTGTAGTGTTTCAAAAGGTGATAGGGAGAATCGGCGACCGTAGAGGGGATTGAGGGTGGAAGTAGAGGGTGAGCAAGGGGTGGTGACAACGTCCGACATGGCGAGAGGGGTGGGTGGCAGTCGCGGGTCTTTCCGCGAAGGGATGGGGTCTGGGGTCGGGGTCGGGGTACATTAGGGTTGGGGGGTGATTATGCTGCATATTTTTTTAATTGAGGTCAGCGACCGCCAAAGTGGGTCGCTGATGCCCACCTTTAGATACCGCCAATGGCGGTTGCCCGTTCCGCCAGACTCAGAAGCCTAGATTTCTTGTAGTGATAATTTGGAGAAAAGATGAGTTTCTGGTAGAAATTTAGTAAAGTATGAAATTCTACATGACAAGTAAGTATGTTTCCTTATGTTTTTAGTTAATCTCAGAAATAAATTCCTCAATGAAAAGTAACTTAAAACAAAAACATTGTCTGTTAACAATTCCTACTGGGGAATGAAGGACTGTTTAACCGATCATAAGTTTGTGATTTTCTGGAGGTTAACTTTCTCCTAAAATTTTTTTCTATCACTATCCATCCGAACCTGATGGTTTTTTTCTTCCATATCAATGTTTTCTTACATGGAATCCTAGTATGGGTTTTCTCAGGTGAGCTTTGTACTTCTCTTTCTTTATTTTAAAGTGGTAGTTTTAATGACATTTCATTTCAGTGTGGGAATTCCAATTAAGTTTTGAAGACCAATTTTAAAATTGCGAGGACACCATTTCCAAAAGGGGGGAAGGATGTAACATCCCACGTAAATAAAGAATATGAAATTTTCATATTTATTAATAATTTTGAATTAAATATTAATTTTACTTTAAAGGGGATGCTATGTTTGATAGCGTACCTGATACAAACAAACGGGTTTCTTTGAAATCTTATGTTGCACACAATGTTGAGTCATACTGAAAAATAATATTAAAATATTATTTTTAATGGTAATTAATGTAACACTCCGACCCCAGTTACCCAGAGTCGGTGCATTATTACATAACATTGGCTTGATTACCAGGAATCATGTCCCGAAGGTCCGATTATTTTAGTATTCTTAGAAACACTAGATATATTCTTAAGACTTACAATTACATCATAAAATGAAAACTAAAACTACATCTTGTCTTCATATCCCCTCATACTATCCCTACAGATCATTCATAAAATACTTCTTCACATCCTGGGAAAAATAAAACATTGAACGGGGTGAGCTCATATGCTCAGTAAGGATAACAATATAGAGAAAACATTCATAAATAAGTATAAACATTTAAGGCAATATATAACTAAAACAAAAGCCTTTTAAACTTGAACTTCAGCATAACATGGAAAAAATAAAATGAAGTAATTCCATTTACTTATTCACATGGATATTCTACTAGTCGAATAGTCACATACAATATCAATAACCACTTTCATAATGATGGAATGCATAATTTCAGACTATCAAAACCACATAGTCAAGGCCTTGTGCCAAGACTACAAATAAGATTTTGTAAAGGCCTTGTGCCAAGACACTAGTTTGTCTCATGAGACCTACTGATGCATCGAGGATCTATATCGGGCTCCATCCTTCACTTATTAAGTCCAATGCATTCCTCATATGAACAGGTATAAACATAACATAAACATTCGTATTAAAAATAGCATACGAAATGTCAATAATTTCTCCATAAACCATGAATGATATAAAAATAACACATCCCCAGTCAAACATATCAAAAAACCTTCAATACTATATGGATGTTTTGTATCATAATAAATAAACTTCAAATAATCTTAAAATCCATCAAAGGATGTTGACATAGATGAAATCGAAACTATTTGAGAGAAATATCTCTTTTTTTGAAATCATTAAAAAGCCACATAATTAAAAAATTTACTTTGAAAATATTCTTATAACCTTGTAAGGGAAGCTTCGATGATTTTATAATGGCGGAAAATAGTCGTACCCACTGTATAAGTTAAAAAAATACATTCTTACCTTAATTTTGTCGAAAAGGTTAAAAAGTACCTTGTTTTGAAAATGACAGAAAGATTCCTGTATAAACTTATTATAAAAAGTAAAACAATGGTATAAATGACTTTCACCCATATTCTGTAAAATAGTAAGAATGTTTTGAAATACATTTTTAAGAAACATGGATGTGGATGATAAAGAGGTCCCAGTAGATAATTACATATAAACAACCTCAAATAATGAAGAGATTGTGAAATAAACCCTTAAATTGTACTTTTCCTTGGTTGAGGGTAGTTTAAACTCCTGTATAATGGTTAAATAGTTGTTATTAAATTATAAAATAATCATATACATTAATATGATATCATATATTATCTTTTAACATTGCTTTGTTAATAATATCTTATTATTATCGTCGTTTCGGGTGTTAACTTGTTTTATTTTATATGTTTTGTTACATAAGACATGATTTTTAGGGATAGGTTGTATCTTATTAATATACAGAATTATATCAAGTTCTTAAACATTATTTTTAATCATCAAATGAGAATTATACTTGAATGGATACAATGGAGAATGAATCTCATCGCATTCGTGGAGACGGTAGTCCGTACGTACGCACGAGTGACAATATCATTCTTTTGATATTAAAATAATATATAATTGGATGGTATATCATGTATACAGAATCATTATCATGTTATATTTATTATTTACATGAACTAAACATCATTATTATACCCATCTAAATAATAATGTTTTGAGTATTAATTACACCATGACGTGGAGACGGTAATCCATACGTACACATGTATGGTGACATGTCATTCAAAGGATGGATAGAATACTGAATATGGTTTTACCATATTTATAATAACATTACAATATATATAATATACTAGAGTTATTATTTTAGAATGTAAATAACAAAGAAAGAAGAAGTTGAAGAAGAAAGGAACTTGAAAGAGGGTGGTGAAAACATTACCTCTTTTTCAGGTTCTTCCTTTTGATTGGATCAAAAGGGATCCATAGGTTAGTTTTCTGATCAAAGTAAGGCCTCTAGGTTGAATTTAGAGAGGTTGGGAGGATATTTTGGCAGAGATTGGATGAGAAAAATTGCTTTTAAGGTGTGAATTAGTGAGAAGGGGGAGTTTTCTTTTATAAGAGGGGTGAGGGGCTCCTTTGGAAAATCTAGAAATATTATTTTATAATAAATATATATTTGGTTTATAATGGATACAAAGTGGATTATTTAATGTTTAAGGTGGTTATAGGTCTAAAAAAACTCAACCAATAGATTTTAGACAGGTTTGGGTCACATTATTAACCTTATCTTTTAGTTTTAACTCTTAGTTAATTAGTTTGACATTTACCATGTCTCTTTGTATTTTTATATTATATGGTTAATAAACTTACTATAAACTTTAAAGAGACCATCAAGTGGTCCATTAATGATACAACTATCATAATAAAAGTCCTTTGGCTGAACCTTAGATTTTTAAGAATAGAATATGAATTAATAATATAATATTTGTTTTAAAAACTCTTTTATGTCAATTTTGATACTATATGGAATTTGATTTTTGGAAAACTCGTAATAGCATTATTACTTCGAAAAATATTAATTAAATAAATACTAACATGTCATATTATCCTATAAAATTAGTTTAATTCATTAAAAGTCTCAAATTACATTTATTTGGATATTTATAATATCACTTATTTAAATATTTCATTAATTCGGTAATTGCCGCATCACTGTTGTGTCATAAATAAATTAAATTATTTAATGTCTAAAAATTTCAAATAAAATACAATTATATAGGAAATCATTTTATTTTTCTAATGAATAATTACAATCTAATTTATCTTATTTATATCCCTATATTAAAAATGTTTTAGTAATTAAACGTTTTAGTTTACCTCTTTTAACTCTTCTTTGAATTAAATAACAATAAATGTCCTAATCTAATCCAAGTTGACCTAAATGATAATATTTTATTTCTAAGGTTGTTTTTGGTCGAGATACACTTGTAAAATAGAATTAGGACATCTTTTAGGGTAATATTAATATCATTTTTATCCTTAATTATCCTATTTACTTTTAACCGTGGTAAATAAAAGTAAAAATTTACTATTCACCAAAAATTATTTTTATCTTATTGAACCACATTTTACTCCTTGATATTAACTATGTCTCTCTGATTTTTGAAATTCCACTCATAGAAGTGGTAAAATTAAGTTTTATGTGAATTTCCAAATATTTCTAGGAGGTGGGTAAAAGACAGTGAAAAGTTCCATACAATTTTTATATGTCTAAAATTATTCTAAACTAAATCCAATGAATTATATTGAACTTATATATGTATTATGTATCTATTTTGACCTTAATTAAATTTAAATAAAATAAATAAATATTTAAATAAAAATTCGGTTTTAAACTATAACTCAGTGTTTTTCACTATTCATCAAAAATTGAAAGTTTTCAGAAAAATACCAAAAATTCACCCTAAGCTAATTTCGATATTCTGATCCAAAAATGAATTCCATTTTGAAAGATAAAATTTATAAAATTTCAAAAATTAGGTATTACAATTCATAATGGCTAGTTTGATTGGTTGTGGTGTGTGTTAGAACTCGAAGTTGCGTACAACACACGTTACTGTATTATTCAAAGAGAAGTGTATCGTGGAAGCTTGTGGAGTTAGAGTTAACGCCTAGCCATTGTATTGGTGGGAATTAATATAACTAACTACAATATGATTATACATTTTTTATAAATGTTTTTACATTCATCCAATAAAAGTTAAAGGCTAAAAATGTGAATGAATCTAATTTTAAGCGTAATTATTTTTAAAAGGTCGATTTAACGCCTTCTGATAGAGAACCCTTCTTAAATCTAGTTTTTGTCACTTTTATATGTTCTATTTGACAAAATAAAATTCTTCTTTATAATTTGGACATCAAAATTTACTTTGGGTAATTTCTGGTATTTTTTTGATAAAATGCATTTTTTTAATGAATAGTGAAATATAATGTTTTTTAATTCAAAAGTGCCTTTTAATCTAATTTATTTATATGGTTGGATTTTCTTTTTAATTGGTTTTATTGTTTAATTATATTATACTTTTACTATTTAATCCAATGTTGGTCATTGAAATTAATATCACTTTGAAATTGGACATAAACAAATATCAATCTTTTCATAGTTATTGTTTCTTAAAAACACGCTATTTTTTTGACAACGGGAATTAATTTTAAATTAATTAATGAAACTTCTATGTTTTGAATTTTTAAAATAGACATAATTTTTGAATTCAGAATATCAAATATAGCTTAGGCTGAATATTTGGCATTTTTCGGAAAAACAACAATTTTTGATGAAAAGTGAAATCACTTAGTAATAGTTAAAAAACTTACTTTTTCATTTAAATGAAATTTTACCGCATCTATGAATTGAATTTTGAAAATACAACATACATGGTTCTTATTATATGTAAAATTTGGTTCAATAATATGAAAATATTTTTTGGTGAATAGGAACTTTTGACTTTTATTTTCTACGGTTAAAGGTAAATCGGGTAATTCAAGGTAAAAATAATATCATAATAATACAAAATTACCTTAACACTTATCCTAACCTTATTTTATGAGTAATGTCCTACCATTAGAATCCTTGGGTCGATTTTGGCACCCCATGGAGCCACTTAGGAGTGATAATGTCACTTTAGATTAATTAACTTAAAGTAAAGGCAAAAATGGCATAAACAAATATCTTTTAGTAAATTAATTTTTACATGGGGTTATATAAGTCATATGTTTTAAAATAAATATTAATTGTAAATATAAAATGATTTCCTACATTATTTTATTTTTTTTATAATTTTTAATATTCAAAAAAATTAAATTATTTACGACACAATAATGATGAGTATATATCTCATTAATAAATGGTTTAAATAAATATGATTATAAATATTAAAACAATATCCAAAACCTGTCAAATTATTATTGGATGATGTTATTTCGACCATGATTAATCTTATCTTTGATGTTAATTAGTTTTGGAACTTAAAAACCGAATATCATTATATAATAAAATAATATTTTCACACCTTCCTAAAGAGCCCCTCCTCCCACTTATAAAACGCCCTCACTTAAAACTCATTCCTCACACCTCTAAAGCCCCTTGTCTCATCCAAAACTTTCCCAAATAAGCTCTCAATATCCCTATCCTCCTCCTAGAATCCTTACCTTAGGCAT
Organism: Viscum album; assembly: GCA_963277665.1. Classification (NCBI taxonomy): domain Eukaryota; kingdom Viridiplantae; phylum Streptophyta; class Magnoliopsida; order Santalales; family Viscaceae; genus Viscum; species Viscum album. The sequence goes on from OY728166.1 coordinate 1,473,886,089, forward strand.
AATTCACTTCAAGAAGTCCTTTTGGTTCAAACAAAATGGAGTTACCCAAATTAAAGGTAACAATTTCTCTTAACTTCTTTTCTTTTATTTTACCTCTCCAACCCCTGAACTCTTTTTATTCCATTATTTTATAACAAAACAATTATCCTCATTATACTAGGATGTTTTTATGAGAATTATTATAAATACACTTACACACACCTCCATCTAATGGGTTAAGAACATATTGTTTCTCTGGATGGAAAACTAACGCCTCACGAAATGATGATTGTTCAAATATCTCTAACCGCCTCTCATGGTGGCCATTTTGATGAAACTGTATTTATATATGATATAAATTATATTTTTTTCTTCTATATTCTTCTGTAATATTTATTTACAAACATACCTTTATTCTTTCCAATATGTGTAAACATGATAATTTCACTCTAGGAAGTGCGGACTACCGCCCCCTCAAGGAGATATGATTCATTTATGAAAAAAATGGGACGTATAAAGGATAGAGTTAATGAAATTATGTAACATATATATCATATGATATTATAATGGAATTATAATATACCTATGTATTATTATGTTTTCATTCCTTTAAACATTAAATAGAAATGAAAGTAGCGTTCATGCGTACGTACGACTTACTGTCTCCATGAACGTTGCGTTTCATTTATTAACTCCAAATGATATAGAATATTATAAATATATATACACTAGATATATATGATATATATGATATATAAATCATGAATATAATTCTGGAGATAATGGATTTTTTACCACAAGGACAATTTTTAATTATAACAAGTTCATTTTAGACTAAAGTTCCGAACATCGACCAAATATCAGCTATGAACTCAAATAATTCACTAATTGTTATATCAAGGTAATAAGTGAGATAAAAAAAGAATAATAAAATTTAAAAAATTTCTTAAGGAATTATAGATTAACTTATGTTAATTATTCAGGAAGAACGCAGAACATACGTGTCAAGCCGGACACGAGGAAAGGGGATTCATATCTCACTTTTAATTCTGTGAGATTTCCATTGTTCGCAACATATTTATTAAATGTGGTGTATTGTGTACTTCCATTTGATATATAATATCATAATTCTATTTATATTCATGGTATTCTATGAATCATTTTTTGGTTGTTAATTTTTCTTCATACGACTCAATTGATTGCTATGTGGTAATGTTTTTTTATCTCACTTTTTATTCCCGTGAGATTCTTGCTATATTTTACACTATTTCATTTTGTATAGTGTATGTACTGCCCATGATTGTATTCATTGTGTAATATAATTAAATTTAAGGGTATTTAAATCTTAATTTTATGATTCTTATTTCATGGGGGGTATGTTTCTTAAGTTACAAAACCAGTAAAGAAACCTTTCAGTCTCCTCTTTTTAAAATACTTCTTTTTTGTTTTGTCTTTTAATTTACATATTATTATGTCGGGATATGTTATTCTATATCCTTATTACTGTAAGTTTTATTTCCAAGTTATGATATTTTCTTTTCTATCTCATCAACTCATTCTATTAATTTTTAAGTGACACTTTTAGGCTGTCTAATTTCTATAAGGGAACTTCTTTACCCAATTTCAATTCTTTGGGTTAAACTTATACTTCTTGATTATGTCATGCTATAAATATGTGTCAATGAACTATGATTTTTTTACACTTAATAACCATTTATATTGGGTTTATTCTTATTTTTCACACATAAATATTTCATTGATTTATCCTTAATCTAAGGATACCCTCTTTAAAATGGATTTCGTCTCAATTTGTTTTTCATTGAGACTTTATTGTTGTTATGCACAAATTCACTTTTATTTGGTGTATATAATATACTTTGACATATAATATCATGAATCCTTTTATTCTCATGATATTATAATGTTTTGATCACCTCAATTATTTGTATTCAAGCGTCTCTCATTTTGTTAAAACTCTTTAACTAAAATATAGTTTTTAATTGTTTTAGAGATTTATTATTATAAATATTTCTCTTTAATGACCATGTTTTAAAAGTGGATTTGAGGATTTATATATATGTACATTAATGTTTTAAAATGATAATTCCTTTAAAATATTCAAAGTGGTATGAGACACTTGTATTCAAAAATCTCTTTATAAATGGTTTGATAAAGCATTGATTATTTCAATATCTCGAAATTATTTATTGTGATTGAAAATGAAATGTTATTAGTGAAATATTTATATTTTCAATATTTTATGTGTTATGATGGTACTTGTACATTTTACGGGTGGTTATGTGATAAACCATATAATGGGTGGTGTCGTGATAAACCAGGATGGGTGGTTATGTTATAACCTCCAATGCATTGGGTATGGAAGTCGGTCGTATATGTATTCCATTTAGTGATATGTGTGGAAGTTGACCATATGGTTATTCCACTTAATAATGTTTATGTCCAAATTTACCTTTATATGTTATGTGTTCTTTATAGGGGATTTTATGGTAATATTTTGGTTACAAAAGGGTAAGCAATGATCTTTTATTCAGTGAAGATTATTTACTACTTCATAAAGGTGAAAGGTATTACTTATGATAAAATATTCATGGTTTACTTGTTGTTTTGAAAAAATAACAATTTTACTTCTTGGTGTATCCCTTACTAAGCCTTTTATGCTCATCCCAAGTTTTGAAATGTTTTTCACAGGACTAAAAGATAAATAGGTTCAAGGATGAGATCAAGGAAAAGTCTTGTTGTCTAAGACATGAAACTAGAAATGAATATTTTTTTCAAGAGTTTATATTTTTTGAATAAAATATAAACTGAGTAGAAGTGTCTACTTTGAAATTTTTGAGATGTAATGAAATTGTTATTCCAAATTCTCTAAAACTATTAACCTGAAAAGATCCTCAATGTGAATTATTCATTTAATTCAAGATTATGTAATGTTTAATGTCGAGTCCTTATAGTTGGTTTCATAGGTTGGTTTAGATAACTTTAGAGGTTAGGGTGTTATTTAAGCACAAGTAACATTAACATAATGGTTAGCATATTAGAAAGAGTCATAGTCATCTTACATAAATTGAATGAGTTTAAGATAACATGAATAAGTATATCTTAGTATTTACCCTCATCGTAAGATATTATATGATGATTTCATTGATTTTATCACACTGACCTTTTTGGTTTTAGTAAATGTTTGGATCTAGTAGACACCAAAGTAATAGTGGATGTGATAAAAACTGTGATATTTTTCTGAATGAGAAACTGAATGAAATAGTAGCTACAATGAAAAATCTTGTGGTTATTCTCAACCAACTATCTAGAGTCATGATTGACCACATGAACCTTGGTGATTTTTATAAGTCATCGTATATGCGTGAAATAAATCCCTATGGAAGTTTATGTAATAATAATAAAGGTAAGTATGTTAAAAAACCTATGTGTGAAGGATGTGGAAAGAAACACTTTGGGAAATCCTTCAAAGGGATGAGAAGATACTATAGATGTGGTAATGAAGGTCATAAATCAATAACCTTCTATGGAAAAAGGAAGCATCCATTTGACTCCAAGAAAGGGAAAGAATTTCTTTACTAAGGATCAATTGAATTTTTTAAATGTGGTGCTCCTGGTCATTATACAAATTGTTGTCCTACGAAGAAGGTTCGGGAATGGGATCACTAAGATCGTACAAATATATATTTACCAATCCCTAATGCCATTACAATTGAAGATGAGGAAACTTATAATGACCAATGAAAGGTATGAATTATTTCTTAGCTGATGTTTTGACATTATTGAATCTTAGGATATGATTCATGATTTTTTTGTAGGAGAGAAGTATTTTAGTATAAGTTGGTAAATAATGGTTAATGTATCATGAAGAACATTGTAAGAAGTCAACATATAAGGGATTCAAAAGTTATGGTAGAATTTATGATGATGAAATGCTTAAAAGTGTTAAGTCACTTTTGATGATGGGATTACATCATAAGAATTTTTATAGTATGTGTAACTCTGAATTTTGATATATGAAAATGGTATTCCAGGAATAGTTATCTTTTCTTTTGTGGAGTAATGGTCGAAATTTTATTTTGGAGGAATCTATGTTTTTGTTATGGACATATGGTGATTTGAGTTATTTATGGAAATGATTAACCTATCATAGAGAATATGCGATTGGGTTAATTACACTTCAGTATGAGACTTTAAGAGTAGTCGATGTTATTTGGAGATAAATGTTATGATTTACTAGGGAAGACCGTGGGATTAAATCCTTCATAGTTTTGGGTTTCAATCTTAGTTTGGATTATTTTGAATAATTTTATAGACAACTTTTTATTGAATGGCCTTTGATGAACTTTGGGTTTTATTTGAAAACGTTGGAGATTAAGAGTAGTTTTTATTTTTGTAAAAAAATATCATTTTTTAGGATTATCTAATCTTGTAATAAACATTTTTGTTTTGGTTGATGTCTAAAGATAGAGGAAATATACAGTTCATCTTTTTTGGATTATGTGATACTCTAGAACTTGATTCTAGCACTTTTAATGTGACCAACAAGGTCCGTTTGAGTACTCCTCATTTGGAGAAAAGAAGAGTTTGTGGTAGAAATTATGTAAAGTATGAAAGTCTACATGAAAATTAAGTATGATTCGTTATGTTTTTATTTAAGATCATAAATAAATTCCTCTATTAAAAATAACTTAAAACAAAAACGTTGGAAATTAACGTTTCCTACTGGGGAATCAAGGACTATTTACCCATCACAAGTTTCTGATTTTATGGGGGTTAACTTTCTCCTAATGATGTTTTCTATCACTATCCATCAGAACTTGATGGTTTTATTTCTTCCATATCAATGTTTTCCTACATGATATTCTAGTATGGGTTTTCTCAGGTGATATTTTTACTTCTCTTTCTTTCTTTTAAAGTTATATTTTTAATGACATTTTATTTCATTGTGGGACTTCCAATTATGTTTTCAAGACCAATTTTAAAATTGTGAGGACTCAATTTCCAAAAGGGGGAAGGATGTTACATCCCACATAAACAAAGAATATGAAATTTTCATATTTATTAATATTTTTTAATTAAACATTTATTTTACTTTAAAGGGGATGCTATGTTCGATAGCGTACTCGATACACAACAACAGGTTTCTTTGAAATCTTACGTTGCACACAATGTTGAGTCATACTGAAAAATAATAATATAATATTATTTTAAAAGGTAGTTAACGCCTAGTAGTTGTATTGGCAGGAATGAATATAACTAACTACAATATTATTATACATTCTTGATAAATGTTTTTACATTCATACAATAAAATTTAGAGGCTTAAAATGTGAATGAATCTAATTTTAAGCAAACTTATTTTTAAAAGGTCGATTTACCACCTTTTGATGGATAAACCTTTTTGAATCTATTTTTTGTCACTTTTATATGTTATATTTTACAAAATAAAATTATTTTTTAGAATCAGTACATCAAAATTTACATTGGGTAAATTTTTGGTATTTTTCTGATAAAATTCATTTATAATGAATAGTGAAAAATACGGTATTTTAATTCAAAAGTGTCTCTTAATCTAATTTATTTATATGGTTGAGTTATCTTATTAATTGGTTTTAAAGTGTAATTAGATTATATTTTTACCATTTAATCCAATTTTGGTAATTGTAATTTATTTCACTTTGAAATTGGACATAAACAAGTGTCAATCTTTTGATAGTTATTGTTTCTTAAAAAAACACTATTTGTTTTGACAACAGGAATTAATTTTAAATTAATTAATGAAACATCTAGGTTTTGAATTTGGTAAAATATACATCATTTTTGAATTCGGAATATCAAATATATCTTAGGCAGAATTTTTGGTATTTTTCTGAAAAACATCAAATTTTTGATGAATAGTGAAATCACTTAGTAGTAGTTAGAAAACTGACTTTTTCATTTAAATGAAATTTTACCGCTTCTGTGAATTGAATTTTGAAAATCCGACATACATGGTTGTTATTAGCATGTAAAATGTTGTTCAATAAGATGCGAATAATTTTTGGTGAATAGTAACTTTTGACTTTTATTTTCCGCGGTTAAAGTTAAATAGGGTAATTCAAGGTAAAAATAATGTCATAATAATACAAAATTATCTTAACAGTTGTCCTAAACTTATTGGATTAGTGATGACCGACCATGGGAATTATTTGGTCGATTTTGGGACCCCATGTAGCCATTTGGGAGTGATAATGACACTTTAGATTAATTAACTTAAAGTAAAGGCAAAAATGAAAAAAAAACAAATATCTTTTAGTAAATTAATTTTTATATGGAGTTATATAAGTAATATTTTCTACTATAAATATTCATTGGAAATATAAAACTATTTACTACATTATGGTATTTGTTTTAGAATTTTTAATTATCAAAAAAATTAAATTATTTATGACACAATAATGATGTAGTATTTACCTCATTAATAAATGATTTAAATAAATGTGATTATAAATATTAAAACAATATCAAAAAGCTGTCCAATTCGTATTAGATTATTTTATTTAGACCATGACTCATCTTATCATTGACTTTAGTTTTTGACCTTTAGAAACCAAATATCATAATATAATAAAATAATATTTTCACACTTTCCTAAAGAGCCCCTCCCCCCCTTATAAAAATCCCTCACTTATAACTCATTCCTCACACCTCTCAATCCCCTTGGATCATCCAAAACCTACCAAAATTATCTCTCAAAATCCCTCTCCTCCTTCTAGAAGCCTTACCATAGGCATAAGGCCCTTCAAGAAGTCCTTTTGGTTCAAACCAATGGGAGTTACCCAAATTAATGGAAACCGTTTCTATTAACTTCTTTTCTTTTATTTTACATCTCCAAGCCCTAAACTCTTTTTATTCCTTTATTTTATAGAAACACCAGTATCCTCAATATAATAGGTTATTTTTATGATAAGTATTATAACTACACTTACACACACCTCCACCTAATGGGTTAAGAACATACTGTTTCCTTGGATGGAAAACTAACGCCTCGTGAAATGATGATTGTTCGAATATCTCCAACCGCCTCTCATGGTGGTCATTATGATGGCACTGTATTTATATATGATATAAATTATGTTTTTTTTCTATATTCTTTTGTAATTTTTATTAACAAACATGCCTTTATTCTTTCCAATATGTGTAAACACTATAATTTCATTTGCGGAAGTGCGGACTACCTCCCCCTCAAGGTGATATGATTCATTTATGAAAAAAATAGAATGTATAAGGGATGGAGTTGATGAAATTATGTAACATATATATCATATGATATTATACTGGAATTATAATATTCCTATGTATTATTATGTTTTCATTCCTTTAAATATAAAATATAAATGAAAGTAGCATTCATGCGTACATACGACTTACCGTCTCCATGAACGGTGCGTTTCATTTCTTAACTCCAAATGATATGGAATATAATAAATACATATACACTGGATATATATGATATATATGATATATAAATCATGAATATAATTATGGATATAATTTAATTTTTACCACATGGAAAATTTGTAATTATAACAAGTTTATTTTTTACTAAAGTTCCGAACATCGACCAAATGTCCACTATGAACTCAAATAATTCACTAATTGTTATAGAAAGATAATAAGTGATATAAAAAAGGAATAATAAACATTAAAAATTTCTTAAGTAATTAGATATTAACTTAAGTTTATTATTCAGGAAGAACACGGAACATACGAGTCGAGTCGGACACGAGGTAAGGGGATTCTTATCACACTTTTAATTCTGTGAGATTTCCATTGTTCACCACTTAATTATTGCATGTGGTGTATTGTGTACTGCCATTTGATATATATTATTATGATTCTATTTATATTAATGGTATTTTGTGAATCATTTGGTGGTTATTAATTTTTCTTCATACGACTCGATTGATTCCTACATGGTAAGGTTTTTTTATCTCACTTTTTATTCCTGTGAGATTAATGCTATATTTGCCACTATTTCATTTTGTGTGGTGTATGTACTGCCCATGATTGTATTAATTGTGTAATATAATTAAATTTATGGGTATTTACATCTTAATTGTATAATACTTATTTCATGGGGTGTATGTTTCGTAAGTTACAAAATCATTAAAGCAACCTTTCACCCTCCTCTTTTTAAAAGACTTCTTTTTGTTATTTATTTTAATTTACATTTTCTTATGCCGAGATATGTTATTCTATATCCTTATAACTGTAAGTATTATGTCTAAGTGATGATATACTCTTTTCTATCTCATCAAATCATTCTATTAATTTTAAAGTGACGTCGTTAGGCTGTCGAATTTCTGTAAGGGAAGTTCTTTACCCAATTTCAATTATTTGCGTTAAACTTCTACTTCTTAATTATGTCATGCTATAAATATGTGTGAATGAACTATGATTGTTTTACATGTAATATCCACTTATATTTGGTGTATTCTTATTTTCCACACATAGATATTGTATTGATTTATCCTTAATCTAAGGATACCCTCTTTATAAGGGATTTCGTCTCAACTTACTTTCCATTGAGACTTCATTGTTGTTATGCTCCAATTAAATTTTATTTGGTGTATATACTGTACTTTGACATAGTATATCATTAATCCTTTTATTCTCATGATATTATAATGTTTTTATTACTGCAATTATTTTTATTTAAGCGTCTCTCATTTTGTTAAAAACTCTTTAACTAAAATATCATTTTAAATGTTTTAGAAGTTATTATTCTAAACCTTTCTCATTAATATCCATGTTTTAAAAATGGTTTTCAGAATTTATATATATGGAAATTAATGTTTTAAAATGATATATCCTATAAAATCTTCAAATTGGTATGGGGCACTTTGATTCAAAAATATATTCTTAATTGTTTTTGAAAATGTTTTGATAAAGCATTGATTATTTCAATATCTGAAAATTATTTCTTGTGATTTCAAATGAAATTTTATTAGTGAAATGTTTATATTTGAAATATTTTATGTGTTATGATGGTACTTGGAAATTTGATGGGTAATTACGTGATAAACAATATGATGGGTAGTGTCGTGATAAACCAGGACGGGTGGTTACGTTATAACCTCCAATGCATTGGGTATTGAAGTCGGCTGTATGTCTATTTCATTTAGTGATTTTTGTCTAAGTTGATCGTACGGTCATTCCACTTAAGAATGTTTATGTCCCAAGTTACCTTTATATGTTATGTGTTCTTTATATGGGTTTTATGGTAATATTTTGGTCACAAAAGGGTAAGCAATGATATTTTATTCAGTGAAGACTATTTACTACTTCATAAAGGTGAGAAGTATTACTTATGATAAAGTATTCATGGTTTACTTGTTGTTTTGAAAAACTAACAATTTTACTTGTTTGTGTATCCCTTACTAAGCTTTTTATGCTCATCCCAAGTTTTCAAATGTTTTTCACAGGACTTAAAGATGAATAGGGTCAAGGATGAGATCAAGAAAAAGTCTTGTTGTCTAAGACATGGAACTAGACTTGACTCTTTTTTTCAAGAGTTTATATTTTTTGAATAAAATGGAACTGAGTAAAAGTGTCTACTTTGAAATTTTTTAGATGTAATGAAATTGTTATTCCTAATTTTATAAAACTCTAAACCAGAAAAGATCCTCAATGTGAATTATTCATCTAATTCAAGATTATATAATGTTTAAGGCGGGTTCCTTAAAGTTGGTATTAGAGGTCAGTTTAGATAACTTTAGAGGTTAGGGTGTTATTTAAGCACAAGTGACATAACCATAATGGTTACCATATTAGAAAGATTCATAGTTATCTTAGATAAATTGAATGAGTTTAAGATAACATGAATAAATATATCTTAGTGTTTACCCTCCTCATAATATATTATATGATGATTTTACTAATATACTCACACTAACATTTTTGGTTTTAGTAAATGGCTCGATCTAGTAGGCACCAATGTAACAGTGGATGTGATAAAAATTGTGATTGTTTTCTGAATGAGCAACTGAATGAAATGGGAGCTGCAATGAGAAATCTTGTGGTTATTCTCAACCAACTATCTAGAGTCATGATTTACCCTATTAACTTTGGTTATTTTTATAAGGCATCGTATATGCGTGAAATAAATCCATATGGAAGTTTAGGTAATAATCATAAAGGTAAGTGTGTTCAAAAACCTATGTGTCAAGGATGTGGAAAGAAACACTTTGGAAAATTCTTCAAAGGGATGGGAAGATTATATAGATGTTGTAATGAAGTTCATAAATAAAGAACCTTCTGTGGAGAAAGGAAGCATCCAGTTGACTCTAGGAAATAGAGAGAAGTTCTTTTCGAAGGATCAATTGAATTTTTTAAATGTGGTGCTCGTGGTCATTATAAAAATTGATGTCCTACGAAGAAGGTTCAGGAATGGGATCAGCGAGATTGTACAAACATATGTTTACCAACTCCTAATGCCATTCCAATTGAAGATGAGGAAAAAGACAATGACCAATAAAAGGTATGAATTATTTATTAGCTGATGTTTTGACATTATTGAATCTTAGGATATGATTCATGATTTTGTTTGTAGGAAAGAATTATATTAGAATAAGTTGGTAAATAATAGTTAATGTATTATGAAGAACGTTGTAAGAAGTAAACATATAAGGGATTCAAAAGTTATGGAAGATTTTAAGATGATGAAATTCTTAAAATTCTTAAGACTCTTTTGATGATGGGATTACATCAGAAGACTTTTTATAGTATGTGTAACTCTAAATTTTGATATATGAAAATGGTATTCAAGGAATAGTTATCTTTTCTTTTGTGGATTAATGGTTGAAATTTTATTTTGGAAGAATCTATGTTTTTTTGTGGACATATGGTGATTTGTGTTATTTATGGAAATTATTAACCTATCCTAGAGAATATGGGCTTAGGTTAATTACACTTTAGTATGAGACTTTAAGAGTAGTCGATGTTATTTGGAGATAAATGTTATGATTTATGGTGGAAGACTATGGGATTAAATCCTTATGAATTTTGGGTTTCAATCGTAGTTTGGATTATTTTGAAGAATTTTTTGGACAACTGTTTATTGAATGGTCTTTGTAGAAATTTGGGTTTTGTTTGACAAACTTTGGAGATTAAGAGTAGTTTTTCTTTTTGTAAAAGATTATCCTTTTTTAGGAATATCTGATCTTGTAATAACCATTTTGGTTTTGGTTGATGTCTAAAGACAAGGGAAATATACAGTTCGTCTTTTTTGGATTATGTGATACTCTGAAGTTGATTCTAGCACTTTTAATGTGACCAAATCAGTTTGAGTACTCATCATTTGGTGAAAAGATGAGTTTGTGGAGGAAATTTAGTAAAGTATGAAATTCTACATGACAAGTAAGTATGTTTACTTATGTTTTTAGTTAAGCTCATAAATAAATTCCTCAATGAAAAGTAACTTAAAAAAAATGATGTCAGTTAATGTTTCCTACTGGGGAATCAAGGACTGTTTAACCCATCACAAGTTTGCGATTTTCTAGGGGTTAACTTTCTTCTAATAATGTTTTCTATCACTCTCCATCAGAACTTGATGGTTTTTTTTCTTCCATAGCAATTTTTTCCTACATATAATCCTAGTATGGGTTTTATTGGGTGAGCTTCATACTTCTATTTCTTTCTTTTAAAGTGGTAGTTTTAATGATATTTTTTTTTTCAATGTTGGACTTCCAATTAAGTTTTCAAGACCAATTTTAAAATTGCATGGATGCAATTTCCAGAAGGGGGAAGGATGTAACATCCCACGTAAATAAAGAATATGAAATTTTCATATTTATTAATATTTTTGAATTAAATATTAATTTTACTTTAAAGGGGATTCTATGTTCGATAGCGTACCTGATACACAACAACGGGTTTCGTTGAAATCTTACGTTGCACACAACGTTGAGTCATACTGAAAAATAATAATATAATATTATTTTAAATGGTAGTTAACGCCTATCCGTTGTATTGGTGGGAATTAATAGAACTAACTACAATATGATTATACATGTTTGATAAATTGTTTTACATTCATCCAAAAAAATTTAGAGGCATAAAATGTGAATGAATCTAATTTTAAGCATAATTATTTTTTAAAGGTCGATTTACCTCCTTTTGATGGAGAACCCTTTTTAAATCTATTTTTTGTCATTTTATATGTTCTATTTGAGAAAATAAAATTCTTGTTTAGAATTGGGACATCAAAATTTACTTAGGGTAAATTTTTGGTATTTTTCTGATAAAATTCATTTTTTAATGAGTAGTGAATAATACGGTGTTTTAATTCCAAAGTGCCTTTTAATATAATTTATGTATATGGTTGGATTGTCTTTTTAATTGGTTTTAAAGTGTAATTAGATTATATTTTTACCATTTAATCCAATTTGGGTCATTGGAATTAATTTCACTTTGATATTGGACATAAACAAGTGCCAATCTTTTGATAGTTATTGTTTCTTAAAAACACGCTATTTGTTTTGACAACATGAATTAATTTTAAATTATTTAATGCAACTTCTATGTTCTGAATTTGGTAAAATAGATATAATTTTTGAATTTGGAATATCAAATATAGATTAGGATTAATTCTTGGTATTTTTCTGAAAAACATTAATTTTTGATGAATAGTAAAATCACATAGTAGAAGTTAAAAACTGCTTTTATCATTTAAATGAAATTTTACCACTTCTGTGAATTGAATTTTGAAAATCCGACATACATGGTTGTTATTTTTAAGTAAAATTTGGTTCAATAAGATGAAAATAATTTTTGGAGAATAGTAACTTTTGACTTTTATTTACCGCAGTTAAAGGTAAATAGGGCAATTCAAGGTAAAAATAATATCATAATAACACCAAATTACCTTTACACTTGTCCTAACCATATTTGATTAGTCATGGACGACCATGGTAATTCTTGGGTCAATTTGGGGACCCCATGGAGCCATTTGGGAGTGATAATGACACTTTAGATTAATTAACTTAAAGTAAAGGCACAAATGACATAAACAAATATCTTTTAGTAAATTAATATTTACATGGGGTTATATAAGTCATATTTTCAACTATAAATATTCATTGAAAATATAAAAATATTTCCTACCTTATGGTATTTGTTTTATAATTTTTAGAAATCAAAAAAATTAATTTATTTATGACAGAATAATGATGCAGTATTTACCTCATTAATAAATGATTTAAATAAATCTGATTATAAATATTAAAACAATATCCAAAACCTATTAAATTATTATTGGATGATTTTATTTATACCATTAGTCATATTATAATAGACTTTAATTAGTTTTGGATCTTTAGAAACTGAATATCATTATATAATAAAATAATATTTTTACACTTTCCTAAAGATCCCCCCCTTATAAAAAGCCCTCACTTCTAACTCATTCCTCACACTTCTCAAGCCCCTTGGATCGTCCAAAACCTGCCCAAATAAGCTCCCAAGATCCCTCTACTCCTCTTAGAAGACTTACCTTAGGCATAAGGCACTTCAAGAAGTCCTTTTGGTTCAAACCAATGGGAGTTACCCAAATTAAAGGTAACGGTTTCTCGTAACTTCTTTTCTTTTATTTTACCTCTCTAACCCATAAACTCTTTTTATTCCTTTATTTTATAACAACACCCATATCCTCAATATACTAGGATGTTTTTATGAGAATTATTATAACTACAATTGAACACACCTCCATCTAATGGGTTAAGAACAAACTGTTTCCGTGGATGGAAAACTAACGCCTCACGAAATGATGATTGTTCAAATATCTCCAACCGCCTCTCATGGTGTCCATTATGATGGAACTGTATTTATATATGATATAAATTAGGTTTTTTTCTATATTCTTCTTTAATTTTTATTTACAAAAATACCTTTATGCTTTCCAGTATGTGTAAACATGATAATTTCATTTGAGGAAGTGCGGACTACCACCCCCTCAAGGTGATATGATTCATTTATGACAAACATGGAATGTATAAAGGATGGAGTTAATGAAATTATGTAACATATATAATATATGATATTATACTATAATTATAATATATCTATGTATTATTATGTTTTCATTCCTTTAAATATAAAATAGAAATGAAAGTAGCGTTCATGCGTACGTACGGCTTACCGTCTCCATGAACGGTGTGTTTCATTTATTAACTCCAAATGATATGGAATATTATAAATACATATAAAATGGATATATATGATATATATGATATATAAATCCTGAATATCATTCTTGATATAATGTAATTTTTACCACATAGACAATTTGTAATTATAACAAGTTTATTTTTGACTAAAGATCCGAACATCGACCAAATGTCGGCTATGAACTCAAATAATTCACTAATTGTGATAGCAAGGTAATAAGTGATATAAAAAAGGAATAATAAACTTTTTAAATGTTATTAAGGAAGTAGATATTAACTTATGTCTATTATTCAGGAAGAACACGGAACATACGAGTCAAGTCGGACATGAGGTAAGGGGATTCTTATCTCACTTTTAATTCCGTGATATTTCCATTGTTCGCCACTTATTTATTACATGTGGTGTTTTTTGTACTTCCATTTGATATATATGATCATGATTAACTTTATATTCATGGTATTATGTGAATCATTTTGTGGTTATTAATTTTTTCTTCATACGACTCGATTGATTGCTACGTGGTAAGGTTTTTTTATCTCACTTTTTATTACCGTGAGATTCATGCTATATTTTCCACTATTTTCTTTTCTATGGTGTATGTACTACCCATGATTGTATTAATTATGTAAAATAATTAATTTTATGGGTATTTAAATCTTAATTTTATTATCCTTCTTTCATGGGGGGTATGTTTCGTAAGTTACAAAATCAGTAAAGCAACCTTTTACCCCCCCCTCTTTTTAAAAGACTTATTTTAGTTATGTCTTTTAATTTACATATTTTTTGTCAGAATATGTTCTTATATATCCTTATTACTGTAATTTTTATGTATAAGTGATGAGATACTCTTTTCTATCTCATTAACTCATTCTATGAATTTTAAAGTGACACTGTTAGGCTATCAAATTTTTGTAAGGGGTCTTCTTTACACAATTTCAATTCATTGGGTTAAACTTCTACTTCTTGATTATGTCATGCTATAAATATGTGTGAATGACCTATGATTTTTTTAAACTTAATATACACTTATATTGGGTGTATTATTCTTTGTCACACATAATTATTTGATTGATTTATCCTTAATCTAAGGATACACTCTTTATAAGCGATTTCATCTCAATTTACTTTCCATTGAAACTTCATTGTTGTTATGCACAAAATCATTTTTTTGGGTGTATATACTGTACTTTGACATAGTATATCATGAATCCTTTTATTCTCATGATATTATAATTTTTTTATTACCTCAATTATTTGTATTCAAGCGTCTCTCATTTTGTTAAAAACTCTTTAACTAAAATATCGTTTTAAATGTTTTAGAGATTTATTATTCTAAATCATTATGTATATGTTTTGAAAATGGTTTTGAGGATTTATATATATATGGACATTAATGTTTTAAAATGATAATTCCTCTAAAATATTCAAATTGGTATGGGACACTTTGATTCAAAAATCTATTTTTAAATGGTTTTGAAAATGGTTTGATAATGCATTGATTATTTCAATATCTCAAAATTATTTCTTGTTATTGCAAATGAAATTTTATTAGTGAAATATTTATATTTGAAATATTTTTTGTGTTATGATGGAACTGGAAATTTGATGGGTGGTTACATGATAAACCATATGACGGGTTGTGACATGATTATAAGAACCTGAACCTTCTTTTTTAGGTATGTTTTTTCTTTTCTAGTCATTTTTTAAGAAAAGAGGTTTTTCTGAAAATATTTGAAGTACACGCCATGTAATTTCTGAGTACGTGTCGTGTACTCAGTTACCGCTGGCATCCGGGTGTTGGCTGTGTAGTGGTCATGCACATGACCGTGTGGGGTGACCTGGAGGCCACCTAAAACAGAGTACGGAAAAGGAAAGTACACGATGCGTACTCCAAAAGTACATGGCATGTATTTTTTTTATTCATTAAACATTTCGGGATCATGTCTGATGGAAAAAAACGCCCTTCCTCTAGGTTTCGTTCGTCCGAGAGAACTGGTATGGCCGTGAGCTTCCTCTGAGCCCCTGAGCCTTCGTCTGATCTCCAATTTGACTATCGTCAATTGCATTGGGACCGCCTCGGTAATCTCTTCTTACTTCTAGATCATCATTTCCTGATTCCTCTTCTTTTCCAAGTTATATTTGGTTGAATATTTTGAGCGTTTTTGTAGATCTACGATGTTCTAAGATGATTCAATCCTTGAGGTTTGATTATATTGATCTCCCAACCCTGAGGTTTGTGGTTTGTGCCTTTTTGTTGAAATTCCTTGAGTTTTATGTACAAAGTTTCCCAATACCCATGAATAGGGTATTGCGCATTTACCATTTTGGCCCTATTGTTTTTCTTCTATGCCTGTATGCTTGAGTATATGATATTTGATAGTTAATAGGTTAAATTTCTATGATTTGGATGTGTTTCTCATGCATTTTTTTTATGTTTTGACCTTTGGGTCATGTTTTCCTGTAGGCTGCTGTTTACTTTCCCATGCCTATTATTATAGGATGGTGTGATTATTGATTTTTTATGCTGTTATGATGTAGAATGCTAGCCAAGTAGTTCTTGAGGTTTACCTTGGCTGATATGCAATGCTATACTTTTTTGACCTACACTGGGTCGTGAGAACCTGGTGTATAGACCATAGGGATAATGGACGTTGAGGGCTTCTCCAGAGTGTCTTTATAATTATATGATGTGAGACCACAGGGGGAATTGACATTGAGTGCTTCCCCAGAGTGTCTGTAGTTCCTCAAAATGGGCCATAGGGGGAATTTAAATTGAGTTCTTCCCCAGAGCTCCTTTAGTATCGATACGAGACTATAGGGGAAATTTACGGTGAGTGCTTCCTCAGAGAGTCAATCCTATAGCTGAAACATAGGGGTCAGACTATGTGTGCTGCCCAGAGGGTTGCTTTTGTTGCTAGGTAGGACCAGAGGTGATTGGTTGTGAGTAATTTTCAGAGGGTTACCTGTTTGTATTTACCTTATTTGTTAGATGTTGCTTGATATATGATACTGAATGCATTGAAACTGTAAATTGTTTACCTTGGGTACTTCCTTGTTTACTACATTTATTTGTTTTCTACCTTCCATATATTCATTGACTGGTAGGCACATATCTCTTGGTGGTTTCCTACTGGGATTTAGTCTCACACCCTGTTTGGTCCATGATTTTGGGACCAAACAGGTTATATTATTGCAGGTATAGATAAGGGTAAGTGCCCTTCTACTTCAGGTACTTGATTTGCTGTGGAGCTTGAGAGCATGGGACCAAGTTATGGCTTGTGATGTTGAGGAGTTTATATAATTTATTTTTTACATTGGTTTAGCACTGTTGTATTCTATCATTGTGACTTGTTTGGCTGTTTTCCTGGACATATGTATCATGAATCATTTTATATATATTCTCCAGTTTATACTTTCAGTTGTCTGTTGTTACTATTGTATGTCATTATTACTGCTTCCGCTATTGTATCTCTATTTACTTCTGCTGTGTATTTTTCCAATGAGGGCATAGTTTCCCCACTATCACACCCAAGTCCCTCACTACTAGTCAGAAGCCTTTGGTGTTCTGGGAAATGTGCTTGAGGCCATGTGACCAACCGGGTACGGGGTGCCTCTGGGTGGCTTCCGTAACTGGTACATTACCAAGTGGTATGAGAGGAACTCCTTAAACTTGAATTTATGTTTGGAGCCTATAGATAGGGATAGGATGGAATTGGTACTTGGTAATAAGTTGTGCCTAGGAGTAGCTAACCCGTGTATAGGGAAATTCCAATCTACCTCGTTTAATTGCAATTTTCTGGTTTTTCAATTTTACAGTTGATTTGATTTTTACCGTTAGGTGACTCACATGTTTTGGACTGGTTATTATTTATGTTATTGAGGTTCTATTTCTATCGCAACCCGATGAGATGATGGTATTCCATCTCATGAATTATATAGGAACTGTCTAGAAATCACATGTCATGCATTTTTGCCATGCCATCTAGGATGCATTAGCAATTGCATGTTGTTGTGATAGATGTTGTGTAGAATATGAATGATTTTGTGATAGATGCCTTGATAAAAATACCTTATGTTTGATAGGGTATTTTTCGTAAAAGGTTTTGTTTGAATGAATTCCAAATTTTGGTTCTTGAGGTGTTATGGGCCCTCATAGAAAGGAAATTGGTGGATCATTACCTGGTTTACCATGTTTATAATATGTATAAGATGCCAAGATTTGATTCACATGGCGTATGGTCCCTCCCGGATTGGATTTTGGCACTTTCTATGTTTGTTTTTCTGTTTTTTTGGGTTTCAGAGTAGTTTCTAAGGCTTACTGTCTGGAAAAAACCAGAATACACACCGTGTAATGTTAAGTAAATGCCATGTGTTCTTCTATTCGGGAAGAAACAATTTTTTTTAAGTACATGCTATGTACTTTATGTACACTCCGTGTAGTCTCTAACCATGTCAAAGGCCATGTGGGCAGAGAAAAGGGATGGGGAAAGTCTGGTGGTAACACGTCGTGTACCAGTTGAACACGCCATGTAGTGTTGACCCTGTGTCTGCCTGTGTAACCAACAACACAGACGGATAAACCGTAAGCTACACACATCATGCCAGGATTGAACACACCGTGTAGTCTGACCTAGGTATATGTCCGTGTCACTAACAATATAGTTCGGTGTTATCCTTTCATGTACACATCGTGTCCTCTTTGAACACTCCATGTAGAGTAAGCTGTGTGTTAGGTCGTGTCACTAACAACACATGCCAGGTGAAGCTTGTTCAATACACATCGTGTCTACTATGAACACACTGTGTAGTCTTGTCATAGGAGAATCTTGTGGCTTAACCATGTTGAAGGACTTAGGAAGAGAAAGAGGATTTAAGTACATGTCGTGTGTTAAGATAACACGCTGTGTGTTTGGGGTGTTACACGACCATTTTTGGAAGAAGAACACTCCCATGTGAATGACTTAAGGGAACACATTGTGTAGGGTTTATAGACATTGTGTAGTAATGTTTTGTAAATCATGAATGTTTTTATTCCTTTTGTTCCCTTCTTACACTTCTATATTTGAGTCCCTATTAATCATAATCTAAGGTGTGTGTTTGACCTTACAGATTCATGCCACCGAGACGTCCTCAGGTTGTCCGCCAGTTACAGTTCAGTGATCAGAGGACGGATACAGTTGATCAAGGACTTCCAGCAGATCCTCCTATTGTGCTAGTCTTGGCACCAATAGTTATACCTGATACCGGTGCAGATGAATAGTTTAGGGAAGGCTTCATGAGGATGATGCAAACTTTTCAGGTAGCACCGCTTCCTACCCCTTCGATGGAAGATTCGATGTGGGTTTTCCAATAGCATCATCCTCCCACATTCTTAGGGGAAGGAGGATCTCTGGTAGTAGAGTCATGGATAGAAGCCATGTTGATGATCTTTGAGCATCTGGAGATTCCTCCAGAGAGGCGGGTAAAGCTCGCTACCTATATGCTTCGGAATTCCACCAAGAGATGGTGGGATGTGATCTCATAGGCAATTCATCAACAGGTTATGGATTTGGAGTAGTTCTAGTGCATCTTCTATGACTACTTCTATCTGGAGACCCTGAGGGCCAACCGAGCTCGGTAATTTATGATCCTGGGGTAGGGTACCCTATCGGCTATGGAGTATTCCTCTCATTTCACCGAACTTCATCATTTAATACCCTCCCTAGGAGGAGATGGGTTATTCCTGGCAAGGAAGTTCAAGGATGGCCTCAGACAGGACATCCTCTCTTAGGTGAATATCTTCAGGTTGACTTCCATCGCTTCCATCATCAACAAGGCACTGATCATGGAGTGGAATATGAGGGAATCCGGAGTTGTGAGCCAGGGTGGCTCGACATCCAAAGTTAGTGCTTCACCAGCTGATAGGCCGAAGCGCTGCAGGGAGACTACTCGAGGATATCCGAGTAGGCCGGACACATCTTCTGGTAGCTAGGTGGTGTGCTAACAGTGCGGAATGAGTAGACATACGAGGCCACATTGCCCGAAGGACCCAGTGGAGTGCTAATCATACGGCAAGATGAGTCACCTTTAGCGCTTATGTCATATCTTCTCACCAACAGTTGGTGACATGGGTTCTTCTATGACTCTGCCTTCGGGAGCAGCACCACCAGTTTCTCCCCAGTCTGGAAACTGGAGTTCAACCGGCCGTTCAGGCCAAGGTGGAGGTCGTGGTCATTGTGTTCAGTCGTCGATCTTTTAGTGACAGCTGGGTGAATCAGCTCAGAGTGGTCAGGCAGGGTCACAGGGCCATGGAATAGGCACAACTTTTGTAGTGGAGCAGACCCAACAGGAGTAGGATCACATACCCTCTACAATATGAGGTACTATCTTAGTAGCCTCAGTTTTATCTTCAGCTCTTTTCGATACAGGGGCTTCCCATAGCTTTATATATGTTTCTATTGTGGAGATCCTTGGGCTCTATATCTTTTCTTCAACCGATATCTTGATTCTAGACACTCCGTTGGGGACTAGAATGGATAGTGTACTTCAGTGCAAGGAGTGCCCTCTAGAGGTTGGTGGGTTTCACTTATTATGGGATCTCTATGTCCTAGAGATGACAGGCAATTATGTCATTCTCGGAATGGACTGGCTAGTTCCCTTCCAGGCAGTCATCGACTTTTATTATCGTAGGGTGAGTTTCATATCACCAGAGGGTGGATCTTTTCATCATAAGGGCGAGTGGGATTTCCAGGCGAGCAGAGCGGGTCTAGAGCATCATGGGTTAGGAGGAGTTACAACCCATATTTCTAGTCTGTATCTGGATGACAAGGGGACTTCATAGATGGACTTTCCTCCAGTGGTGGGTTGTTTTAGGGATGTCTTTTCAGAGGTCTTTTCAGGTTTTCCTCTGGAGAGAGAGGTGGAATTTTCGATTGAGCTTGTGCCAGGAGCGGCACCGATGTCCATTCCTCCTTATAGGATTTCTACAGCTGAGTTGAAAGAGCTCAATAAATAGTTGGAGGAGTTGCAAGCAAAGGGTTTCATCTGACCCAATACTTCTCCTTGGGGTTCGCCTGTCCTATTTGCGAAGACGGCGGACGATACTCTCAGACTTTGTGTGGATTATCGTAAGTTGAACCAGTTGATGGTCAAGAACCAATATCCCTTACCGAGGATTGACGATCTCTTTGATCAGACTCGAGGATACCAGGTGTTCTCGAAGATTGATTTGAGGTCTGGTTACCATCAGTTGCGCATTAGACCATCTGATATACCTCGTACAGTCTTCCAGATCAGCTATGGTCTCTACGAGTATATGGTTATGTCGTTCGGTCTCACGAACGCACCTGTAGTTTTCATGGAACTGATGAACCGAGTGTTCCATCCATACATGGATTCTTTCATGGTTATCTTCATGTATGATATCTTGGTGTACTATCACACTCGACATGACCATGACACACATCTTGAGATCATTTTGAGTACACTAAGAGAGCATCAGTTATATGCTAATCTCTCAAAATGCCATTTTTGGATGGATCAGATTCACTTCTTGGGTCATGTTATCTCAAAGACAGGAGTATCAGTCGACCTAGAGAAAGTGAGGGTAGTAGTTTCATAGGAATAGAAAAAGAATGTCTTTGATGTGAGAAGTTTTTTGGGGCTGACTGGATACTACAAAAATTTCATACAGGACTTTTTAAAATTAGCAGCACTGCTGACGGGTCTGACTAAGAAGGGTGTGAAGTTATTGTGTTCAGATTCTTGTGAGTCAGCCTTTCAGGAACTGAAAGGGAGGTTTACTTCAGCACCGATACTATTCTTTCTAGAATCGGGAAATATCTGTATTGTTTACTGTGATGGTTGAGGTATCGTTCTGGGAGATTTGCTTATGCAGGGAGATGGAGTCGTTGCGTATGGGTCTCGACAGTTGAGGCAACATGAGAGGAATTACCCAACGCACGATCTAGAGTTAGCCGCTGTTGTCTATGCTTTACGCTGTTGGATACATTATCTTCTGGGAGTGCATTTTGTGGTTTTCACCCACTACAAGAGTCTAAAGTACATCTTTACTCAGCATGATCTAAATTTGAGGTAGCGAAGGTGGGTTGAGTACCTTCAGTCCTTTGACTTTGAGCTTGCCTATACACTTGGGAAAGGCAACGTAGTGGCTGATGCGCATAATAGGAGGACTCATATACAGGAAGTTCAAGTGGACAGTAGTGAGTGGAATCTTATGGATATATTCTCTGAGATGTATTTGGAGGTGCATTACAGGCAGGGTCGGACATTTCTTTCTTCTGTAGCTGTTACCTCTACCCTTCTTGATCGAGTGCAGATAAGGCAGCTATCAGATTCTGAAGGCCCGGTCCTATGGGAAAGTCTATCAGAATAGGACCCTATTCCTGGATGGACCATAGGCGAGGATGAGATATTGTGTTTCCAGGGGTGCGTATGGGTATCATCAGGCATACATGAGGAGCTGATGCAGGACTTTCATTCCTTAGTTTGGGAAGTTCTTCTTGGCGTCACCAAGATGTATCATGATCTACACCATAATTATTAGTGGCCAGGTATGAAGAGGGATGTTGTAGGTTTCATCATGAGGTGTTCCACCTGTCAGCAGGTGAAGGATGAGCATCAGTGACCAGTATGGATTTTGCAGTAGTTACCCATTCCCAAGTGGAAGTGGAATGATGTCATAATGGATTTCGTGATAGGGTTGTTGAGGTATCCATGAGGAAATGATACAGTTTTGGTTGTCATTGACGGGCATACGAAGGTCTCTCACTTCTTGATGATCAAGGATACCTTCAGTTTTGATGAGTTGGGATGGTTGTACATCCATGAGATTGTACATCAACATTGAGGTCCACACTCCATCGTTTCAGATAGGGATGCACATTTTACTTGTCGGGTCTGGTAGGGGCTACAAAAATCTTTGGGTACATAGGTGCTTTTGAGTACAACCTACCACCCTCAGATAGATGGCCAGCCCGATCATACGATTATGGTGCTTGAGGACATGATCTAAGCATGAATCCAAGATTTTGGTGGTTCTTGAGAGAAGAACATACCTCTTGTGGAGTTTTAATACAATAATAGTTTTCAAGAAACTATTCAGATGGCACCTTATGAGGCTTTGTAAGGTAGGTCATGCCGATCACCCTTATGTTGGCTGGAGGTAGGAGAGGCAGATTTACTGGGACCTCGTCTTGTTCAGGAGACCATAGAGCAGATAGAGTTTATTCGGAAGAGGATGTCTATTGCACAGTCTCATCATAATTCTTATGCTGATCAGTGGAGACGATCTCTGGAGTTCAAGGTCGGGGATCAGGTTTTTCTACGTGTCACACCAAGTTTGGGGCACAGAAGGATTAGGAGATAGTGTTTGCTTTCGCTGAGGTACGTCGGGCCGTTTGAGGTGTTAGAGAGAGTTGATCCAGTTGCCTATCCGTTACAGTTATCTCAGAGGTAACAGTCTATGCACGACATTTTCCAAATTTCTTAGCTTCGTCGTTACTTTTCAGACCCATCTCATGTTTTCCAACCCGAGGAGGTTGAGTTGGAAGTGGACACATATTTCGAGGAGCATCCTATCTGGATTGTCGATTGTAATACAAAGGTTCTCTATGGCCGGTCTGTTCCTGTGGTATGGGTGCTATGGCAGCACAAGCGAGTACAAGACGAGACGTGGGAGAGGGAGGCTGATGTACGAGTTCAGTGGCGGGAGTTGTTCAGGGTTTATTCTTCTACGCCACGTTAGGGAAATTCAGGGATGATTTTCTTTAATGGGGGAAGTCTGTATGAACCCGAACCTTCTTTTTAGGTATCTTTTTCTTTTCTGGTCATTTTTGAGGAAAAGAGGATTTTCTGGAAATTTTTGAAGTACACGCTGTGTACTTTCTGAGTACACGCTGTGTACTCGGTTACCACTAGCAGCCTGGTGCTAGTCATATAGCGGCCAAGCACACGGCCGTGTGGGGTGACCTGGAGTCCACTTAAAGTGAATTATAGAAAAGGAAAGTACATACCATGTACTCCTAAAGTATCTTCTGTGTATTTTGTGTTTTTCATTAAACGCACCGGGATCGCGTCTGACGAACATAACACCCTTCTTCTTGGTTTCGTTCGTCCAAGAGAACCCGTACGAACACGATCTTCCTCCGAGCCCTCGATCCTCTATCATAGCTCTGATTCGACTGCCGTCTATTGTGTTGGGATCACTTCGGTAAACTCTTCTTTCTTATAGAGTATCGTTTCATGATTCCTCTTCTTTTCCAAGTTATCTTCGTTTGAACGTTTTGAGAATTTACATAGATCTAAGGCATTCTAAGAAGATTCAAGCCTTGTGGTTCAAGTATATTGATCTCCCAACCCCGAGGTAGATGGTTTGTGCCTTTATATTGAATTTTCTAGAATTTTATGTGAAAATTTTCCGAATACCCATGAACGGGGTATTGCGCATTTACATTTTTGGCCCTATTGTTTGTCTATTATGCTTGTATTCTTGATTAGATGGTATTTGATTG
This sequence comes from Viscum album, assembly GCA_963277665.1. Lineage (NCBI taxonomy): Eukaryota > Viridiplantae > Streptophyta > Magnoliopsida > Santalales > Viscaceae > Viscum > Viscum album. Next base: position 1,473,910,808 of record OY728166.1, read on the forward strand.
TGAAAAGAGTGAATTGTTGGGCTTTGGATGTGTTGCCCATGCATTTTTTGCTTGTTTTGACCTTTGGGTCTAGTTTTCCTGTAGGCTGCTGTTTACTTTCCCATGCCTAGTATTATAGGATTGTGTGACCATTGCTATGTTATGTTGTTATGCTTTAGAATTCTAGCCAAGTAGTTCTTGAGGTTTACTTTGTCCGATACATGATTATACACTTGATTAAAATTAATAGGGATGTGAGAAACTGGTGTATAGACCATAGGGAGAATGGATGTTGAGGGCTTCTCCAGAGTGTCTTTATAATTATACGATGCGAGACCACAGGGGGAATTGACATTGAGTGCTTCTCCAGAGTGTCTGTAGTTACTCAAAGTGGGCCACATGGGGAATTGACGTTGAGTGATTCCCTAGAGAACCTTTAGTGTCGATAATATACTATAGGGTGAATTGACAGTGATTGATTCCCCAGAGAGCCTATGTTGTAGCTGAACCAGAGGGGTGAGACTGTATGTGCTACCCAGAGGGTTGCTTGTGTTGCCAGGTAGGACCAGAGGGGATAGGCTATGAGTACTTCACAGAGGGTTACCTGTTTGTGTTTACCTGATTTGTTAGTTGTTTTTTTTTATATATGAAACTGAATTCATTGAAACTATAAATTTTTTACCTTGGGTACTTCCTTGCTTAAAACGTTTATTTTCTTGTTGCCTGCCATATATTCACTGACTGTTAGGCACAAATCTCATGGTGGTTGCCTACTACGATTTAGTCTCACACCCTATTTGGTCCATGCTTTTGGGCCCAAACATATTATATTGTTGCTGGTATAGATAAGGGAAAGCTCCCTTCTACTTCAGGTAGTTGATTTGATGTGGAGATGGAGAGAATATGACCAAGTTATGGCTTGCGATGCTGAGGAGTTTATCTGCTTTCTTTTTCACTTTGGTTTAACACTATTGTATTCTAGCAATGTGAATTGTTTGGCTGTTTTCCTGGACATATGTATCATGCATCTTTTTATATATGTTCTCTAGTTTATACTTTTAGTTGTCTGGTGTTACTGTTATATTTTATTATTACTAATTTTTCTATTGTATCTCTGTTTACTTCCGTTGTGTACTCTTCCAATGAGGGAATAGTTTCCCCATTATCACATCCAAGGCCCTCACTGCTAGTCAGCAACCTTTGACATTTGGGGAAATGAGCTTGAGGCCATGTGACCAACTGCGTACGTGGCGCCTTTGGGTGGCTTCCAAAATGGGGATGTTACAGTGATAAACCAGGATGGGTGGTTACGTTATAACCTCTAATGCACTGGGTATGGAAGTCAGTCGTATGGTTATTCCATTTAGTGATATGTGTGGAAGTTGACCATATGGTTATTCCACTTAAGAATGTTTATTTCCCAAGTTACCTTTATATGTTATGTGTTCTTTATATGGGTTTTATGGTAATCTTTTGTTTACAAACAGGTAAGCAATGATCTTTTATTTAGTGAAGAGTATTTATTACTTCATAAAGGTGAAAAGTATTACTTATTATAAAGTATTCATGTTTTACTTGTTGTTTTGAAAAACTAACAATTTTCCTTCTTTGTGTATCCCTTACTGAGCTTTTTATGCTCATCCCAAGTTTTGAAATGTTTTTCAAAGGACTTAAAGATAAATAAGGTCAAGGATGAGATCTAGGAAAAGTCTTGCAGTCTAAGACATGTAACTAGACATGACTCTTTTTTTCAAGGGTTTATATTTTGTGAATAAAATGGAAACTAAGTAGAAGTGTCTACTTTGAAAATTTTGAGATGTAATGAAATTGTTATACCTAATTATCTAAAACTCTAAACTTGAAAAGATACTCAATGTGAATTATTCATTTAATTCAAGATTATGTAATGCTTAAGGCTGGTACCTTACAAATAGTAGTTTTTCTTTTTATAAAGGATTATCCTTTTGGAGGATTATATGATCTCGTACTAGCCATTTTGGTTTTAGTTGATGTCTAAATACAAGGGAAATATATAGTTCTTCTTTTGTGTATTATTTTATTCTCTAGAAGAATATTCTTGTGCTTTTGATTTGACCAAGTGCTTTTGAATGCTCATTGTTTGGAGAAAAGATTATTTTTTTGTAGAAACTTATTGAAGGATGAAACTCTACTTGAAGGAAAGTATATTTCCTTATGTTCTTATTCTATTTAGTAAATGAATTCCTCAAAATAATGAAAAGTAATTTAAAACAAAAACATTGTTGGTTTACGTTTCCTACTAGGTAATCAAAGACTGTTTAGCACATCATAAGTTTGTGATTTTCTGGTGGTTAACTATCTCCTAATCATGTTTTCTATCACTCTCCATCAGAACGTGATGGTTTTTTTTCTCTTCCATATCCATGTTTTTCTATATGGAATCCTAGTATGGGTTATCTTGGGTGACCTTTGTACATCTCATTCTTTCTTTTAAAGTGATAGTTTTACTGACTCTTTTCTGATGTGGGACTTTCAATGAAGTTTCCATGCCCAATTTTAAAATTGAGAGGATGCAATTTCCAAAAGGGGGGAAGGATGTAACATCCCAGGTAAATAAATAACATGAAAATTTTCATATTTATTAATATTTTTGAATTAAATATTAATTCTACATTAAAGGGTACGCTATGTTCAATGGCGTACCCAATACTCAACAATGGGTTTCTTTGAAATCATACATTGCACACTAATAATATAATATTATTATTTTAAATGGTAGTTAATGCCTAGCCTTTATATTGGAGAGAATGAACATAACTAACTAAAATATTATTATACATGTTTTTCAAATGTTTTTACATTTTTCCAATTAAATTTAGAGGCTTAAAATAAGAAAATAATTCGATTTTATGCATAAATACTCTAATATTCAATAAAAGGTCGATTTACTGCCTTTTGATGGTGAACCCCCATTAAATAAGGTTTTGGACAATTTTACACATTCTATTTGAGAAAATAAAATTCTTCTTTATAATTGGGACACAAAAATTTACATTGGTTATTTTTTTGGTATTTTTCGGATAAAATTCATTATTTTAATGAATAGTGCAAAAATAATGCATTTTAATTCAAATATGCTTTTAAATATAATTTTTTATATAGTTAGATTATATTTTTTTATTGGTTTTAAAGTGTAATTAGATTATATTTTTACCATTTAATCCAATGGTGGTCATTGGAATTAATTTCAATTTGAAATTGGAAATAAACAAGTGTCCATTTTTTATAGATATTGTTTCTTAAAAACACGCTATTTGTTTTGACAACGAGAATTAATTTTAAATTAATTAATGAAAATTTAATGTTTTTAATTTTTTAAAACAGAAATCATTTTTGAATTCAGAATATAAAATATAGGTTAGGCTGATTTTTTGGTATTTTTCTGAAAAACTTCAATTTTTGATGAATATTGAAACCACTAAGTAGTAGTTAAAAACTGAATTTTTCATTTAAATGAAATTTTACCACATCTGTGAATTGAATTTCGGAAATACAACATACATGGTTGTTATTAGTAGGAAAAATTTGGTTCAATAAGATGAAAATAAATTTTGGTGAATAGTAACTTTTAACTTTTATTTACCGCAGTTGAAGGTAAATAGGGTAATTCAAGGTAAAAATAATATTATAATAATACAAAATTACCTTTAAACTTGTCCTACCCTTATTTTATGAGTCATGGCCGACCATGGGCATACTTGGGTCGATTTTGGGACCCCATGGAGCCACTTTGGACTGATAATTACACTTTAGATTAATTAATTTAAAATAAAGACAAAAATGACACAAACAAATATCTTTTAGTAAATTAATTTTTACATGGGGTTATATAAGTTATATTTTAAACTATAAATATTAATTGGAAATATAAAAATATTTCTTACATAAGGATGTTTTTTTATAATTTTTCGACAACAAAAAAATAAAATTATTTATGACACAAATATGATGTAGTATTTACCTCATTAATAAATGATTTAAATAAAAAATATTATAAATATTAAAATAACATCCAAAACTTGTCCAATTCTTATTAGATGAATTTATTTCGACCATGAGTCATATTATCTTTGACTGTAATTAGTTTCATACCTTTAGAAACTGAAAATCATTATATAATAAAATAATATTTTCACACTTTCCTAAAGAACACCTCCTCCCCCTTATAAAAGGACACAACTTCTAACTGATTCCTCACACCTCTCAAGCCCCTTGTCTCATCCAAACCATACCCAAATAATATCTCAAGATCCCTCTCTTCCACTTATAAGCCTGACCTTAGGCAGAAGGCACATCAAGAAGTCCTTTTGGTTTAAACCAAAGGGAGTTACCTGAATTAAAGGTAACAGTTTCTCTTAAGTTCTTTTGTTTTATTTTACTTATCCAACCCCCTAAACTATTTTTATTATTTTATTTTATAACAACACCAGTATCCTAAATATACTAGTATTTCTTTATGAGATGTATTCAAACTACACCTACACACACCTCCATCTAATGGGTAAATAACATATTGTTTCTGTGGATGGAAAACTAACGCATCATGAAATGATGATTGTTCAATTATCTCTTACCGCCTCTCATGGTGTACATTATGATAAAAATTTATTTATATATGATATATATTTTTTTATTTTTTATTTATGCTTCTTTATTTTCCTTTTATAGAACACCTTTATGGTTTCCATTATGGGTAAACACGATAATTTCATTTGAGGAAGTATGGAATACCGCCCCCTCAAAGTGATATGACTCGTTAATGCCATATTTGGGATGTATAAAGGATGGGGTTAATGATATTATATATGATATTATAATGGAATTATAATATACTTATGTATCATTATGTTTTAATAAAATACAAAATAGAAATGAAAGTAGCGTGCATGCGTACATATGGCTTACTGTCTCCATGAACGATGCATTTCATTTATTACCTCTAAATGTTATGTAATATTTAAAATACATGTATATAATGGATATAAATGATATATAAGATATCTATATCCGGAATATAATTTTGTATATAATTAACTTTTGACCACATGAACAACATGTAACTATAAGTAGTCCATTTTTGACTCAAGTACCAAATATCGACAAAACGACCATTATTAACATAAATGATTACATAATATTTATAACATGGTAATAAGTGATATAAAAGGAATAATAAACGTTAAAAAGGTTATTATGAAAGTATAAATTAAATTTAGTTTATTATTCAGGAAGAATAAGTAACAAACAAGTCAAGTTGGATACGAGGTAAGGGGTTTCTTATCTCACTTTCAATTCCATGAGATTTCCATTGTTCGCCACTTATTTATTTCATGTGGTGTATTTTGTACTGCCATTTGATATATATTATCATGATTCTATTTATAATCATGGTATTATATGATTCATTTGGTGTTTATTAACTTTTGTTCGTACGACTCGATTGATTATAACATGGTAAGGGGTTTTCATCTCACTTTTTATTCCTGTGAGATTCAGGCTTTATTTTCTACTATTTACTTTTGTGTGGTGTATGTACTGCCCATGATTGTATTTTTTGTCTAATATAATTCAATTTATGGGTATTTACATGTTCATTTAATTATCCTTCTTTCATGGGGTATATTTTTCGTATGTTACAAAATCGATAAGGGAACCTTTCACCCTCCTCTTTTAAAAGATTTCTTTTTGTTATGTCTTTTAATTTACATCTTATTATGTTGGGATATGTTCTCCTATATCCTTATTTCTGTAAATTTTATGTCCAAGTGATGAGATATCCTTTTTTCTCTCAGAAACCCATTTTCTGAATTTTAATGTGACGCCATTAGGCTGTGAAATTTCCGTAAGAGAACTTTTGATCACAATTCCCATTCCTTGGGTTAGTCTTATAATTATTAATTTTGTCATGATTTTATTATGTGTGGAATCATTGTTTATTTATTTATGTTGTAATTTCCACTCCCCTTTGTGTTTATATTCTTTTAATACACATAATCACTCCATTGATAAATTCTCAAGTCATTGATATGACCTTGATAAGAGTAATTTTTACTCAATTTCCATTCATTGAGTTAAACATCCAAGTCATTGGTTTTATCTAAAAAAGAACATGTTTGAATGTTCTCTAATTTATTTACACTTAATATCCAATAATATTCATTGTATTCTTATTTTTCACACATTATTATGTAATTTATTTATCCTTAATCTAAGGATATGGTTTTTATAAGGGATTTCATCTCAATTTACATTCCATTGAGACTTCATTATTGTTATGCACCAATTCACTCTTATATGGTGTATATAATATGATTTGGTATATTATATCATGAATCCCCTTATTCTCATGATGTTATAAATTTCTGAATAAATTTTATTCCTAAATTATTTTTTTTCAAGCGTCTCTCTTTTTTTTATAAAACATTTTCACAAAAATATCATTTTAAATGTTTTAAATATTTATTCTTCTAAATATTTCTCATTAATTCCCATTTTTTAAAAATTGTTTTTAGGAATGATTTTTATGGACATTAATGTTTTCAAATGATAATTCATTTAAAAGCTTAAAACTGATATGGGACACTTTGATTAAATAATATCTTTATTAAATGTTGTAAATTGTTTTGAAAATGGTTTCATAAAGCATTGTTTATTTCAATATCTTGAATTGATATATTGTTATTGGAATATGGAAATGTCATATTTCCATTATGCTTGTGTTATGTGTTATCAATATGTTACGGTTCTTTGGCATTTTTTACATATACGGGTGGTTCCGTGACAAACCTAGGGCGAGTGAGCCCCTAACTATAACGACTCGAACTTAGTTACCTAGATTCAGTGAATTATTACATGACATTGTCCTGATACAAATAATCATGTCCTGAAATACCGATCAGTTTAGTAGCCATAGAAGTACTAGATACATTCATAATTTTTACATTACATTATAAAATGAAAAACTTCAACAACATAGTCTCCATAGGCCATACTAATATCCCTCAGACCATCCCTATAGGTCAGTCATAATATACTTCTTTGCATCCTGGGAAAAATAAAACATAGAAAGGGGTGAGCTCATATTCTCAGTAAGGATAACAATATAGTAGAAACTTTCATAAATAAGCATAAAAATTTAAGGTAATGTAAGACTAATACAAAGGCCTTTTAAAGTTGAAATTTAGCATAATATGGAAAAGCTAAAATCAAATAATTTCATTTACTTATTCACATGGATATTATTCTAGTTGAATAATCACATGCAATTTCAATAACCACTTTCATAATGATGGAATGCATAATGCCAGACTCTATAACCACATAGTCACGGCCTTGTGCCAATACTACAAATATGACTTTTTCAAGGGATTGTTCCAAGACACTAGTTTGTCACATGATACCTACCGATGCATCGAGGAGCTATAGCAGGCTCCACCCATCACTTACTAAGTCCAATGCATTCCTCATATGAAAAGGTTTAAACATAACATAAACATTCGTATTAAAAATAGCATACGGAATGTCAATAATTTATCCATAAACCATTCTTGGTGTAAAAATAACACATCTATAGTCAAACATATCACATAACCTTCAATAAAATAAGGAATTTTTGTATCATAATAAATCAACTTCAAACAAGCTTAAAATCAACCAAAGGACGTTGACATAGATGAAATCAAAACTTTTTTAGAGAAAGATATCTTTCTATTTTGAAATCATTTAAAAGTCATATAATTATAAAAGAAAACATTTATTTTGAGAATATTTTTATAATCTTGTATGGGAAGTTTTGACAATGATATAATGGTGGAAAATAGCCACACCCACCTTATACGTTAAAAAAGGACATTCTTACCTTAATTTTTTCGAAAAGGTCATAAAGTGCCTTCTTTGGAAAATGATGGAAATATTCTTTTAAAAACATATATGGTCAAATAAGGGCATAAATTACTTTAAACCAAAGTATAGAAAATAGAAAAATGTTTTGAATTTCATTTTGAAGAAAACATGGATATGGATGATAAAGAGGTCCCAGTAGATACTTACGTAAAAACAACCTCGGATAATAAAGAGATTGTGAAATTAACCCTTAACTTATAATTTTCCTTGGTCGATATAGGTTACCCTGCTATATAATGGTGAAATAATTTTTATTAAATTATACAAATAACATATACATTAATATGATATCATATATGATCTTCTAATATTTCTATGTTAACGATATTTCAGTAGTATCATCATTTTGGGTGTTAACTGATTCATTTTCCTTTATATGATTTGTTACATAAGTAATGTTTGTTATGGATAGGATGTATATTATTCATATTCATAATTTTATTATGTATTTAAACACTATTTTTTAATTATCAAATGAAAATTAGTCTTGATTGAATACGATGGGGACTGAATCTCATCGCGTTCGTGGAGACGGTAATCTGTACGTACACACGAGAGACAATACCATTATTTTGATATTAAAATAATATATAATTGGATGGTATATCATATATAATGAATAATTATCATGTTATATTTATTATTTACAACATTTATACACATTATTATACCCATAAAAATGATGAAGTGTTTCAATAACAAACTACACCACGACATGGAGACGGTAATCCATACATACGCACGTATGGTGACATTTTCATTTATAGGATTGATAAAATAATTAATATGGTTGTATCATTTTTATAATAACATCACAGTTTATAGAAGATACTGGAGTTATTATTTTAGAATTGAAACTACAAAGAAATAGGAAGTGGAAGAAGAAAAGAACTTGAAAGAGGTGATGAAATATTTACCTCTTCTTCAGGTTCTTCCTTTTGATTTGATCAAAAGGGATACTTTGGTTGGATTTTTGACTAAAGTAGGGACTTTAGGATGAAGGGAGGATAGTTGGGAGGATATTTGGGAAGGGTTTGGCTGAGCCAAATGGATTTGAATGTGTGAATTTGAGAGAAAGTGAAGTTCCCTTTTATAAGAGAGGTGAGGGTCACTTTAGGAAAAGCTTGAAATATTATTTTATAATAAAATTATTTTCGATTTATAATGGCACCAAAATGGATTATTTATTGGATAATGTGGGTATGGGTCGAAAAACTCAAAACCATTATCTTTTATACAGGTTTAAGTAATCATATTAACCTTATCTTTTATATTTAACTCTTAGTTAAATAGTTTCTCATTTACCATGTCTCTTTGTATTTTTATATTATATGGTTAATAAACTTACTATAATATTCCAAGAGATCCCCATGTGGTTAATTATTAGTATTTATAACTTTATCTATGTCATTTGGATGAGCCTTATATTTTTAGGAATATTATATCAATTAATAATATAATATTTGTTCTAAAAACTCAATTTTGTCAATTTTGACATTATTTAATAAATGATTTTTTTAAAGTCCTAAATAATTTATTACTTCAAAATAAATTCCTACGTTCAATCCTTACATGTAATATTAACCTAAAAAATTAGTGGAATTCATCAAAGGTCCCAATTTACATTTTTTTGGATATTTATAATATCAATTATTTTAATATTTAATTATTAATGTAATTACTGTGTCATCATTGTGTCATAAACAAATTAAATTATTTAATGTCTAAAAATTATAAATAAAATATCATTATGTAGGAAATAATTTTATATTTCTAATCAGTATTTATAGTCGAATTTATATTATGTATAACTCTATATTAAAAATGGTTTAGTTATTAAACTTTGAATTTAACTCTTTTAACTCTTCTTTAAATAAAATAATAATAAATGTTATAATCTAATCCAAGTGGATCTAAAGGGTCATATTTTATTCCTAATATAGTTTTTGGTTGAATTAAACTTATCCAATAGATTTAGGACATCTGTTAGGGTAATAATAATATCATTTTTACCCTTAATTACCCTATTTACTTTTAACCGTGGTAAATAAAAGTAAAAAGTTACTATTCACCAAAAATTATTTTCATCTTATTGAACCACATTTCTCTTACTGATATCAACCTTTTCTCTATGATTTTTGAAATTCCACTCATAGAAGTGGTAAAATTATTTTTTATGCGAATTTGGAAATGATCCTAGGAGGTGGGTAAACGACGATAAAAAGTTCGATAAACTTTTATATATCTAAACTTAATATAAAATGAATCCAATCAATTACATTGAACATATATAGTTTTTATGTATCTATTTTGACCAAAAATAAATTAAATTAAAATAACTAATTATTTAAATAAAAAAGTCGGTTTTAACCAATAACGCTGTGTTCTTCCATTTTTCCTCAAAAATTGAAAGTTTTCAAAAAAAATAAAAAAAATAACCCTAAGATAATTTGGATATTATGAATCCAAAAATGAAGTCCTTTTTTAAAGGTAAAATATATTAAATTTTAAAAATTGGGTATTTCTATTCATAACAGCTAGTTTGATTGGTCGCAGTGTGTTAGAATCTCGAAGTTGCGTACAATGCAAGCTATTGAATTATTCAAAGGGAAACGTACCGTTGAAGCTTGGGGTGTTACATTCTTCCCTCATTCAAATAATTTTGTCCTAGAATTTTATATAATACTACCACAAAAAAATATTCAGGTGGTTCGTCATCATTAGTTCCTCTGGTTCCCACATTACCTCTTCCATCTTATGTTTTCTCCATAGAACTTTTACCAGATGAGTCGTCCAGTTTCTCAGCACTTGTTCTCTTGTATCAAGAATTTTGACAGGCTCTTCACAATAAGACAAACTAGGTTCCAGTTCAATTTTATCCTAGGTGAGTACATGCGTTGGGTCAGGCATGTATTTTCTCAACATTGATACATAGAACACATCATGAACTTCAGAGAGACTTGGCGGAATTTCCAAACAGTAAGCTACAACTCCAATTCATTTTAGAATTTCGAAAGGTCCGATGTACCTGGGACTCAATTTACCCTTCTTACCGAAACTTATAACACCCTTCCTTGGAGATACCTTCATGAAAACATGGTCTCCTACTTGAAATTCCAAATCCTTCCTTCGATTATCGGCATAGCTCTTCTGCCTACTTTGGGATCCTTTGATGTGGGTTTGGATAACCTTCACCTTTTCCATTGTTTCCTCAAAAAGTTCTGGGCCTATGAGTTTTCTTTCACCAACATCATCCCAACAAGTTATTATGCGACATCTTTTTCCATATAACGCTTCATATGGTGCTATCTGAATACTTGAATGAAAGCTATTATTATAGGAAAATTCTACCAGATGTAAATATTGATCCCACATACCCTGAAAGTCTAGTGAGAAGGATATAAACATGTCTTTCAAGGTTTGAATAGTCCGTTCTGATTTTCCATCGGTTTGTGGGTGGTAGGCAGTGCTTAAATGAAGTTTAGTATCCAGGGATTTCTGAAAAGTTTTCCAAAATCTTGATGTAAAACGAGGATCACAATCAGAAACAATCGATATGGGCACTCCATAAAGTTTTACAACTACATTAATATATAGTCTTTCTATACATTCAAGTGGTAAATCTTCTCTTATAGCAAGAAAATGTGTTGACTTAGTGAGACAATCAATAATGAACCATATTGCATCATTCCTTCTAGGAGACTTTGGTAGACCCCTGGAAAAGTCCATCGTAATATTATCCTATTTCCACTCATGTATGGGAAGAGGATTCATGACTCCTCCAGGCTGTTTCCTTCCAGCTTTCACTTGTTGACAAACTATACATCTTGATCCAGAATCAGCAATCTCCCTCTTCATGTTGTCTCACAAAAAATGTTCCTTCAAATATCTATACATCTTAGTGCTACCAGGGTGTATAGAGAAATTGGAGCTATGAGAATCATCTAACAATTCCCTTTTTAGATCTCGTATATCGGGAACACAAAGTCTCTTCCCAAATTTCAAAATCCCATCTTCGTATATGAAGTCACTCAATCTCCCATCATTCACAACTTTAATCTTCTTTTGAAACTCCTCATCATTAGACTGAGAAATTTTTATCCTTTCTAGTAAAGATGGTTTGGCATCCATTTAAAAAATTATTGATGTTTCACCTTCCATGGTTATTCCCATATCGATTTTCCCTAGATCCTTGAAAATAGGATCCCTTTCAACTGTTATCTTTTTCAAAATTCCATGATCCTTTATTCGCAAATCATATGTCTCCTTATTTTACTTCCCTGGGTGGTAGTGTATTGTGCAATCATAATCCTTGAGAAGTTCAAGCCATCTCCTTTTCCCCATGTTGAGTTCTTTCTGTGAGAAAATATACTTCAAAATCTTGTGATCGGTATATATCTCACATTTTTCACCATAAAGATAATGTATCTATATCGTCAAAGCAAATATTACAGCTTCTAAATCAAGATCATGAGTAGGATAGTTTTTCTCATTGATTTTTAGCTGTCGTGATGCATAGTCAATAACCCTATCATTCTGTATAAGGACACAACCAAGTCTTTTCTTTAAAGCATCACTATAAATAATAAACCCATTGCTCCCTTATGGTAGAGTCAAGATTGGATCATTGACTAATCGTCTCTTTAGTTATTCAAAACATTCTTCACACTCTTTTGTCTAAACAAATTTAACCACTCTACGTGTGATCTTAGTTAATGGGTTATCCAGTCGGGAAAAATTCTCGACGAAATGTTGATAATAACCTGTTAAACCAATAAAACTACGTACCTCAGTTATACTCATGGGTGCATGCCATTCTTGGATTGATCTTGTCTTAGAAGGATAAACAGAGATTCCATCCTTAGAGACAATATGGACAAGAAAAGAAATCTCCTGAATCCAGAATTCACACTTGTTAAACTTCCCGTATAATTAATTTCTTCTGAAGGTTTTCAGAAAGGTGCGCAAGTGATTTTCAAGATTTTCATATCTTTGGGAGTATACCTGGATATCATCAATAAATACCACTAAAAATTCATCAATATATTCCTTGAAAACTCTGTTCATTAGATCTATGAAGAAATAAGGTGCATTAGTCAATCCCAAAGGCATTCCTAAAAACTCATAATTCCTGTACCTGGTTTGAAATGCTATTTTCAGAATGTCTTCTTTTTTCACATACAATTGATGATATCCTGATCGAAGGTCAATCTTTGAAAAATATTGAGCTCCATGAAGTTGGTCGAATAAATCATCAATGAGAGGTAGGGGATACTTGTTCTATACTGTTATAGCATTGATCTCCCTGTAGTTAATGAACAACCTCATAGATCCATCTTTCTTCTTAACAAAAAGGACAGAGGCTCCCCATGGAGAAACAATAGGGTGAATAAGTCCCTTATTAATCAATTCCTCTAGTTGTTTCTTTAGTTACACTAACTCTATAGTGTCCATTCTATAAGGGGTCTTCGATATGGGCCTTGAACTAGAAATTAAATCAATGGAAAATTCAATTTCTCATTCTGGAGGATGTCTAGGTAAATCATCTGGAAACACATCAACATATTCTTGCACAATAGGTATTTCTTCTATTTAAACATTCTTTTCCTCCCATGCAATATCAGTAGCGACTTTTATAATGATGGATTTCATAATGCCAGATTTCATAACCACATAGTCAAGGCCTTGTGCCAAGACTACAAATAAGATTTTTTCAAGGCCCTGTGCCAAGACACTAGTTTGTCTCATGAGACCTACTGATGCATCGAAGAGCTATAGAGGGCTCCACATGTCACTTACTAAGTCCAATGAATTCCTCATATGAAAAGTTTAAACATAACATAAACATTTGAATTAAAACTAGCATACTAAATGCCAATGCATTATCCATAAACCATGGATGGTGTAAAAATAAAACATCCACAGTCAAACATATCACATAACCTTCAATAAAATATGAAAGTTTTGTATCAAAATAAATCAACTTCAAACAAGAATAAAATCCATCAAAGGATGTTGACATAGATGAAATCAAATTTTTTTTAGAGAAATATATCTTTCTATTTTGAAATATTTTAAAAGTAATATAATTATAAAATAAAACATTTATTTTGAAAATATTCTTATAAACTTGTATGTGAAGCTTTGACGGTGATATAATGGCAGAAAATAGCCACACCCACCATATATGTTAAAAAAAGGACATTCTTACCATAATTTTGTCGAAAAGGTCATAAAGTACCTTCTTTGGAAAACGATGGAAAGATTCCTTTCAAAACATATATGGTCAAATAAGGGTATAAATGAGTTTAACCCATAGTATAGTAAATAGTAAAAAAAAATTGAATTACATTTTTAAGAAAACACGGATGTGGATGATAAAGAATTACCAGTAGATACTTACATAAAAACAATCTCGGATAATAAATATATTGTGAAATTAACCCTTACCTTGTAATTTTCCTTAGTAGATGGTATGTTAACCTCTTGTATAATAGTTAAAACATTATTATTAAATTATACAAGAAGTATATACATAAATATGATATCATATATGATCTTATAATATTTTTTTGTTAATAATATTTTAGTAGTATCATCGTTTTGGGTGGTAACAAATTCATTTTCCTTTATATGATTTGTTATGTAATTAATGTTTATTATGGATAGGATGTATCTTATTCAAAATAATTGTATTGTCGCTCGTGCGTACGTACGAATTACTGTCTCCACGAACACGATGAGATTCATTCCCCATCATATCCATTTGATATATATTATCATGATCATCTTTCTATTCATGTTATTCTATGAATCATTTCATTGTTGTTAACTTTTGTTCATACAACTCGATTGATTACAATTTGTTAAGAGATTTTCATCTCACTTATTATTCCCGTGAGATTCATGCTATATTTTCCACTATTTCCTTTTGTGTAGTGTATGTACTACCCATGAGTGTATTCATTGTGTAATATACATTAATTTAAGGGTATTTAAATCTTCATTTTATAATCCTTCTTTCATAGGTTGTATGTTTCGTAAGTTACCAAATCGATAAGGGAACCTTTTTAACCCAATTTCCATTCCTTGGGTTAATCTTATAATTATTAATTATTTCATGCTTTGAATATGTGTAGAATCATTTTTTATTTATTTATGTTGTAATTTACACCCCCCCTTTGTGGGGATATAATTTTGATACACATAATCCCTCCATTGATAAATTATCAAGTCATCGATATGAACTTGATAAGAGTAATTTAAACTCAATTTCCATTCATCGAGTTAAACATCCAAGTCATTGGTTTTGTCTTAAAAAGAACATGTGTGAATTTCCTATGGTTGATTTACACTGAATATCCAATCATATTGACTGTATTTAATTTTTTCACACATTATTATGTAATTGAATTATCCTCAATATAAGGATAATGTTTTTTATAAGGGATTTCGCCTCAATTTACATTTCATTGAGACATCATTGTCATTATGCACCAATTCAATTTTATATGGTGTATATATTGTCCTTTTTCATATTATATCATGAATAAATTTATTCTCGTGATATTATAAAGTTCTGATTCAATGTTATTCCTCAAATATTTGTATTAAATAGTCTCTCATTTTAAAAAAAACACTTTAACTAAAATATCATTTTAAATGTTTTAAAGATTTATTATTACAAATCTTTATCATTAGTGTCCATGTTTTCAAAATGGTTTTAAGGATTTATTTATATGAACATTAATTTTTTCAAAAGATAATTTATTTAAAAATTTCAAAGTGGTATGGAACACTTTGATTCAAAAATATCTTTATTAAATGTTTTAAATGGGTTTGAAAGTGGTTTGATAAAGAATTGTTTATTTCAATAACTTTATTTGATATATTGGAATGTGGAAATGTTATCTTTCCTTTATACTTTTGTTATGTGTTATGGTTATATTATGGTTATTGGGCATTGTTTATGTATATGGGCAGTTCCGTGATAACCCTAGGGCGGGTGAGCCCGAGATAGCTCTCCAATGCATTGGGTAACATGATAGAGGTAAACATTAATGATTCTCCTAAGAAATTTAGGGAATATATTGTGATAGGTATTCTAAATGTGACTCCCTATGTAGCTATGATAGCTACACTGTAAGTATATTTTGAATTCTATAATTTACCCTTATGATTTATGAGATATGGGTGTTATTCATAAATCTTATGATTTCATAAGGTATGTTATGATTGAAAATTATGGTTTCATTGATTTGTATTTAATGATGGGATAATGTTTTCCTTCCTTATTGTATAACCCTTAATAAGCTTTTTATGCTCATCCTATGTTTTTGAAATGTTTTCTAAAGGACTTAAAGATGAATAGGGTCAAGGATGGGATCACAGAAATTTCATGTTGTCTAAAACATTTTACTAGACATGTCTCTTTTTAAGAGTTTTTATTTTATGAAAAAATGGATACTGAGTAGTAGTGTCTATATGTAATATTCAAGTTGTTATGTAATAGTTATGGCCTAATTCTCTAAAACTCTAAACCTAAAAAGACCCTTAATGTGAATTCTTGAAATTATTCAAGATTTTGTAATGTTTAAGGTTGGGTCCTTAAAGTTGGTATCAGAGGTAGGTTTAGATAACTTTAGAGGTTAGGGTGTTATTTAATCATTAGTGACAAAACCATAATGGTTATCATATTGGAAAGAGTCATAGTTTTTTTAGATAAATCAAATGAGTTTAAGATAACATGAAAAAGTATATTTTAGTGTTTACCATACTAATAAGATAATATATGTTGATTTTACCGATATACTCACAGTGAATGTTTTGGTTTTAGTCAATGGATGGATCTACCAGGAATCAATGTAACAATTAATATGAAGAAAATTGTGACAGTTTTCTGAATGTGCAATTGAATGAAATAAGAGATGTAAAGAGAACTCTTGTGGTTCTTATCAACCAATTATCTGGAGTCATAATTAACCAACTGAACCTTGTTAATTTTTATAAGGTATCATATATTCAAGAAACAAATCCCCATGGATGTTCTAGTAATAATCATAAAGGTAAGTATATTCAAAAACCTATGTGTCAAGGATGTGGAAATAAAAACATGGGAAAATGTTTAAAAGGGACGGGAAGATTATATAGATGTGGAAGTGAAGGTCATAAAGCAAGAACCTTCCATGAAAAAAATGGAATCATCCATTTGACTCTAGGAAAGGGAAAGAAGTTCTTTCTGGGGGATCAATTGAATGTTTTAAATGTCATGTGCATGGTCATTATAAAAACAGTTTTCCTACGAAGAAGTTTTGTGAATGGGATCACTAGGATCCTAAAAATATATGTTTACCAATACCTAATGCCATTCCAATTGAGGATGAAGAAACTGACAATGACCAATGAAAGGTATGGATTATTTCTTAACATATGTTTTGACATTATTGAATCTTAGGATATGATTCGTGTTTTTTTTATAAGAAAAAATTATTTCAGAATAAGTTGGTAAATAATGGTTAATAGATAATGAAGAACATTGAATGAGTAAGAAGACAAGAGTTATTGTAGATTTTAGGATGGTGAAATTCTTAAAAGTATTAAGGCTCTTTTGATGATGGGAATATATTGGAAGACTCTTTATAGTATGTGTAACCCTAAAGTTTGATATATGAAAATGTTATTCAAGGAATAATTATCTTTTCTTCTGATGAGTAATGGTGGAATTTTGTTTTGGAAGAATTCATGTTTTTATTATTGACATATGGTGATTTGGGTTATTTATGGAAATGATTAACATATCATAGAGAATATGTGATTAGGTTAATTACACTTCATAATGAGACTTTAAGAGTAGTCAATGTCTTTAGAGATAAATGTAAAGATTAACTATAGAAGACTATGTGATAAAATCCTTCTGAGGTTTGGGTTATAATCTTAGTTTGGGTTATTTTGAATAATTTTAAGAACAATTGTTTATTGAATTTTCTTTGTTGAACTTTGGGTTTTGTTTGACAAATTTTAAAGATTGAGAGTATTTTTCTTTTTGTAATAGATTGTCCTTTTGGGTATTATCTGATATCATACTAACCATTTTGGTTTTGGTTAGGGTATAAATACATGAGAAATATATATTTCTTCTTTTTTAGATTATGTGATACTCTAGAAGTTGGTTCTAGCACTTCAGGTGTGACCATGTCATCTTGAATACTCATCGTTTGAAGAAAACAATGAGTTTGTGGTAGGAATTTAGTAAAGGATGAAAGTATACATGACACGTAAGTATGTTTACTTATATTTTTAGTTAAGATCCTAAATAAATTCCTCAACCTTATGAAAAGTAACTTAAAACAAAAATTTTGTCTGTTAAATTTTACTACTGGGGAATCAAATACCGTTTAACCAATCACAAGTTTGTACTTTTCTGGTGGTTAAATTTCTCCTAATGAAGATTTTTATCACTCTCCATCAGAACTTGATGGTTTTTTTTCTCCTCCATATCCATTTTTTCATGGAATCCTAGTATATTTTGTCTCGGGTGACCTTTTTATATATATTTATTTCTTTTAAATTGATAGATTTATTTACTTTTTTTCCCTATGTGGGACTTTCAATGATCTTTCCAAGCCCAATTTTAAAATTGTGAGGACGCAATTCCCAAAAGGGGGGAAGGAAATAACATCCCATATAAATAAAGAATATGAAATTTTCATATTTATTAATATTTGTAAATTAATTATTAATTTTACTTTAAAGGGGACGCTATGTTCAATGGCGTACCCGATACACAACAACAGGGTTCTCTGAAATCTTAGGACGCACACAACGTTGGGTCATACTGAAAAATAATAATATAATATTATTATTTTAAATGGTAGTAAAATCCTAGATGTTGTATTGGTGGGAAGGAAAATAACTAACTACAATATTTTTATACATGTTTGTTAAATGTTTTAACATTTATCCAATAAAAGTAAGAGGCTTAAAATGTGAATAAATCTAATTTTAAGAATAATTTACTTTAAAAGGTTTATTTACCGAATTTTGATGGAGAACCCTATTAAAATCAGGTTTTTGTCACTTTTATATGTTCTATTTTACAAAATAAAATTCTTCTTTAGAATCATGACATCAAAATTCACTTTTGGTAAAATTTCATTATTTTTCTGATAAAATTCATTTTTTGACGAAGAGTGAAAAATACTGTATTTTAATTCAAAAGTTCCTTTTAATATAATTTATTTATATGGATATATTATCTTTTAAATTGGTTTTAAATTTTAATTATATTATTTTTTTAACATTTAATCCAATGTTAGTCATTGGAATTAATTTCACTTTGAAATTGAACATAAACAAGTATCAATCTTTTGATAGTTATTTTTTCTTAAAAAACACACTATTTGTTTTGATAATGGTAATTAATTTTAAATTAATTAATGAAATTTCTATGTTTTGAATTTGGTAAAATAGACATCATTTTTGAATTCAAAATATCAAATATATATTAGGCTGAAGTTTTGGTAGTTTTCTGAAAAACTTCATTTTATGATGAATAATGAAACCACTAAGTAATAGTTAAAAACTGACATTTTCATTTAAATGAAATTTTACCACTTCTGTGGATTGATTTTCGAAAATCCAAAATACATGGTTGTTATTAGTATGTAATTTTTTTCAATAAGATGAAAATAATTTTGGGTGAACAGTAACTTTTGACTTTTATTTACCGCAGTTAATGGTAAATATGGTAATTCAAGGTAAAAAGAATATTCTAATAATACAAAATTACCTTAACACTTGTCCTAACATTATTTTTTGAGTCATTATAAACCATGGTCATCTTTGGGTCTATTTTTGTACCCCATGAATCCACTTGGGAGTGATAATGACACTTTATTTTAATTAACTTAAAGTAATGCCAAAAATGACATACACAAATATCTTTTAGTAAATAAATTTTTACGTGGGGATATATAAGTTATCTTCTCAACTATAAATATTAATTGGAAATATATAAGGATTTCATAAATTATGGTATTTATTTTATAATTTTTAGACATCAAATAAATTATATTATTTGTGACACAATAATGATGCAGTATTTACCTCATTAATAAATGATTTAAATAAATAAAATTATAAATATTAAAATAACATCCCAAACCAGTCCAATTATTATTGGATGAATTTATTTATACCATTAGTCATCTTAGCTTTTATTTTAATGAGTTTCGGACCTTTATAAACCGAAAAACATTATATAATAAAATAATATGTTGACACTTTCCTAAAGAGCCCCCTCCTCTCCCTTATAAAAATCCATAACTTCTAACTCATTTATCACACCTATCATGCCCCTTGGATAGTCCAAAAACTGCCCAAATAATCTCTCAATATCACTAAATTACTCCTAGAAGCCTTAATTTAGTCATAAGGCACTTCAATAAGTCCTTTTTCTTCAAACCAAAGGGAGTTACACAAATTAAAGGCAACCATTTCTCTTAACATTTTTTCTTTTATTTTACTTCTACAACCCCTAAACTCTTTTTATTCCTTTATTTTATAACAACACCAATATCCTCAATATACTATTATTTTTTTATGATATTTATTCAAACTATACTTACACACACCTCCATCTAATGGGTTAAGAACATAATGTTTCTGTGAATGGAAAACTAATGCCTCACGAAACAATGATTGTTCGATTGTCTTCAACCTCCACTCATGTTGGCCATTAAGATGGAACTAATTTATATATGATATATATTATGTTTATGTTTTCTTTATGATTCTTTATTTTTCTTTTATATCATACCTTTATGGTTTTCATTATGGGTAAACGTGATAATTTCATTTGAGGAAGTGCGGACTACCGCCCCCTCAATGTGATATGACAAGTTAATGCCATATGTGAGACATATAAAGGATTGAGTCAAGGATATTATATAATATATTATACTTAAATTATAATATAACTATGTATAATTATGTTTTAATTCCATTAAAATAAGAAATATAAATGAACGTAGCGTTCATACGTACGTACGACTTACCGTCTCCATGAACAGTGCATTTCATTTATTACCTCCAAATGTTATGTACTATTATAAATACATGTATATACTAAATATATATGATATATATGATATTTAAATAATTAATATAATTCTTGATATAATGAAATTTTGACCATGTGAACAACTTGTAATTTTAAGAAGTCCATTTTTGACTCAAGTACAAAATATCGACAAAACGACCATTATTAACTTAAATGATTACATATTGTTTATAACATGGTAATAAGTGATATAAAAGGAATAATAAACTTTAAAAAGGATTATTAATCAAGTATAAATTAACTTAAGTTTATTATTCAAGAATAACAAGTAACAAACAAGTCAAGTCGAACACGAGGTAAGGGGTTTCTTATTTCACTTTTAATTCCGTGAGATTTCCACTGTTCGCCACTAATTTATTGCATGTGGTGTATTATGTACTGCCATTTGATATATATTATCATGATCATATTTATATTCATGTTATTCTATGAATTATTTGGTGGTTGTAAACTTTTGGTCATACGACTCAATTGATTGCAACGTGGTAATGGATTTTCATCTCACTTTTTATTCTTGAGAGATTCATGCTATATTTTCCACTATTTCCTTTTGTGTAGTATATTTAGTACCTATGAGTGTATTAATTGTCTAATATAATTCCATTTATGGGTATTTACATCTTAATTTTCTGATCCTTCATTCATAGGTTGTAAGTTTTGTAAGTTACCAAATCGGTAAGGATCCTTTTAAACCCAATTTCCATTCCTTGGATTTATCTTCTAATTCTTAATTATGTCATGCTTTGATTATGTGTGGAATAATTTTTTATTTATTTATGTTTTAATTTACACTCCTCATTGTGTGGATATACTTTTGATAGACATAATCACTCCATTGATAAATTCTCAAGTCATCGATATGAACTTGATAAGAGTAATTTTAACTCAATTTACTTTCATTGAGTTAAACATCCAAGTGATTATTTTTGTCTTAAAAAGAAAATGTGTGAATTTCCTATGATTTGCTTACACTGAATATCCAATCATATTGAGTGTATTTATATTTTTCAAACATTATTATGAAATTTATTTATCCTTAATCGAAGGATATAGTTTTTATAAGGGATTTCAGCTCAATTTACATTTCATTGAGACATCATTGTCATTATGCACCAATTCAATTTTATACGGTGTATATACTATACTTTGGCATATTATATCATGAATAACTTTATTCTCATGATATTATAAAGTTATGATTCAATGTTATTCCTCAATTATTTGTATTCAAGAGTCTCTCATTTTGTTAAAAAATCTTTAACTAAAATATCATTTTAAATGTTTTAAAGATTTATTCTTTTAAATATTTATCATTAATGTCCATGTTTTCAAAATGGTTTTACGGATTTATTTATATGGACATTAATGTTTTCAAATGAAAATTTATTTAAAAATTTTAATGTTTTATGGGACACTTTGATTCAAAAATATCTTTATTAAATGTTTTAAATGGTTTTGAAAATGGTTTGATAAAAAAAATTTTATTTCAATATCTTTATTTGATATATTGGAATGTGGAAATGTTATATTTCCTTTATACTTGTGTAATTTGTTACAGTTACATTATGGTTATTGGGCATTGTTTAAGTATACGGGTGGTTCCATGATAAACCTAGGACAGGTGAACCTGAGATAGCTCTCCAATGCGTTGGGTAACGTGATGGAGGTAAACGTTAATGTTTCTCCTAAGAAATTTAGGTAATATACTTTAATGGGTATTCCAAATGGGACTCCCTATGTAGTTGTGATAAATACAATGTAAGTATGTTATGAATGCCAGAAGTTACCTTTATGATTTAATATATATGGGTGTTATTCATAAATCTTATTATTTCGTAAGGTATGTTATGATTGAAAAGTATGGTTTCATTGATTTGTATTTAATGATGGGATAATGTTTTCCATCATTATTTTATAACACTTACTGAACTTTTTATGCTCCTGCCAAGTTTTTGAAATGTTTTCTGTAGTACTTAAAGATGAATAGGGTCAAGGATGGGATCAAGGAAAAGTCATGTTGTTTAAAACATGGAACTAGACATGTTTCTTTTTAAGAGTTTTTATTTTTTGAAAAAATGGATACTGTGTAGTAGTGTCTACATGTAATATTCAAGTTGTTATGTAATAGTTATGGCCTAATTCTATAAAACTCTAAACCTAAAAATATCCTTAATGTGAATTCCGGACATAATTCAAGATTATGTAATGTTTAAGGTTGGGTCCTTATATCCAATGCCTCATTGGATGGTGATAAATTCAATATTTATTGAAAATATTTATTTAAACTGTATAGTAATAAAATACTTGGATAAAATGATAGATAATATAAGTCTGATGCGTGGTTTCCTCCTAAATTCGTTTATTTATTCAATATTTTCACAGGTATTGTTTTTGAAAGAGATTTGATTAACAAGTACTAAATATATATTAGATTCAAATACTGAGTAATAAATCCCCTTAGAAGATTATGTCACCTCCCATCCTTATTCTCAAAAAATGTTCCATAATCAGTAAAAAAAGTTATCAAGAGGCCACATACCTTTAGAAAGTGGGAGAGTTAAGTGAGACCTAAACTGACCAATATAAACTTGGGAGAAAAAGAAAATACAATGGAAAAAAATGAAAAAACTCATGTAAACTCCTTTACCCTTGAAATATGTTGATTGAGCATGCATTTGTATTTGATAAACTGCATTGATGGCTTTCTTATTTATCTCATAAAATCCAAATAGAATCCATTGTGAACAAACCACGGGGAATTAAATTATCTAGCCAGTATGCGGTAAATATCATTGATGTATCGGTTTCAATAAACCACCAACTAATTGAACCTTTATTATATTCCACTATCATTATTAAAAATTCCTCTTCTTTTGGGCACTAATATACACTTTCTCCAACACAACACTTACAACACCAAATGGTGAATACAATAGTGCAAGGGTACCTCTATGAAGGGATAATTCCAAAATTTGAAATATATCATTAAAATTATAAGGGTATAAATACATGAATACCCAAACCACTCAAACAAATAATTAGTTGTAAGTTAACCCACATCTCAACATAAAACTAATTCATTATCCTTTCCCTTGAGTAAGAGAATTCTTATCTTCCCTACCTAGAGGGATTTGATAAATTCATTCCTTATTTCAATATAGTTATAAAATATCTATTTATTAAGGGTAAAAATAATCAAGTAAATCATTAAAAATATTTAACTAATCTAACTATATACGAATCTATAGTAAAATATTGGAAAGACCTTATCATCTAGACTAGGGAAGCACACCAGGGTAGTCAACCAATGAAACTCAAGTTTGAGTCTGCATACTTGTTACTAATAACACTCATGAGGTCTGTTATTATATCCCAATAGTAGTTTAGAGACAATTATATATAACTCTTATCCAAAATCCTTAAAAAAATTCAAAGTTATGCTTGGTGGAAACTTCCAAAAACCCCTAAACTATGTGTGAGATAATTTGTCCACATAGAGGCCCCCATAGTTGTATCCCTCCAAATCTTGAACATAGAATAATATGGTCCATGATCTTCACATGGGATCATTTATTCACCCTGATATGGGCTTTCAATTAGTATTGACCAACTATTTATCGATTAATTTCAACTTAAATTCTTCCTCACTTTAAGTTGATTGAACCTCTGTTATTGGTTAAGATGTACGGATCTTTATAAATTCTCTCTCACAAATTATCCCTTATGTTATGTTGATAATGTAATGTAAACATAAAAAAAATTTAAATGTTTAATACTTTATCTGATAACCTACTCCTTATCATGTTGACTCCCATTAAGTTACTGATTTTCCATTAATAGCCTTTTTAACAATTACATGTGGTGGGTGATGGAATCACCCTTATCCCTAAATATTGACTATATAATGAAATTTAATGATCATTTTTAATTTTTTAAACCTTATTAACATTTCCTTTTTGGTTTCCCAATTCATGGCAGGGTCAAGAAAGATTTTGAAGGAGTTTGGAGTTCTATGGAGATCTTTGGAGACTCCTTAGTCTGAAAAGGAACACACCACAACTCTTTTTAAGTCTTGGTGTCCCTAGTGTTCTACAGTCTAAAATAGTGATGGTGGAAATGGATTACCAATACATTTTGGAGGCCATGCAAAGGTTAAAAATTCTTGAATATTATCAATATTCTTGAGTGGAATCTATTAGTATTTAGTTCTAAAGAACACCATAGCCATGGTCATGCCATAGTGGAATCCATGGTTGTGGTCAGGCTTTCTTTGTAACACCTAGAATCATAATCCTTAGTCATAGATCTTGACTTGTTTGAATGTTTAAATGTGTAATTGTTTTGAAGTTTTATAGTAATATTTAATTCATTCTTTACCTCTATTAATATTTCCACACACCTCCTTTTAGTGTTACATCAAATTCCTGTTTCTCTAGTGAAGCAACGGTGTGGTTGAGATATTTCTCACATTAAGGATTCATTGATGAAATATTTATTGGGAAATGTTTTTTATACCATCCCTTGATTTCATGTGATCTATTCCATGTTGATAATAAATTAGACCATGTTGAATATATTTCTCTTGTTCAATGTTTTAGTGAGTTCTTCTTTAAGAATGCTGGGGTTTAACCTCTTGTTTTCTTCCATTATGAGTAGTGATTCTATTTTAATCTTCAATAGAGGTAGGGTATCCTCCATATATCCCTCTTTAAATGCACCTAAGAGTATATTATGATGTTTTCTTCCTTTTATTAAATGGTTCGTGTCAACTAAATAATGATATTTAACCGGATTAATTGATATTTAAGGGGAAGAAATGAAATCATATAAGTTTTACACGTTCTTGTGATTTTTATTATGTGGTTAATATTTTCTATTTTTCTTTTGGTTTTGATTTATATTAAGTTAATGTGTTGTTGTGTCTATTAATAATTTTGAAATATATTGTGTTTGTTTGAATAAACTCACCACACATGGAAAATAATTTGAACATATATCTAACTAATAATTTGGTTTACTGTGGAATCTTGATTTTCATTGAGAATACTCTGGAAATTAATAAAGTATTTGTTATAAAATAACTTATTATAATTAAATTGGTTACATGTGGTGTTTTTGAAATATGGTGGTCATGATGTTTGGTGGGTGAAATGTGTGGTGGTTGTGATGTGGGATGGATGTGAAGCAGGGTTCATTTTCATAAGATAAATTGGGTTTTTTGTGGTGTAATGTATTTTATAGTTTCCTAGTAGCTATGGAATGAACTTAAATATTGATATAGGATTAAACCTAGGTGTAAATAATTATGTGATAAATGAATTAATGTTTGTTGTGGTTAATAAATGTGGTTCTCTTAAATATAAATGAATTGGATCATCTAATGAAGATGGTTGGTAATCAAAAAATCTAGAAATGGGTTATCATGGAAAGGATGATTAAATGTGAATTGTTTGTGTTCATTTCTAATGTGGTGTGGAGCACTAGAGGTGAAATTTATTGTAGCAGAGGTTTTGAAACCTTATGGTAATATATTTAGATATGTTGGTTCAATTTTTATGAATATATAGGTTTGCCTTATGTGTAACTATTATATATTGTGTTTTCATTATGATTTATATATTCACCCCACTAGGGTCATATTTTAAATTCGACACCCAAAGGTTTTGGGTTTTGAGTGTTTTTCTTAAATATCTAGGACAATGAGGATGGATGGGAAGATACCCCTTATTCACTCACTCTCCTCTAAGTGTGATTTATATGCATATTCTATGATGGATAAAAGTCAAAAGTGAACTCTAGGATAATGTGGTTTATGGTGGAGCCATGATTCATAGGAGGAGGGCATGAGGTTGATGTTTTTCAGGTTCACAATACCCTACTATCCTGGTTTTTTAGTAGTGGATTTGGATGTTATGTGGTTTCCCATGAGTCTTTGGGAAGAATGAGATGTGGTTTATGAGGTGTATTTGGGTGGGATATGATGTGATTTCCCAGCCTCCTTTGTTCATTGTTACTACACAAGGGATGGGATCACTAGGACGTACGATGTTGGGGTGAAAGAATAGAAAATTAATGGAACTTTTTATGGGGAAGAATTTTATGAATATTTTTCTTATAATTTATTACACTTGGGTTTGTTTTTTAATGAGTTTTTCAAGGTGAGGATAGAACTGGTGAGTTGACCTATTTAGGTGTGTATTGGTTTTTTGTCTTATCATAGGTGCATTAGTATGCTCTTTTCAAGTGTGCACAATATACCTTGGGTATGATCCTATTGAGTATATGTTTTATGCTAACCCAATATATATAAAAATTGTTTTTTAGGTTTCCAAGAGGACTTATGGGATTGAGATATACATTACTAGTCCAGATGTTGGTGTTATTGTTGAGTCTTTACCTTAAGACTATTTTTGGTATTTCACTCAGAGACTCTCTTTGTATATATTTTCTTTATACATTTATCATGGGATGGTTTTTTTGGGTTCATTTTCTTCTTTATAATATTTATTTGTTTGTATTTTTTCATTATATCTCCCAATCTATTTTATATAATTTAGGTTAATTCCTTCCACATGTGAGATTTTTGTACCCTCAGTTCTTATCGCCAACTTGGGGCCAACTGAAGGTCGAACTCAAGGGTGTTTATCTCACTTCTTTCATGTCTAGATGAGGAGTGGTATCTTTGGAGGGATTGGTTATGAAACAACATTATCAAATTCTTAGGTGAGTGATAGGATGGTGTTTGGAGTTAGGCATAGTGAGGATTTCATGGGTTGGTAGGGAAATTATGTCAGTTGGTCTTGGTGTGTAACATATAATAGGGAAGACTAGCTAGGACACTGGGTTTTTGGGCCCCTCATGATCTGACAAAAGTAACTTGAGTTTATTGAATTCCCAAGGGCGGTGGTTACACTTTTAGGTAAGAGATCTTAGAGTGGTACATTATCGTAATTGATTTTGTTGATATTTTAATTAGGTTATCTTTTGGAAGTTTAATATAGAATTTAATTAAATAAAACTTGAAATTTTATGCATGTTTCTCCGATTGTGCTTGTGTTTATGTTAATAATGGACTTTTATAATTTAATGAATTGTACGTATTTACATAATGAAAGTGGTAAAATGGTGATTAAATAGAATGAGTTATTTTATAGAATAATTATTGTGACTTTAATGTGTTATTCCATTTCCTTTTATGACATGATGCTTCATGAGTGGATTTTTTTTATCCATTTTCAAAATTCATAGCATTTTTACCAATCATCCTATCATTTTAAATTATTACTAAATCATGATTAGTATACTTTGTTTTAAAATATTCTAAGTTTAAAAACCCTTGTGAACTATGTTACCTTGAGTAGATTTCATACTACCATGCTGAAATTATTCCATTGAAAACATGATTTGGAGTATTCTTATTTTCTTATAAGTTAGTATGCCATGAATTTTTTCCCTTCGTGATGTATCATAAGAATGTGTAGGTATTTATCATAAATTTTTTTTTTATTTAAATACTTGAATACTTGGAAAATGGATAACATCTTTTTTTATGGGATATTAAATTTGAAAAACTTTTCATGATAGCAGTTTTGTAGTTTTAGTCAGTTTAAATGTTTTATGATAGATTTAGAAATTCATAGAAACGTTTTAATTTTATTATTTGTTTATCTCTGAATTTTTGAAAATTGTAAATATGCTTTATGATAACCATTAACAATTTGAAAGTTTTATAATCAATAAATCTATCTCTTTTTAGAATATTAATTAAGAATATTGTTTTTATAGATTGTTTAAAAATATATATTGAATATAAAATAAGAATTTCTTGTCATTTTTAAGGATGGATTTTGACCTTTCATTTTAAATTCTAGGAATATTATAAGAATTCATTATAGTAACTTATTGAGAATGGAAATTTTTTAAATGATTTATTATGTGATTTGAGATTAATAAACTTGTCGTACTAGAATATCCATGCCTCACATGTTAATACTGGAGTAGTTTATTATTAGATCATATCTATTATTGAAAACTTTCGTATGACCTATTGTGAAATTACTAGAATATTCATCTTGAGCATGTAACATGTTTAGTATGTTGTAATTAGAATATAAAAACATGTCATATAATTATAATATTGGATTTTAATGAAAGAAAAATCATGTTACCCTTATTGAGATCTGTAAGAATGTTTTCTTGAGTAATGAAATGATTAAATAGTATTTGTTAAATTATGATAAGCATTACACATAGTAATACCACATGTACGGTTTTAATTGTGTGATATGAAGCATATTTTATTTTAAGAATTATAAAATCATGTTGTATATGTCACAGGGTATTAAAATTTAGAACGATGACCATTCATGTATAAATTTTCATATGAAGTCTGAAGTGTGTTTCCTGAATCACACAATGATTCAAGAATTTCATTCTTAAGAATGTTAAGTCTTATATATGAGATAAAACATATATATTTTTTATTGTGGTAAAACCATCTTTCTATTGAGATCAAGTTGTTAGATTAAGTATGTAAATATTTATTTTTAGTGCCATAGTATGTGTTGTTTTTAATGTTAAATTAGAAGTATGTTAGAGATATTATAATGCAAGGTATTATATTTCCCCTGAAAATGCCTTGGAAAAATATTGAGTGTTTTTTGATTTCCGTGCATGTTGATTGCTTCATTGAAGCGTCAGTATGTCTTTTTGAAGACTTTTTTCAGAATTATAAGATGATATTTAATGGTTTTTAAAAATAATATTTTATGTAGTGAATCATAAGCCATGGACCCTTCATATTTATTACCATGGGAAACTGTGTGATCATTAAGATGATTTTTTTTGCTGTAAATATGTACCCCTTTTGTAATTATGTTTCTTGTTATGGTTGTATTGTTGTAATATCCTACCTCCCTAAAAATTTAAACACTCAAAGTTGGTAATAAAAAGGTTTTTTTGGAAAATCTTGAAATTTATGAATATGAATTTTATTCCGATATCTATTTTTTATAAATAAATTAAAAATTGATATATGTTTTTTAGGTTTTTTCTAACTTAGATAATACCATAACATGTGTTATGGTTCAGGTGTATGAAAAGAGGGAAAACCCATCCCAATTATGATTTATTCTTTATGATATATTCTAAAAACATGATGGTGATTGATGGACACCCTATGTAGACAATATACTGATGTGGGGAGTGGGTTCCCTCGATTTGTGTGTCTACAGTTGTGATGGTTGGGCTAGTTTTACGGGATAAGGAGGTGTTTTGTGGTTGTTATAGTAGTTATTGTAATGGAATATATGGAGATTAAAATGGTTGTGAAGATGGTTGTGTGAAAGATAAGTGGATTTTGGATTATGTGGGATAATGCAATGTTATTCCTGTAGAGACCCTAAGCCTGACGTACATAGAAATTACATTACTTATGAGGAATACTTAGTATATAAAAAAACACACACACAAGGACCGTAATAGTTTAGTGTCTTTGGAAACTCGGAATATAATCTTCTAATCGTGGTGAAAGATCTTCAACATCTCCCATAAAGATATTTTTTTTAAACCTAAATCCTTTCTCTATACCCTGGGGAAAAGAAAACATAAAAGGGTGAGCTCAAATTCTCAGTAAGTGTAAACAAAAGAAATATCAATCACATCATATTCATAAGAACATATCTTTTGGAAGTATTAACCTGCAAAAGAGATCATAATTTCATAACATGGGATAAATCATAGTAGTGAAATGTAATCCCAATAATCATAACCTAAAACATGAAACTATGTGGCATACATACATAATCATAGAGAGTCATTTCTTATTAGTCAAGACTCATTTTCAAGACTATCTTAGTGGATAAAGTCCCTTTCTGAACCGAGTTCACTCCTCGTTTCAGTCCTGTTTCACTGAACCGGTATAATCTACCGTTCCAGCCATGAATATCTCATGAGATATAAAATCTTTACCCAATGCATTGGAGGGAGATATAGTTCCCACCCATCTCATAATGATACCATTCTTATGTGTGCCACAAAATCATAAATCATACATCATTGCGTAACCCATGTAATAAAAATGGGATTCTTAAATATCATGACATCATAAAACAATTCATATAAGATAAAGGAATTCATAAAAATAATTCCATCACAACTTAATCAAATCAATGTAATAATAGGGATAGAAACATAACCCTATATTATCATAGATGGAAAATAATTTTGATAAAACTCTTGAACTCCATTCTTGAGGAAAATATCCTTTCTACTTCAAAAAAACATTTTTTTCCTTTCTTAACATGTCATACAATTTTAAACTAAAACAAGTTGATTAAAAATAAACATGAAAACTTGTAAAGGAATATTTTGGAAATTTTGTTTTAAAGATCAATTCATTCCATATAAGTTAAAAAACATTCTTCTCATACTTTTGTCGGAAAAGTCCAAAAGTACCTCGTACGAAAAACGACAAAAGATTCCTTTCATATCTTTTACTAAAAACTCACCGAAGGGTAAAATTAGATATAAACTATTATATAAGGATATAAATATTACATATTGAGGAAACATGGATGTGGATGATAAAATACACCCCAGTAAATACCAAAGTATAAACAATCTCGGATAAAAATGAGATTGTGATATTTTCCCTTACCTTAGGTCCGATTTGCTTCGAATGTGTCTCAACCTCCTCTTCTTTGAAGTGATTCTTTGATATCTCCTTTTAGGGAACTAAAATTGGTCTTTTAGGAAGACCAGAAAGTCTAGGATGTTTCTAGGGAAGTGGAGAACAGAATTTGGCAGGGGTTGGCCGAGCTTTAAGGCTCAATGTTTTGTGAGGAAGAGAGGGAGGAGGTGCCCTTTTATAAGGGAGGAGAGGGGCTCCTTTGGAAAACTAAAAATATTATTTTATTATAAAGTCATATTCAGTTTTAAATAGCTCCCAATTGATTTATTTCGAAGCTAAGGTGGGGATGGATCGCAATCCTCTCATCCAATATAATTTAGACAAGTTTAGGTTCCTATTGTAACCTTATCATTTATATTTAACATTAAGTTAAATAATTTTACTTTTACCGTGTCTTCTTGTGGTCTTACACTATAAGGTTAATAAACTTACTATAACAAGCCAAACGAACCCCAAGTTGTTTATTATTAATATATATAACCTTATCTAAGTCATTTGGCCGAACCATATATTTTTAGGAATAAAATAACAATTAATAATATAATATTTGTTTTAAAAACTATTTTATGTCAATTTTGACACTATTTGGTAATGAATTTTTGTGAAACTCATAACAGAATTATTAGTTAGAAAAAAGTTAATTAAATAAATACTAACATGTCATATTAACCTATAAAATTAGTGTAATTCATAAAAAGTCTCAAATTATATTTATTTGGGTATTTATAACATCAATTATGTCAATATTTCATTAATAAGATAATTACTGCATCATCGTTGTGTCACAAATAAATTAAATTATATAATGTCTAAAAATTACAAATAAAATATCATTATGTACGAAATCTTTTTTATCTTTCTAATTAATATTTATAGTCGAATTTATTTTATGTATAACCCTATATTGAAAATGATTTACATATTAAACTTTGATTTTAACTATTTTAACCCTTCTTTAAATAAATTAATAATAAATGTCCTAATCTAATCCAAGTGGGCTTAAATGGTCATATTTTATTTCTAAGGTTGTTTTTGGTCGAATTACACTTCTCCAATAGAATTATGACATGTGTTAGGGTAATAATAATATCATTTTTACCCTTAATTACCATATTTACTTTTAACCGTGGTAAAAAAAAGTCAAAAGTTACAATTCACCAAAAATTATTTTCATCTCACTGAACCACATTTTAGTCCTTGATATTAACCGTGTCTCTCGGGTTTTCGAAATTCCACTCACAGAAGCGGTAAAATTAAGTTTTATGAAAAATTCAGTTTTTTTAACTACCACTTAGTGGTTTCACTATTCATCAAAAAATGAATGTTTCCAAAAACAATTAGGCCTAAGCTATATTTTATATTATGAATTCAAAAATGATTTCTATTTTACCAAATTCAAAACATATCAGTTACATTAATTAATTTAAAAATTAATTCCCGTCGTCAAAACAAATAGCGTGTTTTTAAGAGATAATAACTATCAAAAGATTGACACTTGTTTATGTCTGGTTTAAATGTGAAATTACATCCAATGAACAACATTGTATTAAATTGTAAAAATATATTCTAAATATACTTTAAAACCACTCAAATTAATAATTTATCACTATTAATTATTTTGATTAAAAAAGTTGTTTTTAATTAAAATTTAGTAATTTTCACTATTCATCAGAAAATGAAAGTTATCCGAAAAGTACCAAAATTTCACCATATGCTAATTCCGATATTCCGAATCCAAAAATGAAGTCCATTTTGAAAAATTAAATTTACAAAATTTTAAAAAGTGGTTATTACTATTCATAACGGCTAGTTTTAATAATATTTTAATAGCATATCATTGTTTAGTGAAACTCGGTATTGCGTACGACGCAAGCTATCGAGGAAGGCCGCGATTGCGTGTAATGTAAGGCAAGTCAAGGATTTGTGTTGTGCAAGCTCCTTTAGTGTAGCGTACAACACAAGACATTAATTAAAAGAATATTTTTCATAAAATCTCGGGGTGTTACATTCTACCCCCCTTAAAATGAATTTCGCCCTCGAAATTCATCGGGGTTATAAATGGTTTACTATTCGAAAGTTTGTTTAATAGAAACCCACATCATAAAAAGGAATACCAAAACATGGATTTAAAAATGAATGTATGAAATGTAACGGTTACCCAAATTAACTCATCACTGGGTTTCCACGTAGGAGAACATAGGTGAAAATATGGATATGGAAGAAAAATCTAACCATCAAGTTCTGATGGAGAGTGGTAGAGAACATGGCTATGAAAAATCCAACAATCACAAAGTTATTGATTTGTGATGATCTAAGGAAACATCTGATTCATCGGATATACGGGAACTAGGACAACATTTTTGGTTTTCAAGATCATTTCCCTAAAGTTGATGAAATTGGAATTAGAAGAAATACTTTCGTGATTTTGGTATAGTCTCACCGTTAGTCGTTCTTTGTACAATTTCCACTTCATCTCTTAAATAAATGAAGTTGAATTTTTCATTCGTGATGTGTTAGTAGATCATGTGATAGAATGAGGGGTCATTCCATCTGTCTCAAACAAAAGGTTAGAAAAGTTATCAAAAAAAATACGTAAGTCCATTTATAGTGAGATTAATCATATACGGTTCCTAAAATGGACTTATACTTCTTATATTATACTGCTTAATATAATAAAACTAGTTTCTACTAAACAGGGACTTCCTGTAGGCCAGTGGTAGGCGATAAAGGCCAGTCGCACTTCGGTTGTGGGTTCGATTCCCACGGCCTTGTCCGACGCGATGGGATGTCGCCCGTCCTGCAAGTTGTCCTTTTTCTAAAACTATATTACTATAACATCCCATCAATAATATCGAAAAAACTTCTATCCTTAAACAAAACTAACTTATGTCCAACATAATCCATTCCAATCTTTAGGCTTATCCATAATACTGCAGTCCACTCTCATAATATAGTGAAAACGATTACCAGAGATTTAATACCATCGTTGATCCCCATATATCATAAGATATGTCTTGTTGGTCACATTCCAAACATTCAAAGGCCTTAATCATGTATTCTCTTGAATACCCATTGAACCTAAGTGAAAACATGAATGCAGTTAAAAGTTAACACTTTCCACATACCAAAATCCAAAAATTCTATATACTCAATCCATTAAATAACCTTCTCATTATATCAGTCATGAGATCATGAATACTATCAAACATTTAATTTTCTCCTTATCCCTTCTATATTCAAAAAATATCTGAATATCCTTTAATTGATACTGGTACCATTAATAATACACTTTCAAAACTCAAGGAAAGACAACAGTTTAACAATCCTTAGATGTCTCTTTATTCCATAGTACCATGAGATTGCTTATACAACATTACACTTGATAAACATGTAACAATTCTTTCAACTCACATATCATTTGTAGTCTCTTCATCATCATCAACATAAATACTACTCATACGGCCGTACTTATTCTCTTCATGAGACTTTCCCTTAGGGCATTGGTTTGCATATTTCCCGTACATTCCACATTTAAAACATTTAACCATTGTTGATGTTTTAGAAATACCATTATCCTCATCCATAGTGTTAACTAAACCTTTTCCTTTGCACTTACTGGCTTTGTGTCCTTCTTTTCCACACCCAAAGCATCTTCCAGTTCCCTTGAAACATTCTCCTCGATTCCTCTTCCCACATGATTTACATAGGGGAAATTGAACTTTCATTCCTCTATGATCATCATTAAACTCCATCTTTCTCTTATTAGCCGAGTCAGGAAACTTACCAAATTTGAGTTTATTGATCATATTATGAGATTGATGATTCGTCATAATAATGATGGTTGGACTTCCAAATCCCATTGCATTTGGTTTCTCGTGAAGAATATCATTCCATTGTCCATAATATCCTCTATTATCGTGAATCATCTTGTTTCCATCCATTTTCTAAAACCCAAAAAGAATAGTGTTAGAGGAAAAAATCATAATAAAGGGGGAGTAACTTCAATATCTAACATCTTCGGTTAAATTATAAGATCTTTACCATAGATCTAGGACTATATCCTATACGTATACTTATCCTTAGGGGCATCCCTAGACATACCTTAGAAATATCTCTGGGGATCTCACTAACGTTTTCGCATCCTAGTTTCCAAAGGTTGACTAAACCTTTCCTTTGATACCAACTGTAGAGACCCTAAGCCTGACTTACATAGACATTACATTACTTTTGCGGAATACTTAGTACATAAAAAAAACACACACACAAGGACCGTAATAATTTAGTGTATTTGGATACTCGGAATATAATCTTCTAATTGTGGTGAAAGATCTTCAACATCTCCCATAAAGATCTTCTTTTTTTTAAAAACCTAAATCCTTTCTTTATACCCTGGGGAAAAGAAAACATAAAAGGGTGAGCTCAAATGCTCATTAAGGGTAAAAAAAAAAATATCAATCACATCATATTCATAAGAACATATCTTTTGGAAATCTTAACCTGCAAAAGAGATCATAATTTCATAACATGGGATAAATCATAGTAGTGAAATGTAATCCCAATAATCATAACATAAAACATGAAACTATGTGTCATACATACATAATCATAGAGAATCATTTCTTATTAGTCAAGACTCATTTCCAAGACTATCTTAGTGGACAAAGTCCCTTTCTGAACCGATTTCACTCCTCGTTTCAGTCATGTTTCACTGAACCGGTATAACCTACCGTTACAGCCATGACTATCTCATGAGATATAAAATATTTACCCAATGAATTGGAGGGAGATATAGGTCCCACCCATCTCATAATGATACCATTCTTATGTGTTCCACAAAATCATAAATCATACATCATTGCATAACCCATGTAATACAATTGGGATTCTTAAATATCATGACATCATAAAACAATTCATATAAGATAAAGGAATTCATAAAAATAATTCTATCACAACTTAATCAAATTAATGTAATAATAGGGATAGAAATAGAACCCTATATTATCTTATATGGAAAATAATTTTGATAAAACTCTTGAACTCCATTCTTGAGAAAAATATCCTTTCTACTTCAAAAAAACATTTTTTCCTTTCTTAACATGTCATACAATTTTAAACTAAAAGAATTTGATTAAAAATAAACTTGAAAACTTGAAAAGGAAGATTCATGGATTTTTTTTTTTAAAAATCCATTCATTCCATATAAGTTAAAAAAACATTTTTCTCATACTTTTTTCGGAAAAGTCAAAAAGTACCTCGTACGAAAAACGACAAAAGATTCCTTTCATATCTTTTACTAAAAACTCACCGAAGGGTAAAATTGGATATAAAATATTTTATAAGGATATAAATATTAAATATTGATGAAACATGGATGTGGATGATAAAATACACCACAGTAAATACCAATGTATAAACAATCTCGGATAAAATTGAGATTGTGATATTTTCCCTTACCTTAGGTCCGATTTGCTTCGAAAGTGTCTGAACCCCCTCTTCTTTGAAGTGCTTCTTTGAGATCTCCTTTTAGGGCACTAAAATTGGTCTTTGAGGAATACAAGAAACTCTAGAATGTTTCTAGGGAAGTGGAGAAGAGAATTTGGTAGGGTTTGTCCGAGGTTGAAGGCTCAAAGTTGTGTGAGGAAGAGAGGGAGGAGGTGCCCTTTTATAAGGGAGGAGAGGGGCTCCTTTGGAAAACTAAAAATATTATTTTATTATAAAGTCGTATTCAGTTTTAAATAGATCGAAATTGATTTATTTCGAAGCTAAGGTGGGGATGGATAGAAATAATCTCATCCAATAGAATTTAGACAAGTCTAGGTTCCTATTGCAGCCTTATCATTTAGATTTAACATTAAGTTAAATAATTTTACTTTTACCGTGTCTTCTTGTGTTCTTACACTGTAAGGTTAATAAACTTACTATAAAAAGCCAAACGAACCCCAAGTTGTTTATTATTAATATATATAACCTTATCAAAGTCATTTTGCCAAACCGTATATTTTTAGGAATAAAATAACAATTAATAATATAATATTTGTTTTAAAAACTATTTTATGTCAATTTTGACACTATTTGGTAATTTATTTTTGTGAAAATAATAACAGAATTATTAGTTAGAAAAAAGTTAATTAAATTACTAATAACATGTCATATTAACCGATAAAATTAGTGGAATTCATAAAAATTCTCAAATTACATTTATTTGGGTATTTATAACATCAATTATGTCAATATTTCATTAATAAGTTAATTACTGCATCATCGTTGCGTCACTAATAAATTAAATTATTTAATGTCTAAAAATTACAAATAAAATATCATTATATAGGAAATATTTTTAGCTTTCTAATTAATATTTATAGTCTAATTTATATTATGTATAACCCTATATTAAAAATGATTTACTTATTAAACATTGATTTTAACTATTTTAACCCTTCTTTAAATAAATTAATAATAAATGTTCTAATCTAATCCAAGTGGGCTTAAATGGTCATATTTTTTTCCTAAGGTTGTTTTTGGTCGAATTACACTTACCTAATATAATTAGGACATGTGTTAGGGTAATAATAATATCATTTTTACCCTTAATTACCCTATTTACTTTTAACCGTGGTAAAAAAAAAGTCAAAAGTTACTATTCATAAAAAATTATTTTCATCTCATTGAACCAAATTTTAGTCCTTGATATTAACTGTGTCTCTCGGATTTTCATAATTCCACTCATAGAATCGGTAAAATTAAGTTTTATGTAAAATTCGTTTTTTTAACTACCACTTAGTGGTTTCACTATTCATCAAAAAATGAACGTTTCCAAAAAAATTATGCCTAAGCTATATTTGATATTATGAATTAAAATATGATGTATATTTTACCAAATTCAAAACATATCAGTTACATTAATTAATTTAAAAATTAATTCCCGTCGTCAAAACAAATAGCGTGTTTTTAAGAGATAATAACTATCAAAAGATTGACACTTGTTTATGTCTGGTTTAAATGTGAAATTACATCCAATGACCAACATTATATTAAATTGTAAAAATATATTCTAAATATACTTTAAAACCAATAAAATTAATAATTTATCACAATTAATTATTTTGATTAAAAAAATTGTTTTTAATTAAAATTTAGTAATTTTCACTATTTATCAGAAAATGAAAGTTATCCGAAAAGTACAAAAATTTCACCCTAAGCTAATTTCGATATTCCAAATCCAAAAATGAAGTCCATTTTGAAAAATAAAATTTACAAAATTTCAATAAGTGGTTATTACTATTCATAACGACTGGTTTTAATAATATTTTAATAGCATATCATTGTTTAGTGAAACTCGGTATTGCGTACGACGCAAGCTATCGAGGAAGGCCGTGATTGCATGTAATGCAAGGCAAGTCAAGGATGTGTGTTGTAAAAGCTCCTTTTGGTGTAGCGTACAACACAAGACATTAATGAAAAGAATATTTTTCTTAAAATCTCGGGGTGTTAAAATTCCTGATGGAGAATCATGATGTGGTTATATGGGATGTTTTTGAGGGAGTTTTGGATTTGATTACTACTCTTCTTAGGATGTGATGATGACCCTCGTTTATTGATTTTATTATGTGTGTGATTTTTAAAACATTTTTAAGGTTTAAAGATATGAAATCCAAATTCCATTAAGGTTTTGAGTGTGGGAATGATGAAGAGGGATATTGTTATAAATCCTTGTTGAAATTCAAGGGGAAGGAGGTGTTGATGTTCTTCATTGGGTCCTCTAACCTCAATACTAAGGTTGGGATAAAGTAGGATGAGGTTTATTTTGGGTAGGTGAAAAACATGGATGAATTATGAGTTTATTTGGTTGTTGGATTGTTACAAAAGGTGACTCAAAGATGGACGGAGATGAATTTTGGTGATATGGGAGATTTGTATTGGGGAATATTTCATCAATTATTCAAGAAAAGTTTCCTTTGCCAAGTTTTTGGGAAGTTTTATTAGAAAGATCTATGTTGTGCATATAAAAATTCATTAATAAAGAGAGAAGGGTAGTCTATTAGGGCTAGGGCATGGATTAGCACTCTAGGGTTTAGTGGTTTGAGGTTCCTTATCTCTTGTCAGCTTAACTGTTTCTAGTGTGATATTTTGGGGCACCATCAGTATGATTGTCTCAATATTTATCATCTTCACCATTCTTTAGTAGAGAGTTGGTATATTTTTAATGTCTTTGTTGAGTTTTACTCTATTCACTAAAACCATGAAATAAATTTTTATTTTTTAAAAGTATCCCGAATGATTTTGAAAATTTAAGTACAAATACTTTCCTAAATTTTTTTGGAATTTCCCTTTTAAAAATAAAATGCAATGATTTGATAGGGTTTTGGAATGTTTTTTATCATGTTTTTGATATCTTGAAACCTAGTTTTGGTGGAATCATTAGTTGGGGGGAGTTGGTCATGATTTAGAAGGATGGTTCCACTTTGGCTTCATCTTGTGGTGGTTCTCTATTTGAGAGGTATCTCTAAAAGTTGTGATGGTTTTTCTTGGGAAATGTTTTATTTGAGGTTCATTTAATGGATCTTGTTGTAGTTATTTATAATAGGTTAGTTCCTTTTTAGAGGTTTATTTTTTCATTTTTGTAAGTTCTTTGTTTGTAAGGTCAACCTTTTAATTTTTTCGGTGTTCTTGACCAGTGATAGTGTTTCAAAAGTAATGAGATATTTGATAGGTATCTCATGGGATAATTGTTTATACCTCCCCCTCATCTTATTTTCTATGTTTTGGGTTCATTTTTTATTCTCGGTGATGAGAATTATTTTATAGGTATCTGATACAATGGTTTAAACCTCCCTATACCGGCCCTTGTGTTCTCCTGTATAAAATAAGGATGAGGGAAATTGATTTCCATGCTATTTGGAGGTCGTGAAAATGTAAAAACTCCATGGGTATGGGAATTTTTCCATAGAGGAATCCATTTTGGTCATTAGTTCTCAATAAAATCATGATTATGTCTAAGAAATAGTGGAATCCATGGTGGCGGATATCTTACTTTGTAATGCTTGAAATCATTAGTTTTCTTCATAGATCTTACTTGTTTTAAGGGGGAAATGTGGGTAGTTTATGGGTGGTTAAAATAAAATTTTAATCTGTTATTTACTCAAATTAATATATCTATTCACCTTCCAGCATTGTTAATTTGAATTTCAAATGCTCTGGAAAACCTAGGGCCTGGTTGAGAGATTTCATGTGTTAAGGATTTGTTGATGAAATTGTTACTAGGTAATGTTTTTTCTACCCTCCCATTATTCCATATAATTGATTCCTTGTGTATTATAACTCATACTATGGTCAATAATGTTCTCTTTCTTAATTTTTTGGGGATTTCTTCTTCAAGCATGGTGTGGCTTGACCTCTTGTTTTATTATTTTATTGGTGGTGGTTCTCTTTAATCCTTTAATTGAGGTAGGAAATCCTTTGTATCTCCCTCTTTAGATGTACATGTGATAATATAATTATTATTTATTCCTTTTGGTAAATGGTATGTATCATATAAATTAATATAATTAGCCATCTTAATTGAAACTGATGGGGAAATGGATGAAATTACATGAGTTTTACTTATTCTTATGACTTGAACTATATGGTTAATATTTTTTTGATTATTGTTTTGATCCATTTTGAGTTGTTGTATTATTTTGGATATTTATATTTTTGAATTATGTTTTTTTGTTTTAATAAACTCACCCTACATAAAAAAGATAGGAACATATATCTAGCTAATAAATTGGATTCCCATGGAATATTGGTTTTGTGTGAGAATACCCTAAAATTTGAAGAAGTATTTTTATATAATACCTTCACATAATTAATGTGATTATTTATGGTGGTTTCGATGTTTAGTGGTTGTGATGTTTTTTTGGATTTTATGTGTGGTGGTTGTGATGTGGGATGAATGTGAAGTGAGGTTCATTGGCTTGAAATGAATGAGTTGTGTTGTGTTGCGTTTTGTTGATTTGTGTTTTTTTGTGTTGTGTTGTGTTGTGTTGTGATGTTTCCCGATATTTATGGAATTAACATAATTGTTGGCCTATGATTGAATGCGGGTGGAAATTAATATGTGGTAAATGATTTAATGTATGGTGTGGTTAATAAATGGGTTGACTTAAATATGAATGAATGTGTTTTTTTAATGAATATTTTTGGTAATTAGGAAATCTAGAAATGGGTTAACTTGGAAATGAATATGGAATATGACTTATTTGTTTAGATTTATTGTATAGTGTGGTACACTAAAGGTGTAAATTATAGTGGCTTTGGTTGTGAGACCTTATGGTAATGTGTTTTGATGTGTTGGTACTCTTATTATGAACCCATAGGTTGATCTTGTGTGTTACTATTACATATTGTATTTTCATTATGATTTATGTACACACCCCACATAATTCATGTGTTCACACTGACATCCAATGGTTTTGGGTTTTCTATTTTTTCCCCAAACATCCAGGATGGTGAGGAAAAATGGCTGGCTACCCACCCTTTCACTCTCTCTATTCCAGAATAGATTGATATGCACAGGTGGTGATGTCCAGAAGTCAAAAAAGCACTAAAGGATGACGTGGTTCATTTGGGTACATGCATGGTAGGAGAAGGGAATAAGTTTGATGCCTTTCATGTTCATGGTACCTTAATATCGTGGTTGTGTAGTAGTGGATGTAGTTGTCATGTGGTTTACTGGGTTTATTTGGGTGGAATTTGATGTCGCAAGATAGGTGTCTTCGGTAATATGTAATGTGGTTTCCTAGGTGTCTTCAGGAATAGTTACTATAGAAGGGATGGGAGAACTAGAATGTACAACTTTGGTATGTGAGAGTGTAAAATCAGTTGGAAATACGTGTGGCATACCATTTTATCGATATTCTTCTTATTATGTTATTACACTTGGATTCATTACATTATGAGAAGATCAAGGTGGGGATGTGAATCATTAGTTTACCTATTTAGGTGTGCGTTAGTTCTATTTTTTGGTCATGGTTGCATTAGTATACTCTTTTCACATGTGCATGAGAGTCTTTAGGTATGATCCTACAAAGTATACATGTTATTCTCACCCTACATATATAAAAACTATTTCTTTATATTTCTAAGAGGGATTCAGGGATCGAGATAGATATTACTAGCCTAGTCATTAGAGTTATTATTGAGTTGTTTACTTTGGAATATTTTTTCTATTACACTTAGATAATCTCTTTTTTTACTTTATTCATACTTCATAAGATGGGTTTTTCCTTTTTCCTATATGAGATAGAGTTTTTTGGGAGTTTTAATTTAATATCATGTTCCTTTTTATATAATTTAGGTTATTTCCTTATATGTGTGAGATTTTTATTCCCTCAGTTCTAGTTACAAACTCATGACCTACTGAAGGTGGGAATTTGGTTTATTTTCCCACTCACTTCATTATCAATGCACAAGTGGTTCCTTTGAAGGGTGGGGATCATGACACTTTATACTACCATCCAAATAATTGAGCTATCTCTCAAAAATCTCTTCTTATCTCCCAATAGGTATTAGGAATTTTTTATACTAGAACCACCAACCTTGAAGGATTCTATTTGAAAATAATTTTAGATTGATCTATAACTACCATGTATCTTCCATTATACTTCAAATGCATGTTGAACATATTCTACTTCAAATAGAATGATCTTTTGGATCCCTACCTACCTTTAGCTTTAATTTCTAGAACTTATGCATGTCAAATCATGATGTGAGTTTGGATTTCTTCCTTCTAGTGTTCTGGATCCGAAGAACTCACTTTGTACTTCAATTATTTATGTTCTGGTCTTCTCAAAATTTAACTCTTCGGA
Organism: Viscum album; assembly: GCA_963277665.1. Classification (NCBI taxonomy): domain Eukaryota; kingdom Viridiplantae; phylum Streptophyta; class Magnoliopsida; order Santalales; family Viscaceae; genus Viscum; species Viscum album. The sequence goes on from OY728166.1 coordinate 1,473,954,390, forward strand.
TCTCTTAAGGTAATATCTTGGTTGGTTACTTCCTTTCTTTGATAATTAACAGATCACTTAATGTTTTATTCTTTATTCATACTCAAATCAAGTGTTTTCAAACCCTTTATATATACAAGCTTCCTCTAATAGATATGGGGAACAAACAAGATTATTTTTGAAATTCCCACTATTTCAACTCATGAATTGATTTCCTTTTATATCTTATAGAGATTTCTAGATTTGATTTTATTCAATATCCTTAAAAACATTGTGTTAATAATCTTTAACTTATACATGTTTCATGGTTTAATTCATGAACATACCTTCCATGAATATCTCACATTTAATTTTTAGATCAACATAATTATAGTGTTTGAAATTACAATAATGTAAATTCCTTATAGAATCTTCTATAAAATATATTCTCATATATGTCAACAATCTCTTTCCAATTCTTCCTTTTAAATTAACTTGATATGGAATCTTCCTGAAAATAAACTTCCAAAAAATTCAATCAGTTCCTTCTGGTTATTCTGATTCCCCAACTAGATCTTCTTTATCCTTTAGTGCTTAAAACATTTTCAATCTTGGTTCACATGCTTCTGATAGTCTCCATCTGATGAACATTAATTTAGTTAAAACTCCACTTTCTACTTATTCTTCCAATCAACCCAACTTCTACCTTCCATTTTTGATATTACTCTAACCACTTATTCGAGATTCTTTATCTCCCTAATTTAAAGATTAGTCATTTTTACTTTCATTATTTCTAATAATTCATATTTACATAAACAAAAGTTTATTATTATAATTGACTATCTTTTATTTCTATTCATTACCCATTAGTCTACACATAGTTTTCCTTTAGAATTATCTTTTCTCTTTTGCTATTCCAATAAACATAATCATTTGATCAACTAAGATAGGATCAAAAATGGTCTTCCACAAATGTGATTTTATAATGATAAAAAATAATCTACTATAATCTGAATTGGTTATTTGGAAACCTTCATTGGTTTTAGGTTTCTCAACATGTATTTTTAGATACATTTAGCTTCATTATACACCTTCTAAAATGGTTATCTTTACTGAACTTATTACACTCATTCTGGACTATCCTTCGGGAATCTCCTTCCAAACTTTTGTTTACTTCAGTAGTTAAAGATTCTAATTCTACTCTATAGCATAGTAGTTCCATGATTATTAAATTTCTTATATTTAGTGCATATTCTATTGGTTATACGCTTCATTATTCTTTCATATTTATAGTAGTAACTCTATCTTCATTCATCATGAATGAATCATAGGACCTCTATTAATTAATCAAAGTGGGTTTTCCTTCTAATCATCTTAGTTTCTTTAACTTAACTTTTTTTATTTTGATGGTTTTACCTTTGGGGTTAATTTTTTTAGTATATATTCATCTATAATCTCCTTCTAAATCTTCATTGGGGTCTTAAATATCCCCATATACTAGAATCACCAATCCAATGGGTTATTTACAATTTCCTATTGAATTGGTACATCAATATTCTAGATCACCATATCTAGTTATCTCAATTCTTCAATTTCAAAATGAAGAGATAATGATTCTTCACCTTCAAAAATAGTTTTTAATGAACTAAAGGTCGGTTCTATAATCATATTATATAAATATATGCTTCCATATATAAGAATTTTCATTTATTTATCCATCCATTGGTATCACTAGTTCTAGTCATCTTCATTACTTTTGATCACATTCCAAAATTATATCTTGCATATATGATATTCCTTATTCCATTCGATCCTCATTTTAGAATAATTTATCTTACTATAATTATTCCATGAAATTAATAATAAAATTTCATTCATTGAATTTACTACAAAATATTGACAAAAAAAATATATCATCATTAAAATCTATTGTGAGATTCATTACCCCCCTTTGGATTTTCTTTCAATATACATTAAAAACATTAAAGTCAATGATATTTAAACCCCTTATTAATAATAAATTCAAATTATATTTTATCTCATTCTTCGAAGAACATAATGTGAGTGTTTCGCACGGAATCCGGGGATGACCTCCTGGACGGGAGATTCAAACGTTCCGATTGGTTTCTAACGGGTTTGTTCGTAGAACAGGAAACATCCAATGATTCCACATCCGTTTGGACCTACTTTCCAAAGGCAGGCGCTCATTAGCTTGTGGACTAATGAGACTTAGAAATTTGCATTGGTCGAGAGGATGGGAGGTCGGACTCATCACACCTTTTTGAGGGGAATTATTGTCTACTCCGGGACTCTCTTTATAGATTTAAGTTATGTTCGTGAATCCTTATTATATTACCAAGTATAAAATGAGCTTTCCTTTAGTTTTAACAATCAATGATTAAATATGCAAGAAATTTAGAGAATCTTTTATATGTATTCGACTACATCAATAGAGAATCAACTATATCTGTTTAGAGATTCTTGGTCAATTGTATCCTTCAAAACATTTATATAAAAGTCTCTTGGTCATTATGATGACCAGGCTGGTTTTAAAGCCACACAGTGGGGCACTTGAAGTTTATCGTCATTCAGAAGGACAGAGATTATTTCAAAGTTGGGATCGAACCCATAAATGGGCTACCTACGTATCCTTTGTTTTGGAAAAGGAATCAGAACCCACGTAGTTCGAGAAATGGAGTATGATGTTTATGATTGATGGCTCAAAGATGAATGTCATAATTACTTTTACACTCTAAGCTCACGTGAGTCATGCTCGGTGTGAGAAACAAGAGGTATTGGTAAAATTTAGACAATTGTTCCATGAAAGATGAAATCATAAGAATTTGTTTGGGGCTTATGTATGAATGACTGCCCAGATAGATTAAGGTTTAGGATTTACTTTTAGGGAGAAAATCCATGAACAGGGTCCATAAAGTTATATGTGCTTCATGGAGATTTGAATACTCTAATCTTGGGGCGTACTCCTAAGGAGGATGCCCAAGTTAGGAGGGGACTTATGATTGGGTTTTACTCCTGAAAAGGAAACCCAAATGAAAGGTAAATTATGACTGGTTAAGAGAAATTTAAGGGGACTTGGGGCTTATTCCTGAAAAGGAGACCCAAGGTTATGACTGAGTCTTATTCCTGAAAAGGAGACCCAGGTTAGGGGACTTGGGGCTTATTCTTTAAAAGGAAGCCCAAGGTTATGACTGTGTCTTATTCCTGAAAAAGGAGACCCAGGTTAGGGATTAAGGTTTGGGGCTTACTCCTGAGGAGGATGCCCATATTTGAGGTTGGGGCTTATTCCTAAGAAAGATGCCCAAGATTAGAGGACTTGATTGGGGCTTACTCCTGAGGAGGATGCCCAAGATTGGGAACTTTAAGAATTTGGGGCTTACTCCTGAGGAAGATGCCTAGATTAAAAGGTTTTATAACTGGGGATTATTCCTGAAAAGGAGACCCAAGGTTATGACTGAGTCTTATTACTGAAAAGGAGACCCAGGTTAGGGATTAAGGTTTGGGGCTTACTCCTGAGGAGGATGCCCAAGATTATGACTGGGACATACTCCTAAAAAGGAAGGCCCAGGTTATGACTGAGTCTTATTCCTAAAAGGGAGACCCAGGTTAGGATTCTCTCATCTTTAAAGGATGAGGTTGAATGAATGAACTCTCCATATTTAGTGACATACGGATATTTAAATCACTAGACTTTGAGAGAGATTCCACAGAATTACTTTCAGATAAGGAATTCAAATCAAGAAATCATGCCATAAATGGATTTGAAGAGTGTCTTGAAGACTAAATCTTGAAAAGGAAAGGTGTGATGGATTAAGAGGGGTAAAAATGGGCAAGATGGGCACCCAAAAAGATAGGGGCGCGCAAGTCTTGCAAGGCACGCAAGTCTTCCGTGGGCGCGCAAGTATTGGGCGCGCAGGTATACCTGCGCGGCACATGGTGTACTTGCGCGATTTTCAACCAGCATTGAAATACTTGAGCGACTCTTTTTTAAACCCTTTAGAGTGTTCTCGAGGTTCTTCCAAAAAAGGGACGCGCAAGTTATATTGAAGGAAATAAGTCGGCGCGCAAGTGTTTGATAAGTTTCAACACTTAGGCCTTCCTTCTTCTCTTTAAATCTTCCGTTCTAGGTAAGTAATTACCTTAGAAGTGTTCCGAAAGCTTTGAGAAGAGACTTGGGCGTCGGGATCTTCAATCCGAGTTTCTGGAAAAAAATCCTCTCGAATGGGGGGCCCACATGGTCTATTTATAGGCAAAAGAAGACCCTGGGCGGTTACCGGGCAGTTACCAATTAGGCCGCGCAAGTCACCTGCGCGACCAAGGTCGCCGCGCAAGTACACTTGCGCGCCAGTTAGATAACTTGCGTGGTGAGGTTGCTGTTTGATCCTCTCTTCCTTCCTTTGTTGATTTTTGATGTTTTCTTCAAAGGCTGAATCACTTTGAGCTCAGATATTCCCCTTTCCGATCTTTAGATTCTGTGTTTAAAGGAGCGTCAACAGTGAGGGACCTTCTTCATTTTTCATATTCTCCCCTTATATTTCATTTAATTAAAGGTAAAACTTGAACTTGTTGAGAGAAGGAAAACATCACTTTTCTTAAATAAATAATCCCTAAATCAACCAAATATAAGTCTACGTGAGCCATTATCAGTGTAGAAATGAGACTGATTAACCTTGAATTTAAAGTTGTCCATAAAAATACAAAGGGATGAAAACTCATGTAAAATATTATTTTAGTGGTATGTTATTCATATTTTCGTTGAACATAATTTCTTGAATCCACATCAACAAATAGATCAAAACACTTTCATGTATAAAAATAAGGTTTCTCTCCCTTGATATACAATCCAACATTGCCAACAAAAAATAATTTTCCCCCTTTTTAATTTAAACATCAGTTTTCATATAAGAAAGAGAAATTATTGAAAACTTACCTCAAGGATAAAAATAGGTTTGATTCTTCAGATTATCATTATCCATAGCTTCATCTTCAGAAACTAAATTCTATGCTTCATGTTACTTCAATCTTCAATCGACCATATTTTTAAACATTCATTGTTATAACATGTTGGTTTTTTGAAATATGAATTTTCTGACTTTGAATCATAGAAATTAGGGAATAACCATATTCATATTCACTTCAAGAATCCACCTAAATTACATTATCATCAATTCTGTTTTCAATGAAAAAATTTGGATTGATTGAGAATAACAGGGATCTTTCTTTGTATTTAATAAGAGAAATAGGGATGAGAACTTTTTGTCAACCTAGAAACTATCCTCACTTTAGCTTAATTTTTCTTTATGCCTCCACCCATAACTTTAGAAGAATAAATATTATTGGGGGGAATATACTTCTTCATATATCTTTTAGTTTTTAATTTGTGTGGGGGTTTATACTTAACCTCCACCTTGTTTTCTTATAATGTATATTTCATATTTCTCTCCAACTTCTCTGTCCCTGGTAATATATTCATTCATTTTTTAGAAGTGTTACTATCCAAGTTACACCTTCCACCCAACTTATTATCTTCTAGTAGGTTACTCTTTATAGATAACAGCTGGTGTACTTTAAATTCCTTATTAGTGATGTTTTCTACAATTAAAATCTGTTGGTTTATTTCTCAGATTCACTAACTCTCTTACTTAATATTTCTTATGCTAACTGGAACATTCATGGTGAGTTTATAACTTTCTTTCAAGTCGAAATTTCTTCCACAGAAGTATCATTTTTCTTGGGTATGACATCTTCAAAATCTTTCTTCTTGGGTGTAACCTTCCTTGTAGTTTCTGATTATTTACACCTCAAGATAGAATGACATTGTATATTCCTTCCATTTTACTTAAAATTTATACCCTTATTCCATTAGTATTTTATTTTATTTTTTCTAAGTATAAGTATAAGAAAACTCTTTATCTCCCTAACCACTTCTTTTGTAAGTTCCATATAAATTTTCAATGTATTCAGATATGTTTTATGTGAGTAGATTTTTCTTTTTATATGGGGGTTGGGTGTAATTAAAAGAGTTTCAATTACCTTTAAGTTTACACCTTAATGTTGGCCTTATTTGTTTTAAATAACTTTTAATATTATCCCAACTAATGATGGCCCTATGTATAAACTTTCCACTACACTAACAGTAGCCAATAAGTTAGGGTTTCTTCTATTTTGTTAAATTTATTTGGTGGATTCTTCTTCCAAAACTTATTTACTCTAGATATTGGATTCATTTTTCCAAAAATCTTGAGGGTAAACCTTTATTTTATCCATTTTTACATCATCCTTCACAGAAGAGGTGGTTTTCTTACTTTTATTCACCCATCTGTTTCCAAAACCAAGACATGAACTATTAAAATTATAGAGATTAATGAAAACAAATTCATCGAAAGATAGAATTATGTTTTTCTTTAAATTATCATAAAATGGAGCTTATAATGATATCACACTATTTTTAATTTTACATTTATAATATTTGAAAAAATAATATTCTTATGAATTTATGTAATATCCCTTTTTAGTATTTATTTTTTATTGATTCAACTTGAGAAGCTTCCATGTTTTTCAGTTTTATTTCCAACTCGGGACAATTTAAATTTAAAATGTTCTTCTATTTTTCAAGAAAATTCATTGCCACTTCACATTAATCCTTCAAATTTCGATTTATTTATTCATGCATATTATTTTAATTTTATAGATACTTTTTAATCAATTTTATTCTTCAAGTATTTACTACTAATTAATATTTATTAAATTTTGTAGTTTCTTTAAAGGCCAAGAAAACTTCTAAAAGGACATCCAAAATTATTTTATCCTCACAGAGGATTCTATCAAATTATTCTTAAAATAGCTATAATATTTCATTATAGAGTTGAACATATTCCTCCTTTGCATCAATAATCTTGTTAGGGATTTTATATTTTTGGAACTTCTTACCAATTGTATCTTCTGTTTCTCAATGTTCTCATTCCATCTATGATTCGTCTTCCTATAATACACACATGAATGAAAGTATATATGTGAAAACTTCAAGAAGTTAAAATTTCATATAATATTTGACTTATGAGTAAAAATATTTAATATAATCAATAGAATCGTAATTATTACAGATACAACAACCTTTTTCTTGGGGATTAATTTCATCATATTTACATAAATTCTTACCACAAACATTAATTTCTAGTAGCAGTGGATACTCCTTTTGTTTATTTTGATAGGATAGCTTCCATTACTTCTGATAATATTTATTCTTCATATTTTTTTAACATTTTATCAAAAGATCAATCATTGTTTACTTTCATTATTTCTAATAATTCATATTTACATAAACCAAAGTTTATTATTATAATTGACTATCTTGTATTTCTATTTATTACCCTTTAGTCTACTCATAGTTTTCCTTTAGTATTATCTTTTCTATTTTACTATTCCAATAAACATAATCATTTGATCAACTAAGATTGGATCAAAAATGGTCTTCCACTAATGTGATTTTATTATGATAAAAAATAATCTACTATCATCTGAATTGGTTGTTTGGAAACCTTCATTGGTTTTAGGTTTATCAACAAGTATTTTTAGATACATTTAGCTTCATTATACACCTTCTAAAATGTTTATCTTTACTGAACTTATTACACTCATTCTGAACTATCCTTCTAGAATCTCATTCCAAACTTTTGATCACTTCAGTAGTTAAAGTTTCTCATTCTACCCTATAGCATAGTAGTTCACTGATTATTCAATATATTATATTTAGTGAATCTTCTATTGGTTCTACGCTTCATTTTTTTCATATTTATGGTAGTAACTCTATCTTCATTCCTTATGAATGAATCATAGGGCCTCTATTAATTAATCAATGTGGGTTTTCCTTCCAATCATCTTAGTTTCTTTAACTTAGCTTTTTTCTTTTGATGGTTTTACCTTTGGGGTTAATTTATTTAGTATATATTCTTCTAGAATATACTTCTAAATCTTCATTGGGGTCTTTAATATCCCCATATACTAGAATCACCAATTCAATGGGTTATTTACAATTTCCTACTGAATTGGTACTTCAATATTCTAGATCACCATATCTAGTTATCACAATTCTTCAATTTCAATATTAGGAGATAATGATTCTTCACCTTCAACAATAGGTGTTAATGAACTTAAGGTCAGTTCTATAATCATATGATGTAAATATATGCTTCCATATATAAGAATTTTCATTTATTTATCCATCCATTGGTATCACTAGTTGCAGTCATCTTCATTACTTTTGATCACATTCCAAAATTATATCTTACATATATGCTATTCCTTATTCCATTGGATCCTCCTTTTAGAATAATTTCTCTTACTATAATTCTTCCATGAAATTAATGATAATATTTCCTTCAACTTATTCATTGAATTTACTTCAAAATATTGACAAAGAATAAAATATATCATCATCAAAATCTATTTTGAGATTCATTATCCCCATTTGGATTTTCTTTCAATCTCCATTCAAAACATTAAAGTCAATGATATTTATACCCCTTATTAATAATAAATTCAAATTATATTTCATCTCATTATTCTAAGAACATAATGTGAGGGACCTTCTTTATTTTTCATATTCTCCCTTTATATTTCATTTCATTGAAGGTAAAACTTGAACTTGTTGAGAGAAGGAAAACATCACTTTTCTTAAATAAATAATCCCTCAATTAACCAAATATAAGTCTACGTGAACCTTGCTCAGTGTAGAAATGAGACTGATTAACCTAGAATTTAAAGTTGTCCATAAAAATACCAAGGGATGAAAACTCATGTAAAATATTATTTTAGTGGTATGTTATTCATATTTTCATTGAACTTAATTTATTGAATCCAAATCAACAAATAGATCAAAACACATTCATGTATAAAAAGAAGGTTTCTCTCCCTTTATAAGATAATACAACATTGTCAACAAAAAATAATTTTTCCCCTTTTGAATTTAAACATCAGTTTTTATATAAGTAAGAGAAATTATTGAAAACTTACCTCAAGGATAAAAATAGGTTTGATTATTAAGATTATCATTATCCATAGCTTCATCTTTAGAAACTAAATTCTATGCTTCATGTTACTTCAATCTTCAATCTACCATATTTTTAAACATCCATTGTTAGAACACCTTGGTTTTTTGAAATATGACTTTTCTTACTTTGAATCATAGAAATTAGGGAATAAACATATTAATCTTCACTTCAAGAATCCACTTAAATTACATTATCATCAATTCTGTTTTCAATGAACACATTTGGATTGATTGAGAATAACATGGATCTTTCTTTGCCTTTAATAAGAGAAATAGGGATGAGAACTTTTTGTCAACCTAGAAACTCTCCTCAATTTTGCTTCATTTTTCTTTATGCCTCCACCCATAACATTATAATCATAAATATTCTTGGGAGGAATGTACTTATTCATTTATCTTTTATTTTTTAATTTGTGTGGGGGTTTATACTTAACCTCCACCTTGGTTTCTTATAATGTATATTTCACATTTCTCTCCAACTTCTCTGTCCCTGGTAATATATTCATTCATTTTTTAGAAGTGTGACTATCCAAGTTACACCTTCCACACAACTTATTATCTTCTAGTAGGTTACTCTTTATAGATAACAGCTGGTGTACTTTAAATTCCTTATTAGTGATGTTTTCTACAATTAAAATCTGTTGGTTTATTTATCAGATTCACTAACTCTCTTACATAATATTTCGTATTCTAACTAGAACATTCATGGTGAGTTTATAAATTTCTATCAAGTGGAAATTTATTCCACAGAAGTATCATTTTTTTGGGTATGACATCTTCAAAATCTTTCTTCATGGGTGTAACCTTCCTTGTAGTTTCTGATTATTTACACCTCAAGATAGATTGAAATTGTATATTCCTTCCATTTTACATAAAATTTATACCCTTATTCCATTAGTATTTTTTAATTTTTTCTAAGTAGAAGTATAAGAAAACTCTTTATCTCCATAACCACTTCTTCTTTAAGTTCCATATAAATTTTCAATGTATTCAGATATGTTCGATGTGAGTAGATTTTTCTTTTTATATGGGGGTTGGGTGTAATTAAAAGAGTTTAAATTAACTTTAGGTTTACCCCTTAATGTTGGCCTTATTTGTTTTACATAACTTGTAATATTTTCCCAACTAATGATGGCCCTATGTCTAAACTTTCCACTACACTAACAATAGCCAATAAGTTAGGGTTTCTTCTATTGTGTTAAATTTATTTGGTGGATTCTTCTTCCAAAACTTATTTATTCTAAATATTGGATTCATTTTTCCAAAAATCTTGAGGGTAAACCTTTATTTTATCCCTTTTAACATCATCCTTCACAGAAGAGGTTGTTTTCATACTTTTATTCACCCATTTGTTTCCAAAACCATGACATGAACTATTAAAATTATAGAGATTAATGAAAACAAATTCATCGAATGATAGAATTATGTTTTCTTTAACTTATCATAAAATGGAGCTTTTAATGATATCACACTATTTTTAATTTTACATTTAGCATATTTGAAAAAAAATATTCTTATGAATTTAAGTAATATCCCTTTTTATTGTTTATTTTTTAAAGATTCAACTTGAGAAGCTTCCAAGTTTTTCAGTTTTATTTCCAACTCCGGACAATTTAAATTTGAAATGTTCTTCTATTTTTCAAGTAAATTCATTGCCACTTCACATTAATCCTTCAAATTTCTATTTATTTATTCATGCATATTATTTTCATTTTATAGATACTTTTCAACCAATTTTATTCTTCAAGTATTTACTACTAATTAATATTTATTAAATTTTGTAGTTTCTTTAAATGCCAAGAAAACTTCTCAAAGGACATCCCAAATTATTTTATCGTCACAGAGGCTTCTATCAAATTATTCTTAAAATAGCTATAATATTTCATTATAGAGTTGAACATATTATTCCTTTGCATCAATAATCTTGTTAGGGATTTTATATTTTTGGAACTTCTTACCTATTGTATCTTCTATTTCTCAATGTTCTCATTCTATCTATGATTCGTCTTCCTATAATCCGCACATGAATGAAAGTATATATGTGAAAACTTCAAGAAGGTAAAATTTCATATAATATTTGATTTATGAGTAAAAATATTTAATATAATCAATATAATCGTAATTATTACATATACAACAACCTTTTTCTTGGGGATTAATTTCATCATATTTACATAAATTCTTACCACAAACATTAATTTCTAGTAGTGGTGGATCCTCCCTTTGTTTATTTTGATAGGATAGCTTCCATTAATTATGATAATATTTATTCTTCATATTTTTTTAACATTTTATACAAAGATATCATGATTCTTTTACTTGGAATGTCTTCAGTTTATTTCAGATTAGGCTTAGCTTCCTATGGAGGAATATCTCTATATTTTTGGAAATATGGAATTCATATGAGATAATTAAGAACAAATAAGATTATAATAATAAATCCAAATACATGTATCCAAGCTCTGATGGTAATTGAGATTCCTATGGGATCATTCAATCAGCCTAAGAGTGGGGGTGAATTTGGGGTGACCAAATTTTTTCTGATTAATTTCAACTTAAATTATTCCTTCCTTTATGATGATCAAACCTATGATATTTTTTAAGATGTATAGACATTTATAAATTCTCCCCCACTAATTTTACCTTATTTTACGAATATAATATACATTAAACAACACACATGTATTTTTTACAAGGTTTTAAATCAATGTAAAATATTACTTTATATTGTATCAACTCCCATCAAGTCGCATATTTTCAACTAATAATATTTACATTAGTGAAAAGTGGTGCCGGGATGAATTTTCCTTAACCGTAATGATTCATTATATAACACAAATGATGGATCTTTATACTGGTATCCCCCCAATGGAGCTATCTCCAAAAAATATCTTCATATATCCTGATAGTTATGTGTAGTAGTTTATACTAAAACCACTTGTCTTTAATGATTATCCTCAAACTTTCTCATGGATGTATATTCGACTTTCATGTATCTTATTTTTTACTTCACATACTAGTCGGCCCTATCCCCTACCAGTAGAATGATCTTTCATATCTCTCACTACATTTAACATCAACATAAAAAAAATTCAGAAACCCACTGTTCAACATTGGTATAGCATTCCTCCTTCCAATCCTCTGAATCTGGAGAACTCACTCAGAACATTGGAAGTTCATGTTTAGATCTTCTCAAACATCAGCCTTTCAAATATTGTAATGTAACTTCTTGGTTGGATGATTCCTCTATTTTATATTCAACCTCTATCTTAATTTTATCAACCTTTTTCATTCTCAAATCAAGTGTTATTGCACCATTTATATAGCCATGTTTTCTTTGATAGATCTGGGAAAAACATAGGCTTATATTTGAAAGTTACACTATCTCAACTCTTAAATTGACTACCTTCGATATATTATGATGATATCTGGATTTTACTCCATCAAATATACTAAAAAACATAGCGTCAACAATATTCAAATCATATATAAATATTGTCTTTAATTACGAAATTACCTTACATGAATATCACCCTATGATCTTCCAGTTTCGTATCATCAGAATGTTTAACTTTATAATAAGTTAAAGACCTTATGGTATCTTCCTGAAAATATACTACTATAGAAGTTAATCACCTCCTTCCCTTTATTTATTTACCTCATCTCAATCTAGAATATTCTAGATAATGAACATATATAGAAGTAATTTGGTTCTTTAAGTTCTATAACAACCTCAAATCAAGTTTCCACATCATTTTTTCATTAAAATATTCTCTATATTGATTTATGTGATTATGGTGGAACCCATCATATTCACCTTTATTTAGTTCAAACTCATCTTGTATATTCTTCTTCTGATAAACTCAGTTTCAACCTCCTACTTCAAATATTCATTCTTACCCCTATCTGGTTTCCTTAGCTCCTTACTTAACATATCCATCAATTTTAAATTAATTTCTTCTAATACCTCATATTTACATCAACCAATTTAACCAGAATAACTAAATACCTTGAATATTAATTTTATTTCTAGTCAAATCAGAGTCAATATTCAACATTATCCTTCTTTCTTTATTCATTCGATCAACTTAATCATTCAATTGACATAGTTGGGATAAAAACTTTTCCTCCACCAATGTTATGTTCTTATGATGAAAGAATATTCTAGCATCATCTGAATTAGATCTTATAAAACCTTTAGTGGTGTTAGGTTTCTCATCATGAATTATAGTGACATTCAATTTTACGATACACCTACTATAATGCTTATATTCGGTGAACTCAGAACACTCATTCTAAAAGATAATTCTGGAATATTCTTCTGAAAATCCAAAAACTTTATTGGTTTGGGTATCTCAATTTACTCTATAGTACATCATTTTAAATCTTATTTAAAATATTATGTTCAGTAAATCTTCAAGTGGTGATTCACTTATTTCTTTTTCCATATTTATGGAAAAAAATCTCTCTACATTCCTTAGGAATTAATCATATGGAATTTATTAATTCTTATATTACGGTTCTTCCTTCTGATCATCCCGGTTTCATAAACATTAATTTTCTATTCTAATGGTTGTACCTTTATGCTTGCATTCTTCACCAGTTCATCTTCAAGAATATTCTTCAAAATATTTATTAGGGTATACCATCCCCCCATATTATGGATTCACAAATTCAATGTGTTATTTAAATTTTCTTATTGAATAGGTACTTCAATATTCTATATCATCAAATTTGGGAATCTTAATTATTTAATTTTAGTATGAGGTGATAGTGCTTATTAATACTTCAACACTAGTCATGAATACACTGAGGACTAGATCTATAATATTTGGATGTAAATGGATACTTACAGATATAAACATTTCCATTTATTTTTCTATCTATAAAAAATATGTGTTCCACTCATCTTCATTACTTTTGATTATCTTCTAAAAGTAGATCTTTCATCTACTATGTTCCTTATTCAATTGGTCCATCCTTTTAAAATAATTTCCTCCATTGTAATTCTATTGAAACATCTATAATAACCATTTTTGTCTACTTACTCATCAAATTTTCCAAAAACTATTGACAAAAAATAGAATATGTCATCATCATCACCATTCTATGGGAACATCATGCATGTGGGTTGTTGTTGCAGCTACAACATCCCAGGGGCATCCCTATCCCATAGGGATGGGGGAATGTTTACACCCACAATCATTTATAGTATCATTTAATTGGAATATATATACCAATTATTGTATATATACCTCCTCCAAGGAAATCTATGTTTCCTACCATGGGATTCACATTAGTAATTGTCATTATAGTTGACCCATGTTATGCTTGAGAACATGATACTATCAAAAAATAGGAGAATTTGGAAGAATTTTGAGAAACTTCCACTCACACTTTAGTATTCAAAGTTGGAGTACATATTTATAATTAATAGAGAGTCTATGGTTTGAGATCCCCTCCTTATACTCTACATTCAAAAAATTGGTGGGATGGTGTTATAAACAAGGGAAAAGTGTGGCTACATACACAACCCATATGCCACCCTAAGATGGGGCGACCATATTGCTGGAAGAGTATATTTTTTAGTTCATGGCTAGAATAGAGAAACTTGATTAGAATAATTCTGAATCAATTTGAGGAAACATACCCACTGATTATTATTTTTAGTCTGAAAATACCATGCCTCCTTCATATGACACTCTTCAATGATAATATATTTTCCAACCCACAAAGGAAGAATTAATACACCCTGTCAATATGAGATCACATCAATAAGACCATTTAACTACAACAATAGTTGATTATCAATAGTTCTCTTCACTTTAGAAACATCAACTACTAGTTTAAGAAAATCACCTAAGGCTAATTTTTTTGGTGGTGTCCCAATAATTACTATATGATCTAATGAATGCTATAGATGTTATGAAAGGTCAATTTTAATTAGTAAAAATATATAAGAAGTCATATTCCAAGAGGATGTATTTGAATCTTCATCTATCCAACTTAAAGATTCCTAAATTATCAAAATTTGATGGAATGGGAGATCCAGACACCCACTATTATTCCTGGTGTATCTCAGAATTTGGAAATCTAAAATAATAAGAGGCTTCCAAACACAAATTCATCATGTATATCATAGAAAGAATTCCATTTTTTGGGTATAATTACCTTTCAAGTAGGTCTATTCTAATGTAAATGTATCTTCACTCGAAATACCTCTATAAATTCATATGAAATCTAAGTAAAAGTACTATCCTTGACCTCTCTAATTATAAGTAATGACATAACGAGAGATTCATCAATTTCATTTCAAGAGGGAAGGGTCTAATATACTCTATATTAATAAATATTCCTCATGAAAAATTACTAAATATTTCAATGGAGATCCTACATGAGAGTTTTAAACCACACTAATTTTTTAGAAGTACCATGGTGGGTTTTGAGAGATTGTGAATATATCACAACAACTAGGGGTATTCCATTAAAATTACCAAGGAATGAACTTATCCAGAACACCTATTATATATATGGAATTTAATTAAATTATAAATAGTCATCGTCACTCTCAATCCAATAATGGTAAGGTTATGTGACTTTAAATATAGGAAGAAAAAAATATTCATTCCATAATGATAAGGTTTCAGTGTACTTCATCTCTACCATAGAAAAAAAATTGATCATGTTTTCAAAGATCAATAACCTAGATGAATCTGTGTAGAATGATCACTATAATTATTTACCATGAAATTATATATTGTGTCACACAATCTGGGAATTCTCTTCATATAAAGATCTATTGCAAAAACATGGTTCATGATGGTCATGAATTATTTATCTTTCCCAAGTAAAATTTGACATGGGTGTCATCCATTCCCCCAAATTAAGAATAATATTAGTAAAATGAATCATATAGTAATATGAAAAAAATTTATACTACATAAACTAGAATATATTAAATCATGGGAATTTCATTATCATGGCATGATAGAATCAACTAGTCATGAATCCAACTCCTTAAAAAACTCTGATAGTAGCACTTTCTACTTCTCAGCCTCTTAAGATTTTATGAACTCCAAATGGGAGATACATGGTGCATAATGATCCCTAAGGGATTAAAAAAATCCCAAACTCTCATAGAATATATTCTCCTTTTACTAGAATAATGGTAACCATCCTATACAATTATACTATGGAAACCAACCCACTAACCAGGATCCTCTTCTTATGAGGGACATTAATGGGAATCTTCCCACCAAACAAGATACTCTTAGGATGAGAAATACCAATTATCCTTAGTCAATGTTATTTTATTGATGAATAAGCCTGATGAGAATAAAGATTTATATGAAATGAGAGTCTCTATTTCCATTCATATGGTATCAACCAGAACTAATGAGTTTTCACCAGGTTATAATGAGTTTATTCGTTATAGAGGTGATTTTACACTTATATAGTCATCTAAAGATCAATAAGTTTTCATATCCTCTAGTCCAATCATTGGTGAAGAATAGATTTCTAGGACCCCACCAAACTTTAAAGAGGTTTTCTTAAACCTTATTGATGGATTAGAATATATTTTTGATATATCATGTGTTTGGTGACAAAGGAATATCTAGTTACTAGGGTACCCACATATACTTCCATCATCATCCCCCCATCATTCCATTAGGAAAGTAAAGGGTACTATCAGATCCTACAATCATCTATACCATGAAATTTCTATGACAATCTTCATTGAATAAAACATTTCCCAATTGTAGTGAGAAAATAAAAATAATTGGAATATAATTAAAGTGTAAATCTTGAAAAAAAACTCAATCGTGATAATTTTAAGTATAAATACCAACATAAAATGGTTGAAACCATACAAGATCAAACCATTCTACAGAGAACCGCCCTGACAATTCATCGAAGATGTTTTCCGCAATGTGAAATTCTAGTATTCTATTACATTGTTCCATATTATAGTGAAGTTCCATAAACTAGAGATCTGTATAAATATTAATATTACCCCCCCCGCATTTAGTACATTATAAAATTTGTTCAATATTAATTTACACCACATTGTCCTCAAGATATTAAATGTTTTATAGTTGAATAGTGGAACCATCAATGTCCTATCCATCGATAACATCAACATCTACCCCCAAGTTGAATAAGATTAATGTATTTCCACCAATATATAAAATTGAGTCATTTAATCATATTGATCAAGGAATATGTGAAATGTATGGGAGATAGTGTTGTCAACCTAATGTGTATAGATAAAATAAAATATATTCCTTTTAGCAAGAGAAAGTTTATGATTATTTCACCCCTACCTTGTAACCTTATTTGACTGATCTCCCATGGATCAAGATACTTGAGGAGTCATATTTAAGAGACCATTCTGATTAATACCCCTTTAATTTATTTTTATTGTATATAATCAAGAAGTGTTTCATATTTATGTATCAGCTTCAAAATTAGATATATAAGGGGATAATCAAGTCAACAAAACCCAAATATCTACTTCATCCCTATAAACATCCTTAATAAAACATGAAAATATATAAAATAATTTCTTTCATCTATCTCTGGATGATATAAAAAACAAGCTATATTATTCTATACCTATGAAATCAACAGTTTAATTTATTTATTCATTAGATCAAGATTTGTGTAAGTTTTTATAAATCAAGAGACCCAGGGTGGAAGTAATAAAATATCATACCACATATTATCTATACCATCATTTTTAGGATATATGATTGAAAAATATTTTCTTTTTAAGTATTTTCTATAACAGAAGATAGAACCTGGCAAGATTGAGTAAAATGATCCCGGGACTTGTGTAATATTTATTTTATTCATTTTCACTTTGACAAAAAAGTAATACTCTTAAAGACACACATAATATGGACAAGTCCTTTCTACATGAATCTAAACTACATAGTATAAGGTCCTTATTATAATACATTAAATTGAACTACATGAGTTTGTTGTCACACAACCCTAAAATGGACGACCCAAGGTCCTTACCAAATAACCTTAAATTAAATAGTTCTTGGTCCATCCAATATAACTTTTAACTATTTATATTATTTATATATAGGTTACATTAAAATATGTTTCACCCTATATCTAGGGGACATTGTTCCCATGCCCCTCCTATTTTCATTGGGAGAGTTAAAAGCCATGCAAAAATATAGAAATTTCTCATAATTAATATTATTTATATAAACAATGACCAATATTCCCCACATTATATCTAGATAACTCACTATATTGTTTATGAGGTATTTTCCCTCCTCTCATGTCAGGGTCTATTCTTATTATCCAAATAGATTTTCTAACACATTATGGTATAATGGAACAGTATTCTAAACCCTTTTATACATCCCATCTTCCACCCAACCAAATTTTTATCATTGAATTCCAAGTTAACATCAACAAAAGTCCTAAAATAGTGATTCCCCTCTTAAAAAGGACAAAATCCTTGAGTTTATATTCCACTAATAGAACCCCATAGACTTGAGATGAGATTCTCCTCTTAGAATCCCAAAAAACATTGAGCATATCCTATTGGTTTTCCGTCTGATAGAAATTATAAATGGGTTCATTAAATCATATGAATAGACCCACTAGAAAAATAGTGAATAGCATAGTTTTATTTGAGGTGTTAAGTAATCCCTAGGCCATTTTTGTTTTCAAAAAGAGAGTCTCCAAAAATCAATTCCCTATTTTTCAATGGTGTGTCACGATTTTCCTATTACTATGGTCAAATTATTCCCACTTAAAAATATTCCATTAAATCTGATTCAAAAATTTCAAGATGTGATTTACCTAATATAATTACCCCTAATTCAAATGTATTATAAACATCTGTATGTTTTATGACCTTATAGATTTACGAATATGTTGAAGAGGCTTGGAATCACATGATCCTAAACTGTATGACACTTTGGTTAATGATTAATGGACTTAATCTATAATCATCATTGGTGCACATTATTATAACTATATTTTTATGGATTTATATTAACACAAGATATATAGTGATACCTAGATATTATATCCCATGACCATCCATAGTTTCAATATCCATGCTTGATTCTTCCCTAATGATGAAACATTGACCAATTCACATTAGGTTTCCACCAATGGCCCTATATTATGATGTAACCATCCTATTTCAAGAATTATACATGGATTAATTCTTTTTATCTTAATATTTATAGTGATTTCGAGATTTTATATTCTGAGACCAATCGTAAATTACATCACTATCAAATCCCCTCCATTTATATGGTTTACTCATTCACATCAAGTATTTGTATATTAAACTCTACACTGGAATGATATATTTTCTTTGAGAACTATATGTTCTTCATTATGATTACAATATTATATGTAGTGATGTCTAGATCTCCTATATTAGGCCCATTTACCAATTTGCATCCTATTCAGTCCATATTTCAACCCCAGTACATCGATCTAAACAATTCATGTTAGATCTGGCCTCTTATCCTCCTTATAGTGTTCCTCCATAATTTCATTACATTTTCATCTTTTTTTGTAACTTATCAACATCGAGGTACTTAGGGAACCTAACTTGTACCAATTTTTTTGAACATAAAATATGAGAAATTCCTTAGTCCAAGTAGTATAGTCTTAAAATGTATGATCTATTTTCTACCCTAGGATTCTTATATTGGTGTTGGGTTCATCATTCATGATGGGTATATTATACACTTACCACTAGATTTTCAACCTCACTATTAGTCAAATATATGTAAAATTAATCATTAGAAACCATTTTACCTAGTAGGATGACCCTAAACAAAAATCATAATTCACCCCCTTTGATTTTTCCTATAATAATGTGGGATATATCATTCATATTGGGTTATATCATCCCCTTTATCTGGGTTTCCTATCTCGCAACAAGTTCATCATTCATGTTGAGTCAATTATTCCCCTATTTTTGTATATATCTCCTCATATTTAGTCAAAATAGTATGACCTTAAAAATCATCCACATTTAGTTGAATGATCTTAAACATAAACCAATTTTTGTTCTAATATGTATGATCTTAACATAAATCACCCTATTTTAAACTGATAATTATAAGACTTTTCTCAATAATTCATTAAATTTAGGTCTTAAAAAATCTGGAATGCTAAAAAAATATTAGAAGACAATAACAATAAATAATGGTTTTCTAAGTTGAAAACCATTGAAGAAAATCTTGAGGAAAGTCAAGTAATTACACACTAAGCCTTACCTTTCATGGATTTGGTAAAAGTTATGGAAAAATGGAAATAGAACAAATCTATTAGGTACTGATACTTGACACTAGGAAAATTTAATCTATTCACATTAGAACCACTTATACAGTAAAAAGTTAGATCATATATTCTTTCCCCTATAAAAGTTATCTTGAATTATACCATGGGTACATTTTCACTCCCAAAAAGGAAACCTCTCTAAATTAATTTGACCCTCCCATTAAGGTGATTTTAAACTCAAAAAAAAATCATGTTAAATCCCTTTACATCAATAATGTGTTCCATACATAGTGGCATGACCTCGAACCGATCATGAATATTATTTTCTATAAGAAATATACTTTATATTTTTGATAGCTAAATCACCAAAAACCTAAATCATTAAGACAAGATTATCCTATTGGAGTTCCAATAACCTTAATAATTTTTTCTTAGTTCACTCATTAATAGTAACTGCTAACAATTTTATGTGATTCCAAAAAATACTCCTTTACTTAGTAATTATATTTGGGGATCATATCTGAATAACCCACCATAGGTATGTTTTAATCCTAAGCATATGATCCTATAACCCTATTGGTTATTTATTTATAGTGCATTGGATATCTATTTGTTACTATTGGTTAACTTATTCTCACCTTCCTCTATTAATATTTTAATTCAAAAAGTAAATATTATTTTATTTCAAGTTCAAATGCCTTAATTTGGGGTACTCCAATTTCCATCTTAAATTCTTTGTGTTAAGATACTTCTCTTGGAAACCATAAATCCTTGAGTTGAGATTCTCCTCATGGAAAATTCCCACTAGGTATATGGTCATTATTTCATGACCATAAGATTCATGGAATAATGGTTGATTTGTGAATACCTTATATTTTGTAGAATGTTTTATTCTATATTACTCAATTACCTTCCATATAATATAGGTATATGTAAGAGTTCCTGGATTATAGGTTTTTTAGTTCACAATGAGTCTTATTTAAAAACTATACACTATGAAAAAACTATTTTATTATCTCTTGTATAAGAGTCTAATCTATGAAATCACCCCTAGAAATAACTATGTGTGGATTGATTCATGTTCTTATAGGATGTGTAGTGATGTCTAGAACACCCATCTTGGGCCCAACCACAATACCTTTTTTGAACCCTATCCCTTATTTTCAAATATATTTTCTTCCATGAACAATGTATGGATATATTTTTATTATCATATGATGCATAGTTATATCTAGATCACTTATCTTAGGACCATCCAAAAATTTAACTTTTAACCAAACTATCCTAGTGTATCATCACCACATTCCTATCAATTATACCTGTAGATATTTTTCTATTTATGATCCAATATTTGAATGAAATTATCCTATTAAAAGTACATGTATCTAGATTCCTATTATAATAGGATACAATGTGTATTGCAGATCTCATATCTCAGATCCGGCCACAAATTTCAATTTCATTTCATTCCCCATACTATTACATTGTGTAGGTCTACCAATTGATGTTATATTTTCCTCCATTAACTTTATACTGGGATATCAAAAATCTTATGTTAATTATTCATCTTATTAACTCAAAATACATAAGTTGAGTATTCCTATTAGTGATATAAAAATCCCTAATTAAAGATCCACCTCATAAAAATATGAAATATTTTAGTCAAGATCCTCCTATTGTAAATTCACAATCTATGAGTAAATATCCTCCTCATGGAAATTCAAAACAACAGAGTTGAATCCTCCTTTAGTAAATACAAATTCCTTGGGTAAATATGCTCATATATTTAACATAAACACCTTGAGTCATGATTCTTCTCTAGGATCTAAAAATCCTTGAGTTTATTTCCTCCCCTTGGTGAACATCCTTTTTATAAGATTGCTCCAAAAACTAATCTGATGTCTTTGAAATATGTAAAAGTTCATTATATTACCAAAAAAATGGATTCTTTTCATTATAATTTGTCTAATTCTATGGAAGGTTCATTTATTAGTGCTAAAAAATATAGTGTTCTCTTTTTCTTGATGACCAAAATATGGGCCTCACTTAGATGGCATGAGTTGAGTTGAAGATAAAGGACTGTCTCACTCAGTGATAAAAGTTAGAAATAGTATATCCATGTACCACATGACTTCTTATAAGATTAGAGATGTATACTCTTCAAAAATATTATCTAATTTAATGGTGTTGTAGTAAGAACCTCCCACTGGGAGTGGGATATAGATTCCAGCCACTGTTGGATTAAATATTTATGTTTCCCTATGATTTATGTTTGGAGAATTTCTATGCCTTTTTAGAATTAGAAAACCTTATACTACAAGTAATATATAAATCTAGTGTTTTGGTTTGTTTTGAAGTCTTTTTTTGAAAACTCATATACCTAAAATGTAATTATGGATAAAAGTTATTATCATCTAAAGTTGGAAGCGATTTTGGAAATTTCTAGTCAATCCATTCCTAGAAGTGGTCTTGTGCAGCCTGCATAGGTTCTCAACCAGGTGCCCTAATTTAGGATCCCTACTTTGTAAACCCTATTACAATACTCCCTATTGTCATGTTTCCAGATTAAATTTTTTTCTCCCCACTATTTTATGCATTAATGAACCTACATTAATGCCTAATAATAACTATGAATTTCCAAAAGTCATTCCTAGAACCTCGGGTGCATATAGGTGATTACTTCCCATATTCAGTCCCCCAAGCTAGGGGACCCAAACCCTACCATTTTTGTCATGAAGTAACAAGTTTTGTGGAAGCTATACAGAGAGAAATCGAGTGTAAGGAGAACTTATATAAGGGATAAATTATTCCATCAAACCCTAAATTAGTTGATTTTTTAATCAAAACCTAGGGATAAGGGATAAAAAAATTTATTTCTTTGGATTACATATTTGGAGTTGTTCGATGGCCACCAAAACACTTGAGCACCTAACCACTTTATCACTGACCATCGGGGCATTGGACCACCTAGATACTGAACCATCTAGGAATTGGACCATCTAAGCACCAAACCATATTGGAATCAGAAAATATGATCACTAGATCGCCAATGTTCCTATGCACCTTGGTACTAGGCGACCTATGTGCCTGAAAAACTGAATAATAGATCACCTATGGCCCAAATAACCTAAGAAATAAAGTGAATTGGTGTCACAAAACAAAAATCCCACTTCTAACAAGTCACTTAATTTGGTCTCTATTCACTTAGGTCACCTACCTAGGTTCCCATCCACCTAGGTCTCCTGCCCTGTTTCCCATTTTCATAGGTCATATACCTAGGTTCCTATTCACCTAGGTCACCAACCTAGGGGTCCATTGACCTAGGTCATCTACCTAAGTACCCATTATCTCAAGTCCCTTATCTAGGTACCCATTGTTTATAATATAGGGGATCCACCTATAAATACTCTATTAGGATCAATGATGTGTTTTAGTCTCAAGTATTTTTCTAAATCCCTTCCTTTCTATAACTAAACCCTAATGAAATTTCAAGAGATCAATCATAAAAATTTCAGGTTGGTTCAAACATGATTTTTTTTGTGATACCTTAAACACCAACATTGATCTTTGATAACACCTTGAGTTGAGATAATCCTCTTGTTTTTCTTATATACATTGAGTTGAGATACTCATCTTGGTTTTCTATTATACCTTAAGTTGAGATACTCCTCTTGGTTTCCTCTCACTATAAATTTATTTGTAAATTTTAGTGGATTTTAGAAGTGGTTTTAGAAACCACCTCTACACTCTTAAAAATTAATTCGACATTTTTTTATAGTTCTTTTTTAAGGAATGGGTAATATGTTTATTTAATAATAGTTTTGTTTCAAAATCGCTACTAAATAATTTTAATAAATATTTCATGGTAGTTTAAATAAACTCACCACTGTATTTTTTTAAAAACACCTCACCCCCCCCCCACACACACACTAAAAAACTATCTATAACTTGACATTAACCCTGCTCAAATATCCACCCCCTAAATATCAGCTACCCTCTCGATGTTCACCTCCCTCTAAACATCAGCTACCCTCTTGTTCTCGATGTTAGTTTCCCTCTTAGCCACAATGCTAGATCCCTATCTTTAATTCCCTCTTAGCCTATACATTGCTGGAATCTCATAGTGATTTCTTGTGAACATAACCCCTCTCTAGTTCCCTCTCATATTCATTTCTCCTTGACAATAGGTAGTTTATTTTGTGCTTTATTTCAGGGTATAATTGTGCAATATAGTTACTTTTAGTAAATTATTTATTCTAACTAACCTTAAATGCTTATAGTTTAGTAGATTTATGAATTATTAGTGTTTTAGGGGTAGTTTGGGATCCATTCATTATGTTTATTGTTTTTCAAGTTTAAAACGAGTAACCTCTAGGACACTATGATATTTCTTTCGATGCTTTTATAAAAAATGTGAACTTATCTAAAGTTTTGATTTTTTTTAGTGTGAACATAATTGGTTGAGAATTGAGTTCAATTGATTGAGAATGATTTTACATGTATTGATAAGAAATAAAAATTATATACGAAATTAGTTAAATGTAAGGAAAGTTAAATTATATGTAAAAAATGTTTAAATTGTTAAATAGTGAAATAATTCATCAAATCGATTTTAACATTATTATAAGAATTAATAATGCAGTTATGTGTGATTAAATTATCTTTTGTACTATTCGTTTATGTTATAGTTTGATGTATTTGAATAAATGATGAAATAAACTAGGAAATGAGTTTTCAGGTATAAATATTTTGTATATATTCTAAAAATATATTTATTAAATTTTTTATTTGTTATATATTATCATAATTTAAATTTATAAATAAAATTTCATATGAATGACTAAATTATTTGTCTTTATACATTTATCCTAATTTAAAAATTGAAATTTTATTCTTTTCTAAACATAAATATATTTTAGTTTTCTATAAATAATATAATTATATTTTATATATGAAAGTGAAGAAAAGAAATTAAATATGGATAAAATTTGGATTTCATTACATTGGAACATATCCCAGTATGTTACGAGTTTAATTTTTTTTTTAATTTTACAATTAAAAATTCATATGTCGATAAAAGAATCAAATTTATTTTCTTGAAAGGAAAATTCAAATTATGGTTGATGAAATATATATTATTTGAAAATGTAATATTAAAATGATTTCCTCTGCATTTTTTTCATTTGATTTTTCATGGGGAATCAAACATTACAGAAAATTCAAGTAGTTATGTATACATTAAAAATGAATAAGTTAATTCCCCGATAGTGAGTATTAAAATTCAAAACATGAAAAATTATTCATTCGGTATAGTAGAGAAACACCATCACCAATATAACAAATCAGTTGATTCACTTGATGATGTTTTAGATATTAATAATTCATTTTGAACTATAGGAAAGACTAATAAAGATGATAACATACTAATGGATAATTATTAGGTTAATAATAAAATGGATAACTAAATTGGGAAAACAACTAATTTTTATAAATGAGTTGCAGGACTAAATAAATAATTCTATGAAGGATGTTCCAAATATTAAAAAATTTATTTTCTTTTGATGTTTTACCACATTATATTTTTATGTGGAATTAAAAATAAATCAATGTCCATGATATTGTAATTGTTGGGTGAAGCATTTATTGAAGCTAAGATCCTTATATCATTTTACGAGATGAAAAATATTATTATTATCATAGGCTTGATTATACAATGATACATGCATGTCCCAATGATTGTATTCTTTATTAGAAAGAATGATTTAATAGAGAAAAGGTAAAAAGGTTTTTATTATTCTAGATAAAAATCAACAAATAATTATTTATATTTGAATCCAAATAATACCATAATGGAAGAGAAAAAGAAAATTTCAATGATGGTTTTATTTTACTTTCCATTAAAAACATGGTTTAAAATATTATTTACGTCATCTAAAACTACTGAACGTATAATGTAGAATGATTTTCATAATAATAAACATGTACTCCTGCAAAATAGAAGTGATTCAAAATCATGGAATACCTTAGATTCATTACATCTATATTTATATTATTATCTTATAAATGAAAACATGGGAATAGTATCAGACAGATTCAATCCTTTTGGTACTTTAAATAGTAGTTAAAAAAATTATCCAGTGTTTGGGTCTTTTATAATCTACTTCCCTGGATGTGTATGCAACATACATTATTCACCATATTGATTACTATTTATAGAAATGAAATTGATGTCTACCTTTATCCTCTAATTCAATAATTGTAGGAGTTGTGTAATAGTGGTGTAAAAACATAAGATTCATCTATTATGGAAATGTTCAAAATACATTCTTCTCTTATGCGTACTATTAGTGACTCTCCTAGACTGGGTAATTTTTCTAGTTGTAACAGTCACACTGTTTTGGATAGTCCATTTTGTAAAATTGATTTTGAGTCTCAATGGACTCCGTATAGCCAAAAGTTATGTTTCATGTGTTATAATCACTTCCTTGATACATCTCATAGATTTTGGTTTAACAAGTCATGTTTCAATGGAAAAAATAATTTTAAGACTTCAAAAAACTATTTTTTGGATCATAGATAATAACACAATTATAAAATTTTGGTATAGATTTTGGAAAATATTTTAAGTAAAATTAAGGTGGAAAAAGATTTATAATGATTTTGGTTAAAACTGGACCATAACAATGGTATATATAGCATATTTTTCAAACATCTTTATTATATATTTAATTTTTTCTGTCATAATATTGACGTTATGCACATTGAGAATAATGTGTGTGATAATGTATCATTTATATTTCTTAATGAGTAGGTAAAATCAATTGATCATTTAAATTCTTATAATGACTTAGAATCAATCAATACGAAATGTGATCATTGACTCAATGAGAATGGGAAGTATTCAGCCACTATTTTCACAATGAATTTTTTTCAAAAACATGTTTTCCTTTGAATATTAAAAAATTTCAAAGATATTGAGGGATATTCAAGTCATATTTCAAGGTGTGTTTATTTTATTAATTTTATGTTACATGGATTGAAAATTCATTACTTTAATGTGTTGATGGAGTACTTTTAGCCTTTTTCAATGCATAATTTGTTACATGAAAAAAATAATCATCATTATAATAAAAATTTGAAATTATTTAGGAAAGTTTTTGAGAATATAAAAAACCCCAATGAATTTTGTAAACATCATTAAATAATTGTATACACACTATTTCATTTTGACATGTTATTTACCCCTTCATTTTTCTTTGTAAAGATTCACCTAATGGGGTATTTTTCTGAAGAAGCTAAAATTGGAGGGCCTGAACATTCTTGATGTATGTATCCTATAGAGAGATATTTTATTTTAATATTTTTCAAATTAAAAAAATCATGTTTTCTTATTCAATATTTTAAAACTATATTTATAAATTTCAAACCATTTATCATTAGGTATCTTGATCATTTGAAGTCTTATGTGAAAAATAAATATCATCTAGATGGTTTTATTCAACAAGGTTAAATATCATAAGAGTGTTTAACATTTTTTCAAGGTATTTGGATTTAATAGAGACAATATTCAATCAAGTGGGATGTTTGGATGATAATTCATGTCAATTTCGGTCTAATAATGAGTCATTAATGCTTCCATATTTAGGTCAAGAATCTATAAAATTATCTTCTTTTTCATTGACAGATATGAAATTAAGATAATTTCATAGATATATTATACTCAATATTAATGTTTTTGATCCCTATATTGAATAATTAAGGACACAAATGAAAATATTCCTTAGGATTTGAACTTAGAATGAGACAGATATATAAAAATCTATTAACAAAGAAATTATTTAATTGACTTCATGTCATTTAATATCTTAATTTAATGCATAATTTTTATATTTTTAAAACTATATAAATTATGAAAATAAAATTTTTATCAATTTTATAGGTAATTTATGATCATAATTGATCAGAACTATTTTAATAATTGACTTATTTATCTTGATGTCATTTGAATCATGCTAAGAGATTAAATACTTACAATATTGGTGGTTTTGTGTTTCGTAATTTTGAATATGAGGAAGGTTTTAAAACTAAAAAAAAATTGTATATTCGTATTTACAGATCAATGATACTATGGAAAGTTTGGTTATATTATCGATTTAAATTTTCATGTGAACTTTTTGATTGTTTTTTTAAATATAATTGGTCGATATTAACATGGGTATAAAGAAAGATTCATTACAATTTACTCATCTCAATTTCTCTCAGTTGATCAATGCTAGTGACAAGGATGGAAACTATCCATATATTTTGGATTCATAAGAAAAAACTGGTATATTTTTTTAATAATATACTGGATGATGGGTGGACTGTTCTTTTCTACATGAAACCAAGATACATGTATGATATGGGTGATGAAGTTGAGGTATTTTGTGATATTGAACCCCATAAACAAAAATAGACTGAAATTATTAAACCTATTGATATTTAAAATTTCAATATTGTGAGGAAGAGTGAAGAAGAGGAAGAGACAATTGAATTATAATAAAAAATAATTTCAACAATGGAACCTGATAAAAGCATGACCATCTAGGAATTGAATTTATAAGTTTTTTTTATATTATTAAATGAAAGGAGTGATTTTTATATCAAAAAATAAAATTAATTTTTTATATTAATAAATTTAAGGAATATTTTTCGTATGTATGTATGGATGGAAGCGATTTACCGATAGTACTTTCTCTATATCATAGGATTATTATTATCTATCTACGACACAAGGTAAACCTCATCACATACCTTGAACAAAAATTATACCATTTAATATTATCTTAATATGACATTATCCATTGTTATGAATTCTAATGATGATGTTGAACAATCATATAAGACACCTATAATGGATCTGTCTGGTATACCTGGCGATAGTTAGTTTCCATCAAGAGATTATTAGTGGGTCACCGTCATTGGTATGTAAATCAATGTTACAATATAACTCTCTTAAAAATTGATACAAATTATTTAATTTTTTATTTCAAATATATGAAAATAATAATATAAAGTATACATACATCAATAGTTAATATGTTTTTAATTTTACTAGTATAATTTTTGTTGTTTCTTTCAATAAATATGGGGTTCCCACTTGTAGGATCCCAGTTTTTCTGTGTTATATATCCTTAAATTTTAGTATAAATATCTTTATTTATCCTTTTAATAGATACTAAATTACTAAGTAAGTGTTTAGAAGTGTTTGGGGCTTGTTCAGAGCTTGGATCCCTGGTTTTTTGAGAAACTGAAAGAAGCAGGCAATTGGTACACCGTTAGTATTAACCATACGACTCAACCATATGGTGCAAATAGGAGTATAAAAGTTAGTATAACTATGAAAGGGAGGCTATATGGCCATGAAAACCCAATAATATATATCTAGTGTACTCATAAAGTTTGTCGCACCATTTTTACTAACTGTGTTATTAACTGTGTGAGGGGTGAATGCTTTGGACAGTGAGAACGCATGGGCTACACATCATTTGTCAAATAATGAACATTTCCTTGTAGAGGGGTGTCCCACTTAAATAGTGGTGTTACATAGATTTTTCAATAATGAATCCGACCATCTTCCCTTTAAAATTTTATATTTATGTTATTACCCCTCAGTCCTTTAAGACTTTAACCCATCTTCTTCCTACTTTATTTCAAACTCACACCCACTGTTGGACAACTCCCTTTACTCCCCACTAAGGATTTGATTCAAATTTATCATACAATATCATAATTATAGGACATTCATTATGTTGGATAGTTAAAAAAAATTTATTATTCATTTTTATTCTTTGTTTTTTTTCTCTAATAATCTTCAGTGTTATCTTTATGGGAGCTAATATGCCCTATTTTCTGGTAATTTTTCAATTTATCTAATTTTTTTCATTCTAGTATAGATTAGAACCCAATACTTTTTTAGTATTCCACTATTAGTATTAGGTATATGGTCTCATACTTTTACCTAAAATTATTGATGTCTAAAAAATTTATCATTGTTCAACAAACTTTATATTCCACATGTCACCTCTTGAATGGGTTTTTACTTTAATAAAATATGTATCCTTAATTGAGATACTCTAATAGACCCATGACATTGTTGTAGGTTTTAAAACTAAGCTAGAAAAACCCATTTGGTGTGTTTATCATATTCCCTTGACAATTTATATATTCCTATGACCCAACCACATCCTAAGTGGGTTTGGGATTGTCTTTTAAAATGAATTAGTTAAATGAAAAAGAAATGAATGTGAATAGAAAGGCTATGTCACTCAAACCTTGTTAATAATTCATTATTCCCATTACTAAATGGGATTCAAATAAATGTTAAATGGTATAAATTTATTACATGATCCATGATAAATGATGAATTATGATTATGACTAAATGAGACTAAATAAAAGGTTAAATTTATTATAATTTACTCATCCTTTATTATGACCATTATATAATATTATATTATGGCTTGACCTTGGTATGTCTTGGATTCCCCACTTGGGTTTTTCTTGAATACCCATAGGACTCCACACAATTTATGGACCTATTTTCCAAGAGTTGACACCCCTCTATGACTTGGTCCATGTATTATAGTAATTACCACCCAAACATTTCTCTATAGACTCATCTGTTACTTTTATCCATTTTTATAATTCCTTGGATTTCCGCCTTACATTTTGATTAATGTATTAGGATTAGGACCACTTCAGATGATCTCTTTGGGTACCAATCAATTCAATCTATGGGCTACTTGGGACTTGTTCCTAGGGTTAAAAAATCATTATTACTATAGTAGTGCAATGTCGAGGGTTCATCCATAGATTACACTTAGAACACTATAGTCTAACTGCATGAGTTACTACTATGAGTTTTCATGACCATCTAAGGTAAAGAAAACCTTGATCGTACCATGTGAACTAAATCATTAGTATCATAACATGGTCACTTACACAGATACATTATGTCTTAGACCAATCAAGTAGGGTTGGACAAGTATCTTCTAGGAACCTAATCCGACCTGGTATCACTTATTTTACTACTTCACTTATCATATTACCTAAAAACTAGTCATTTTATATACACAGAATGGCTAGAACTAAATTTAATTGGTGGTGGAAAACTAAGTATTAGTTTCACCCTATTTAGACCCCCCAATTGATACCTGGATAGACTTAATGGATATAGTTTGGTAAAAATGGAAACTCCCAACTTTAGACCCTTGATTTTATGTACTAGGATGGATGACTGGAGCAGAGGTCCAAGATTTGGATCCTGATTCCATTAGAGATAAGTTTTTGTATTTTTTTGTATTGTGTATAGAATATAATTTTTATGCCTTCTTCATGTCCCATTGAATTTAATTTTTTTTATAGAATCATGAAATCATCACTTTCTATATGAAACTATCTATTGTCTTTTTTATAATTATTACTTATGTATTATTTACTTCCTAAGCTATTCAATTTATATCATTTTCATTGCTACTTTTATATATTATTCATTGTTTTATTCCACTCTGATTATGTGGGTATAGTGTTCCCACTACACCACTATAGACCCTTGATTCTAATCAGAATCCTCTAGTGTACAAGGAGTTGTTTATTTGGCCATCTGGTCGGGTCAATTTTGAGTGGAATGAGATTGAGGTGTCACAAATTGATATCAGAGGCTATTTTCCTTACCTTATTATTTTTGGATGGTAAAAAAAAGACTAGTACATGTATGAATTTGGAACTGAGCCTGTTTTTGGGAGTAACTAACCCACATACAGGTAAAATCCACATTTCCTAGGATAGGAGTTATTGTTTTAGATTTTTCCTATTATAGTTGTGTTGATTTCACCATGGGTGATGCATATGACTTGTGTAATTTATTATCATTATAGATTTAATTTTACCCTTTTCCAAGTATGGAATGGAATTATTATCTCATTCATCATCATATACATGAAGGAATGTATATTTCATTCCATGTTTATCTACTATGTTCATTATCTTCAGCATGTTTTAACATTTCTTAGAAGAAAAAAGAGATAAATAGTTTGTCAATTAAAGAATTTCTATCAAAATAAACAGTGTTTTCCCATATATATTGATGGTGGAACCATAAATTGTTGGAGTTAGGGCCAAAGAACAAACTACTTTTTTACTTTATGATAAAATTTTATTCATGGATTTGAATATTAATAAATACCTTGTGACATCTTGATTGTTATTCTGCATGAAAATGCATGTGATATGGTCCTAAGGATAGTTGTTTCATGAAAGGGTCATAGCAGATCCCTGCTATGATAAGAACCCAGAAGTTCCATAACACTATTCTTGAATATATATTCTATAGCCAGATAATTTTATTTGAGGGACATAAATAATACATGCCATTAGGGGTGAGGTCTCATAAAACATTGAGGCACCTTCTCATGGTGTGAGCCCTTGGTAATATCTAGGAGGATATTATGAGAACGAGACCTGCCAGTAGGAAATACACATTTCATAATGTCATTGGATGTTCCTATCTACAGACGTTTGTATTGGTCTTTAGACTTTAATATTTTTATTAATGGTTAGTATAACTTTCTCACTTAGATGTATTGACGAAAACTATGATGACACACTATTCTTAGTGAGGTAGGATATGTTGGGTGCGTCATGAGTAATATCGCATTAATAAATAATACAAGAAATGATTTTTCCTTTCTGTTTCATAACATAAGTAGATATATTAGGCCTTTTTATAGAATTGATATAGCCTAAAAAATCCATGACCATGGTGAGGAATGAGAAAGTTCAATTTTTATAGGTCAAAGAAAGTGTAATTGATCACATGGATTGATGACACTAGCATGAAACCCACTTGATTCGAGATATCGAGATAAAGGGATTACATTACACTGTAAGCATTCGTAGGAGGTGACACATCATTTCTACTTTGACTTCTTTCTCTATGGGTTCCTTAACATGTTCAAAGATTCTAACATTGGACTTTAGGAAGGATCCTCCTAATTCCACTGAGAAATAGGCATACAAGGTCACAGACTAACTGTATCCAAGTATCTCGGTTAAATATTCCTTTAAAAAGATAAATAAGTATTATTCCCAATTGTGGTATAATAATTATTCAAGGATGCATGGTCTCATTTATTTCGACACTATTTATTTGATAGAATACTTTGTGGAAAAAATAATATATTTATTAGAGAATAATGAAGTGATATTTACTTAAGAAATAAATAGTCATTATTCAAGGTCTAATAAATGTGGTGGAGGAAATAAAGAAAATGGAAAAACAAAATTACACATCGTATATATTAATATACACACTGTGCAGTTGTTTTGGGGATTTGTGAGAAATAATAATATTTATTTAATTAAAAAATATAAGTTGTAATTCTATGGGCACATTTCAAGTGATAATAATTGTCAAATGTTATTTTTAGACATGGGGTCTTACTGAGAATTAAATTAAATGAATAAATTTCTTTGGCTATTTAATTCATTTTATCATTATAGGTAATTGGTCTAGCTAGTCGTTGGTTGAAGTTATATGTGTCCCAAATTAATTACCCATTCTTAAAACTTTAGTATAACATAAGTTTGGGGTCGATCTACAGGAAACAATGGCGTCCATAAATTCAATTGAGTTAATACTTAATTATGTGAAGTATGCAGAATTTAGAGTTGATTGAGTTGATTTTGGTTTTTTAATTGAAACTAAATTGTTTTACTTTGAAGAAATGATTAACAGTTTTAAATAAGACAACAGGTAAATTTAAAGAGTTTACAATAGGAAGAAAATATGTGTTGGGTCTATGGTTATTAAGGAGTACTTTTTCAGGTTTTTTAAATGGTTGTGTTGTTCATAATAATTCAATCATTCTGGATTTCATTTTGTTACAAGATTTCCTTGGACCGGTTTCTCTTGGTTGGAATTAGAGCAGTTTACTCCTTGGTCCGGTAGTCAGTGTTCTTAATTCTTTATTAAGTTCGGTCCATTATTTGAATCGGTGAAATCCTTCCAATAGTCATGGATGCTTTCACCGTTACTTTTCTTTTGTATCGTTGAGAATTCTTTCCTTGGTCCGGCTCAGAATTTTCAGTTATTTTAGACAGTGGTTTAAGAAAAGTAAGATGAATTACAACGAGCAAACACAACTATATAAAAGAACACAAAAATTATGATCCCATCATCCATAGCCCCAACATGAGGGGTTTAGTTACACATAGAAAGTGGGAGAGAAACAACACACGTGATACCTGATAGATTCATCGTGTAGGCGTTGAGGTAGGGTGTCAGAAGGTGGAATAGTGGAACTATGGCACCACGGTGGCTCAGGAATGGTAGAAACAGAGCTTCTTCTCTCCTCCAATGGTTTTGAACTCCAAAATCCGTAGGCCAAGGAATCTTTTTATAGAAAATTAAAGTACAAGGTGTGTATAGAAAGTACACACCATGTACTTTTCGTCAATGCACTTTGGTGCCAATTTCTCCACGGGTAAGCGGCCTAACATGCCGTCTTTGACTTTTGAACACGGCGACACCTGGTGGTTGGGTGTACACGGCGTGTAGTGTCATAAGTTTGGTCGACAGCCGCTTCTAGAATAGCAGACACGGCGTGTAGAAATTCAAACACGCCGTGTCTCCTTTTACGGCCACAGGGGCGTGTGGACTTTTCTTCGGCAACTTCTGCTTCTAGAAAGTAGTACACGGCGTGTAGCACTGCCACACATGGCATGTATATTCTGCTTGCTGACATGGGAATGTACTCTCTTCTTTGGTTCATGTCCTTGTCTATATGTACATGGTGTGTATAAAAGTACACACCGTGTAGTTCCAAAATTTTCACAGACTTCCCTTGATCAGTGTATTCAGCCAGAAAGCTCCTGAAAGTAAACAGATTCATCAAAATCAATGAATATGTTTATAAAAGAACAGATATTTTCTGAAAACAAGTTTTTATTGTCAATTATATATATGGAAATGTATACACAAATCGGGAGCATCAAATTCCCCCACAATTAGTCATTTGCTTGCCCTTAAGAAAAATATCAACATCTAATTAAGAGAGCCTATACTTTAAAAGGAAGGCGTTTAATTAATCAAATGAATAACTGATAAAGTTACTGAGGAAAAATTCTAAAAGGAACAAACAAATTCAATTCATAAGATATTAAAATAATGCCTCATATATAATGCAATTAACGACTCTCATCTTCTTTCAACACATTTTTCAACCTTTCAAAAATAAGCATGCCACTTGATGATTTACCTTACCAGTCAAAATCACACTCCACACTCAAGATATTTTTATTCAGAGTTATGCTCAATCTAAGGTATATACACTCTATCCATAGGTTTGCAAGATATCCTTTTCTCTACTTTAGAAAAATTGAATTAAAAAAATCATGAGGGCTTTATCAATAAAATTTTGATGTTTCTGTGGCTAAGGGTTGGTAGGTTTAGATGTGAAAATAAATTCTAAGGCTTGAAAAAGGAATGATAATTCCTTTAAACAACATTTCATGATATTCAAAGTAAATCTCACTGAAAATACATCCTTCAAAAGCTCATTCAAATGCTTTTTTAATCGTCACCATCTTCCTTAGGCAAGTAGGGTTCATGGAAAATAAGCATAAGGTTCCCTTGTTTTTTTGTTTTTTTTTTTTTGTTTTTTTAAGACAAAACACAAGGGAAACACTTATGAATACAATGAGTAGATGTTTGGAACCCATTCTGCCCCAAATAATCAAGAGGCACTCCCCCACACTGTATTTCATAGTTGTGCACAAAATATACCAAGTATTGCCAACTACCTCTTTAAATCTCAAATGAATAATCATGCAAAGTTTAAAAAGAAATAGGTTAGGAAGGGAAATAGGCTTGTAATATGGCATCCTATAAAGGTTGTTCATGGATTCTATGGTCTTAACGAAGATTAAATGTAGGGTAGGTCTCAAGATAAAGGGGTTGAAACAATCTAATGCCTCAATTATTTTAATGTAATTCAAGAAATTTCTACATGTTTTGAAAAGAAAACTTGCAAATTCTGGTATTGATGCATATCCTAAGAATCTCTCAAGAAAGAGGGCATTAGAAAAGAAATACGAAAAAGGGTTTAGAATACCTCTCAGGAGTGGAAAAATAATAAAGGGACAATCAGGTCATGAAATTCATATAAATGATTATCCTAATCAATGTAATTTAATCAAGGATGAAAAGTTGCAATTGAAACTATATCAACAATCATTTTAAAATACTAAATAAATAAAATAAGCATGTAATATTTCCAAAAGTTCCTACTAATAACTCTAGAATTTATAAGAATGATTAACCAAAATTGATTTACATTTTCAAATATAGAGTCTAATAATGATGTCTCCTATATTAGTTTAAGGGGAAAGACTAAGGGGAAAGATATAGATGCTCCCCCACATTTAATACTACACATGGTCCACCAAGTGTAATATGAAGGTAAAGGGTGGGAAACGGGGAGAAATGGGGGACAAAATGAGGGAAAGAAGTGGAAGAAGTAAATCCAAAAAAAAAGAAAATAGAAATGGAAAAATACTCCCCTCGTGAAAAAGTGATTCCCAAGGTGCTCCATGATACCTGTGGCTGGCGAGGAAAAAGAGAAATGCAAACATGCACAACATCACAGCGCATAAAATGAAAGAAAAGATATATAAGATAAAGAAAAATGTCACTATCATGGGGTCGCCTCAGGTGAGGCATCATCCTATATAGAATCGGCCGGTAAAGACGGCTCAGTAGGCGTGTAAGTGGGAGGCCCAGACTCTGCATTGGGAAGGGGAGCTGAAGAAGTTGGAGCTGTAGGTGCTGGACTCGGAAAAGGTAGATTAGCAGTAGGCCCTGGCCCGACAGAAGTGGTAGCAGCAGGGCTCACCATAGTCATGAGAACAGAATCTATGGCATGTGCAGGAGATGGCAGTGGAGCAGTAGCAGAAGGGCCAGGAACGGAGGTAGAGGCTGGTGGTTGAGGCAGTGGAACACCAAGATGCTGAGAAATATACACCAATAGATGCTCCATCCAGTCCTGGCAGCCGTTCAGACAAATCAAATGGCGTGCAATGGTGTCCTGGCAGCTGATGATATGAACTAACTTCTGCTCCATCATGGCTAGGCGGAGGTAACGGGTTGGATCAACTGAGGGTGCGGGGGTTGGTGGGATGGGGGATGGGACAGAAGAAGGAAGGTTAGAAGAAGTGGGGTCAGTAGGAGGTGGGTGAGGTGGAGAAGCTGGAGGGGGTGGGGAGGGAGGAGCGGGGTCAGCAGTTGGGTAGGGGGGTCAGCAGGTGGCGGAGCGCAAGCCTGAGCAAGGATGTAGGCACCCCTGCTTCCGGACCAATCCCATGAGAATGAGCATGAGGAAGTCCATCCGCTGGGGTGAACCTATCAAGTCAAGAGGTAATGATGGCTCGAATACCCTTAAGTGGTGGGCAAGACGAGTGGTGTAAAACCCACCGTTCAGGTTTCCCTGACGGGCGGTAAACATGGAGAGGAAATAGGAGGTGGCAAGATAGGGGAGGTCCGGGTAGTCGTGCCAGATGACAGAGGTAAGAAGCTCCATGTCACGGCCGGTCACGACCACCATATCCTCATGGAGGGGGAAAAGGATGGTGTTGAAGCACCGGTGGGTGAAGCGAAGGACGAGGTTGGCTATAAGAGTGCTCTTCTGAGAATTGGGGGAGTACCGGTGGTCAGGCCCAGTGATCTCCCGCCACATGGCAACGAGGTCAGAGTGCTCGGGATGGGTCAAGTTAGAAAGAGGGGGTGGGTGATAGGATGGGGTAGAAGTCGCACCCTCGTCCAAACTCTGTCATCGTCAGAGAAAAACGTCGGCCGCCTAGCCGGAATCGAACTATGGGCACCACATCGCCTGGTGTCTCTCGGTACTCTGCTCCATCGAACTCAAACGAGGCCACAAAATCTAAAAATAAATCACGGAATACAGGAGTGGTGACCTAGAAAATATCGAGGAGTGCGGTGTGCCCGAGAAGCACCTCCAACTCCTCCCAAATACCGAGCCGCTACGGAATGCTGCTGTCGAGGTACCGACCACTCAATGGTATCGGTCGACGAGAGAAACGTTAGAACCTGTCGTATGCAAGGTCGGTGACCGGGAATACCGTGCAGGGATAGGGAGGACCTGCAGGTCCCGGCCCAGGTGTCGGTGCAACAGCAACGTCTGGCTCTGGAGGTGGATATGCCGAAGTAGAAGGTGGCTCGGTGGAAGGTGTGCTCGAAGAGGGACCAGCTGCTGAGGATGATAGTACGGGGAATGTGGCAGCTGGTGCAGCAAAAGTAGGTCCGGCCTCATCTGAGGGAGTGAGTGGTGGAAAAACAGCCAACGGAGGGAGCTCAAAGACCAGAGCGTCGGGTCCAGCCATGTATGTGGTCAGAGTCGGATCAGAAGATAACTAGACTCCTCTCCCTCAGTGGCGGAGGCTGGCCACTTCCCGCGCGAAGGATCATTATCTGCCATATACTGAAATAGAAAGAAATAGAAAACAAAAAAAGAAAAAGGAAAAGGAAAGAAAACAAAACAAAGAAAATGTGAGAAAACTGGAAAAGAAAAGTACATGGTGTGTACTCTAGAGTACACGGCATGTAGTAAAAAATGGATAATATCCCATGTTCTCTGGACAGACACACCGAGGGTGAAAAACAGACCATGGAAACGTACACGGCGTGTACCGAACATACACGTCGTGTTCACTCAATGTTATGGTGGTCGTCTGAAACAATTGATACGGCCATGTTTTTATCAGTTCATAGAAAAAAATACACGATGTGTAAGTACAGGCCACATCATGGACTGCATACGAAGAACATGGCCGTGTAGTGGGTGAGACACGGGCGGGTCGAAAATCACACAGACACGGCGTTTACTGAACACACACGCCGTGTATAGAAATATAGGGTGAGAGGCCGTGTAGAGGGTAAACACAGGCCGACTACAGATATAAAGGACACGACGTGTACCTAACATACACGCCGTGTTCTAGAACATGGGGCGACAGGCCGTGTTATGTGACACACACCGAGGGGCCAAGGGAAATGGTCTACACGGTGTGTACCGAACATACACGTCGTGTATAAAAATGGTGTGTGAGGCCGTGTGCAAATGTGTACTCGGGCACGATGAAAAGGACACGGTGTGTACTGAACATACACACCGTGTATATTCAAATTTCGAAATATTTTGTGTGTGGTCATGTACAGAAGTACACGGCGTGTGTTCTTCATTTCGTGGACGTGTACTACCGGAAGCCGAACGGTCGGCCGATCCAGAAAACACCCTAAACGTGTTTAAAAACTTGAAACATAGGGTGTAGAACGGTGTACCTGGATCAAAGATCACAATGTAAGAGGAATCAGAACTTGAAATGTCCCAAATCGACGAATCTATAGAAGGGGGGTTTGGGTTGGGTTTGGGAGAAGAAACGGGAAGAAAGGAGAAAAATGGGGCGTCTGTGCGACACGGCCTCAAGCCGGGTGGATTGCGGCTTATATAGCCGAGGTACACGATGCGTATATTTGGTACACGCCGTGTATCTTGATTTTTTTAAATAAATATATATATAAATATAATTATTATAATAAACTATATAATAATTATTAATAATTAAAATAAAATAGATATATCTACAAATTCTATTATAAATAAACCGATACACGATGTATATCGGAAAATACACGCCGTGTATTTTAAAATGAGAAAAAGAGTACCACAACCTTTGGTTCGGTGATTGGGGTGGGATTTGAACTGGGGATCGGCCGATTTGAACGGACTCCCTCACCCACTGGAGCGAAGGTTGTTCTGCTGTTCATATTTATTTTATATATATGTTTATTCTATATGTCCTATACACACGGAAAGAAATAAAATCACGTCGTGTGGTTTTTATTTTGGAAAGGATGGGGGTGAAGTGGGGAGATTGGTGTGATTCAAAACCGGGTCTTTTGAACCTGGTTCTGAGACTCTGCCAATCTGTCAACTTCACCCGCATGTAATTTCTTATTTTTAAAATGTTTTTAATTTATATTTGAATAATTATGGCGCACACGGCATATATCGGGATACACGTCGTGTGGTTTTATTAAAAGAACAAATGATGGAAATGGGACGGTTGCCTGGATTCGAACCCGGGTCTTTTGAAACCGGATTACGATTCTAGCCAACCGGTCCATCCCCATCATGGGTTTTATAAAACACATTTATATATATATACATATACAAAAAATACCACACACATCGTGTAAATAAAAGGAGGAACCCCGTGCCGAAGGTAGGTCAGGAGGATTCAAACTGAGGACGGCTCGAATAAACTCCAGTGACTTTGCCATCGGCACCGGCATCATCCCTGGATATTTATTTGTTATTCTATAGATTTATACTATTAAGATTACAGATTAAAAAGATAAGTACACGTCGTTTATATAAGCGGGACACGACATGTAACCTCTGGGTTGCCTCCCAGGAAGCGCCTTTGTTTTAGGTCGTTGGCTTGACCTACTTACCTTGCTTACCTGGGGAGTATGGTGGACAACGATCCCACCATGTTGTCTGTAGGATGGTAAGCTTTAAACTACTACCCATTTACCTTGAATGGTTGACCATCTTCTCTTGAAATTTATACCGCTCCATGATGGAATACGGGTACAACATGGAATGGTCCCGACCATCATGACTTTAACTTCCCCGGGAATAAGCAAAGATGAGAATTAAAGAGAAGTACCTGATCACCGGGTTGGAAAGCTTTTCGTGAAATCATCTAGTCGTGAATGGATCTTGTCTTCTCCTTGTATAACTTGGTGTTCTCATATGCCTCTAATCAGATCTCATCTAGTTCCGATAGTTGGAACTTCCGTTTTTCTTCAGCTTCCTTCAGATCATAATTTAGGGCTTTGACGGCCCAGTAGGCTTTGTGTTCGAATTCTACTGGCAAATGGAAGGGTTTTCCATAGACGAGGTGGAACAGGGACATTCCCAGTGGTGTTCTGAAAGCAGTCTGATAAGCCCATAAGGCATCATCTAACTTCTTGGATCATTCCTTCTTTGAAGTGTTCACTATTTTCTCCAGGATCTGCTTGAGCTCACGATTGGAGAGCTCCACCTGTCCACTGGACTGGGGATGATATGGTGTCCCCATCTGATGCTTTACTCCATACTTCGACAGTATTCCGCTCATCAGTGTGTTGTCGAAGTGGGTCCCTCTATCCCTGACCAGTACTCGTGGAACTCTAAACCTGCTAAAAATATTTTTCTTTAAGAAATTTATGACTACCTTGACTGTGTCGTGAGCTCTAGCAGTGGCTTCCACCCATTTGGAGATGTAGTCAACACAGACCAGGATGTAAATATTCCCAAAAGATGGGGGGAAAGGGACCCACGAAATCTATGCCCCAGACGTCAAAAATCTCGACTTCTAGGATGGGGTTCTGGGGCATCTCGGCTCTACGTCCCATATTACTAGTCCTCTGGCACCGATCGCAACATGAAACAAAGGACTGATCATCTTTGTGCATAGTGGGCCAGAAAAATCTAGACTGCATGATCTTAGCTAAGGTATGGTATGGACCATGATGTCCTCTTACTTGTGAGGCGTGATAGAACTCCAGGACATAGGGAAATTTATTCTCTAGGATGCAACGGTGGATCACTCTATCTACAC
The DNA here is from genome assembly GCA_963277665.1 of Viscum album. Classification (NCBI taxonomy): domain Eukaryota; kingdom Viridiplantae; phylum Streptophyta; class Magnoliopsida; order Santalales; family Viscaceae; genus Viscum; species Viscum album. The sequence continues at coordinate 1,473,996,414 of OY728166.1, forward strand.
AGGATCAGAATAGCAGAGTATCCTCCCAGAAGTACCTTTTTACATCAGAGAAAAATCCTTTCCTTTTCTGGAAGGAGAGGTCGAGGTGAATGACACCTGTAACCATAAAATTAGTGATATCAGCATACCATGGCCTAGGTGTTTTTTTATTGAAAAGAGGTGCTCATTAGGGAAATCCTCCCTGATCTCCCGATCTTCTTCCTTCTCCAAATGAGGCAGCTCGAGGCGGGAGACATGGTTAGAAATGAAGTTCTCACTCCCTTTCTCATCTCGGATCTCAAGATCGAGTTCTGGTAAGAGGAGTACCCAGCGGATCCATCAAGGCTTCCCATATTTCTTGTTGGGAAGGTACTTTAGTGCTGCATGGTCAGTATAAACAATAACTTTAGACAACACTAAGTAAGAACGAAACCTGTTAAATGTGAAAACCACTTCAAGAATCTCTTTTTCTGTGGTGGTGTAGTTGATCTATGCCTCATTGAGCATCCTGATGGCATAATAGATAGGTCATAAAATCCAATCAAGTCGTTTTCCCAAGACGTCTCCCACGGTGTAGTCGCTCGCATCGAACATCACCTCAAATTGTTCTTCCAATTTGGGAGAAATCATAACTGGAGCTTCCACTAGGTGCTGCTTTAGATGCTCAAAAGATCTGACACATGTCTCATCGAACTCAAAAATGGAATCCTTTGTTAGAAGATTGGTGAGGGTCTGGGATATTTTGGAGAAGTCACGGACAAACCGCCGGTAAAAACCTGCATGCCTGAGGAAACTGCAGATCGCTCGGACGGAAGACGGTATAGGTAGTCGTGAATTGACTTCGATCTTCATCGGGTCCAGCTCTATCCCCTTTACTGATATTTTGTGGCCAAGGACTATGCCACTTTTCACCAAGAAATGACACTTTTCCCAGTTCAAGACTAGGTTAGTGTGCTCACATCGTTCCAAAAAAAGCTCTAGGTGTCGTAAAAAAATGGTGAATGATTTTCCGTAAACGGAAAAATCATCCATGAATACCTCCAGGATTCGTTCCGCCATGTCGTGGAAGATGTCCAGCATACAGTGCTGGAAGGTGGCAGGGGCATTGCACATGCCAAAAGACATCCTTCGATAAGAAAATGTGTCATAGGGGCAAGTGAATGTGCTCTTTTCCTGATCCTCTAGAGTAATGGAGATTTGGTTATAGCTGTAAAAACCATCGAGGAAGCAATAGAAGTTGTGCCCTGCTAGTCTCTCAAGAATTTGATCCATGAATGGAAAGGGGAAGTGATACTTCCTTGTAGCATCGTTTAACTTCCGGTAATCCACACAGTCTCGCCAGCCCGTGATAGTGCATGTAGGGATGAGCTTGTTCTTTTCATTTGAAATCACAATGATACCCCCCTTTTTGGGTACCACTTGGAGAGGACTCACCCACGGACTATCCGAGATGGGATAGATGATGCCTGCATCCAATAATTTGATCACCTCTTTTTTGACAACATCCTTCATGGGAGGATTCAAGAATCGTTGTGGTTGCCGATATTTCTTGGCACCTTCTTCAAGTAACACCTTGTGAGTGAAAATGGTAGGGATGATGCCCTTCAGATCAGTGAATGTCCACCCAATAGCATGCTTCCACTGTTTGAGAACCTGCAGAAGTGCATCTTCCAACTCCTGTTATAGTTTTGCATTAAGTATAATAGGTAAAGTTTGATTGGGTCCTAAATACCCATACATGAGAGAAGATGGAAGAGGCTTTAGTTCGAGTTCAGGCACCTTTAAAATCGAAGGCACAATTGGATGCACCTCATCCTGTTCCAAACTATCAAGAACAACTGCATGCTGCATATAGTGACCACCCTGGCCTTCTATGAACTGCAAGTCTTCTCGCGCTTCTTCTAATAGAATGTCTGGAATAGTTAAATTATTCCAAATAAAAGAACATCCTAGATCATCCCCTTGTTCACTAAAATGATTAACCATGGTGGACACTACATAAAAGTCCTTATGCTATGATAAGGAAGCATGTTTTACGGATTTGAGGACGTTATAGGAAACTCTTTCATCACCTACCCGAAATATAAGCTCCCCTTGGTGCACATTGATCAGAACCTTCCCAGTTTCCAAGATAGGTATTCCAAGTATAAGAGGTGCTTCCTGGTCATTCCCCATGTCTAGGATGATGAAATCAGTGGGAAGGATCAGTCTACCCACCTTGACTAGTACGACCTCCAGTAGTCCCTTCGGGTGTTTGATGGATCGATCAGAAAGTTGAAGGGTTATGCGGGTAGGCTTGAGCTCGTTGAGTCCCAGCTTCTTGAAAACTCCGAGGGGAATGAGGTTCACGCTGGCCCCTAAGTCGTAGAGGGCCTTTCCAAACTCGTAGGATCCAATAGTACAAGGAATGGTGAAACTACCTGGATCGTGGAGTTTGGGAGGAATGGAATGTTAAACCACCACAGAGCACTCCTTTGTTAGTACAATAACGCCCAAATCCTCCATCTTCCTCTTATTCGAGAGGGTTTCCTTCATGAATTTGGCGTAGGTGGGCATCTGAGTTAGGGCCTCTGCAAATGGGATGTTGATATGTAGCTTCTTGAACACATCCATGAATTTGCTAAACTGGTGGTCCAGCTTCCTCTGCTTCAATATTTCCGGAAAAGGTAAGGCAGGCTTGAATGGTTGGATTACTTCCTTTTCTTTATTCTGCAAAGCCTCCTTCTGTGGGCTTTTGGATGAGGAGGGGTCAGTATTGGTACCTTTTTCATCAACAGTGGGTGTGGATGCACCTTGCTGTGCTTATTGGTTCTGTTGGAGCTCTTTTCCACTCCGGAGCATGATAGCATTAGCCTCCTCCCTTGGGTTCTTTTCAGTGTTCCCCAGAAGTGTACTGGGCTATCTCCCTGAAATTTGGTTTTCCATCTAGCCAATTGGATTCTCCAAGCCTCGAATCGAAGCTTCTTGATTTTGGAACAGAGTCTCTACAGTAGATATGAATTTAGTCATTAGATCCTCTAACCTTGGGTGTTCTCCTGCTGAGGTGGTTGTTGAGCCGGTGGAGGAGGTGGCTGTCATGGCTGCTGTGGACGAGGGTTTTGATACCCTTGATGCTGATAAGGACCTTGTTGGGGTTGTTGCGGCCTTTGGTATGGAGGCTGGTTGTAGCTGGGTGGTCGCTGGGGCGGAGGATTCTGTTGTTGTTGGCCCCAGCCTGTGTTCTGTTGATCTCACCATGCCGGGTTCTGGTACTACTGGTACTGTTTGGGCCCTCGATTTTGGGCCACATAACTCACCTCGCTCTTCGAAGGGCCTTCAGTCGAACCCGGGCATTCTCCCATGATGTGGTTATCACCACAATCGCCGCATGCTGGATTGTTCGCCACATGAACTTGAGAGGCTCCTTTGAGGTTCAATGCATCGATTTTCTTGGAAACAACATCCAACTGAGCAGCTAACATAGTGGTAGCATCAATATTGTGCATACCTCGCTTTTGAGTCCCCCGCTCGGAGTGCCACTGGAAGCTGTTGGTTGACATATCTTCTAGTAGTTAGAATAGTTCTTCGGGGTATTTCCGCATCACTGTGCCTCCAGTAGCAGCGTCCACCATGGATTTGGTATTCATGGTAAGTCCTCTGTAGAAGGTCTGGAATTGCATACAGAGGGGGAGTCCGTGGTGGGGGAATTTTCGTAACATTTCTTTGAAAATTCCCAGGACTCAAACAATGACTTGGAGTCGTGCTGCTGGAAATGATGGATCTCATTCCGGAGTGTCACCATCATTGATGGTGGAAAGTACTTGGATAGAAACGCCTGGGCTAGCTCCTCCCAGGTGAGGATAGATCGTTGTGGTAGACCCTTGATCCAGTATTTCGCCTTGTCCCGTAGAGAAAAGGGGAATAGACGAAGACGAATGGCGTCTTTGGACACGCCGGTGTACCGAAAGGTGTCGCAAATCTCCAGAAAGTTGGAGAGATGAGCATTCGGGTCCTCGCTGGCCAGGCCTCCAAATTGAACTGTGTTATGGATCAACTGCATGATAGCATGCTTGATCTCGAAGTGTGAAGCCTGGATCGGGGGACGAACGATGCCCGTATCAGCTCCATGGATCGAAGGAAGACCACACTCCACAAGGGTACATCTTGGAGGTTTCTGCTGAAGGGGTGGAGCTTGCATGAACTACTCTTGAGGGGTGATGTATGGCCGTGGGAAGAGTTGTTGCAGCGGCCGTTGGTAATCCCTTGGGAGGAATTCCATGAATGCTCCAGGAAGTTGCTCCGGTAGACCAGCAGCGGGAGGCTGCTGATCCTGGTACTAATGCTCAGTCGCAGTATCTACGGCTGGTGCTCCCTCTTCTTTGTTCGCCATGGGTTGTGGTCGATGGTTGTGAGTTTCTGTCAGTGTACACCGACGGTGAAGCGAGGTCCGTTCGATTTCCGGGTCAAGAGGAACTAATTCCGAAAACTCGGTGCTTCGGGATCGTGTAAGACGTCGAAACATACACTTTAAGCTCTGCACAACACAAAAACAAAAACCAGGCGTAAAAGGAAAAAACAATAGAAAATTTGAAATGGGATTAGATAAGAGAATTTTGAGAATTTTGGATTTTTATTTTCACTAAAATTATTTTTTAACACAATTAAAATCTTGTCACTAAAACCAAAGACGTTCCCCGGCAACGGCACCAAAATTTGGTCTAGCTAGTCGTTGGTTGAAGTTATATGTGTCCCAAATTAATTACCCATTCTTAAAACTTTAGTATAACATAAATTCGGGGTCGATACATAGGGGACAATGGCGTGCATAAATTCAATTGAGTTAATACTTAATTAGGTGAATTATGAAGAATTTAGAGTTGACTGAGTTGATTTTTGGTTTTTTTTAATTGAAACTAAATTGTTTTACTTTGAAGAAATTATTAACAGTTTTAAATAAGACAACGGGTAAATTTAAATTTTAAAATAGGAAGAAAGGACGTGTCGGGTCTGTGGTGATCAAGGAGTACTTTTGCAGGTTGTTTAAGTGGTTGTGTTGTTCATAATAATTCAATCATTCTGGATTTCATTTTGTTACAAGATTTCCTAGGTCCAGTTTCTCTTGGTTGGATTCAGAGTAGTTGACTCCTTGGTCTGGTATTCAGTGTTCTTAATTCTTTATTAAGTTCGGTCCATTATTTGAATCGGTGAAATACTTCCAATGGTTATGGATGCTTTCACCATTACTTTTCTTTTGTATCACTCAGAATTCTTTCCTTGGTCCGGCTCAGAATTCTCAGTTATTTTAGACAGTGGTTTAAGAAGAGTAAGATGAATTACAACGAGCAAACACAACTATATAAAACATCACACAAATTATGATCCCATCATCCGTAGCCCCAACACGAGGGGTTTAGTTACACATAGAAAGTGGGAGAGAAACAACACACATGATATCTGACAGATTCATCATGTAGGCATTGAGGTAGGGTGTCGGAAGGTGGAATAATGGAACTATGGCACCACAGTGGCTCGGGAATGGTAACAACAAAGCTTATTCTCTCCTCCAATGGTTTTGAACTCCAAAGTCCGTAGGCCAAGGCCTCTTTTTATAGAAAAATAAAGTACATGGCGTGTATAGAAAGTACATGCCGTGTACTTTTCATCAACGCGCTTTGGCGCCAATTTTTCCACGGGTAGGCGGCCTAACACGCCGTCTTTGACTTTTGAACAGGGTGCTGCCTGGTGGTTGGGTGTACACGGCATGTAGCGCCGCCATAAACGGCGTGTAGTGTCATAAGTTTGGCCGACAGACCCTTCTAGAATAGCAGACACGACGTGTAGAAATTCAAACACATTGTGTCTCCTTTTACGGCCACATGGGTATGTGGACTTTTCTTTGGCAATTTTCGCTTCTAGAAAGTAGTACACAGCGTGTAGCACTGCCACACACGGCGTGTATATTCTGCCTGCTGACATGGGCATGTACTCCCTGCTTCGGTCTGTGTCCTTGTCATGATGTACACGACGTGTATAAAAGTACACGCCGTGTAGCTTCAAAATTTTCACAGACTTCCCTTGATCCGTGTATTCAGCCAGAAAGCTCCTGAAAGTAAACAGATTCACCAAAATCAAAGAATATGTTCATAAAACAACATATATTTTCTGAAAACATGTTTTTATGGTCAATTATATATATAGAAATGTATACACAAATCGGGAGGATCAATAATATATATCCCAATTACATTATTCTCATTAGATCCATCCATTCTATGTGGTTGTGCACAACGAATATGGAGAAATCTCTCAATCCAAGAGAAAATCCATTTCCTACAAGAACGCTCTCAAATTACGAGAGAGATCCTCCTCCTCCGGATCAAGGAGAGAGCTTTGGAAGCAGCTCTCACGGTGATCGATGGTGGACATCACAAGAAAAGGATCTTTTGTGCTAGCACCTAGAGGTCCCTTTGGTCATTCCTAGAGATACGTGGAGCATGTGTGGATCACTACTAGAGGAAGACTGCACTTGGATTCTGCGACGCAATGACAGATCACATTGGATCGTGACCGAAAGCATCAATGGAGAGAAAATTTCATCAAGTTAATTATTATATTTTAATTAAATTAATTTAAACCAACATATGATCATCCTCTATATGATTCCAGGATATCCTTCTTTCCTTTTCATTATTTATTCTATTCTGAAGATCCAGCGTTTTATCATCCTAATGGATATCAGATTGATCATTGTTAACGGTAAAATTAAAGTTGGGTACACCCATCCATGCGCTTCTGCTGCACCAGAAACCTATAAGTGGAATCAGAGTGGTCATATCGTTGATTATAATTATTTAGTTTTTCATTGATGATTTATGCATTTAATAATTTAGTTTTTTCAATTCAATTTAATCATTCTATAAATATGAATCTCGAGATCTATTACTCCTCTTTTGTTTCTCGTTCACCTTACAGAAACAATATTTTCTTTTAATTTTTATTAAAATAAAAATAGAGGATCTCATCCAGAGGTGCCAAAGGTTCCAGGTCCTACAACACCAGAACATACGGCATGTATTCTACCTCACATTCCATTTCGTCAATGTTCAATGCATCAGGACTAGCCTGACAAACCGATCTATGTGTTGGAGTTTATCTGATTCCTTATGACATTGTGTGTTGACTATGAATATATGGAATACAGTTTCTGGATTAAACATTGTGTGGCCCACTGGACACGGATTGAATTCCCTTCAGGTTAGGGTTGGACCATGTACCCCATACATAGTTTTCCTAGCTAGAGACCATGTAATGCAGATACTACACGACGTGTGTCCCACTGTACACGTCAGGTACTCGAAAGATTTATGAAGTACATCTACACACCGTATCCCTGGGGGTGTACTTCGGATGGACGATGAACGATAGTACATGCTATGTAGTGAAACTTACACGCCCTGTAATCATACAAATTACACAGATTAATTAAAAAAAATTCATTATATTATACAAACCCTTGAGAAATATACCATGGTGTGGGAGTAAAGCTTGGGCCCAACACGTGATAGGTGTTTTAAATATATCTGGTTAATTTAACATCGGTGCAAAGATAATTTATATTCACTGGGTGGTTATGAATGGGATTCACTAGGTTGCCTTCAAGCTATAAGTTACGTACAAATATCATTTTAAATGAACTTATTTGTTTAAAATTATGATGGATGAGAATCTTAAGGAAATTCTAAAAAGGGTTTAAGATAAAAGGATTGATTAATTAAAGATAACAATTAATTGATTCGAGTGTGATTTATCTTAAACAAGAACGATTAAAGAATTGATTTATAGTCTTATTTGTTCATAAATATCATTGCATGTGTGGATGATCATGAGCTAGACCAGAACCTTTGTATGTGGATGGTATCTTTTAATTTATTTATTTAAATTAAAATTTTGGGCATGTGAGCCTTCTCCTCACTAATGTATAGGGAATTCATTCCCAAATTTTATTTTATGTAAATCCTAATTTACCCCCCCCCCCCCACCTTCTTGTGAAATAAAAGAATATGTAATGGACGGAGCTCTCAAGCTAGTGGAGGTGGCTCATGTTTGGAGTTGAGGAGAAACCAATCCCAGGAGATAGAAAGGTGGTTGGTGGAAAGCTATAAATACGAACCCAAAAGGTTTAAGGTGTTTCTCCCCTAGTTCTTGGTTTAGTTTATCAACCGCTGGATAAACTAACCAATATAACAATCTCATGATCGAGTTATTTATTTTATTTCTGTCAGTTTCATGGTTTATTTATTGTGGGTGTGTTGTCACGATCACACAATTAATAAATTAAACAAGCATGCAAGATGGAACTAAAATAATACTAGCTTATGCGTAAATATTATCTTAGGCATGGTTAATCACTTAAGTATATCCCACTAAATATTATAAATCATTTAATAAAGATAATAAAATGGAAATTTACAAATAAGGATAAAATTCAGCAAGGAAATAATAAGTTGGTATAGCCTTCCATAATCTTGGTTAGAATCAGACCATATTTCAAAGTGCTTGACCAACCCTAGTTGGGGTGATTTCAATTATTAAGGAATTCTAGTTCAAGGTTTTGGGTTTAGGTAACTTGGTTCACATAAAGGGTTGAATTCCATAGCAGGACTTGGTGTGACCAAGTGGCAAAGGTTCAATAAATCCAAAATAGAAGGATTTTAGTACAAGGGAGTCCACTCAGCAGATCAAGGAGATGTGAGTTAACTCATTTGACATTTTGAATGACTACCTAAAACCTTTCAAGTTTCTTAACCAACCCTAGTTCGATTATTATGAAGGGAAATTTGGATCCTTTCCACTAGAATATTCAGGCAACAAAATATTCCGAAGTCAATGGCAAGGGATATTGGATTTAAATAAAATAGTGGGAGAATAATAAGTATTAATTTATTTATTTGTCTTAGTTATATCATGATAAACCACTAATTCATTGCTCATCATAATTTGTAGAAATAGTAAGAAAAAGGAAATCAAACATATCATTGTGAACTATACTCGAGAAGTATAACCTTCTCACCAACACCAATTTCCAGGAATGGAAGAGGTGTTTAAGCGCCATCCTTCACTATAAGAAAAAATTATATGTACTAGAGGAGCCTATTCTAGTTGCACGTGGAAATGGGGCCAGTGATGAGGAAATATCTATCTATATGAAACATTTGGATGATACCACATATGTCCAATGTTTCATGATATCTTCCATGTATAATAAGCTCTTGAAGAAACATGAAAACATGGATGTGTATAGAATGATGTCTTACATTAAGGATCTCTATCAAGAGAATGTGAGACAGGAGAGATATGAGATCTCCAATACTTTTTTCAAAACTAAGATTGGAGAGTTTGTTCCAGTTGGGCCTCATGTATTTAAGCTTATTGGCTACATTGAACACCTAGACATCTTAGGGATTAAGTTACCAGAGGAGTTGCATACAGATCTCATCCTATCATCACTTCCCAATACCTTCTCTAGGTTTATTTTCAACTAAAACATGAGAAACAATGAGAAGAGTCTATTAGTACTTATGACCTTGATTCTCCATGTAGATAATAACATGGGCATGAAAAACCCACCGTTCTTATGGTTGATAATAAAAGGAAGGACAACACAAAGGGTTCAAGGATTTGTAAATGGTCTAAAGCCCCCAAGCACCATCCCTACAAGAAGGGGAAAATCCAGAGGTAGGGCATGGAATGGGATGCATTATGTTTTTCATGTGGAAAGTAAGGACATTGGAAGAGTAACTGTACTCATAAGTGTGGCGACACTAAAGGTGCATCTGTTATTGAGTTTAATCTTTCCATTTCTACACATTGGATATTACATACAACATGTTGGGCACACATCTGTTTTCAAATGCAGGAACCAAGTATATTTAGAAAGATTTCTAGAGAGGAGGATCCTAGAGCTGCTAATGGCATGAGGTTGGCTGCATTGTCCATTGGAAATTACCATCTCTCACTACCAAATGGGATGGGTTTTGTTTTACACAACTGTTATTATGTACCTAGTGTTAGCAATAACATAATTTTTGTATCATGTTTGGATATGGATAGATTTATTTTCATGTTTGTAAATAAGGGTTGTTTATTCTATAAGAACAATGTATGTTGTGGGATGGAGCATTTAAATAATGGTTTTCATGTATTAAATTACTAAAATGAAGTGTCTGTAATTGATAATGAAACAAACTCACAAGACTCATACATCAACCATTTGTGGCATCACCATCTCGGTCATGTAAACAAGAAGGGATTGAAAATTCTCTACCAAGATGGTTATTTAGATTCTACTAAGCTAAAACCACTGGATAGATGTCACACTTGTTTACAAAGGGAAATGATAAAGCTACCTTTCGGTGGACAGGGTGAAAGTGCCATAAAGCTTCTCTGATTGGTACACACAGATGTGTGTGGACTATTACCAGTAGAAGCTAGTGGTGTATATTCTTACTTCATTCATTTTACTGATTATTTAAGTAGATATGGCTATATCTAATTAATGAGGTATAAGTAAGAGTCCTTGGAAAAATTTAACGAATTCAAAAATGAAGTAGATAATCAACTTGGTAAGAAGATAAAGAATCTTTGATCGGATCAAGGTGGAGAATATCTGAACCAAGAGTTCATCAACCTTTTACCGGAGTCTGAGATTCTATATCAACTCAATCCTCCTTAAACACCATAGTTGAATGGTGTTAGTGAAAGGAGGAACTGCACCTTGTTGGACATGGTAAGGTCAATGACGAGTCATGCAAATCTTCCATTACCCTTTTGGGGGTATGCATTACAAATTGCAGAATACACATTAAACTGAGTACCAAATAAAGAGGAAAATGGAATTCCCTCCAAGTTATGGAATGGAAAGAAACCCATTTTATCACACACACGTGTATGGGAATGCGAGACATTTGTTAAGGCCTTATCAGGAAACAAACTAGTACCCCAGGGCACAAGGTGTATCTTTATAGGATATCCTACAAAAAAAAATGATATTACTTATATAACCCTTTAGAAAAGAAAGTGATTGTTTCTAGACATGCTGTCTTTCTTGAGAGGGAGCATATCCACAAAAAGGATAGTGGGAGAAATATTGGTTTTGGCAAAATTTGAAGCTCAATATACAAAATAGTTGGTTCAGTAACAAGTTCGACAGGTCCCCAAGGAAGAGGTTCCAAAAACACAAGTACTCTGTAGGAGCTGAAGAGATGTAAGGGAACCATAGATATTCAATTTCCTAGTCACCAAGGATGGTGAATCATTATTGTTGGACAATGATGAACCTATATCCCATAAGGAAGTAGTAGAGAGCTCAAAAGATTATATATGGATAGAAGTTTTGAATTTTGAGATAGATTCCATGAATGAAAACCATGTTTCTGTTATGGTCGATGAGCCAGTTGATGTTAAGCATGTTGGATTCAAATGGCTATTCAAGAGAAATATGGACATGTAAGGTCAAGTTATAACCAATAAAGAAAGTCTAGTGGAAAAAAGGATTCAGACAACGTCAAGTAATTGAATACAAAAAAACTTTCTCGCCAATTTCCATGTTTAAATCCATAATAATCATAATTTCCATATCATCTTACCATGACTATGAGATTTTGAAAATGGATATCAAAATAGTGTTCCTTAACCAGAATATTTAGGAAGATGTCTCCAAGGCACAACCAGAAGGGTTTTTGAAACCATGTTAAGCCAAATGGGTTTTCAAGTTGCATAAAACCATTTATGGATTAAAGCAAGAATCCAGGTCATGGAACATTTGATTTGATGAATCAATAATTGAATTCAGTTTCATTAAGAAATAATGTGAGCCATGTATTTATATACGGTTTAATGGGAATGAAGTTTTTATCCTAGTAGTATATGTTGATGGAATATTTCTTATTGAAAATGATTTACTAGTCTTATAGTTAGTGAAGGATTAGTTGAATAAGTGTTTCTATGTAACACCCGAGACTTTTATGAGAAATATTTTGTTTTTATGATATATAAATCATCAAAGTAATCTTTCACTACACACAACACTAGCTTGGCTTGCTTTACACGCAAATGTGCCCTTCCTCGATAGCTTGCGTCGTACGCAATAACCGAGTTTCACTAAACAACGATATATTATAATATTATCCGTTATGAATAGTATTAACTGAATTTTGAATTTTATAAAATTTTAATTCATCTTATACATTTTCTAGAATGAGGTATGAAAACAAAATCAGTTTTTTTCAAAAAATGCAGTTTTACCGCCTTTTGATGGCGCACCCACATTAAATCCAGTTTTGACAAGTTTATAAGTTCAATTTGACAAAATAAAATTCTTCTTTATAATTAAGATATAAATATTTACTTTGGATAAATTTTTCATATTATTCTGATAACTTTCATATTTTAATGAACAGTAAAAACACGCTATATTTTAATTAAAAACAAATTTTTTCATCACAATACTTTCTATGTTTAAATTATAATATTGAATGTTTTTTAAGTATAAATAGAATATATTTTTACCATTTAATATAATTTATGTCATTAGCATTAATTTTACCTTGAATTCATAGGTAAAAACATTTCAATCTTTGGCAATGTTTTAACTTTTAAAACCCGTTTGCTTAACAACATGATTAATTTTAAATTTATTACTGCAACTTATGTGTTTTGAATTTTGAAAAATGGATTCCATATTTGGAATCAGTGGGTCCAAATTATTTTAATAGGTTACTTTTATTTTTTTGATATTATGAATAGTAACTATGGTATTTTTTATTTACTACGGTTAATGGTAAATAGGGTATTTCAAGGTAAAAAGAATATTATAATAATTCAAAATTTCCTTGACACTTGTCCTAACCTTATTGGATGAGTATTGGACGACCATGTTCATCCTTGGGTCGATTTTGGGACCCCATTCAGCCACTTGGTAGTGACAATGACAATTTGGATTAATTAATTTAATGTAAAGACAAAATTAACATTAACAAAAATCTTTTAGTAATTAATTTTTATAAGGGGTTATATAAATTATATTTTCAACTATAAATATTCATTGGAAAGATAAAAAGATTTCGTACATAATGATATTTTTTTAATTTTTAGAAACCAAATAAATTAAATTATTTATGACACAATAATGATGAAGTATTTACCTCATTAATAAATGATTTAAATAAATAAGATTATAATGATTAAAATATTTTCCAAAACATGTCCAATTCTGATTGGATGATTTTATTTCGACTATGAGTCATCTTATCTTCATCTTTAATCTTTTTTGGTCCTTTTGAAACTGAAGATAAGTTTATAATAAAATAATATTTCCACACTTTCCAAAGGTGCCCCTCTCCTCCCTTATAAAAGGGCACGTCCTCCCTCTCTTCCTCACACCAATTTGAGCCTTCAAGATCAGCCAAACCCTACCCATTTCACTACCCCACTTCCTTATAAACCTACTAGAGGTACTGGTCTTATCATAAGACAAACTCTAGTGCCTTAAGAGAAAGTTTAAAGGAGGCACTTCGAGAAAGAGGTAATACCTTCTACCATTTTCTTCAAGTTCCATTCTTCTTCTACTCCCTCTTCTTTAGTTGTTTCATTATGAGGTAATAACATCAGTATCCCTCGTATACTTATATGTTATTATAAGTATGAAACAACCCTATTTCACCTCTTATCCATCCTACGGAAAACGAAATCACCACGCGTGCGTACGTACGGAATACCGTCTCCACGCCGTGGTGTAATCTGTTTTCCACCACCACCTTACTTGGATGGGTATAATGGTGTAAATAATAACTATATATGATTATTGTATAGTGTTATTGATTCTGAAATAGTATACATACACTTCAATACTATTCCACGATCATGGGAACGATATCATCGCTCGTGCGTACGTACGACCTACCATCTCCACGATGTGATGTGACTCGTTCTATATGATCTTCATTGAATAATGATTATATAAATGAATTGAATGAATTAATATGATATATATTACACTAATACCATTCTTTAAATGATGTATCTATATCATATAAATAGAAATAAGAATTTATTCGACAAAACACTCATAAGAACAAAAAGTAATAAACACCCGAATAAAAAGTAGTAATGAAATATTACTAATAAGAAGCTAAGAATATGACCATATATGGTATAATAACAATTAATATGATTCTTTAATAAGTCAATGACATTATTTAAATCATTATACAGGAGGTTCGGACACGTACAAAGCATATCGGACCTGAGGTAAGGGAAAATATCACAATCTCATTTTTATCCGAGATTGTTTATACTTTGGTTTTTATTGGGGTGTATTTTATCATCCACATCCATGTTTCCTCAATATGTAATATTATTTCCATCCACCTACAATTTTTTAAATCCAATTTTACCCTTTGGTGAGTTTTTAGTAAAAGATATGAAAGTAATATTTTGTCGTTTATCGTACAATGTACTTTTTGACTTTTCCGAAAAAAGTACGAGAAGAATGTTTTTTTAACATATACGACATGAATGGATTTTTAAAATATTATTTCCAAGAATATTCCTTTAAAAGTTTTCAATACTATTGTTAATCAACTTATTTTAGTTTAAAAGTTTATGACATGTTATGAAAGGAAAAATGTTTTTGAAGTAGAAATGATATTTTCCTCAAGAATGGAGTTCAAGTGTTTTATCAAAATTATTTTCCATGTAAGATAATATAGGGTTCTATTTCTATCCCTATTATTACATTGATTTTATTATGTTGTGATGGAAATATTTTTATGAATTCCTTTATCTTATATGAATTGTTTTATTATGTCATGATGTTTAAGATTCCAATTTTTATTACATGGGTTATGCTATGATGTATGGTTTATGATTTTGTGGCACACATAATAATGGTATAATTATATGATGGGTGGGACCTATATCTCCCTCCAATTCATTGGGTAAAGATTTTATATCTCATGAGATAGACATGGCTGGAACGGCAGGTTAAACCGGTTCAGTGAAACAGGACTGAAACGAGGAGTGAACTCAGTTCAGAAATGGACTTTGTCCACTAAGATAGTCTTGGATATGAGTCTTGAATAATAAGAAATGATTCTCTATGATTATGTGTGTATTCCACAAAGTTTCATGTTTTATGTTATGATTATTGGGATTATATTTCACTACCATGATTTATCCCATGTTATGAAATTATGATCTCTTTTTCAGGGTAAGATTTCCAAAATGTTATGTTCTTATAAATTTGATGTGATTGATATTTCTTTTGTTTACCCTTACTGAGCATTTGAGCTAACCCATTTGTATTTTTTCTTTCCCCAGGTCAGGAAGAAGGTTATTAATTAAGATATGTCAAAAAGGTACTATAGATATGATGAAATAAATGGGAGACAGTGTAGATTATTTATGAACCAGTTGTTTATGTTTCCGAGTTTCTAATGACACTATACCTATACAGTCCTTTCATGGTTTTGTTATATGTTGTAATAAGTATTATTCAATTTTGAAGTATTAACCATGTGTGAAATGTATGGGTCGTTATAGTTGGTATCAGAGGAAAGGTATAGTCAACCATTGGAAACTAGGATGTTAAAGCCTTAGTAAGAAACCTAAAGATATGTCTAAGCATAGAACACAATCTTAGTGTTTTAGAAATGGACATGAATAACCTATGATAAGACCTTAAGTGTGAAATTTTATTCTTGATTATATGGTTTTCCTATTATAATTAGTGTTGCTCACACTATTCTTCTTGGTTTTAGTCAATGACTTGAACCCGAAGAAACCGTGTTAATGCGGAATGCGACGGGAAATGCAATGATTGTCCCCCTGAGCAACCAAATGCTATGGGAGCTGGAATAAAAAATCTTGTAGCCATGCTCACAAAACTTTCTCAAGCTATGAACCATGCTGGACTTCCAAATGAGAAAAGGAAGGAGCAACATTCTGTTGAATCCTTCATTAGCCAGCATCCACCTTCATTCAGCGGGTCTTCTGATCCATTAGTGGATGAACAATGGACCAGTACTGCTGAAAATATATTTTCAGTTCTTCAATGATCTGAACATGATAAAGTCATCTTAACAGTGTATCGTTTGGAAGGTGATGCTGATCAATAGTGGAATCTTATTAAGAATACGAGGAAAAGGGATGAAATTGACTCCATGGAATGGGACGAGTTCAAGAACATATTTTTCAATAAGTATTTCCCTCGTATTCTTCTAACAAATATGGAGAAGGAGTTTCTTGAACTAAAGAAAAAGGATGATGAATCCGTTGGTACCTACGAAGCAAATTTTACAAGACTTGCAAGGTACACTTCCGTAAGTATTATCTAACCTGAGAGTAAGATCGATCGATTCTTTAGTGGCTTAAAACCATGTCTTCGAAGGGCGTTAACCATAAGGGACTTCAAAATCTATGAGGAAATTGTTCGGTGTGCTCTCAAGGTTGAGATGGAGATTGGTGTAACCCATCAGTCACATGGGTTTGATAAGAAGATGAAAATGGAATTCAAAGGAAAATCTAAAGACCACACTGAAAAGAAGATGAGTTTTCCCTTATGCTCAAAGTGTGGAAAGAAACATGGAGGAAATTGTCTTAAGGGGACAAGAAAATGTTATTAGTGTGGAAAAGAAGGTCATCGGGCAATTTAATGTCAAAATAATGGGAAGAAGATGTCTAATGATGCAAACAAAGGAAGGAATACATAGAATGAACCTACTACACTTCAATATTTCAAGTTCAAGGAGATGAGGCATTACACCAATCAATGCCCAAATCCAAGGGTTGATGATGATGATCGACGTCAACAAACTCTTAAGGCCAAATACAAAGGAAAGTCACATGCAATTACTACCAGCGATGTGGAGTACGACAACGAAGTGGTGAGAGGTACACTTAACATCCACTCTAAAGTATAAAATTTTTTATTTGATTATAGATCCACCCACTCTTTTATTTATGAAGCATTTTCTAAGGGTATCACCGTATTACCTCAACAATTAGATGTTGAGTTGGCTGTGACAACTCTTAATGGCACAAAGATCGCATCAAAAGTTTATAATTCTTCTCCGATTGAAGTTTGTGGGAAAGTGCTTCCTTTTAATATTGTGATCCTTCCTATAGTGGAATTTGATGTGATTCTTGGTATGTATTGGATTTCTTTATATGGATCTCATATCAATTGCCAAAGAATTGAAGTCACATTTCATATTCCAGATCAATCTATGATCGTCTATCGATGCAAGGATGAACATAACATTCCATTGGAAATTTTTTCCATCATATGGGTCTTGATCCCACTAAATGAAGGTTATTTATCTCAAAGGGTTGGTGAGAAAATCATGATTAGGAATACGCCCATTGTATGAGAGTTTGACGATGTCTTTCTGACGGAATTTCCAGGTCTTCCACCAAATCATGAAGTTGAGTTTTCAATAGAACTCGTACCGGGTGCTTTGCCTATTTCAAAGACACCTTATAGAATGGCCCCAATTGAGTTGTAGGAATTGAAGAAGAAACTCCAAGAGAATCTTGATAAAGGATTCATATGCCCTAGTGCGTCACCTTGGGGAGCACATGTTCTGTTTGTTAAGAAGAATGATGGATCAATGAGACTCTACATTGATTATCGAGAACTTAACAAGATCACTATCAAGAAAAAATATCCTCTCCCACACATTAATGGCCTATTTGACCAACTACGCGGAGCTCAATACTTTTCCAAGATTGACCTTCATTCAGGGTATCATCAATTAAGGGTCAAAATGGAGGATATACCAATGACGGCTTTCCATACAAGGTATGGACACTATGAATTTATAGTGATACCATTTGGTCTTACTAATGCCCCTGCTATCTTCATGGATCTGATGAATAGAGTCTTTAGAGACTATCTTGATCAGTTTTTGGTAGTCTTTATAGATGATATTCTTGTCTATTCAAAGAGAAAGGAAGAACATGAAGATCACTTGAGAATTGTATTAAAGACCATAAGAAAGGAGAAGCATTATGCCAAATTTACCAAGTGTGAATTTTGGATTCAAAAAGTTGCATTTTTGGGTCACATAATCTCAAAAGAGGGAATATCTGTGGATCCAGCAAAAACATAGGTTATCGAATGATTGTCGAGACCAACAAAAGTAACTGAGATACAATGTTTTCTTGGTTTGGCTGGATATTACTGACGTTTTGTGAAATATTTTTCAAGGTTATCTAACCCACTCACCAAGTTAACTCGAAAAGTATTTAAGTTTGTTTGGATGAAGGAATTTGAAGAAAATTTCAAAGAGCTAAAAAGAAGGTTAGCCACTGCACCTGTTCTCACACTACCTTGCAGTGGAGAAAGGTTTGTGATCTACAACGATGCATCCAAGAAGGGACTGAGATGTGTTCTCATGAAAAATGATATGGTGATAGCTTATGCCTCACGATAGTTGAAAATCCATGAGAAAAATCACCCAACTCATGATTTGGAGTTAGCTGTGGTAATCTTTGCATTAAAGATTTGGAGGCATTATCTTTATGGAGAAAAGTGTGAAATTTATACTGATCATAAAAGTTTAAAGTATATTTTCACACAAAAGGAGCTGAATATGCGCCAAAGAAGATGGTTGGAGCTGATTAAGGATTACGACTGCTCAATTAATTACCACCCTGGGAAAGCAAACAAGGTGGCAGATGCATTAAGTCGATAAGACCATGCTTGCTTATCCATGAGAAGGATCACAAAAGATCCAATATTTATGGATTTACAAAGGATGGATCTTGGAATTATAATGAAAGGGGAAAAATTGTATCTTTATCAAATGAATGTTCAACCATCTATACATGTGAAGATTAAAGAGTCGCAGAAATAAGATGTCGAGTTACAAAAGAAGGTGAGAAATGTTCCTGAATTCAACCTTGATTGTGATGGGATAATAAAGTTCAGGAATCGGGTTTGTGTTCCTCCCATCCCCGAATTAAAGAAGGATCTGCTGGATGAGGCTCATAGTTCTTCATTCTCTATTTATCCTAGAAGCACGAAGATGTATATGGACCTGAAAGAGTACTTCTGGTGGGATGGCATGAAAAGAGATGTTGCTGAATATGTATCTCGATGCTTGGTTTGTCAGCAAGTTAAAGCTGAGAGACAGAAGTCTAAGGGGATGTTACAACCATTACCCATACCTGAATGGAAATGGGAAAACATCACTATGGACTTTGTCACTGGACTTCCTAAAACATCCAAAAGCAATAATGCTATCTGGGTCATAGTTGATCATCTTACAGGGTCTGCACACTTCATTTCTATTATAGAGGATTTCTCTCTAGATCAGCTTTCCAGGATATATGTAAAGGAAGTGGTAAGATTGCATGGAGTACCACTTTCTATTATATCTGATCGGGATCTGAGGTTTACCTCAAAGTTCTGGCGAAGTCTTCAGCATACTCTAGATACAGAGTTGAGTTTCAGCACTGCTTCTCATCCTCAGACAGACGGTCAGTCTGAGAGGACAATTCAAACTCTAGAAGATATGTTGAGAGGTTTCTCTATGGACTTCAAAGGTGGTTGGGATCAACAACTACCTTTGGTGGATTTTTCTTATAATAATAGCTTTCAATCTAGTATTCAGATGGCTCATTATGAAGCTCTCTATGGAAAGAAATGCAGGACTCCAACTTGCTGGGATGAAGTTGGGGAAAGAAATCTATTAGGACCTGATCTTGTTGATGAGATGACAGAAACGGTCAGATCTATTCAACAACACATAAGAGCAGCTCAGAGTCGACAAAAAAGTTATGCCAACAACTGAAGAAAAGACCTAGAGTTTGAAGTGGGTGATAAAGTGTTCTAACCAATATCTCCTTGCAAAAGAGTAATGGGATTTGGAAAGAAGGGAAAGTTGAGCACTAGATATATCGGTCCTTTTGAAATTATGGATCATGTTGGGAAGGTAGCTTACCGATTGGCACTTCCACCGAATCTCTCTCAAGTTCACAATGTGTTCCATGTATCTCTCCTAAGAAAGTACATACCTAATCCTTCACATGTACTCAGCTCAGTTGTTTTACTGCTGGAACAAGATCTTTATTATGAAGAACAGCCGATAGAGATTCTGGATCGTAGCGAAAAAGTCCTACGGAACAAGACCACTCGCTTGGTGAAATTTTTATGGAGGAACCACCAATTAGAAGAAGCTACATGGGAACTTTAGGGTATGATGAGGGAGAGGTCTCCCCATCTGTTTGTTATGAAGTGATGAATTTCGAGGGCGAAATTCATTTTAAGGGGGGTAGAATGTAACACCCGAGACTTTTATGAGAAATATTTTGTTTTTATGATATATAAATCATCAAAGGAATCTTTCACTACACACAACACTAGCTTGACTTGCTTTACACGCAACTGTGGCCTTCCTCGATAGCTTACATCGTACGCATTAACCGAGTTTCACTAAACAACGATATATTATAATATTAGCTGTTATGAATAGTATTAACTGAATTTTGAATTTTATAACATTTTAATTCATCTTATACATTTTCTAGAATGACGTATGAAAACAAAATCAGTTTTTTTCAAAAAATATAGCTTTACCACCTTTTGATGGCACACCCACGTTAAATCTAGTTTTTGACATGTTTATAAGTTCAATTTGAAAAAATAAAATACTTCTTTAGAATCAAGATTTAAAAATTTACTTTGGATAAATTTTTCATATTATTCTGATAACTTTCATATTTTAATGAATAGTAAAAACACGCTATATTTTAATTAAAAACAACTTTTTTCATCACAATACTTTATATGGTTAAATTATAATATTGAATTTTTTTAAAGTATAAATATAATATATTTTTCCCATTTAATATAATGTATGTCATTAACATTAATTTTACATTGAATTCATAGGTAAAAACATTTCAATCTTTGGCAATGTTTTAACTTTTAAAACTCGTTTGCTTAACAACATGATTAATTTTAAATTAATTACTGCAACTTCTGTGTTTTGAATTTAGAAAAATTTATTCCATATTTGGAATCAGTGGGTCCAAATTATGTTAATAGGTTACTTTTATTTTTTTTGATATTATGAATAGTAACTACGGTAATTTTAATTTACTATGGTTAAAGGTAAATAGGGTAATTCAAGGTTAAAAGAATATTATAATAATTCAAAATTTCCTTGACACTTGTCCTAACCATATTTTATGAGTAGTGACCGACCATGGGCATCCTTAGGTCGATTTGGGGACCCCATTGAGCCACTTGGTAGTGACAATGACAATTTGGATTAATTAATTTAATGTAAAGACAAAATTGACATTAACAAAAATCTTTTAGTAATTAATTTTTATAAGGGGTTATATAAATTATATTTTAGACTATAAATATTTATTGGAAAGATAAAAATATTTCCTACATAATGATATTTTTTTTTAATTTTTAGACATCAAATAAATTAAATTATTTATGACACAATAATGATGAAGTATTTACCTCATTAATAAATGATTTAAATAGATAATATTATAATGATTAAAATATTTTCCAATACTTGTCCAATTCTGATTGGATGATTTTATTTCGACTATGAGTCATCTTATCTTTATCTTTAATGATTTTTGGACCTTTTGAAACCGAAGATAAGTTTATAATAAAATAATATTTCCACACATTCCAAAGGTGCCCCTCTCCTCCCTTATAAAAGGGAACCTCCTCCCTATCTTCCTCACACCAATTTGAGCCTTCAATATCAGCCAACCCCTGCCCATTTTACTTGCCCACTTCCTTAGAAACCTACTAGAGGTACTGGTATTATCAAAAGACCAACTCTAGTGCCTTAAGAGAAAGTTTAAAGGAGGCACTTCGAGAAAGAGGTAATACCTTCTACCATTTTCTTCAAGTTCCATTCTTCCTCTACTCCCTATTCTTTAGTTTTTTCATTATGAGGTAATAACATCAGTATCCCTCATATACTAATATGTTATTATAAATATGAAACAACCCTATTTCACCTCTTATCCATCCTACGGAAAACGAAATCACCGCGCATGCGTACGTATGAAATACAGTCTCCACACCATGGTGTAATCTGTTTTCCACCACCACCTTACTTGGATGAGTATAATGGTGTAAAGAATAACTATATATAATTATTGTAAATTGATATTTAATATGAAATATTATACATACACGTCAATACAATTTCACGATCATGGGAACGATATCATCGCTCGTGCGTACGTACGGCCTACCGTCTCCACGATGTGATGCGACTCTTTCTATATGATGTTCATTGAATAATGATTATATAAATGAATTTAATGAATTAATATGATATATATTACAATAATACCATTCTTTAAATGATGTGTCTATATCCTATAAAGAGTAATAATAATTTATTCAACAAAACACGCATAAGAACAAAAAGTAATAAACACCCGAATAACAAGTAGTAATGAAATATTACTAATAAGAAGCTAAGAATATGACCATATATGGTATCATAACAATTACTATGATTATGTAATAAGTAAATGACATTATTTAAATCATTATAAATGAGTTCCGGACACGTACAAAGAATATCGAACCTGAGGTAAGGGAAAATATCACAATCTCATTTTTATCCGAGATTGTTTATACTTTGGTATTTACTGGGGTGTATTTTATCATCCACATCCATGTTTCCTCAATATGTAATATTATTTCCATCCACCTACAATTGTTTAAATCCAATTTTACCCTTTTGTGAGTTTTTAGTAAATGATATGAAAGGGATCTTTGGTCGTTTTTCGTACGAGGTACTTTTTGACTTTTCCGACAAAAGTACGAGAAGAATGTTTTTTTAACTTATACTGCATGAATGGATTTTTAAAACATTATTTCCAAGAATCATCCTTTACAACTTTTCAAGTTTATTTTTAATCAACTTATTTTAGTTTAAAATTGTATGAAATTTAAAGAAAGGAAAAAAAAATTTGAAGTAGAAAGGATATTTTCCTCAAGAATGGAGTTCAAGTGTTTTATCAAAATTATTTTCCATATAACATAATATAGGGTTCTGTTTCAATCCCTATTATTACATTGATTTGATTATGTTGTGATGGAAATATTTTTATGAATTCCTTTATCTTATATGAATTGTTTAATGATGTCATGATGTTTAAGATTCCCATTTTTATTACATGGGTTATGCTATGATGTATGGTTTATGATTTTGTGGCACACATAAGAATGGTATCATTATAAGATGGGTGGGACCTATATCTCCCTTCAATGCATTGGGTAAAGATTTTATATCTCATGAGATAGACATGGCTGGAACAGCACGTTAAACTGGTTCAGTGAAACAGGACTGAAACAAGGAGTGAACTCGGTTCAGAAATGGACTTTGTCCACTAAGATAGTCTTGTCTATGAGTCTTGACTAATAAGAAATGATTCTCTATGATTATGTGTGTATGCCACAAAGTTTCATGTTTTATGTTATGATTATTGGGATTACATTTCACTACCATGATTTATCCCATGTTATGAAATTATGATCTCTTTTGCAGGGTAAGATTTCCAAAATGTTATGTTCTTATAAATTTGATGTGATTGATATTTCTTTTGTTTACCCTTAATGAGAATTTGATCTCACCCTTTTGCATGTTTTCTTTCCACAGGTCAGGAAGAAGGTTATTAAGTAAGATATTCCAAAAAGGGACTATAGATATGATGAAATAAATGGGAGACAGTGTAGATACTTTATGAACCAGTTTTTTATGTTTCCCAGTTTCTAAAGACACTATACCTATACAGTCCTTTCATGGTTTTGTTATATATTGTAATAAGTATGCTTCAATTTTGAAGTATTAACCATGTGTGTAATGTATGGGTCGTTATATTCTATATGAAGGAATTAGGTGAAAAAACCTACATTCTAGGGATCAAGATCATTCATGATAGATCCAAGAGGCCGCTTGGACTAAGTTAGGGTACATACATTTACCGAATACTAAAGAGATTTTGTAACACCCCGACCCTAGTTACCCAGAGTCGGTGCATTATTACATAACATTGGCATGATCACAAGAAAGATCAAATCTCGAAAGACCTATTGGTTTAGTAGCCTTGGAAGCACTAGATACATCCATAAGTTTTACATTACATCATAAAAAAAACATCTTGTCTTCATATCCCCTCATACTATCCCTGTAGGTCATTCATAAATTACTTCTTCATAATCCTGGGAAAAATAAAACATTGAAAGGGGTGAGCTCGGATGCTCAGTAAGGATAACATTATAGTAGAAGCTTTCATAAATAAGTATAAACACTTAAGGCAATTTATAACTAAAACAAAAGCCTTTTAAACTTGAACTTCAGCATAAAATGGAAATGGTAAAATGAAATAATTCCATTTACTTACTCACATGGATATTCTACTAGTCGAATGATCACATGCAATATCAATAACCACTTTCATAATGATGGAATGCATAATGCCAGACTATCATAACCACATAGCCAGGGCCTCGTGCCAAGACTACAAATAAGATTTTGCCAAGGCCTTGTGCCAAGACACTAGTTTGTCTCATGAGACCTACCGATGCATCGAGGAGCTATAGTGGGCTCCACCCGTCACTTATTAAGTCCAATGCATTCCTCATATGAATAGGTTTAAGCATAAAATAAACATTCGTATTAAAACTAGCATACGAAATGTCAATACTTTAACCACAAACCATGAATGGTATAAAAATAGAACATCCACAGTCAAACATAACTCATTTGATACAATATGGAAGATTTTATTGTATCACATTAACCTCAATCATGAATAATGAAGGATGTTGACATAGATGAAAATAATCATCAAATCTATTTGAGGGAAATATCCCCCTTTTCTTGAAATCATTTAAAAATCACACTATTTGTCAAGAAGCCATTTAAAAATAGATTTTTGAATCAAAGTGTCCCATACCACTTTGAAACTTTTAAAAGGAGTTTTAATTTTAAAACTTTAATGTCCATATAAATAAATCCTTAAAACCATTTTTAAAACATGGACATTAATGAGCAAGATATAGAAGAGTAAGTCTTTAAAACATTTTAAAATGGTATTTTGGTTAGAGGTTCTAACCAAAAGAGAGACACTTGAATACAAATAATTGAGGTAATCAAAACATTGTAATATCATGAGAATAAAGGGATTCATGATATACTATGTCAAAGTACATTATATACACCACATAAAAGTTATTTGGTGTATATCAACAAAGAAGTCTCAGTTGAATGTAAATTGAGATGAAATCTCTCATAAAGGCCGTATCCTTAGGTTAAGGATAAATCAACGACATAATTGTGTGTGAAAAATATAAATACACTAAATATGATTGAATATTCAGTGTAAATCAATCAAAGGATATTCACACATATTCTTGTAGAAACAACACCAACGAATTGGATATTTAACTCAACAAATGGAGATTGAGTTAAAATTACTCTTATCAAGTTCATACCGATCACTTGAGAATTTATCAATGGAGTGATTATGTGTATCAAAAGTATATCCACAGAAAGGGGAGTGGAAATTAAGACATAATCAAATGAATAGCGATTCCACACATAATCTTGGAGTAATATAATCAATGAAATATGTGTAAAGCCAAATGAGTGGAAATTGAAATCTCAAATTCCCTTATCGATTAGGTAACTTACGAAACATACACCCATGAAAGAAGTATCATACCATGATGATGTAAATACAAATAAATTAAAGTATATTACACAATGAATACAATCATGGGCAGTACACATACACCACATGCAATAATTAAGTGGTGAACAATGGAAATCTCACGGAATTGAAAGTGAGATAAGAAAATCTCTTACCACGTTAATCAACTGAGTCGTATGGCCAAAAGTTAATAACCACCAAATGATTTACAGAATAACATGAATATAAATATAATCATGATAATATATATCAAATGGCCGTACACAATACACCACTTTCAATAATTTAGTGGCAAACAATGGAAATCTCACGGAATTGAAAGTGAGATAAGAAAATCCCTTACTTGTACTTTTTCCTTGGTCGATGGTAGGTTTACCTCCTGTATAATGGTGAAATAATTGTTATTGAATAATACAAGAATCATTTACTTTAATATGATATAATATATGATCTTTTAACATTGATTTGTTAATAATATCTTAGAATTATTGTTATTTCGGGTGTTAACGGGTTCATTTTACTTTATATTCTTTGTTATGTGAGCCATATTCGTTATTAATGGGGTGTATATTATTCATATACAGAATTATATCAAGTCCTTAGATACTATTTTTAAATCATCAAATGATAATTATACTTGAATGGATACGATAGAGAATGAATCTTATTGCGTTTGTGGAGACGGTAGTCCGTACGTACGCACAAGCGACAATATCATTCTTTTGATATTAAAATAATATATAAATGGATGTTATATCATATATACAGAATAATTAACATGTTATATTTATTATTTACATGAGTTTCACATCATTATTATACCCATCCAAATAATAATATATTGAATAACAATTACACCACGACGTGGAGACGGTAAGCCGTACGTACGCACGTATGGTGACATGTTATTCAAAGGGTGGATAGAATACTGAATATGGTTGTACCATATTTATAATAACATCACAGTATATGTGAGATACTGTAGTTATTATTTTACAATGGTAAGAAAAAAGAAAGAATAAGTGGAAGAAGAAAGGAACTTGAAAAGGGGTGGTGAAAACATTACCTCTTCTTCGTGTTCTTCCTTTTGATTTGATCAAAAGGGCTCCTTAGGTTGTCTTTCTGATCAAACTAAGGCCTCTAGGTTGTAGTGATGGAAGTTGGGAGAGTATTTGGGCAGGGTTTGGACGAGACAAGTGGCTTGAGAGGTGTGAGGAATGAGTAGAAGTGGTCTCCTTTTATAAGGGAGAGGAGGGGCTCTTTAGGAAAGAGTGAAAGTATTACTTTATAATATAATTATATTCGGTTTATAATGGTCCAAAAATCATTGAGGTCGAAGATAAGATGACTAATTTTCTAAATAACTTAAACCAATAAGAATTGGACAGGTTTTAGATAATATTTTAATCATTATAATCTTATTTATTTAAATGATTTATTAATGAGGTAAACATTGCATCATTATTGTGTCATTAATAATTTAAATTATTTGATGTCTAAAAATTATAAATAAAATATAATTATGTAGGAAATATTTTTATCTTTCTAATGAATATTTATAATCAAAAATCCAACATGTATAACCCTATGTAAAAATTGTTCTTCTAAAGGATGTAAGCTTATTACATTTTTATTTTTATTTTAACTTTATTAATATAATGTGTCCCTACCACATAAAAGTGGCTCCAAGGGGTCCCCAAATAGACCCCAGGATGCCCATGGTCGGGTATGTGTCCACCAATAAGGTTAGGATACGTTTTATGGTAATTTTGTATTATTATAATATTATTTTTTAACCCTTATTTACCGGATTTACCCTTTAACCATGGTAAATAAAATATTTACCGCATTAATTATTCAAAATGTCTAAAAATAAAAGTTACCTATTTACACAATTTGTACATCCTGATTCCAAATATGGAATCCATTTTTCTAAATTCAAAACACAGAAGTGGCATAAATTAATTTAAAATTAATTCCCGTTGTCAAAACAAAAAGCGTGTTTTTTAGAGATAATAACTATCAAAAGATTGTCACTTGTTTTTGTCTAGTTTAAATGAGAAATTATGTTCATTGAACCACATTGTATTATATGGTAAAAATATATTCTAAATATACTTTAAAACCACTCAAATTCATAATTTATCACTATTAATTATTTTGATTAAAAAAGTTGTTTTTAATTAAAATTTAGTATTTTTCACTATTCATCAAAATATGAAAGTTATCCGAAAAGTACCAAAATTTCACCCTAGGTTAATTTCGATATTACTAATCCAAAAATAAAGTCCATTTTGAGAGATAGAATTTATAAAATTTCAAAAAAGTAGGTATTACTATTCATAACGGCTAGTTTGATTGGTTATGGTGTGTTAAAATCTCGAAGTTGCGTACAATGCACGCCATTGCATTATTCGAAAGGAAACATACCGAGGAAGCTTGGGGTGTTACATTCTCCCCTCCTTCAATAAATTGCGTCCTCGCAATTTTTAAAATTGTGCTTGGGAATATAATGGAAAGTCCCATATCGGAAAAAGAGTCAATTTATCACTTTAAAAGAAAGAAAGAGAGGTATAAGGTTTATCCAAGATAACCCATACTCGGATTCCATGTAGGAAAACATGGATATGGATGATAAACTAAGTGTCAAGTTTTTATGGAGAGGGATAGAAATCATGATCAGGAGAAAGTTGACAATAAGAAAACCACAAACTTGTGTTGGGACAAACGACCATTAGTCTCCTAGTAGGGAAGTAAACAGACAACATTTTTTTTAAGTTACATTACATAAGGACGAGGAATTCATTTATGATATTGACTAAGAACATTAAGAGATATACTTACATTTTAAGTAGAGTTTCATTCTTTAATACATTTCCACGACTACCTCAATTTGTTTTTAAACGACGAGTATTCAAGAAGACTTGGTCACACTGGAAGAGCTAGAATAAACTTCTATAGAATCACATGATCCATGCAGGATAAACTATATATTTACATTGTCTTTGAAGATTAATCAAAACCAAAATGGTTAGTGAATGATCTAATGATCCCCCAAAAGGATATTCCTTGAGATAAATATGCACTAATCTTAATTTCTAAAATTAAACCAACAATACCCCAAAGTTAAATAGATACCATTCAATAACCAATTGTCCTTAAAATCCTTTAATATAATCCAAACTAATATTGAAACCCAAAACATAGAAGAATTTGATTATGTAGTCTCCCATGTTACATTGTATCTCCAAATGACATCAAATACTCTTAAAGTCACATACCTAAAAGTAATTAACATCATCACATATTCTCTGTTATAGGTTAATCATTTCCATAAATAACCCAAATCACTATAAATCAACAATAAAAACGTAGATAAAAATCCACCATTACTCTACAAATGAAACCTCATTGTATTCTATTTTCCTTGGGCATATATTGTTCCTAACAAAACGAACATCTTCCAAAATAACATTTATCACTTAATCACCAAATCATTTTTCTATACCAAGGGTATTCATTTGATAATACATAAGAACCCAAATCAACTTATTATTGATCAATAAAATCATTTAACTAAAAAAAGTCACACTAACCAGGGACTTCACGTAGTCCAGTGGTAGGCAATAAATCCCAATCACACTTTGGTTGTGGGTTCGATTCCCACAGCTTTTTCCGACGCGACGGGTTGTCACACGGTCTACGTGTTGTCCTTTTTTCAAAAACTATATTTTATAATATTACCAAAATGAGATAAATTCCTCAAAATACCATAACATAATTTAACCACAAATCTTATCTCATACCTTGCATTTTCATCCCAAATTATAATAACTTATAATTTCCTCAAACCCAATGATCATGTAAGACCAAATAGTTATTTATAACTATATTTGCAACAGAAAACATAATTCTTCCTCAAATATCATTTTCACATGATAAATTGCAGGTTTACACATACAAGAGAAAATTATTCCAAAGTAATCCCATCAATAAATAGCACTAACACTTTTAAACATTTCACCATACATTTATTTCCACATAGGTTCTTCATCATATGTTCATCGGGTTCCCACATTGCCTCTTCCATCTTATGATTTCTCCATAGATCTTTTACCATATAAGTCATCCGGTTTCACAACACTTGATCTTTGGTATGAAGAATTCTGATAGGCTCTCCACAATAAGATAGATCGGGTTCCAGTTATAATTCTTCATAGGTGAGTACATGCGTTAGGTCAGGCATGTATTTTGTCACTAGAGATATGTGGATTACAACATGAACTCTGGAGAGACTAGGCGGGTTTTCATTTTAGTAGAATGCATTCATGTGTCACAATGGTACCTCAGGAATTTTTCAAAATCATCTACTTCCTTTACCCAAAAACTCCTCATCCATTTTGGATTATATCGATGGAAGCATCGATGCATCATAAAAAAAATAGGTATTTCTTAAATATAATTTTGAGACATCGTCTTTACCATGTTTTTTAGAAAAATTCTCACTGATTCATCTTCAAATATTTCAAAATAAGGTTTTGGTAAATCAGTTTTCGTATATCCCAAAAGACATAAATATATAATTTGATACATATAGGCTGCTCGAAGGTCTCCCACTTCTGCAGCACCTAGAAAATCATTTAGTGCATCGTAATTTTGAGATAAAGTGAATAATTTGAAAAGACCCTGATGGTACTTCCCACGCTTAGCGTGGTAAGAAAGTTGAGAGCGAAACATTATCCCATAGTCGGTACTTGATCCTTGAAAGAATCGTGCAATGCTAGAGGTATTGGATGTCTCATAAAGTTGTTTGCATGTAACTTGGACATTTGAAAAAGTTTCAACATCGTCTGCGCATGACTTCTGGATAATAATTGCAAGTAGTTCTTCAGAAAGAGAGAGAAGAGTTGTTTGTGATCTTGCTCCCTCCATGTATCAACTAACAAAAGAAAATACAATTAGGGTTTTTGAATACTTATCTAATAAGAATGTAAAAAAATAGATATAATAGGATAATCTTGTAATTGAACAATATATCCTAACTTGGGGTACCCTATGTTTAAATCTAGGTTATCCACTATCTATTTGCCGACATATATTCTAAGGGGCATTTTTTTTTGTATTCCCTTAATAATGGTTTATACTAATCTTGTGAATTTACCAAAGCATATCCCCCGGGAGTGTCGTAACCAAGAGTGCAGCAAGGCCCGTTGTCGTGCACCAGTTCCCGTTTGAGTCTAGCTCAAAGCGGTGTTTTCGGGTTTTACCCCTAGGTACATCTGTGCCAGAGCCACCTCTACCTGCTCGTATCCAGACAGGGATGTATTGCTCGGAAAACTCACAAAATCTTCTATAATACCAAAATTCTAGGAAGTTCTTCTATAATAATCCTCAAAGTTCATCTTAGGTCTACGTGCTGTAATCAGAGTTTATCTAAATCCAGCTTCCAAGGTTTTTACTAAACTTCCTCTGATACCAACTGTAACGCCCTGACCCTAGTTACCCAGAGTTGGTGCATTATTACATAACATTGTCATGATCACAAGAAAGATAAAATCTCGAAATACTGATTGGTTTAGTAGCCTTGGAAACACTAGATACATCCATAAGTTTTACATTACATCATAAAAAAACATCTTGTCTTCATATCCCCTCATACTATCCCTGCAGTTCATTCATAAATTACTTCTTCATAATCCTGGGAAAAATAAAACATTGAAAGGGGTGAGCTCAGATGCTCAGTAAGTATAACAATATAGCAGAAGCTTTCATAAATAAGCATAAACACTTAAGGCAATTTATAACTAAAACAAAAGCCTTTTAAACTTGAACTTCAACATAAAATGGAAAAGGTAAAATGAAATAATGCCATTTACTTACTCACATGGATATTCTACTGGTCGAATGATCACATGCAATATCAATAACCACTTTCATAATGATGGAATGCATAATGCCAGACTATCATAACCACATAGCCAAGGCCTCGTGCCAAGACTACAAATAAGATTTTGCCAAGGCCTTGTGCCAAGACACTAGTCTGTCTCATGAGACCTACCTATGCATCGAGGAGCTATAGCGGGATCCACCCGTCACTTATTAAGTCCAATGCATTCCTCATATGAATAGGTTTAAGCATAAAATAAACATTCGTATTAAAACTAGCATACGAAATGTCAATACTTTAACCACAAACCATGAATGGTATAAAAATAGAACATACACAGTCAAACATAACTCATTTGATACAATATGGAAGATTGTATTGTATCACATTAACCTCAATCATGAATAATGAAGGATGTTGACATAGATGAAAATAATCATCAAAACTATTTGAGGGAAATATCCCCCTTTTCTTGAAATCATTTAAAAATCACACTATTTGTCAAGAAGCCATTTAAAAATAGATTTTTGAATCAAAGTGTCCCATACCACTTTGAAACTTTTAAAAGGAGTTTTAATTTTAAAACTTTAATGTCCATATAAATAAATCCTTAAAACCATTTTTAAAACATGGACATTAATGAGCAAGATATAGAAGAATAAGTCTTTAAAACATTTTAAAATAGTATTTTGGTTAGAGGTTCTAACCAAAAGAGAGACACTTGAATACAAATAATTGAGGTAATCAAAACATTGTAATATCATGAGAATAAAGGGATTCATGATATACTATGTCAAAGTACATTATATACACCACATAAAAGTGATTTGGTGTATATCAACAAAGAAGTCTCAGTTGAATGTAAATTGAGATGAAATCTCTCATAAAGGCCGTATCCTTAGGTTAAGGATAAATCAACAACATAATTATGTGTGAAAAATATAAATACACTAAATATGATTGAATATTCAGTGTAAATCAATCAAAGGATATTCACACATATTCTTGTAGAAACAACACCAACGAATTGGATATTTAACTCAACAAATGGAGATTGAGTTAAAATTACTCTTATCAAGTTCATACCGATCACTTGAGAATTTATCAATGGAGTGATTATGTGTATCAAAATTATATCCACAGAAAGGGGAGTGGAAATTAAGACATAATGAATAGAGATTCCACACATAATCTTGGAGTAATATAATCAATGAAATATGTGTAAAGCCAAATGAGTGGAAATTGAAATCTCAAATTCCCTTATCGATTAGGTAACTTAAGAAACATACACCCATGAAAGAAGTATCATACCATGATGATGTAAATACCCATAAATTAAAGTATATTACACAATGAATACAATCATGGGCAGTACACATACACCACATGCAATAATTAAGTGGTGAACAATGGAAATCTCACGGAATTGAAAGTGAGATAAGAAAATCCCTTACCACGTTAATCAACTGAGTCGTATGGCCAAAAGTTAATAACCACCAAATGATTTACAGAATAACATGAATATAAAGATAATCATGATAATATATATCAAATGGCCGTACACAATACACCACTTTCAATAATTTAGTGGCGAACAATGGAAATCTCACGGAATTGAAAGTGGGATAAGAAAATCCCTTACTTGTAATTTTTCCTTGGTCGATGGTAGGTTTACCTCCTGTATAATGGTGAAATAATTGTTATTGAATAATACAAGAATCATTTAATTTAATATGATATCATATATGATCTTTTAACAGTGATTTGTTAATAATATCTTAGAATTATCGTTATTTCGGGTGTTAACGGGTTCATTTTACTTTATATTCTTTGTTATGTGAGCCATATTAGTAATTAATGGGGTGTATATTATTCATATCCAGAATGATATCAATTCCTTAGATACTATTTTTGAATCATCAAATGATAATTATACTTGAATGGATACGATGGAGAATGAATCTTATCGCGTTTGTGGAGACGGTAGTCCGTACGTACGCATGAGCGACAATATCATTCTTTTGATATTAAAATAATATATAAATGGATGTTATATCATATATACAGAATAATTAACATGTTATATTTATTATTTACATGAGTTGCACATCATTATTATACCCATCAAAATAATAATATATTTGAATAACAATTACACCACGACGTGGAGACGGTAAGCCGTACGTACGCACCTATGGTGACATGTTATTCAAAAGGTGGATAGAATACTGAATATGGTTGTACCATATTTATAATAACATCACAGTATATGTGAGATACTGGATTTATTATTTTAGAATGGTAATAACAAAGAAAGAAGAAGTGGAAGAAGAAAGGAACTTGAAAAGGGGTGGTGAAAACATTACCTCTTCTTCGGGTTCTTCCTTTTGATTTGATCAAAAGGGCTCCATAGGTTGGCTTTCTGATCAAAATAAGCCTCTAGGTTGTAGTGAGGGAAGTTGGGAGAGTATTTGGGTAGGGTTTGGATGATCCAAGTGGCTTGAGAGGTGTGAGGAATGAGTAGAAGTGGTCTCCTTTTATAAGGGAGAGGAGGGGCTCTTTACGAAAGAGTGAAAGTATTACTTTATAATATAATTATATTCGGTTTATAATGGTCCAAAAATCATTGATGTCGAAGATAAGATGACTAATTTTCTAAATAACATCAACCAATAAGAATTGGACAGGTTTTAGATAATATTTTAATAATTATAATCTTATTTATTTAAATGATTTATTAATGAGGTAAACATTGCATCATTATTGTGTCCTTAATAATTTAAATTATTTGATGTCTAAAAATTATAAATAAAATATCATTATGTAGGAAATATTTTTATCTTTCTAATGAATATTTATAATCGAAAATCCAACATGTATAACCCTATGTAAAAATTGTTCTTCTAAAAGATGTAAGCTTATGCCATTTTTATTTGTATTTTAACTTTATTAATATAATGTGTCCCTACCACATACAAGTGGCTCCAAGGGGTCCTCAAATAGACCCAA
This sequence comes from Viscum album, assembly GCA_963277665.1. Taxonomy (NCBI): domain Eukaryota; kingdom Viridiplantae; phylum Streptophyta; class Magnoliopsida; order Santalales; family Viscaceae; genus Viscum; species Viscum album. Next base: position 1,474,031,044 of record OY728166.1, read on the forward strand.
GGATGACCATGGTCGGGTATGTGTCCACCAATAAGGTTAGGACACGTTTTAGGGTAATTTTGTATTATTATAATACTATTTTTAACCCTTATTTACCGGATTTACCCTTTAACCATGGTAAATAAAATATTTACCGCAGTAATTATTCAAAATGTCTAAAAATAAAAGTTACCTATTTACACAATTTGGACATCCTGATTCCAAATATGGAATCCATTTTTCTAAATTCAAAACACAGAAGTGGCAGAAATTAATTTAAAATTAATTCCCGTTGTCAAAACAAAAAGCGTGTTTTTTAGAGATAAAAACTATCAAAAGATTGTCACTTGTTTTTGTCTAGTTTAAATGTGAAATTATGTTCATTGACCCACATTGTATTATATGGTAAAAATATATTCTAAATATACTTTAAAACCACTCAAATTCATAATTTATCACTATTAATTATTTTGATTAAAAAAGTTGTTTTTAATTAAAATTTTGTAATTTTCACTATTCATCAAAATATGAAAGTTATCCGAAAAGTACCAAAATTTCACCCTTGGCTAATTTCGATATTCCGAATCCAAAAATGAAGTCCATTTTGAGAGATATAATTTATAAAATTTCAAAAAAGTAGGTATTACTATTCATAACGGCTAGTTTGATTGGTTATGGTGTGTTAAAATCTCGAAGTTGCGTACAATGCACGCCATTGCATTATTCGAAAGGAAACATACCGAAGAAGCTTGGGGTGTTACAGATTTCGTATGGAATAGTCCAATAGGGGATTGGTTCCAGTTTCACACAACCTATATCTTTTTAATATAATGTGTCCTCATACACAATAGGAGAAATATAGGATGAGTAAGATCCCATAATATTTGGCTATTTGATCCATCATGTATTCCATGTTATGTATCAGGATCAATGTTTCCTTTAAACTGAGCATGGTAGGAAGATATCAAGAAGATCATGGAGAACAAAATTGGAATACAATTAAGATTATAATTAAGTATATGAGAATAACTAAGGATATGTTCCTGGTGTATGGAGGAGATGAAAATCTTTCCATCAGACGGTATGCTGATTTTGGTTTTTAGATAGATCAGAATGATCTAAAGTCACAACCAGGATATGTTTTCTATCTCAATGGATGAGTTGTGAGCTAGAAGATTTCAAATCATCTAGTTGTCTCCGATTCTACAATGGATTCTGAATATATAGCATCTTTTAATGTATCCAAGTAAGCCATCTTAATTTAGATCATTTTCTAGGATCATGATTTGGTGCCTAGTAGTAGAGACCCTTTCATATTGTATTGTTATAATAATACAGTAGTGGCTCTTGAAAAAGAACCAAGGTCACATCAATAGACAAAGCACATTCTCTAGAAGTATCACCTCTTAAGGTATTTTTATCAAAAGGGTGAATTTGTAGTGAGCAGAGTTTCCACATAAGTGAATATAGAGGACCCCATGAATAAAGGCCTATCTTAGCAGAAGCATGAATATCATGTGAGAGCTAGCATGTTAAAGGTTGTTAGTAGTTGGTTTTAGTCCAAGTGGGAGTCTGTTGGAGTTGGTGGCATAGAACCTACTACTTTTAACAATATTATAAACATTAATTCATTGTTTTGAATATTAATAAATACCTTATCACAACTTGATTTTTCTTCTGCGTGACAGTGCATGTGATAATGTCCTATGGATAGTTGTTTCCCTAAAGGGTCATAGTGGATCCTGACTATGATGAGAACCTGGAAGTTCCATAACACTATTCGTGAATATATGTTCTATGGATGGATGATGTTATTTCAGGGACACAAATAATACAGGCCATTAGTGTTGAGGACTCATAAAACTTTTAGGCACCTTATCAGGGTGTGCACCCTTGGTAATATCTAGGAGGATATTATGAGAATGAGACCTGCTAGTAGAAAATCCACATTTCATAGTTTTATTGGATGTTCCTATCTGCAGACTTGTGTATTGGTCCTTTGAATTTAAGATTATTATTAATGGGTATTACAACTCTCCCACTTAGATGTATTGATGAAAACTGTGAAGACACACTATTTGCAGTGATGTAGGGTATGTTGGGTGCGTCATGAGTAATACTACATTAATAGATAATGCGAGAAAGGATTTGTCCCTTCTATTCCATACAAGATGTTGATATCTCAAGACCTTTTATAGAATTGATATAGCCAAAAGAAATCCATTTCCATTGCGAGGAATGGTAAAGTTCAATTTTGGGTGGTCAAATAAAGAGTAATCAAGAACATGGGTTTCTGACACTTGCATGCAACCTGCTTGATTCGAGATGTCGAGACAAAGGGATTAAATTACATGTTATGTAACACCCCAAGCTTCCTCGGTATGTTTCCTTTCGAATAATGCAATGGCGTGCATTGTACGCAACTTCGAGATTTTAACACACCATAACCAATCAAACTAGCCGTTATGAATAGTAATACCTACTTTTTTGAAATTTTATAAATTCTATCTCTCAAAATGGACTTCATTTTTGGATTCGGAATATCGAAATTATCCTAGGGTGAAATTTTGGTACTTTTCGGATAACTTTCATATTTTGATGAATAGTGAAAATTACTAAATTTTAATTAAAAACAACCTTTTTAATCAAAATAATTAATAGTGATAAATTATGAATTTGAGTGGTTTTAAAGTATATTTAGAATAGATTTTTACCATATAATACAATGTGGGTCAATGAACATAATTTCACATTTAAACTAGACAAAAACAAGTGACAATCTTTTGATAGTTATTATCTCTAAAAAACACGCTTTTTGTTTTGACAACGGGAATTAATTTTAAATTAATTTCTGCTAATTCTGTGTTTTGAATTTAGAAAAATGGATTCCATATTTGGAATCAGGATTTCCAAATTGTGTAAATAGGTAACTTTTATTTTTAGACATTTTGAATAATTACTGCGGTAAATATTTTATTTACCATGGTTAAAGGGTAAATCCGGTAAATAAGGGTTAAAACATAATATTATAATAATACAAAATTACCCTAAAACGTGTCCTAAACTTATTGGTGGACACATACCCGACCATGGGCATCCTTGGGTCGATTTGGGGACCCCTTGGAGCCACTTTTATGTGGTAGGGACACATTATATTAATAAAGTTAAAATACAAATAAAAATGGCATAAGCTTACATCTTTTAGAAGAACAATTTTTACATAGCGTTATACATGTTGGATTTTCGATTATAAATATTCATTATAAAGATAAAAAGATTTCCTACATAATTATATTTTATTTATAATTTTTAGACATCAAATAATTTAAATTATTAATGACACAATAATGATGCAATGTTTACCTCATTAAAAAAGCATTTAAATAAATAAGATTATAATGATTAAAATATTATCTAAAACCTGTCCAATTCTTATTGGTTGATGTTATTTAGAAAATGAGTCATCTTATCTTCGACCTCAATGATTTTTGGACCATTATAAACCGAATATAATTATATTATAAAGTAATAATTTCACTCTTTCCTAAAGAGCCCCTCCTCTCCCTTATAAAAGGAGACCACTTCTACTCATTCCTCACACCTCTCAAGCCACTTGGCTCGTCCAAACCCTGCCCAAATACTCTCCCAACTTCCCTCAATACAACCTAGAGGCCTTAGTTTGATCAGAAAGCCAACCTAAGGAGCCCTTTTGATCAAATCAAAAGGAAGAACCCGAAGAAGAGGTAATGTTTTCACCACCCCTTTTCAAGTTCCTTTCTTCTTCCACTTCTTCTTTCTTTGTTCTTACCATTCTAAAATAATAACTCCAGTATCTCACATATACTGTGATGTTATTATAAATATGGTACAACCATATTCAGTATTCTATCCACCCTTTGAATAACATGTCACCATACGTGCGTACCTACGGCTTACCGTCTCCACGTCGTGGTGTAATTGTTATTCAATATATTATTATTTGGATGGGTATAATAATGATGTGAAACTCATGTAAATAATAAATATAACATGTTAATTATTCTTTATATATGATATAACATCCATTTATATATTATTTTAATATCAAAAGAATGATATTGTCGCTCGTGCGTACGTACGGACTACCGTCTCCACAAACGCGATAAGATTCATTCTCCATCGTATCCATTCAAGTATAATTATCATTTGATGATTTAAAAATAGTATCTAAGGACTTGATATCATTCTGGATATGAATAATATACACCCCATTAATAACGAATATGGATCACATAACAAAGAATATAAAGTAAAATGAACCCGTTAACACCCGAAATAACGATAATTCTAAGATATTATTAACAAATCAATGTTAAAAGATCATATATGATATCATATTAAAGTAAATAATTCTTGTATTATTCAATAACAATTATTTCACCATTATACAGGAGGTAAACCTACCATCTACCAAGGAAAAAGTACAAGTAAGGGATTTTCTTATCTCACTTTCAATTCCGTGAGATTTCCATTGTTCACCACTAAATTATTGAAAGTGGTGTATTGTGTACGGCCATTTTATATATATTATCATGATTATCTTTATATTCATGTTATTCTGTAAATCATTTGGTGGTTATTAACTTTTGTCCATACGAGTCAGTTGATTAATGTGGTAAGGGATTTTCTTATCTCACTTTCAATTCCGTGAGATTTCCATTGTTCGCCACTAAATTATTGAAAGTGGTGTATTCTGTATGGCCATTTGATATATATTATCATGATTATCTTTATATTAATGTTATTCTGTAAATCATTTGGTGGTTATTAACTTTTGGCCATATGACTCAGTTGATTAACGTGGTAAGGGGTTTCTTAACTCACTCTTAATTTCGTGAGAATTCCATTGTTCACCACTTAATTATTGCATGTGGTGTATGTGTACTGCCCATGATTGTATTCATTGTGTAATATACTTTATGGGTATTTACAACATCATGGTATGATCTTTCTTTCATGGGTTTTTGTTTCGTAAGTTACCTAATCGATAAGGGAATTTAAGATTTCAATTTCCACTCATTTGGCTTTACGCATATTTCATTGATTATACTACCCCAAGATTATGTGTTGAATCACTATTCATTTGATTATGTCATAATTTCCACTCCCCTTCATGTGGATATACTTTTGATACACATAATCACTCCATTGAAAATTCTCAAGTCATTGATATGAATTTGATAAGAGTAATTTTAACTCTTTCACCAATTGTTGAGTTAAACATCCAATTCGTTGGTGTTGTTTTTACAAGAATATGTGTGAATATCCTTTGATTGTTTTACACTGAATATCGAATCATATTTAGTGTATTTATATTTTTCACACATAATTATGTTGTTGATTTATCCTTAACCTAAGGATATGTCCTTTATGAGAGATTTCATCCCAACTTACATTCCATTGAGACTTCTTTGTTGATATACACCAAATCACTTTTATGTGGTGTATATAATGTACTTTGACATAGTATATCATGAATTCCCTTTATTCTCATGATATTACAAAGTTTTGATTACCTCTATTATTTGTATTCAAGTGTCTCTCTTTTGGTTAGAATCTCTAACTAAAATACCATTTTTAAATGTTTTAAAGACTTATTCATCTAAATCTTTCTCATTAATGTCCATGTTTTAAAAATGGTTTTAAGGATTTATTTATATGGACATTAAAGTTTAGAAATTAAAACTCCTTTTAAAAAGTTTCAAAGTGGTATGGGACACTTTGATTCAAAAATCTATTTTTAAATGGCTTCTTGACAAATAGTGTGACTTTTAAATGATTTCCAGAAAAAGGGGGATATTTCTCTCAAATAGTTTTGATGACTATTTTCATCTATGTCAACATCCTTCATTATTCTTGATTGAGGTTAATGTGATACAATACAATCTTCCATATTGTATCGAATGAGTTATTTTTGACTGTGGATGTTCTATTTTTATACCATTCATGGTTTGTGATTAAAGTATTGACATTTCGTATGCTAGTTTTAATACGAATGTTTATGTTATGTTTAAACCTGTTCATATGAGGAATGCATTGGACTTAATAAGTGACGGGTGGAGCCCTCTATAGCTCCTCGATGCATCGGTAGGTCTCATGAGACAAACTAGTGTCTTGGCACAAGGCCTTGGAAAAATCTTATTTGTAGTCTTGGCACGAGGCCTTGGCTATGTGGTTATGATAGTCTGGCATTATGCATTCCATCATTATGAAAGTGGTTATTGATATTGCATGTGATCATTCGACTAGTATAATATCCATGTGAGTAAGTAAATGGAATTATTTCATTTTACCTTTTCCATTTTATGCTGAATTTCAAGTTTAAAAGGCTTTTGTTTTAGTTATAAATTACCTTAAGTGTTTATGCTTATTTATGAAAGCTTCTGCTATAATGTTATCCTTACTGAGCATCGGAGCTCACCCCTTTCAATGTTTTATTTTTCCCAGGATTATGAAGAAGTAATTTATGAATGACCTGCAGGGATAGTATGAGGGGATATGAAGACAAGATGTTTTTTTTATGATGTAATGTAAAACTTATGGATATATCTAGTGTTTCCAAGGCTACTAAACCAATCGGTCTTTCGAGATTTGATCTTTCTTGTGATCATGCCAATGTTATGTAATAATGCACCGACTCTGGGTAACTAGGGTCAGGGCGTTACATGTTAGGCATTCATAGGAGGTGACATGTCATTGTGGCATTAACGTCTTTCTCTATGGGTGCCTTGGTGTGTTTCTAGATGCTAACATTAGACTTTATGCATGATCTACCTAATTCCACTGAGATAGAGGCCTAGAGGGTCACACACTATGTTTAGCCAAGTATCTCAGTTAAATATTCATTTAATGGGTTGGATAAGGATTATTCTTGATTGTGGTTTAATAATTATTCAAGGATGCCTGATCGCATTTATTTCGACACTAGTTATTAAAGAGAATATATTAGAGGAGAAATAATATGTTTATTAGTGAATAATGCAGTGATATTTATCTACGAAATAAATATTCATTATTCAAGGTCTAATAAATGTGGTGGAGGAAATAAATAAAATGTAAAATGAAAAGTACATGTTGTGTATATTAATATATATGATGTGTATTTTTTCTAGGTATTTGTGAGAAATAATATTTTTTATTTAATTAAATAATATTAGGTGTACTTTTTTGGCCGCATGTCAAGAGATAATAATTTTCAAATACTATTATTAGACATGGGGTCTTACTAAGAATTAAATGAAATGAATAAATTCCTTTCGGTAATTAATTAATTTTATTATAATAAGTAATATAAATCCCAATTACATTATTTTCATTAGATCTATCCAATCTCTGTTGTTGTTCACAATGGATCTGGGTAAATCTATCAAGCCAAGAGATAACCCCTTTCCTCTATGAATGCTCTCAAGTTATGAGAGAGATCCTCCTCCACCGGATCAAGGAGAGTGCTTTGGAAGCAGTTCTCAATGAGATTGAATGTGGAATTCTCAAGTGAAGGCTCTTCCATGCTAGCACCCAGAGATCCCTTCAGAGACATCCAGAGATATGTGGAGGATGTGTGGATCACCTCTAGATAATGCCTACACTTGGATTCTACGACTCAACGACGAGTCACATTGGATTGTGACCAGAGACATCAATAGAGAGATAATTCCATCAAGGTAATTATTGTCTTTTAGTTAAATTAATTATAACCAATATATGATTATCCTCTCTATGGTTTTGAGACTTCCCTCTTTCCTTTTCATTCTTCATTCTACTATGAAGATATTGAATTTTATCATCATGACAGATCTCAAATTGATCATTGTTAACAGTAAAATTAAAGTTGTATACACTCATCCACACGCTTCCTCTGTGCTTGGAACCTATATAAATAACCAATTATGATGTGTTTGGTCTGGGTATCTAATATTACACAGGTTGAAACATTGGTTGGTTATGATTAAATGGATTCCAATTTTAATTTATAAATCATGTGCCTATATAAATTATGTATGGTGATCAATAAAATCAAATCATTTTATATGGAATATTACATCCAAATATCAGTTGTAAATGTATAGTTGTAGTTATACGAGGAGCCAATTTTAACATATAAATCATAAGACTTTATAACTAGATAAAGGTAACTCATCTGACTAGACCATGATATATGTATACATATGAAATTATGAATCTCTGAAAAAGTGTAAGGAAATGTTTTTCATTAAATAGAAATTCCAATTAAAACATAAAGATAATTTTCCACAATAAATATTAATTGGAACTCCATATACTAGGACCTCTATTATAAGATATCATACCTTTACCTAGACTTGACCTTAGTTTTGGGAAGAGGGAGTGTCTCTTGTGACCCCTGTTATTTTTAAATGTCAAATAGACCTAGATTTAGGTGCAGAAAGTGGGGTGTGACTGTTGTGATGGAAGTATTGTACCTCTCATATTCCTTTATCTTCATGATCTATTCTATTATCAAATATTTTTATGAAAAATGTGTTTGGAATTGTAGAAATACATTTTTATGATGGCCTCAGTTCATGTTCCATGAGGGTGGTCAAGACCGTGTTCCAAAAGTGGTGGTACCTAACCAACTATAAGTGAAAAATGTGGCACATCCCATTATTCATGGTGTGGGAATCTACATCCAACTTCAAGAGTGTTTCCTATAGTTAGTACAGTCCATGCAAGAAGCTCCACGACCTACATATACTATGTCATAGCTGACATATGAGTTCTAGAAGTATCCCCTCCTAAATTTTCAAGAAAAGGATGTCCTTAGGCTGATGATTCATATCTAATGGCCATGTTAGATATATTTTATAACATAGAGACACCTCCATAATGGAGTTTGATTATTTCAACCGACATGCATAATGGGTATACCAAGAGATCATGGGATGTTTTAACCCAGGCTGATCAGCCTTAGGATATGGATTGGAGGGATTTAAAATCTATATTCTATGATTATTTATTTCCTAAGACATTAAGGGAAGATTGATTTGGATAGTTTATACACATAGAGAAGGGAACTTTATCTGTTATAGACTACTCCACTCATTTTATAGATCTATAGTGTTTTGTTTCTACTCTCCTTGATGATGAGATATCTAGAGATAAGTTATTTGAGGATGGTATTAAGTATTCCATTCAATCATAGGTGAAGACTATTTGTCTGATGACATTTTATGAGATAGTCAACTAGGACCTCATCATCAAGTGAAATATGGTAGAAGTTGAAGGTGTTGGCTAGAGTGGTTTTGTATCCAAATAGGGAAGCAGTTCATCTAACAGTAGGAAGAATCATCGAGAGTTTTTTTTAGGGAAATGGAAGCCAAAGTATTTTATTCAATAGTCGTGTGGTCTTCCACATGTGTGCAAGGTCTGGACATATGAAGACCTAGTGCATCAGAGACCCATTTGAGTGGCAAGCTTGTGACCAAATGGAGAATCTTCATTGTTTTTACATAAAATTTCCTCTCGTATCCAATGAGAGAGGATCTACATTGACATTAGGTTCTGGAGCAATACTGGAAACACCAACTCAACAATGGATCTAGACTAATACTGGATGATCGAACTATGGAGATGGATGAGGCCATGGAATTTAGGTTTCTGATGTATAGCACCGGAAGATCATACCTACTCAGGGTAGTCCAGTTATATCTTAAGTCCATGGATTAGGATATATATATATAGTACAATCATTACCCAAGGAGAATATTGTCAGTCAATCTATAGTTTGAGGTATGGATTTAGTAGCCTTGACTTTATTATCTACTTTATTTGAGACAGGTGCTTCCCACTCCTTTATATCAATGGTTATCATAGAGAATCGGGGTCTTGGAATTGATTATTTCTATCGATTGAGGACTCCTGACACTCCACTGGGGATCCGATTTGAAAGTGAGTACTTATGAAAGGATTTCCCCAACGAGATAGGAAGTTATCATTTCTTATGGAGTCTTTTCAATCTTGAGATAGAAGAATTTGACATCATTCTTCGGAAGGACCAATTGGTACCATATTGTTCCCATATAGATTATTATCAGAAGAGGGTTTCCTTTACATCACTGTATGGTGGTGACTATATTTATAAGGGATAATAGGATTTCTAAAGAAGTCGAGATAGACCTGAGCATCATGGGATATGTAGAGTAACAGTCTGTATCCCTATCCTTTTTCTAGAAGATCAAGGATTACATTATATAACTTTCCCTCCAGTGGTGGGTCATTTTAGGGATTTCTTCCCTGATAACTTTTATAGACTACTTACAAAGAGAGAGGTAGAGTTTAATATATAGTTTACTCCAAGAGAATCACCGGTATCTTTTCCTCTATATAGGATAGAACCTACTAAGATTCAGGAACTAAATAGATAGTTAGATGACCCGGAAGACAAATGTTTTATAAGACTTGGTACTTCACCTTGGGTTTCACACATGATTTTCGACAAGAAGGTGGATAGAAATCTATGTCTATGCATTGATTACCAGAAGTTAAACTATCTTACCATTAAGAATTAGTATCCCTTACCTTGCATAGATAATCTCTTCAACTAGATTTAAGGAGACAAGGTATTCTTAGGGATTGATTTTATATCAATATGCCGTAAAGTTTGATTTAGACCCTAAGATACACCATAAACAACATTCCAGGGTAGATATGTATTGTATGAGTATTTGGTAATGTTGTTCAGTCTAATGAACATGCCTAAGGCCATCATGGCTCTGATAAATCAGGGTTTCCATGCATACTAAGACTCTTGTGGTAGTTTATATGGATGATATATTGGTGCATTTGTGGACTTCGTACGATAATGACAAACATCTTGTGGTTATTGTTCATGCCATGCACTTTTTAAGGCATTATCTATTGGGAGAGAAGTTTGTAGTATACATAGACAATAAAATTATCAAATAAATTTCCATTCAGTGTGATTTTAGCCTGATATAGAGAATATGGTTTTAATACCTTTATTATTTCAATAATAAACTTGTTTATAAACCTGATAAAGGCAATTCAATGGTCAATACTCTAAGATGGAAAACTCAGATGCTAGTGGTTCAGGAGGCCAGTAGTGAATTAAAGTTGATTGAAATATTTTCTAAGATATTTCTATAGATTCATGAGAATCATAAAAAGCATGTAATCCTATCTCTATTGGTGAATTATTCACTTTTGGATTGAGTGAATATGAGACCGCACTCTGATCCTCATGGCTTTATCTTATGGGAGACTGTTTCAGCTGTGGATCCACCTACTAGTTGGATCATTGATGAGGTAGAGATATTTCATATTAATGGATGTTTCTAGGTTATTGTTGATTTTTTAGAGGAATTTATGTCACAATATCATTCCTCTAATTGGGTAGTATATTCTAGGATCACTAATATGTAAAGTGATTTACACTGTCAGTATGGTTGGATGGGGATGAAAAAGGATATAGTAGTTTTTATCATGAAGTGTTCCACCTATCAGCAGGTGAAGGTGGAACACCAATGGCCTACAAGTATTTTACTTATATTACCCATTATATAGTGGAAATGGAAAAAATAAATATGGATTTCATGATGGGACTTCTAAATCCACCTCAATGCTATGATAGAGTATGGGTTATTTTGGAAAGGTTACTGAAGATCACCCATTTCATGCCAATTTTGGAGAACTTCTCATTAGATGATATTAGTAGGATATATGTATGAGAGATTATATTCCTTCATGGTGTTTTGTGTACCATTGTATCATATAGGGATGCTCGATTCCAACCTAGGTTATAGAAGGGGTTTTAAAAGGAACTACATTCATAGATACATCTAAGTATAGCATACCTCCCTTAGATTGACAGCCAGTCTGAGTGTACAATTTAGGTATTAGATAACGTTCTTAGGGAATTAATCCCTCAATTTGGTGGTTCTAATGAAAAATATTTACCACTTTCAGAGTTTTATTATAAAAATATATTCCAAACGATTATACATTGACTCCTTATGAGGCCCTATATGGCAGGCCATGCCAATCACCTCTATGTGGGTTAGAGGTAAGGGAGAAAATAATAATGGGGCAACATCTCATTTAGGATACCTTAGAGTATGTATGGTTAATTAAGAAGATAATGAAAAAAATCAGACTAGGAAGAATTATTATGTTGTTCTTCACCACTTACCTATGGATTTTGAGGTCTGAGATCAAGTCTTCTTAAATATTTCACCAAGATTTATTCATCGATGAATCCAGGGATAGGGAAATCTACCACTGAGATCCTTCGGACCTTTTGAGGTTTTAGAGACGGTCAAACCAATGTCTTATCATAAATCCCTCTCTTAGAGATATGGGTATATGCATGAATATTTTTACATTTATTAGTTACATTATTATCATTTATACCCATCTCTTATGCTTCAGCCTAATGAGGTTGAGTTGGATGTTGATTCTTCTTTTGAGAAGTATTTTATTTGCATTATTTACTGGAGCATTAGGGATCTCTGAGAAAGTTTGATTCCTATATAATGGGTTTTATTTTAGCACAGTTTTGTACAATATGATACCTAGGAATGATAGTTCAATATGAATTCTTTGTGTCCAGAGTTATAGCCAAATGATGATCAACCACCCTCAAGACAACTTGGAGACATGTTGTTTTAAATAGGGGAGGTTGTGAGATCTAATTTCTTATGTGAGGTATGGATCCTTGATTTTAATTATAAATATATTTATTTATAATTTTAATAGTACCTAATGGAATAAGTAAGGGTTTGGGGGCATCTGGGGCTTGTTTGAAGCTTAAATCTCTGATTTTTGGAGAAATAAACTAAGGCGCATGGTTAGCATTTGGTAAGTACTAACTATGGGGATAAACCATGTAGTAAAAAGAGGAGGATCATGGTTTGTATAAAAATTAATTGTAGGATACATTTCCATGAAAAATATTCAATTTATATCAGCTTTAATTATAATAGTTGGTGCATTGTTTTTTCAAACCATGCGGCTAACTGTGTGAGGGGTGGAGGCCTTGGATAGCGAGCACACAAAAACTATGCATGGTTTATCCAAATATGTGCCTAATAATGCTAAGGGGTGTCCCACATAGACAATGGTAGCAAAAATATGGAACATGGTTTATCCTACCATGCTACCAAACCATGAACCCTTTAAAAATTTGGGAATTTATGTTTTTTCCCTCAAGTGTTTAACCCTTTAAACCATCATCTCCCTCCTTCAATTCCAGAAACTTCCCACTATTAGTGATCTCCCTTTCCCCAACACATTTTATTTCATATATCTCCCTCATATGATACTATAATCTACTTTAATTTATCTCATTTTACATCCAATGGTAATTCTATTATTCATCTTGATTATTTTCTCATTTTCACTCTCTATCTTTGGTGTTATCTTCATGAGAGCTAATATGCCATATTTTCAAGATGTATATCTATTTATCTAATTTCTCCAATTCTAGAAAATATTAGAGGCCAATAGTGGATGATGATTCTACTACAGATATTAAGTATATAGTCCCATACGTTTTTGTAAACGTTTTGATTTCTATAAAATGTATTGTTTTGACACCCACTGGACTTTCCATGTTTCACCTATTAAATGGGGTTTCCCTTTAATAAATTGTGTAACCTAAATTGAGATACTCTTATTGATCCTTGAGATTATTAGAGGTTCAAGATGTTAACTAGAACAACCCCTTTGGTGTGTTTATCAAATTACCTTAAAATTTTATAGATATTTATGAACTAATCGCCTCATAAGTGGGTTTGGTATTTTCATTTAAAATGAATTGGTTAAATGAAAATAAATGAACATGAATTGTAATGTAATTTCACTCGAACATTATTAACCATGAATTATTCAGATGGAAAAAATGGGATTAAATGAAATATTAAATGGTATAAATGTATTACATGGTCCTTGATAAATGATTAATTTTACTCATGACTAAATGAGATTAAATAAAAGGTGAAATGGATTATAATTCACTTGGATATTGTTACGACCATTATATACTATTATAGGATGTCCTACCTTGGAAAATTCTTGGATTTCCCACCTAGGTTTTCCTTGAATACCTATAGGATTCCACCTGATTCATGGATGCATTTTCCAAGAGTTAACACCCCTCTTTGACTCGATCCTTGTCTTTCATTGATGAACACATGAACGTGGCTCTATGGACTTAGTTTTTTATTCTATTCATATTTAAAATGCCTTGCATTATCACCTTGTATTCAGTTTGATGTATTAGGATTGGGAAAACCATAGAAACTGGACCCTTAGTATCATTGTCCTCTTCTCCCTCTCTCATTAGGGATTCCCATCAGTGGTGATTTGGAGGGGGGAGGAGTTATCCAGTGCCTTCCCCATCACCTTCCCCATTTCCTCTTGTATCATCCACTCTTTAACCCCTTATATATTCCTTCCCTAAGTTTTTTATTCACTCCAGTTTCTACTTCTCAATGGTGCCCCATTTTAGTTTTTTTAATGGGATGATTTCTGGAGATGATCTTGGGTTGCTCAACCTTTTTGTCTACATCAATTCTGAGGTAATGTTTTTTAGTTTTACAGTTCCATAGGGAGGTGTTGGTGGTATCATGGAAGGATATTTTTTGTTGCTTCCATTGTCTACTCAAACCTTTCTCTAACCTCTCGTTCCTTTATGCCTCTCTAAGTTGGATCTGGAGGAGTGGTAACAGTGAGGTTCTAGTTTATTTGGGTTGATTGTTAAAGGTTTTACTAGCACTAATGGATAAATTTGTTCTAATTATGAAGCCTATGGTTTTCAGACTCATTGATTATGAAACCTTCCTGAGCCCTCAACCACCCAAACTCTACTCTATCTTCATGTTCCTCTACTCCTCTCCCAATCAGATATGGAGAGGAGGTAACAAAAAGGTTTTGGGAGGTACTTTTTGGCATCCTATGGTGTTTTAGGTGAGTCCTCAGTTGGTTTTCCCTTGAGGATTCATTACCTTGTTTGAAGTATTTGTTTAGTTCTTCATTCGAAAAGTCATCAGATAAGTTTTTTTGGTTTCTTTTGCGTGAGATCGATCTATTTGATGTTTGACTTGTCTCTATGGGGTTTTGTTACTGGATGTGGTGGTAGTCACTAGTGTTATCTACAATAGTGAAGTGATGATGATGTTCATAGATATTGAAGGTGTTTTGTGATGGTGGTTTGAATCAGTAGTAGGATGAGGTCTGGTGGGTTTTCATCTGTATTTTTGTGACGACGCAGGTGTGCTTGTTAGTCTCAGGGTGCTGCTCCGGTGGCTTGTGACTCAAGATTTGACTCAACGATATGTGACATCCAGTAGTATGTCGATTGAGGCAGTAATGATGGAATTTGTTTTAAATTTGAATTTTTAATTAGAACATGAAAATTGTGTATGGTTTGGTTACCCTCAACCATAAATAGTATATTATAAAATCAAAAAAGAAACTTTTTTGTTAGGAAAACCATGGATGATCTACTTGGGACCCAATTAAGCCTATCTCAAGGCTACATGGGATTTTTTAGGGCTCTATAACATTATTATTATAGGAGCACAATGTCAAGGGTTCGTCAATGGATTACCCTCAGACCCATATAGTTTAATTGCATGAGAAACTACTATGAGTTGGAATGACCTTCTATGTTCAAGGATGATTTGATTATATCTTGGGTCCTTTATCATTATTATCATCACATGGTCACTTACTCAAACACATTATATATTAGAAAGACTCAAGTAGATTCAGATTGTTATCCTCTAGGAGCTCTAGCTAACTTGTTATCACTTATTTTACTACTTCACTTATCATATTACCTATAAACTAATAATTTTATATTCACTGATTGCATAGTATTGGATGTCATTGGTGGTGGCCTACTATGTTTTACTCCCACCCTTTTTGGGTCATCTATTGGTACCCTTATATACTTCATGGATGTAGGTAGGGACAAAAGGAAGTTCCAGACTATGAATGCTTCATTTTATATACTATAAAGGACTACGGAAGAAGAGGACTGATATTTGAATCATTATGCCATTAGATATAGCTTTTAAACTTTTTTATAGAATATAATATGTATGCCTGGTGCGTCTTCCCCCTTATATTACCATTTTTATAAATAATCATGAAATCATCATTTTGTATATGACATTGTCTACTATCTTGTTGATAATTGTTATATCAAGATGATTTTCTTCCACAATTGTTTCCTCTATATCATTTTTTTTACATTTATATATTATTCACCATTGTGTTCCACTTTGATTATGATGGTATAGTCCCCCCACTGTACCACCATAGACCCTCGATGTTAGTCCGTAGCCTCTAGTATACAAGGGGTTTACTTGAGGTCATGTGGCCACCAGGTCGAGTCTCTTATGAGTGGAATCGGCTCAGAACATCACACCACTTAGGATGTAGCAAGAATATTTGGTCATTTTTTAGGGAATTTAGAATTTGAAGTGACATCCCTACCTATTTATTATTTAGATTAGAGGCACATTCCATTGTCTTGGGAAAATGGTTTATTTGGTTATCAAATAAAGCTATTATCATCATTATTTATTAATATATGTTTAAATTAAACATCTATACTTAATGTGTTTATAATTTAATGCATTTTATGTATTAATTTGTAAATGGTGTTCCATTTTGATGTGGACGATGCAATTTCACATCCATGGACCTTGAAAACTTTTGAAAAAAATTAAAATATCTTATGTGGAGATTTTTGAAATAATTTTAATGACACGTATCCATTAGTGTCAAAAATGTATAATAAGGTTGCCAAATGAATTCTTAGGGACCAATGGAAAACATTTATTGACCATCATCATTCAAAAAAACACAATGTGTTTTTTTAAATTTCATTATATTAATAAAAAAATTATAACATTTCATGTTTTAATGATAAATAATTTCTTTAGTTGATTTGTATGAGAAATTATATTAATTCAGAGAAGTAACTGATTCCCTGCATTTTTTGGTCACTGAGTTTCACTAGGAAATGACATGGATAGGTTTTATTTAATTTATTACAATAAATATCTATTATAGTTCAAGTAATTCAGTTTTTTAAAATGATAGTTATGTACTTTTTTGAAATAGGTGAAGGAGGTGGTCATCTAATTGGAAGGATATAGTTATGGTTTGATGTCCACAAAAAATATGGAAGTTGTTTTAATGACCCTATAGAAAAAATAGTGGGGAATTGTTTTAATTTTTATTTTGTGTTAATAAATTCTGTTATAATATTACATTATTCAATCTATAGTATAAACTCAAAAATTGTGGTATTCCAACCCTTACTTGTCAATTTTGGTATCCTCAGATGACATTATGGCTTGAGTTCTTTTAAAATATCATTCTATTCATGTTAGGGGGGGTGATATTTTGTCTATCATCATCTAGAGTGTTTGGTAGGTCACATACATGTTCATAAATGATGTTAAGGTGTGTGGGGGGGGGGGTTATAGGTTTTCATGATCCTAGTACACAAAAGGAAATTGACTCAATGAAATTTTTTTTGGAGATCATGAACCACATATTAATATATATAATTATTGGGTCTCAACATTGGATAATGAATTAGATATTATGTATTAGAAGATGATCAGAAGTATTCCTGAAGAAATAGAAACATTCATAAGGGGTTTAGGGGTAGTAAATTTCATAAATTTACATGTATATTCTTCATTTTAGTGGCTATTTTTTGTTCATTAAATATTGAAAATATTTCTTAACTAACAACTCTAATGTACACAATAATAGATTTATAAAGGTTTGGAAAAATCCATTATTATTCTCAATTTTAAATTCAATTATGAACATAAAATAAAAATATAGAAGTTATATTTAATTATAAATATTCATGTATGAAAATATAATGACACAATTTCACAAAAACTTTTATCCAAAGGACATTGGGGGATACTGTGATGCCTGCACCTCCTTCGTGACGGCAACGACCACTATGTAGGTCCCTCTCACCCCGGTGGGGGAGGGACCTTCGATATCCAATAAGGGTGTGGGCTCCTCTTTCTCCCCCTTTTCTAACCTAGGATTTCTTCCCCCCTTTCCCCATGCTTCACTATGTTTGAAAGTTCCAGATTTGTAAGAAGGCTGCCCTAATCTCCCAATCTCGCTCGTGGATTTTAACAGAGCCTCTGAACTATTGAATCTCACTTTGATTTCTTGATTCAAGAAGCAATTCCCCTAGTCAATTCTTTTGATCAGAATGTCTTTGCGATAAGGGATTTACAAGATCGAGCGACCATGGGTTTTATCGACAGTAGGCATATAATGACTCTTTTCATGTCAGAGGATGATTTAATCAAAGCCTAGTCCAGTGCTTCACGAGTCTTCAATGGGTCCTGGATCTACCTATTTCGATGGACATACAACTTCCATATGTAGAGTGATTCCCCTACATTGGATACTTGGGTGAGTTTCCCTAATCTTCCTCAACCGTTTCAAAATCCCTTAGTTATTAGAATGCTTGGTAATCTTTTCAATAGATATTTGTGCTCAAATAGCCACACAGAGTCGTTATGACATCCTGTTAACCCGTGTGTGTGTTGGTGAAAGTGGATTCATTCATATTACCTTTCTATTATGTTTGGATCATATTGGGTGAAGAGTTTCAGTGAAAACAACATGTGGTCTATGAATCATGGTCTAAGTTCTATTTTTTCTGTAAACGTTTAGTCCATTTGATGGAAACCTTTTGACGGGGGTATAAAAATCTTTCTATGTATATGGGTGAAAACAAGGATAAAGAATAAATTGATAGAGCTTAGACATGCTTGTCTAGTTAGATACTATAGGGAGAGGTATCTGAGTTGAAATTTGTAACTGATGTGAAGGGTGGATTGCTAGATGTGAATTCGTTGGTGTCTGTAGTGTTCAGTAGCTTGAGGAAAGATCAGGGAAAACCCCATCATACTTTTATAGTTACATTGGGACAAGAGGGTTATGTTGTGGAGGAGGAACGCTATGAAAGTGTTCTCAACCTGGTGGATTCAAAAATGGTGGATTGTGGAGGCTCCAAGATACTGGAGGTTGTTTCTTACTCTGAGTCAGTGCACTCAGGTACTGGTACTAGTGTCAATGGTGAGGGAAAGTCTTCTAACTTCATCCAGATGAGAAATGAGATGGTTGAACCCCAGCCTCTTGTTCATCCTTCGTGGGTGCATATGAACTCCAATAAGTTGATATATACTGGTGCTTTAGATCCCCCTCTTGAGGGTCCCCAGGGCATCAGTGAGCATTTCTCTAATCTGGAACCAAAGAAGGTGGATGAGGGTGGTCCCAATACTCCCTCAGATGTCTCATTTTCAATAGGTGTAAATGTTCTGAAACAGGTTAAAGGGAGTGAGGCAGTAGTCTGTAAGAGTTCTAGGAATGAAGAAGGTATCATGATGGGTAACCATTTTGATATCTTTTCAAATGATGATTCATTCCATAATTCTAAAAAAGAAATGGTTAGAACCTTTTTGGAGGAGCCGGTTCCTGAGAATGGGTCCAGTGATGAATGTTCTAGCCATTTGTTCGGCGATACAATGAATGAGGTTCAGGGTAGTAGGTATCCAAGTCCAAGGAGGAGTAAGAGCAAGAGGGGAAACCAGAAAGAGAAAAATTATTGCTCATTTTTACCTCTACTAATGGATACTAGATCTGTGAGGAAGTCGAAGGACAAGCCGAAGGACTGTGACTCCCCTCCAAGGTGTCCTATCAGTAGTAGGAGATGCCCAAAAATCGTTTGGACTTTCTTATGAGTTCAGAAGAGGAAATGTTGGAAACTATTCTAAAAATTAATGCTCCTGAGGAATCGGATGAATGAATGATGAGAAGGGTTCTAAGGGTGGAACCCAATGAAGAACAGGGCACCTGGATCGATAAGCTGGACATGATCCTAGTAAGGGGATTCAATAATGAAAAGATAAGCATAGAGGAGTACATACAATCTTGGGAGAATATGTCATTAAGGTTGAAAGATCTTTTGATAGAGGAGCCCGAGACTTAGGTAAAAAACATCTCATATAAACTATTTTGAGTGATTAAATCTGGTAGGCTACAATTTCACTCCAATGGCTCGATAATATCCTTTTGTGCTTGAACTTGGTTTCTCACTTTTTTCCTTAATAGTGTTTGATAATAAAAAATTCATTTTGAGTGAGTTTATCAAAATATAACACATTATTTTCATAATATGATGCAATTTCACTACTTTATGGTGAACTTCTCTTATTTTAATTTCAAATTCTCTCATTCAGAGAATCTCATGGTAAGGATGTTCTCAATTACAGTTGAGTTAGTTTTTACTATTGAAATCTTTAGTATGAGATAAAATAATTCAATATCCAATTATTAGAGTCTTGTAATGGGTTGAATTGAGTTCTAGATCTCATGAATCATATAGGGGCTCATCATATTTTTTGAGCATGCACATGGATACTAATTATTCATTATAGTACCATTATTTAAAATGAATATACATCAAATCATATATTGTTTGAATTTCACTTTATTTGTTTTTCATTAAATATTCTCATTATTGATGTGTGGTTATCTACTTTAAACCAGAGGAAGTAAGTGGGAAGGAGGTGATGGGAAGCAGCATGACCGAGTAATGGACAGTGAGGGTCATGCATCTCAATAGAGTATCCAGGACTCATGTGTGTGTTGAAATTTTGTGAAATGTGATGTTTTGTACACTATGATGTAATTTAATGTTGTGTCATTTATAATGTAATGTTTATTAATGTATGGAAGTTACTATTTTTTTATACTATATTGGATGCGTAATTGTTTAAATATTTATTATGTATTAGTTTTTTATGGATCAAGATTCCAAGAAAAATGTACTTTTTGAAACTACAATACTAGAGATAGTTTTAACTATCATGAATTAAATAGTGAATGTTTTAACCACTTCTAAATATTTTTCTCTAGAAAAATTTCCACTGGTAAAAAAATATCCTCTAAATTTTTTACATTGTAAAACCATCACTAATAAAAAAATACTTATAAATATAAATTTTATCAGTGAAAAATTAAATCACCATAAAAAATCCATCGTTAAATATTCAACGACACACTATTTCCTGATGTTATTAAAAAAACCACTAATCCCATAAAAATAATCAATATATGATGTTTTTCTGGTAATTTATTGTACCTTGAGTCGATATACTCTTCTTGGTTTCCTCATATGCCTTTAGTTGATATTTTCCTCTTGGTTTCCTAGAATTCCTTCCCTTGATTTATTTATCATGATTATCTAAAAAAGGGGCGCTATGGTGTAATCCCCACACCAACCTATTGTTTGGAGGATTTTACTTAAAATTATAATCTACATGACTTTAAATAGATTTAAAGTGGTAAAGGTTGTAGGACCTTAAAAGGAACCACTATGGTACTTGTCACATGACTGTAAAAGGTACAACGTGCCCCATTAAGTGGAACAAAACAATGTGGGTTTTGATTCCCTTAAAAAAGAAACATATGAATCCTGATTCATGGGTATGATCCTAAGTTTAAAATTAATCACATATCCTTTATCAAGAGTTTAATGCCTCCATCGATGGTGGTAAATTCTCTAGTTTAATCAAATATAGATTTAAACTATAAATTATTCAAATTCTTAGGTCAAATGGGAGATAGTATTATTCCCACATATGAGGTCCTCTTAAATTCATGTTAGTATTTAATCATTCATCAGTATTTTTACTTGTAAGGATTTGACAAACATGTATTAAGTCTATAAGATTGTCTCAAGTTGTCCATAACATCCTTTAGGGGAAGAGACAACCTCACATCCTCTCGTCTCACAAAAGGTGATATAATCACCAACCCAGGTGATCAAGAGGTCTCAAACCTTTAGAAAGTGGAAGTGTCATATGAGGCCTAAAACAAAAAAAATGTACCCATATATAATGGAAAGTCATAAAAAATAATGGAAATAATTAAATAAGTCAAGGAAAAAAAATTTCATTATATTTTAAAAGAATATTATATCCTAGAACCTTTTATTGAAATCGAACAATTTGATTAAATCCAAAACCATGGTATTTTATATATAATATCATTTCAAACATTCAAAGAAAGATAAATCAAGCATACAGGGTAATGACATTGGTATTCATTATGATTGATGAGATATCAGTCCATAAAAGGATTATATTACATAGTATCATTTGTAGGAAAGTTATTATAGTTATTATATTAACTTCTTTATATATGGGTACTTTGATGTGTTACTAGACATTGATCATGGACTTTAGGTAAGTTCCCCTACTGCCATTAAGTAAAATTCCTTAAGGATCACACACAAAGTGTATTCAAAAGCACAAAATATTCTATTGAATTCAATATCATGAATAAATGTTATGTATAGTTTTTAAAATAATAATTATTCAAGTAAATATCATTGTATAAATTTAATAATGATATGTTTGAGTTTAGAATGTCTGAGTTAAATTTTATTTCTTGTTTATTTATTTTATAATTTAAAGAATATATTAATATAAATATCTATTTAGTTGTGGGAATATTTAAATAAATATTTATTCTTAGTTTAGTGAATATATTTTTAATTATGATATTGAAGAAATAATATTTATTTAAATAAATTTTTAATTATTCAAGGTTTGGTGAATTCTGTAGGTGAATAAGTTTATTGAGTTAACGAAAATATGGAAATTATTTGTATTTAACATCATTTAAAAAAATGTCATTTTATTTATTTAAGAAATTATATTTAAATAAACACATGTTATTGAAATATTATTATTATTATTTTACATGGTGTTTTTAATATATTAACTATTCAGATAAGGGTCATTATTAAATTATAAAATATTTAATCCGAAGTATGAATAAAAAATTATATGATTTTTCTAAGAGGACTTATTAACATAATGGAGACAATCTCTAGAATTATCTCAAATTATAGAGAGAAAATACTTCCATCTTACCTCTAAAAAACATAGAGATAATAAGAGATATTATTGTGATTGATGATGAATAACATGAAGCACTTGGCCCTGACATG
Organism: Viscum album; assembly: GCA_963277665.1. Classification (NCBI taxonomy): domain Eukaryota; kingdom Viridiplantae; phylum Streptophyta; class Magnoliopsida; order Santalales; family Viscaceae; genus Viscum; species Viscum album. The sequence goes on from OY728166.1 coordinate 1,474,054,121, forward strand.
CTGGATCCTAGATTTCCAAAAATGATTTTTGAAGATTCATAGAGAATGTTTGGACATATCTAGAGAGATCCTCCCATTCATTCTCCACTATAATGATGACATAACAATTGGGACAATGAAAATCAATCAAGTTGATTATCTTGGATAAAGTAATTATTATATAAATTAATAATAAATTAAATGTTACGTATCCTCTCTATAGATTAAGAGGAGTGTTTTACAAGTTCTTTAGATATTATCCAGTTATATTGAAAAAAATTAAAATATATCTTATACTCATCACTTAGATTGTTCATTGAAACCATAAAATGGTATCAAAGTAACCACATTATAATTTATAATTATTTATAATTTATTCAATCAATTATAATTTTTAGTTTTTTAGTTCTCATGTTAGAAATATTATTCTTAGTTTTGATGTTCAATAAATCACATTAATCTAAGTTCTTATATCCAGTAATGGGACAAAAGAACATGAAGAAATCTCAAAGAATCCATCTATATTTTACAAGGTCATTAGCCACATGACACGATTACATGGAATGTATCATCATATTACATGTTGTGTAAACATGACTAAGCAAACAATGATCACTCCTAGAAAATTTTGGCACACTATGTGGGTTGGTTCATGGTTTATTTACACATGGCATATTGACTGCTTGCACATCACACAGTTTAACAAGGTATGCATGGTGTGTAACTAGAATATACATGCCATATAACCACTCACTGATTTGACATGAGGTAAATATCAACATGTTGTGTGGGTTGGTATACAGTGTAACTATAAGATTTATATTGAGTGCCTACCAAGCACCATTGTGAGACACATACTACATGATGTCTAGAATGTTCATGTTATGTAACATGTTTCAACCCACTTAGTGAACATGCTAAGCGACTTTAATAATTTTAGTGGGACAACAAATGATATTCTAAATACTCCATAAAATTCATCACTATACAGTGTGTAATGGTCATTATACATGCTATGTTCTTCACTTTCATTCCATGTGGTGCATGTCATATATATTATTTTGTGTCATGTGGTCATACACACTATTAAGACTATGTGGTTTGACCCATGAAACTACATGTTGTGTATATCATGACATGTTTTGTGTGTATACATGCCATGTAATTATATAGTAAATAAAAAATACCCTACATATCATGTAGATATTAAATTTCAAAAATGGAATTTTCATAATACACAGAAGATAAATTCCCTAAGGACTCCCTAGTGCACATGCTGTATTAAGATAAGTTTTTTAAAAAAAAATCAAAAAATTAAATTTACTAAATTTACTTAAAATTAAAAAGTTGGATTATGATATCTCCAAGAATGTTAGGATGGGGTTTTAAGATAAATAAATAATTTATTAATTTCATTATTAACTTTTTAATTCAATTAAATTTATCATAATTAAAATGAAAGGAAATGTATTATAGTAATACTAAATGTGTCAGTCCTTATATGTTGTGAATGATCATGAGCTTTGAACGACCTCTACAAGAGTTCAATTTAATTATTAAATTTACTTTTTAAGTTTATGGTTTTAGAGGATAATTTATTATTAAATTAAATATAATTATTTTTGTATCATCACCACCTCCATTATTATGTATAGGCCTACCTAAATAAGGTTTATTTTATTTTACCTCAAACCCCTAATTACCCTAACTTTCATGTGAGTAAACATTTTTAATGGATGTAGTCCCTTATGAGAGGAGACAATTTAGGACCCGAGTCAAGATGAATCTATCAAAAAAGATGCTGAGGAGAATGGGTAAGTTTTATTACTTGATCCAAGCATAGGCTCAAGAATCTATTTTCCCTTGGGTAAAGGTTGGTTTATCACCACTCGATATACCAAACAGTATATAAAATATCATGATCATATCACATATTTATTTTGTTTTGTTAATACATAGTTATTTATTTATTTATATGATATATAGATAATTTATTTATTTAAATAATATCATATAAAGTAAAAAAATAAAAAATCATGCTAATATATGATAAAATAAAATTTATAAGATATATTTTATCATGTACAATTAATTATGTTGGATTTAGTTCCCTAGAACTGACTTATACAGACTTTATGATTACCTATAATCATTGTATTGAATATTAATATAAATATTTTATCACATCTTGTTTTTTATTCTATGTGACATGTTAGGTGATTATATCTTAAGTGTACATGTGTCATTAAAAAGTCACTGTAGTTCCCCTCTGTGATTAGAACCTCGAAGTGTCACAATTGTATTCTTAAATATAATTTCTATAGATAAATGATATAATTTAATGGGGGAAAATGATATAGTCTATCAAGGGTGGATAATGAAAGGAAATTGAGGCACTTTCTCATAGTGTATGTCCTTGGTAATCATTAGCGCATGACATTACCGGACTAGAAACCAATAGTAAGAAATCAACATTTATATGTTTCCTTGGATGTTTTCTCTTCAAAAGTGTGTAATTATCCTTAGACTTAAATATTATTATTAATTTATATCATGATTAGTGTATATTTATGTATTGAATAAAACCATGATGAAATATTATCATAACAATGTAGGATATGTTGGGTGTATCCTGAATTACATTATGTGAATGGATAATGTGAGAGAGGATCTGTCCCTTCTGTTTTTTAACGAAATATGTTATCTCATTCCCTTTTATGGGAAAGATGCTACCTAATTATTTTCATGTCCATAGTATTATATTAGAGAGTCGATTTCGAGAAATTCAATGCAATAGACATCGAGAATATAGGTTGATAACACCATTATGAAACATTATTTATAAGGGATGTCGAGATAAAGGGATTATATTACAAAATGTATGTTTGTAAGAGGTTACATTTCATTGTAACATTAACTAATTTCTCTATAGTATCCTTATCATATTTCTACATGCTAACCTTCTACTTTAGGCAATGTATCCTAATTCAATTGATAAAAGGGAGTAGAGGGTCACACACTAAGTTTATTTGGAGCCTAAGTTAAATTCTATTTGAATTTAAAATGTAAGATAAATATTATTCTGGCATGTGGTTTAATAATTAATCATATTAGTTTTGTTAAAAATAATAAATAACTAATTATTCAAGAGAATATATATGTGAGTTTAATATTTAATAAATATTTATTCACTAGGTAGTTTTTTTCTTAATTATGTGAATATATAATATTTATTTGTTTGGGTTTATTCACACAGTATTAAATTATTTAGTTATTTAGTTATTTTAATATTTAATGAAAATTTATTCACTAATTTGGTGATTAAAATATTTATATATTTATTTATAAATAATAAATAAATTGTATTTATTAAATTAAATGACAATTATTCAAGGGAAAATAAATATTGAGGATTATTAGTTAACCAAGTTTGTTCATCTAGAAAGATATTTCCTATTAAATATTATTTGAAAAAATAAATATTTATTTATTTATGAAAATAATTTTTATTTTATCTATGAGTTTAGAGCATGTAAATTAAATAATAATATTTTTATTATTATATAGACAAGGGGTTTTATAGCGATTTAGGAAATAATAAGGGACCTTGTGAAATTATTATTTTCTAACTTACAACTATTAAAACCATCTTATGACATTTTCTGATTAAGATCGACAATATTTTGTTGTGCATAAATAATTCTATAGAGGATTCTCTCAAGCCCTAGAGAGTTCTCCCCTAGAATACTATAAAGAACACATACTGAATTATACTCCTCTATGAGAGTGCATCCTTCTCAGTTAAATGATTCATCTTTTGATCAACATCGATCACTACATGCATTAGAAGCATCCACACTAGCACATAGAGGATTCTACTAAGAAAATCATTGGTTCACAAATAATGTGTGGATCACCACTAGAGGGAATATAAACTTCATTAATTAAATGAAATGATGGTATGATAAGAGGTATTTGTTCGATCATCAACAATGAAGAAATAATTAAACTAAATTTTATTCAATAATTAAATAAATTAATTATAAATTATATGTTAAAAGATACCCTCTTCTTCCTTCTGATTCTTCTCAATTAACCTTTGTGTTAGTTCAGTTGGTCGTGATGACTCTTTATCATATACATCCTGTATTATTTTTGGATTATGAACAAAATCTGAGTTCATAACTTCCCACCCAACAATTTTTCTACACGTGGAACCTTTAAGTTGTATCAGAGAGGTAAAATAATAATTTATAATAATTAATTATTAATTGATCGATTATAATCAATTGATGTTAGTTCTTTTATTCCAAATTTCTTTTTAATTAATAGTTTGATTAATTTTTTTTGATATATTAGTATACTTATTTCAAGTTTCATATCATCTTGAAATGATTAAGAACATATGAATAATGGTCAAGGATTCTATTAAGAGGTGTTGAGGAATCTGGATGGTAGAAACAAATACATGACATGTGACAAAAATTACATGTGGTAAACCCAAGTTCACTACACCAGGATATGTCACGGTATACATGATGTTCCAATAAGTAATAAAACACATTGAATTTAATGTGCACAAAGTGTTGATAGATCCATCTTGGAACATGGTCAATTAGAAAACATAGTGTGTAGCTAGAAAAAATGCTTTGTAGTCTACCTGTGTTAGCAGGAAAAAAATCACGCTAACAATGTGCTCAAATACATGGAATTCACTATGTTAAGATGAAAGGATACATTATTAATTAGATTCATGGGATGAATATGTGTACATGTCTAGTGACTCATTAATCACAATTTCCGATGAACACATTGAGTCAACCAATGGGTAACACAGACACATGGAAAGTGAAACACATGATGTGTATCTCTTCAGTACACACCATGTATCTTAGATGAGATACTTTTCAACTCTCTGTGAATTTATCATGCATAAATAATAGAAAACAATCATTGAATGTATCTTATTATTACACACTATGTAGTCACCTAGTAAAGATCAAAATTAAATTACATAAATAATAATCTATTCTATCATTAAAAAACAAATTATGTTATTGAAATTTAATGTGTTGGATATAATAATGTTTCATAATTTCTAAATTAATTCCATGAAATTATATATAAATGTTGGTCAAACCATTTAGTCTCCATGTTGTAATTAATTATGGGCATCTTCAAGAGATTTCATATGGTTATTATGATAAAGGGAATTAATTAATTAATTAAAAAAATTACCTTAATAATAATGAATGAATTGATGTATGTGATACCTATTATACTTTTTCATATTTGTTTCATGTATGTGGAAGACTATGAGCTTAGACTACCCTGTGTATGTGATTTTTTTATTTAATTATTATTATTGCACAGTTTTTTAAATAATTTATTAAATTAAATAGTGGTTTAGGATTAATTACTCTCCTTTCGTTAAATAAGGTCAAGTGTGGCCATGGTTTATTTTATATAAATACCATATTACCAATACTTTGGTTCCCTTCACCCGCATGTGAGTAAAATTCCGTAATGGATGGAGCTCCTAGGTGAGTGTATGTAGTTCAATATTAGATCTAAGGAGAAACCAATCCATGAGGTACATAGGATTCTGGGTGGAATGTTGCAACTTTAACCTGGAATGGTTACATGAGTTAATTCCCTAGTGTCATATGGTTAGTTTATCATGCTCCAGATAAAACCAACCCTTAGAAAATATCATGGTTGTATGAAATTATTTATTTTATTTATATTAGTTGCGTAGTTAATTATTTATAGATGTTTAAATAATTAAACAAATTAATTAATAATAATACAAGATATAATTAAAATAAATATTATTATATGTGTAAAATTTATTTATATATAGTTAATCACTTAAGTAATATCATCTTAATACTAATAATCTTGTAACAAGATGAAATGGATATTTTATGAAAAAATAAATAAAAATCACTCAAATTAAATATTAAGTTAGTATATCCTTCTATTAACTAAGTTATAATCAAACCATAGTTAAAAGTATTTTACTAGCCCATGTTGGGGTTATTTCAATTATCAGGTAATTTGAACTTGACTTTTTGGATTGTCTTAACATAGTTCATATCATAGGTTGACTACCCAAGTAGGACATGGTGTAACTAAGAGGCAAAATTTTGAGGAAATTTGTATCCATTATTTGATGATTGGGGATTCCACTCAATAGATCAAGGATTTGAGATTTCATGGATTTTTTAAGTCAAACCAACTTAAAAACCTTAAAATAACTTGTCATACCCATGAATGGGATACGAGAAAGAGAATGTTGATCCTTTCTACTGGAATATCCATGGGACAGTATATTACAAAACTAATGGTTAGGGTTGTTATGTATTTATAAAATAGTGGGAGATTAATAAATTTAAAAATTTATTATCTCATTTATTAATCTATAAAAATTAATAAAAATATACTCTTATTTATTATATAAATGGAAAGACGGATGATGTTAACTATATCCTTATGATCCATTCTCGGTAAGGTTGTGATTCTCACTAGCATGAATTTACAAGAATGGAATAAGAGTTCATGTGTTATACTACACCATGAATATAAATTATATATGTTGTAAAACCCTATTCATAAGGTTCACGGAAAAGAGGCTAGTGTGGAAGAGCTATCTCTCTATATGAAACATTTGGAAGATACCACATATGTCCATTTTTCTAAGATATCATCCATGTCCTCTGAGATTGTAAATCCAGAAAAGGATATAGATGACTATAGACATATGTATCACCTTCATGATATTTATCAAGATATGGAGAGACAAGATAGTAATGAAATATCCAATTCACTCTTCACATGTAATCTTGGAGAGTCGATTCCTAGTAAGAATCATGTAGTCATTATGATTTTCTATATTTATCACTTGGATATCTTGGGATTTAATATCTCAGACGAGTTACACACATATCTTATTTTGTCTTAAATTCCTAAAATCTTCTCCATTTTTATGCTTAATTATAATACGATAAATAGTGGGAATTCTCTCTTGGAATTACTTATATTGATTCTCTAAGTTTATAATGGAATGGGTAATTAAAAGCCTGTAGTTCTTATAGTGAATAAGAAAAAGAATAACAAGGAAAAGGGGACCAAGATTCATTGTAAGTATAAGGCTCTTGAGAACCATCCTTCTATGAAAATGAAGATCCAAATATAGTAAGAATAAAAGGGTGGAATATGTTCTTTATGTGTAAAGTTTGACAATTAGAAGAATAACTTCACCTGGTTATATAAGTAAGGGGAAGATTCTAGTTCATTCGTTATCAATTGTAATATCTCTATATCTACACATTGGGTGCTAAATAAATCTCATGGTGCTCACATCTGTATTCAAATGTATGAACTAATAATATTTTGAAGGATTTTTAAAGTAGAGGTGGATTTATGGGATTTTAATGGTTTGATATTTTCTGCTCTAACCATTGGGGACTACCTCATTCCATTAGCAACTTGAATATTCTTAGTTTTAAAATATTTTCATTATGTAACAACTGTTTCCAAAAACATAATTTATGTATCATTTATAGATACATATGGTGTTATTTTAATGTTTATAAATAAAAAAATTTCTTTTACAAAGATATAATATATTATGGTATGGAACATTCAAATAAATGTTTTTATTTATTCAATTATGAAAACCATGTATTGAAAATTGATAATAAATTAAACTATTATGATTCATTTTACACGTAGTAGTTGAATCACCATCTTGGTCATGTAAATGAGAAGTGTTTCATAAAGATATATCAAGATGGTTTCTTAGAAACTATTGAGCTAAAACCACTTGATAGATGTCCCAGATGCTTGAATGAAAAAATGTCCATGCCAACATTTGGTGGAGAAGGTAAATGGGCTATAGATCTTCTAAAATTGTTACACACTAATGTGTGTATACCTTTTCTAGTAGAATTAAAAGGTGGTTATTCTAATTTCATTGCTTTTTATGATGATTTAATTACATATTGATATGTATATTTATGAGTAATAAGTAATTTTTTTTTGAAATTCAATGAATTTAAGAATGAAGTACACAATCAACTTGGTAAGACGATAAAGAAGATTCGATCTGATCAAGGTGGTAAGTATATCAAAGAAGAATTCATTGAATTTCTATAAGAGTGTGGCATCCTATCCTGACTTACTCCTCTATATATACCATAGTGAAATGGTATCAATGAAATGAGGAACTATACATTTATTGACATGGAAAGGTCGATGATGATCCTTGTACGTATTCCATTATCCTTATGGGGATATGCATATCACACTAGAGTAAAATAAACTAATTTTTATACGAAAAAAAAGATGAAAATAGTATTCATTTTGAATTATGGAGTGGAAAGAAACTTATTATACCTTATATTCTTGTATGGGGTTGTGAGGTGTTTTTTAAGGCCAACTATAGACAGAAACTGTCACTATGAGGCTTGAAGTGTATCTTTATAAGGTACCTCAAGGAAATAAGTGGATACTATCTGTATAACCCTCAAACTAAAAAGTTAGCTTTTCAATATAATCCATTTTTCTTGAGAGGTAGGACATACTTAAGAGGTATAGTGGGAGAAATATTGACTTTGATAATATTGAAGATCAAGATACATAAGAGTTAGTACAGGAACCAATTCCATCGGTCCCCATGAAATACATTGTTCCTAAAAAAAGTACTACATAGGATCACTGGAGAGGTTAGAGAACTAAAAATATATGGTCTTCTAGTCCCCATAGATAACAACTCATTATTCATTAAAAATAACGATCTTCTTTCCTACAAGGTGGTAGTATAAAGATCAGCAGTTATAAGATAGCAAGAATCCATGAATTCTATGATGGATTCTATGTATCAAAACCATTTCTGGGTTCTGGTCAATCTGCTGGTTGATGTAAATCTCATTGGGTGAAAATGTGTATTCAAGAGAAAACTATACATTGAAGGTAATGTAAGGGAATATAAATAGTATCTACTAGAAAAAGGGTTTAAACAACATCAAATAATTGACTATGATGAAACCTTTTCTCTATTTTTCATGTTTAAATCCATTATGATTCAATTTTCCATAACATATTTACATGAATATGATATTTGACATATGAAAGTCAAAATAGATTTCATTAATGGAAAAAATTAGGAATATTTCTATACGACACAACCTTAAGGGATAAGGACTATAAGGAATTTCAATAATATATGTAGGTTTCTTATATCCATTTATTGGTTAAACAAATCATCTAGGTCATGGAATAATCAGTTTGATGAATCAATTAGAGATCTTTGGTTTTATAAAGAATGGATGTTATCTATGTGTTTAAAATAAGTTAGTGGGATCATTTTCATACTAATGGTAGTATAAGTTTATGACAAATTACTTATCAGAAATGACATACATGTCTTACTATTTGTTAATGAATGCTTCGCCAAGTGATTCTACACGAAGGAATTTGGTGAAGTAGAATATATCCTTGGAATCAAGATCAGTCATGATAGATCCAAAAGGATAATTGGACTAATTAAAATTAAATACATTGACCAGATACTAAGTATAATTAATATGGAACAATCTAATTGGGGATTGGTTTAACTGTCACAGGGTATATATCTCTCTAAGAAAATGTATCCTCAGACACAACAAGAGAGATAGAGAGAGAGAGAGAGAGAAAGATATCATACACATCTATGATAGGATCTATCATGTATGACATGTTATTTAATTTTTTTAATATTACATATACATTAATAATAGTAGGAAGATATCAAGCAGAACTATGGAAACTATATTGGTCTTCAATTAACGATATCCTTTAGTATATGAGATATAAAAAGGATATGATATTGGTATATGGAGGATATGAGGAACTATTCATCATAGGATATAGTTATACTAGTTTTAAAATAGATAAAAACGATCTAAAATTGTTGTCATTATATTTCTTCAATATTAATAGAGGATCTATAAGATGGAAAAGTTCGAAGTTTCCAAATTTCATTGATTCTACAGTAGAGTCTAAGTATATAAGGTCTTTTGATGTCTTAAAATAAGTAGTTTGGACTTGGAACTTCATTAAAAAGATTAATGTATTTCCTTGAAGTAAATATCTTATCACACTATATTGTGATAATACTATAGTAGAGGTTATTCCAAAGGTTACAAGGTCACATCAGTGGAAAAAGCATGTACATTGAAAATATCAACTCTTGAAGGATTTTTATAAAAGTGTTTAAGTCTATATGAGAAGAGTTTAAATGGATGAAAAAGTGGTAGACCTTTTGACTAAGCCTTTATCTCAGTAGAAGAATGAATATCATATGAGAGTTAGTAGAATGAAAGTTGTTAATAGCAAACTCTAGTGTAAGTGGAAGTATCTTGGAATTGGTACCTTGTAACCAAATTATATACAATTTATGATTACTTGAACTCATTATTTTGAATATTAATATAAATTTTTTACCACATAAAATATTTTCTTCTATGTGATGTAGTATATGATAATGTCCTAGGTGTACATGTCTCACTGAAAGGTAATAGTAGTTCCCCACTATGATGAGAACTTGTAAGTGACACGATATTACTCTTAAGTATAATTTATATAGATGGATGATATCCTTTTATGGGACACAAATGGTATAGGATATTAGGGTTGGAGACTCATTGAACTTTCAGATAATTTCTCAAGGCATACACCTTTGATAATCTTCAATGCAGGATGTTATGAAAACATGACCCCAATAGGAAATAGACATTTGTGTTTTTCATTGGATGTAAATATCTCTAGGAATGTATAAGGATACTTGGAATTTAAGATAATTATTAATGAATTTCATGAGTCATTTAATTTTAAGTAATGATGAAAATCATGATGACATATTCTCAAGTTAAAGTAGTATATATTAGGTGCACAACGACTGACATTGTGTTAATGAATAATGTGGGGAATGATTTTTTTCATTTTTTTATTTAATTGACATTGATATCTCAAGCCCATTGAGTGGAATATAACTTTCTAATTAAGTCCATGTACATAGAATTTTATTGGAGAGTTCATTTTCAAAAACTCAAAGAAGGAGAGATCAAACAAATGGATTGATGACACCAGTTTTCAACTTTCATGATTAGAGATATCAAGATAATGGGCATGTTCATATGAGGTCACCAGTGATTTTAACATTAACTTATTTATCTATAGGATACTTAGATTTCTTCAAAATTATAACCGTTGAATTTAGGCAGTATAGTCTAATTCCATTTTGAATAAGGCCAATAGGGTCACACAAAAAGTGTATTTAGAACCTCAGTTAAATTCCATATTAATTTAACATGTTGGATAAATATTATTTTGACATGTGGCTTAATAATTTTTCATATTAGGTTCATAAAAATTATTTAATAATTGGTTATTTGAGAGAATATATATATGATTTGAATATTTAATAAATATTTATTCATCAGGTAATAATTTATTTAATTACATGAAAGCATAATATCTATTTATTCCAATTTATTCACAACAAAAAAATTATTTATTTATTTAGTTATGTGAATATTTAATAAATATTTATTAACTAATTTAGCTAATATAATATTTATGTATTTATTGGAAAATAATACAGTGATATTTATTTAATTAAAATGTAGTCATTATTTGAAGGGTTGATGAATATTAATGAGGATTGGTGAACTGAGTTTGATAATATAACAAGAAATTTCATATTAAAATTTATTTGAATAATTTTTTTTATTTATTCCATCAAATAATATTTATTTTATCCCAAAATTTAGCGCATGTCAAGTGAACGGCGTGTTTTCTTCATTTCGTGGACGTGTACTACCGGAAGCCGAACGGTCGGCCGATCCGGAAAACACCCTAAACGAGTCTAAAAACACGAAACACAGGGTGTAGAATGGTGTACCTGGATCAAAGATCACAATGTGAGAGGAATCATAACTTGAAATGCCCAAAATTGACGGATCTAGAGAAGGGGGGTTCGGGTTGTGTTTGGGAGAAGAAACGGGAAGAAAGGAGAAAAATGGGGCGTCTGTGCGACATAGCCTCAAGCCGGGTGGACTGCGGCTTATATAGCCAAGGTACACGGTGCGTATATTTGGTACACGCCGTGTATCCTGATTTTTTTAAATAAATATAATTATTATAGTAAACTATATAATAATTATTAATAATTAAAATAAAATAGATATATCTACAAATTCTATTATAAATAAACCGATACATGATGTATATCAGAAAATACACGCCGTGTATTTTAAAATGAGAAAAAGAGTACCACAACCTTTGGTTCGGTTGAACAGGGGATCAGCCAATTCGAATGGATGCCCTCACCCACTGGAGCGAAGGTCGTTCTTCTGTTCATATTTATTATATATATATTTATTATATATTTCCTATACACACGGAAATAAAGAAAATCACGTCGTGTGGTTTTTATTTTGGAAAGGATGGGGGTGAAGCGGGGAGATTTGCGTGATTCGAAACCGGGTCTTTTGAACCTGGTTCTGAGTCTCTGCCAATCTGTCAACTTCACCTGCATGTAATCTCTTATATTTAAAATGGTTTTAATTTATATTTGAAAAATTATGGCGCACACGGCATATATCGGGATACACCTTGTGTGGTTTTATTAAAAGAACAAATGATGGAAATGGGACGATTGTCTGGATTCAAACCCGGGTCTTTTGAAACCGGATTAGGATTCTAGCCAACCGGTCCATCCCCATCATTGGTTTTATAAAACACATTTATATATATACATATACGAAAAATACCACACACATTGTGTAAATAAAAGGAGGAACCCCATGCCGAAGGTAGGTCAGGAGGATTCGAACCGAGGACGGCTCGAATAAACTCCAGTGACATTGCCATTGGCACCGACATCATCCCTGGCTATTTATTTGTTATTCTATAGATTTATAATATTATGATTACAAATTAAAAATATAAGTACACGCCGTGTATATAAGAGGGACACGACATGTAACCTCTGGGTTGCCTCCCAGGAAGTGCCTTTGTTTTAGGTCGTTGGCTCGACCTACTTACCTTTCTTACCTGGGGAGTATGGTGGGCAACGTTCCCACCATGTTGTCTACAGGATGGTAAGCTTTAAACAACTACCCGTTTACCTGGAATGGTTGACCATCTTCTCTAGAAATTTATACCGCTCCATGATGGAATACGGGTACAACGTGGAATGGTCCCGACCATCATGACTTTAACTTCCCTGGGAATAAGCAAAGATGAGAATTAAAGAGAAGTACCTGATCACCGGGTTGGAAAGATTTTCATGAAATCATCTGGTCGCGAATGGCTCTTGTCTTCTCCTTGTATAAATTGGTGTTCTCGTATGCCTCTAATCAGATCTCATCTAGTTCCGATAGTTGGAACTTCCGTTTTTCTTCAACTGCCTTCAGATCATAATTTAGGGCTTTGATGACCCAGTAGGCTTTGTGTTCCAATTCTACTGGCAAATGGCAGGGTTTTCCATAGACGAGGCAGAACAGGGACATTCCCAGTGGTGTTTTGAAAGCAGTCTGATAGGCCCATAAGGCAGCATCTAACTTCTTGGATCATTCCTTCCACGAAGTGTTCACTATTTTCTCCAAGATCTACTTGAGCTCACGATTGGAGAGCTATACCTGTCCACTGGACTAGGGATGATATGGTGTCCCCATCTGATGCTTTACTCCATACTTCGACAATATTCCTCTCATTAGTGTGTTGTCGAAGCGGGTCCCTCTATCGCTGATCAGTACTCGTGGAACTCCAAACCTGCTAAAAATATTTTTCTTAAAGAAATTTATGACTAGCTTGGATATGTCGTGAGCTGTAGTAGTGGATTCCACCCATTTGGAGATGTAGTCGACGCAGACCAGGATGTAAATGTTCCCAAAAGATGGGGGAAAGGGACCCACGAAATCTATGCCCCAGATGTCAAAAATCTCGACTTCCAGGATGGGGTGCTGGGGCATCTCGGCTCTACGTCCCATATTACTAGTCCTCTGGCACCGATCGCAACAGGAAACAAAGGCCTGATCATCTTTGTGCATGGTGGGCCAGAAAAATCCAGACTGCATGATCTTAGCTAAGGTATGGTATGGCCCATGATGTCCTCTTACTTGTGAGGCGTGATAGAACTCCAGGACACAGTGAAATTCATTTTCTAGGATGCAATGGCGGATCACTCCATCTGCACAGGATCAAAATAGCATAGGATCCTCCCAGAAGTACCTTTTCACATCAGAGAAAAATCTTTTCCTTTGCTGGAAGGAGAGGTCGGGGTGAACGACACCTGTAACCAGAAAATTAGCGATATCAGCATACTATGGCCTAGGTTTTTTGTTGATTGAAAAGATGTGCTCATCAGGGAAATCCTCCCTGATCTCCCGATCTTCTTCCTTCTCCAAATGAGGCAGCTCGAGGCGGGAGAGATGGTCAGCAATGAAGTTATCACTCCCTTTCTCATCTCGGATCTCAAGATCTAATTCTGGTAAGAGGAGTACCCAGCGGATCCATCGATGCTTCCCATATTTCTTGTTGAGAAGGTACTTTAGTGCTGCATGGTCAGTATAAACAATAACTTTAGACAACACTAAGTAAGAACTAAACCTGTTAAATGTGAAAACCACTGCAAGCATCTCCTTTTTTGTGGTGGTGTAGTTGATCTGTGCCTCATTGAGAATTCTGATGGCATAATAGATAGGTCATAAAATCCGGTCAAGTCGTTGTCCCAAGACTTCTCCCACGGCGTAGTAGCTCGCATCGCACATCACCTCAAATTGTTCCTCCCATTTGGGAGAAATCATAACTGGAGCATCCACTAGGTGCTGCTTTAGATGCTCAAAAGATCTGACACATGTCTCATCGAACTCAAAAATGGAATCCTTGGTTAGAATATTGGTGAGGGGCTGGCCTATTTTAGAGAAGTCATGGACAAACCGCCGATAAAAACCTGCATGCCTGAGGAAATTGTGGATCGCTCGTACGGAAGACGGTATAGGTAGTCGTGAATTGACTTCGATCTTCACCAGGTCCAGCTCTATCCCCTTCTCTAAAATTTTGTGGCCAAGGAATATGCCACTTTGCACCAAGAAATGACACTTTTCCCAGTTCAAGACTAGGTTAGTGCGCTCACATCGTTCTAAAAAAAGCTCTAGGTGTCGTAAACAAATGGTGAATGATTTTCCGTAAACGGAAAAATCATCCATGAATACCTCCAGGATTCGTTCCTTCATGTTGTGGAAGATGTCCAGCATAAAGTGCTGGAAGGTGGCATGGGCATTTCACATGACAAAAGACATCCTTCGATAAGCAAATGTGTCATAGGGGCAAGTGAATGTGCTCTTTTCCTGATCCTCTAGAGCAATGGAGATTTGGTAATAGCTGTAAAAACCGTCGAGGAAGCAATAGAAGTTGTGCCCTACTAGTCTCTCTAGCATTTGATCCATGAATGGAAAGGGGAAGTGATCCTTCCTTGTAGCATCGTTTAACTTCCGGTAATCCACACAGACTCGCCATCCCGTGATATTGCATGTAGGGATGAGCTCATTCTTTTCATTTGAAATCACAATGATACCCCCCTTTTTGGGTACCACTTGGAGACGACTCACCCACGGACTAGCCGAGATGGGATAGATGATGCATGCATCCAATAATTTGATCACCTCTTTTTTGAAAACTTATTTCATGGGAGGATTCAAGAATCATTGTGGTTGCCGATATTTCTTGGCACCTTCTTCAAGTAACACCTTGTGAGTGGAAATGGTAGGGATGATGCCCTTCAGATCAGCGAATCTCCACCCAATATCATGCTTCCACTGTTTGAGAACCTGTAGAAGTGCATCTTCCTACTCCTGTGATAGTTCTGCATTATGTATAACAGGAAAAGTTTGATTGGGTCCTAAATACCCATACTTGAGAGAAGATGGAAGAGGCTTCAGTTCGAGTTCAGGCGCCTTTAAAATCGAAGGCACAAGTGGTTGCACCTCATCCTGTTCAAAACTATCAAGAACAACTGCACACTGCATATAGTGACCACCCTGGCCTTCTATGAACTGCAAGTCTTCTGGCGCTTCTTCTAATAGAATGTCTGGAATAGTTAAATTATTCCAAATAAAAGAACATCCTAGATCATCCCCTTGTTCGCTAAAATGATTAACCATAGTGGACACTGCATAACAGTCCTTATGCTCTGATAAGGAATCATGTTTTACGGCTTTGAGGACGTTATAGGAAACTCTTTCATCACCTACCTGAAAAATAAGCTCCCCTTGGTGCACATCGATCAGAACCTTCCCAGTTTCCAAGAAAGGTCTTCCAAGTATAAGAGGTGCTTCCTAGTCATTCCCCATGTCTAGGATGATGAAATCAGTGGGAAGGATCAGTCTACCCACCTTCACTAGTACGACCTCCAGTAGTCCCTTCGGGTGTTTGATGGATCGATCAGAAAGCTGAAGGGTTATGCGGGTAGTCTTGAGCTCATTGAGTCCTAGCTTCTTGAAAACTCCGAGGGGCATGAGGTTCACGATGGCCCCTAAGTCGTAGAGGGCCTTCCCAAAATCGCAGGATCCAATAGTACAAGGAATGGTGAAACTACCTGGATCTTGGATTTTGGGAGGAATGGAATGTTGAACCACCGTGGAGAACTCCTTTTTAGTACAATAACGCCCAAATCCACCATCTTCCTCTTATTCGAGAGGGTTTCCTTCATGAATTTGGCGTAGGTGGGCATCTGAGTTAGGGCCTCTGCAAATGGGATGTTGATATGTAGCTTCTTGAACACATCCATGAATTTGCTAAACTGGTGGTCCAGCTTCCTCTGCTTCAATCTTTCCGGAAAAGGTAAGGCAGTCTTGAATGGTTTTATTACTTCCTTTTCTTTATTCTACAAAGCCTCCTTCTGTGGGCTTTTGGATGAGGAGGGGTCAGTATTGGTACCTTTTTCATCAACAGTGGGTGTGGATGCACCTTTCTGTGCTGATTGGTTCTGTTGGAGCTCTTTTCCACTCCGAAGCATGATAGCATTAGCCTCCTCCCTTGGGTTCTTTTCGGTGTTCCCCAGATGTGTACCGGGCTATCTCCCTGAAATTTGGTTTTCCAGCTAGGCAATTTGATTCTCCAAGCCTCGAATCGAAGCTTCTTGATTTTGGAACAGAGTCTCAGTAGTAGATATGAATTTAGTCATTAGATCCTCTAACCTTGGGTGTTCTCCTGCTGAGGTGGTTGTTGAGCCGGTGGAGTAGGTGGCTGTTGTGGCTACTGTGGACGAGGGTCTTGATACCCTTGATGCTGATAAGGACCTTGCTGGGTTTGTTGCGGCCTTTGGTATTGGTTCTGGTATGGAGGCTGATTGTAGCTGGGTGGTCGCTGGGGCAGAGGATTTTGCTGTTGTTGGCCCCAGCCTGTGTTCTGTTGATCTCAACATGCCGGGTTCTGGTACTACTGGTACTGGTTGGGCCCTCGATTTTCGGCCGCATAACTCACCTCGCTCTTCGAAGGGCCTTCAGTTGAACCCGGGCATTCTCCCATGATGTGGTTATCACCACAATCGCCGCATGCTGGATGGTTCACCACATGAACTTGAGAGGCTCCTTTGAGGTTCAATGCATCGATTTTCTTGGACACAGCATCCAACTGAGCAGCTAACATAGTGGTAGCACCAATATTGTGCATACCTCGCTTTTGAGTCCCCCGCTCGGAGTTCCACTGGAAGATGTTGGTTGACATATCTTCCAGTAGTTAGAATAGTTCTTCAGGCTATTTCCGCATCACTGTGCATCTAGTAGCAACGTCCACCACGGATTTGGTATTCATGGTAAGTCCTCCGTAGAAGGTCTGGAATTTCATCCAGAGTTGGAGTCCATGGTGGGGGCATTTTCGTAACATTTCTTTGAAAATTCCCAGGACTCAAACAATGACTCAGAGTCGTGCTACTGGAAATGATGGATCTCATTCTGGAGTGTCACCGTCTTTGATGGTGGAAATTACTTGGATAGAAACTCCTGGGCTAGCTCCTCCCAGGTGAGGATAGATCGTTGTGGTAGCCCCTTTATCCAGTCTTTCGCCTTGTCCCATAGAGAAAAGGGGAATAGATGAAGACAGATGGCGTCTTCGGACACGCCGGTGTACCGAAAGGTGTCGCAAATCTCCAGAAAGTTGGAGAGATGAGCATTCGGGTCCTCGCTGGCCAGGCCTCCAAATTGAACTGTGTTCTGGATCAACTGCATGATAGCAGGCTTGATCTCGAAGTGTGGAGCCTGGATCGGGGGACGAACGATGCCTGTATCATCTCCATGGATCGAAGGAAGATCACACTCCACAAAGGTACGTCTTGGAGGTTTCTGCTGAAGGGGTGGAGCTTGCATTAACTACTCTTGAGGGGTGATGTATGGCCGTGGGAAGAGTTATTGCGGCGGCCGTTGGTAATCCCTTGGGAGGAATTCCATGAATACTCCAGGAGGTTGCTCCGGTAGACCAGCAGCGGGAGGCTGGTGATCCTAGTACTGATGCTCAGTCGCAGCATCTACGGCTGGTGCTCCCTCTTCTTTGTTCGCCATGGGCTGTGGTTGATGGTTTTGAGTTTCTGTCCTTGTACACCGACAATGAAGCAAGGTCTGTTCGATTTCCGGGTCAAGCAGAACTAATTCTGAAAATTCGGTGCTTCGGGATCGTGTAAGACACCGAAACATACACTTTAAGCTCTGCACAACACAAAAACGAAAACCAGGCGTAAAAGGTAAAAACAATAGAAAATTTGAAATGGGATTAGATAAGAGAATTTTGAGAATTTTGGATTTTTATTTTCACTAAAATCAATTTTTAACATAATTAAAATCTTATCACTAAAACCAAAGACATTCCCCAGCAATGGCGCCAAAACTTGGTCTAGCTAGTCGTTGGATGAAGTTATATGTGTCCCAAATTAATTACCCATTTTTAAAACTTTAGTATAGCATAAATTTGGGGTCGATACATAGGGGACAATGGCATGCATAAATTCAATTGAGTTAATACTTAATTAGGTGAAGTATGCAGAATTTAGAGTTGACTGAGTTGATTTTTGGTTTTTTTAATTGAAACTAAATTGTTTTACTTTGAAGAAATGATTAACAGTTTTAAATAAGACAACGGGTAAATTTAAAGAGTTTAAAATAGGAAGAAAGGACGTGTCGGGTCTGTGGTGATCAAGTAGTACTTTTGCAGGTTGTTTAAGTGGTTGTGTCGTTCATAATAATTCAATCATTCTAGATTTCGTTTTGTTACAAGATTTCCTTGGTCCGGTTTCTCTTGGTTGGAATTAGAGTAGTTGACTCCTTGGTCTGGTAGTCAGTGTTCTTAATTCTTTATTAAGTTCGGTCCATTATTTGAATCGGTGAAATCCTTCCAATGGTCATGGATGCTTTCACCGTTACTTTTCTTTTGTATCGCTCAGAATTCTTTCCTTGGTCCGGCTCAGAATTCTCAGTTATTTTAGACAGTGGTTTAAGAAGAGTAAGATGAATTACAACGAGCAAACACAACTATATAAAATAGCAAAAAAATTATGATCCCATCATCCACACCCCCAACACGAGGGGTTTTGTTACACATAGAAAGTGGGAGAGAAACAACACACATGATACCTGACAGATTCATCATGTAGGCATTGAGGTAGGGTGTCAGAAGGTGGTATAATGGAACTATGGCACCACGGTGGCTCGGGAACGGTAACAACAAATCTTATTCTCTCCTCTAATGGTTCTGAACTCCAAAATCCGTAGGCCAATGCCTCTTTTTATAGAAAAATAAAGTACATGGCATGTATAGAATGTACACGCCATGTACTTTTCATCAACGCGCTTTGGCGCCAATTTTTCCACAGGTAGGCGGCCTAACACGCCATCTTTGACTTTTGAACATGGCGCCACCTGGTGGTTGGGTGTACACGGCGTGTATCGCTGCCATAAATGGCGTGTAGTGTCATAAGTTTGGCCGACATACCCTTCTAGAATAGTAGACACAGCGTGTAGAAATTCAAACACGCTGTGTCTCATTTTACGGCCACATGGGTATGTGGACTTTTCTTCGGCAACTTCCACTTCTAGAAAGTAGTACACGGCGTGTAGCACTGCCACACACGGTGTGTATATTCTGCCTGCTGACATGGGCATGTACTCCCTGCTTCGGTCTGTGTCCTTGTCTGGATGTACACGGCATGTATAAAAGTACACGCCGTGTAGTTTCAAAATTTTCACAGACTTCCCTTGATCCGTGTATTCAGCCAGAAAGCTCCTGAAAGTAAACAGATTCACCAAATCAAAGAATATGTTCATAAAACAACATATATTTGCTGAAAACATGTTTTTATGGTCAATTATATATATAGAAATGTATACACAAATTGGGAGCATCACTAATATATATCCCAATTATATTATTCTCATTAGATCCATCAATTCTATGTTGTTGTGCACAACAGATATGGAGAAATCTCTCAATCCAAGAGAAAATCCATTTCCTACAACAACGCTCTCAAATTACGAGAGAGATCCTCCTCATCCGGATCAAGGAGAGAGCTTTGGAAGCGGCTCTCACGGTGATCGATGGTGGACATCACAAGAAAAGGATCTTTTGTGCTAGCACCTGGAGGTCCCTTTGGTCATTCCTAGAGATACGTGGAGCATGTGTGGATCACTACTAGAGGAAGACTGCACTTGGCTTCTGCGACGCAATGACAGATCACATTGGATCGTGACCGAAAGCATCAATGGAGAGAAAATTTCATCAAGGTAATTATTATATTTTAATTAAATTAATTTAAACCAACATATGATCATCCTCTATATGATTCCAGGATATCCTTCTTTCATTTTCATTATTTATTCTATTCTGAAGATCCAGCTTTTTATCATCCTAATGGATATCAGATTGATCATTGTTAACAGTAAAATTAAAGTTGGGTACACCCATCCATGCGCTTCTGCTGCACCAGGAACCTATAAGTGGAATCAGAGTGGTCATATCATTGATTATAATTATTTATTTTTTCATTGATGATTTATGCATTTAATAATTTAGTTTTTTCAGTTCAATTTAATAATTCTATAAATATGAATCTCGAGATCTATTACTCCTCTTATGTTTCTCGTTCACCTTACAGAAACAATATTTTCTTTTAATTTTTATTAAAATAAAAATAGAGGATCTCATCCAGAGGTGCCAAAGGTTCCAGGTCATACAAAACCAGAACACACGGCATGTATTCTACCTCACATTCCATGTCGTCAATGTTCAATGCATCAGGACTAGCCTGACAAATCAATCTATGTGTTGGAGTTTATCTGATTCCTTATGACATTGTGTGTTGACTAAGAATATATGGAATACAGTTTCTGGATTAAACATTGTGTGGCCCACTGGACACAGATTGAATTCCATTCAGGTTAGGGTTGGACCATGTACCCCATACATAGTTTTCCTAGCTAAAGACCATGTAATGCAGATACTACACGACGTGTGTCCGACTGTACACGTCGTATACTCGAAAGATTTCTGAAGTACATCTACACACTGTATCCCCGGGGGTGTACTTCAGATGGACGATGAACGATAGTACATTCTATATAGTGAAAATTACACACCTTGTAATCATACAAATTACACAGATTAATTAAAAAAATTTCATTATATTATACAAACACTTGAGAAATATACCATGATGTGAGAGTAAAGCTCGGGCCCAACACGTGATAGGTGTTTTAAATATATCTGGTTAATTTAACATCAGCGCAAAGTTAATTTATATTCATTGGGTGGTTATTAATGGGATTCACTAGGTTTCCTTCAAGCTATAAGTTACGTACAAATATCATTTTAAATTAACTTATTTGTTTAAAATTATGATGTATGAGAATCTTAAGGAAATTCTAAAAAGGTTTTAAGATAAAAGGATTGATTAATTAAAGATAACAATTAATTTATTCGAGTGTGATTTATCTTAAACAAGAACGATTAATTAATTGAATTATAGTCTTATTTGTGCATAAATATCATTGCATGTGTGGATGATCATGAGCTAGACCAGAACCTTTGTATGTGGATGGTATCTTTTAATTTATTTATTTAAATTAAAATTTTTGGTATGTGAGCCTTCTCCTCACTAATATATAGGGCATTCATTCCCAAATTTTATTTTATGTAAATACTCATTTTACCCCCCCCCCCACCTTCTTGTGAAATAAAAGAATATGTAATGGATGGAGCTCTCAAGCTAGTGGAGGTGGCTCATGTTTGGAGCCAAGGAGAAACCAATCCCATGAGATAGAAAGGTGGTAGGTAGAAAGCTATAAATATGAACCCCAAAGTTTTAAGGTGTTTCTCCCCTAGTTCTCGGTTTAGTTTATCAACCGCTAGATAAAATAACCAATATAACAATATCATGATCATGTTATTTATTTTATTTCTGTCAGTTTCATGGTTTATTTATTGTGGGTGTGTTTTCACGATCACACAATTAATAAATTAAACAAGCATGCAAGATGGAACTAAAATAAGACTAGCTTATGTGTAAATATTATCTTAGGCATGGTTAATCACTTAATTATATCCCACTTAATATTATAAATCATGTAATAAAGATAATAAAATGGAAATTTACAAATAAGGATAAAATTCGTCAAGGAAATAATAAGTTGGTATAGCCTTCCATAATCTTGGTTAGAATCAGACCATAATTCAAAGTGCTTGACCAACCCTAGTTGAGGTGATTTCAATTATTAAGGAATTCTAGTTCAAGTTTTTGGGTTTAGGTATCTTGGTTCACATCAAGGGTTGAATTCCATAGCAGGACTTGGTCTGACCAAGAGGTAAAGGTTCAAGAAATCCAAAATAGAAGGATTTTAGTACAAGGTAGTCCACTCAGCAGATCAAGGAGATGTGAGTTAACTCATTTGACATTTTGAATGACTACCTAAAACCTTTCAAGTTTCTTAACCAACCCTAGTTCGATTATTACGAAGGGAAATTTGGATCCTTTCCACTAGAATATTCAGGCAACAAAATATTCCGAATCAATGGAAAGGGATATTGGATTTCAATAAAATAGTGGGAGAATAATAAGTATTAATTTATTTATTTGTCTCAGTTATATCATGATAAACCACTAATTCATTGCTCATCATAATTTGTATAAATAGTAAGAAAAAGGAAATCAAACATATCATTGTGAACTATACTCAAGAAGTATATCCTCCTCACCAACACCAATTTACAGGAATGGAAGAGGTGTTTAAGTGTCATCCTTCACTGTAAGAAAAAATTATATGTAATAGAGGAGCCTATTCTAGTTGCACGTGGAAATGGGGCCAGTGATGAGGAAATATCTATCTATATGAAACATTTGGATGATACCACATATGTCCAATGTTTCATGATATCGTCCATGTATATTAATCTCTTGAAGAAACATGAAAACATGGACGTGTATAGAATGATGTATTACATTAAGGATCTCTATCAAGAGAAGGTGAGACAGGAGAGATATGAGATCTCCAATGCTTTGTTCAAAACTATGATTGGAGAGTATGTGCCAGTTTGGCCTCATGTGTTTAAGCTTATTGGCTACATTGAACACCTGGACATCTTAGGGATTAAGTTACCAGAGGAGTTGCATACAGATCTCATCCTATCATCACTTCCCAATACCTTCTCTAGGTTTATTGTCAACTAAAACATGAGAAACAATGAGAAGAGTCTATTAGAACTTATAACCATGATTCTCCATGTAGATAATGACATGGGCATTAAAAACCCACCGTTCTTATGGTGGATAATAAAAGGAAGGACAACACAAAGGGTTCAAGGATTTGTAAATGGTCTAAATCCCCCAAGCACCATCCCTACAAGAAGTGGAAAATCCAGAGGTAGGGAATGGAATGGGATGCATTATGTTTTTCATGTGGAAAGTAAGTCCATTGGAAGAGTAAATGTACTCATAAGTGTGGCGACACTAAAGGTGAATCTGTTATTGAGTTTAATCTTTCCATTTCTACACATTGTGTATTACATACAACATGTTGGGCACACATCTGTTTTCAAATGCAGGAACCAAGTATATTTCGAAATATTTCTAGAGAGGAGGATCCTCGAGCTGCTAATGACATGAGGTTGGCTGCATTTTCCATTGGCAATTACCATCTCTCACTACCAAATGGGATGGTTTTGGTTTTACACAACTTTTATTATGTACCTAGTGTTAGCAATAACATAATTTTTGTATCATGTTTGGATATGGATGGATTTATTTTCATGTTTGTAAATAAGGGTTGTTTATTTTATAAGAACAATGTATGTTGTGGGATGGAGCATTTAAATAACGGTTTTATGTATTAAATTACTAAAATGAAGTGTCTGTAATTGATAATGAAACAAACTCACAAGACTCATACATCACCCATTTGTGGCATCATCATCTCGGTCATGTAAACAAGAAGGGATTGAAAAATCTCTACCAAGATGGTTATTTAGACTCTACTAAGATAAAACCACTGGATAGATGTCACACTTGTTTACAAAGGGAAATGATAAAGCTGCCTTTTGGTGGACAGGGTGAAAGGGCCATAAAGCTTCTATGATTGGTACACACAGATGTGTGTGGACCATTACCAGTAGAACCTAGAGGTGTATATTCTTACTTCATTCATTTTACTGATTATTTGATTAGATATGGCTATATCTAATTAATGAGGTATAAGTCAGAGTCCTTGGAAAAATTTAAGGAATTCAACAATGAAGTATATAATAAACTTGGTAAGAAGATAAAGAATCTTTGATTGGATCGAGGTGGAGAGTATCTGAACCAAGAGTTCATCAACATTTTACGGGAGTCTGAGATTCTATATCAACTCACTCCTCCTTAAACACCATAGTTGAATGGTGTTGGTGAAAGGAGGAACTGCACGTTGTTGGAAATGGTAAGGTCAATGATGAGTCATGCAAATCTTCCATTACCCTTTTGGGGGTATGCATTACAAAATGAAGAATACACATTAAACTGAGTACCAAATAAAGAGGAAAATGGAATTCCCTCCAAGTTATGGAATGGAAAGAAACCCATTTTATCACACACACGTGTATGGGAATGTGAGACTTTTGTTAAGGCCTTATCAGGAAACAAACTAGTACCCCAGGGCACAAGGTGTATCTTTATAAGATATCCTACAAAAGCAAAATGATATTAATTATACAAACCTTTAGAAAAGAAATTGATTGTTGCTAGACAGGCTGTCTTTCTTGAGAGGGAGCATATCCACAAAAAGGATAGTGGGAGAAATATTGGTTTTGGAAAAAGTGTATGCTCAATATACACAATAGTTGATTCAGTAACAAGCTCTACAGGTCCCCATGGAAGAGGTTCCAAAAACACAAGTACTCTGTAGGAGCTCAAGAGATGTAAGGGAACCATAGATATTCAATTTCCTAGTCACCAAGGATGTTGAATCATTATTGTTGGACAATGATGAACCTCTATCCCATAAGGAAGTAGTAGAGAGATCAAAAGATTATAGATGGCTAGAAGTTTTGAATTTTGAGATAGATTCCATGTATGAAAACCATGTTTCTGTTATGGTCGATGAGCCAGTTGATGTTAAGCATGTTGTATTCAAATGGGTATTCAAGAGAAATATGGACATGTAAGGTCAAGTTAGAACCAATAAACAAAGTCTAGTGGAAAAAGTATTCAGACAACGTCAAGTAATTGAATACAACAAAACTTTCTCGCGAATTTCCATGTTTAAATCCATAATAATCATACTTTCCATATCATCTTACCATGACTATGAGATTTTTCAAGTGGATGTCAAAATAGTGTTCCTTAACAAGAATATTTAGGAAGATGTCTCCAAGGCACAACCAGAAGGGTTTTTGAAACCAAGTTAAGCCAAATGGGTTTTCAAGTTGCATAAAACCATTTATGGATTAAAGCAAGAATCCATGTCATGGAACATTTGATTTGATGAATCCATAATTGAATTCAGTATCATTAAGAAATAATGTGAGCCATGTATTTATATACGTTTTAATGGGAATGAAGTTTTTATCCTAGTAGTATATGTTGATAGCATATTTCTTATTGAAAATGATGTAATAGTATTACAGTTAGTTAAGGATTAGTTGAATAAGTGTTTCTATGTAACACCCAAGACTTTTATGAGCAATATTTTGTTTTTATGATATATAAATCATCAAAGGAATCTTTCACTACACACAACACTATCTTGGCTTGCTTTACATGCAAATGTGGCCTTCCTCGATAGCTTGCGTCGTACGCAATAACCGAGTTTCACTAAACAACGATATATTATAATATTAGCCTTTATGAATAGTATTAACTGAATTTTGAATTTTATAACATTTTAATTCATCTTATACATTTTCTAGAATGAGGTATGAAAACAAAATCAGTTTTTTTCAAAAAATGCAGTTTTACCGCCTTTTGATGGCGCACCCACATTAAATCTAGTTTTTGAAAAGTTTATAAGTTCAATTTGACAAAATAAAATTCTTCTTTATAATTAAGAGATAAAAATTTACTTTGGATAAATTTTTCATATTATTCTGATAACTTTCATATTTTAATGAATAGTAAAAACACGCTATATTTTAATTAAAAACAAATTTTTTCATCGCAATACTTTCTATGGTTAAATTATAATATTGAATGTTTTTTAAGTATAAATAGAATATATTTTTACCATTTAATATAATTTATGTCATTAGCATTAATTTTTCCTTGAATTCATAGGTAAAAACATTTCAATCTTTGGCAATGTTTTAACTTTTAATACCCGTTTGCTTAACAACAGGATTAATTTTAAATTAATTACTACAACTTCTATGTTTTGAATTTTGAAAAATGGATTCCATATTTGTAATCAGTGGGTCCAAATTATTTTAATAGGTTACTTTTATTTTTTGATATTATGAATACTAACTATGGTAATTTTTATTTACTATGGTTAAAGGTAAATAGGGTATTTCAAGGTTAAAAGAATATTATAATAATTCAAAATTTCCTTGACACTTGTCCTAACCTTATTGGATGAGTATTGGACGACCATGGTCATCCTTGGGTCGATTTTGGGACCCCATTGAGCCACTTGGTAGTGACAATGACAATTTGGATTAATTAATTTAATGTAAAGTCAAAATTAACATTAACAAAAATATTTTAGTAATTAATTTTTATAAGGGGTTATATAAATTATATTTTAGACTATAAATATTCATTGTAAATATAAAAATATTTATTACATAATGATATATTTTTTTAATTTTTAGACACCAAATAAATTAAATTAATTATGACACAATAATGATGAAGTATTTACCTCATTAATAAATGATTTAAATAAATAAGATTATAATGATTAAAATATTTTCCAAAACATGTCCAATTATGATTGGATGGTTTTATTTCGACTATGAGTCATCTTATATTCATCTTTAATGATTTTTATCCCTTTTGTAACCGAAGATAAGTTTATATTAAAATAATATTTCCACACTTTCCAAAGGTTCCCCTCTCCTCCCTTATAAAAGGGCACATCCTCCATCTCTTCCTCACACAAATTTGAGCCTTCAAGCTCGGCCAACCCCTACCCATTTCACTTCCCCACTTCCTTAGAAATCTAATAGAGGTACTGGTCTTATCAGAAGACCAAATCTAGTGCCTTAAGAGAAAGTTTAAAGGAGGAACTTCAAGAAAGAGGTAATACCTTCTACCATTTTCTTCAAGTTCTATTCTTCTTCTACTCCCTCTTCTTTAGTTGTTTCATTATGAGGTAATAACATAAGTATCCCTCATATACTTATATGTTATTATAAATATGAAACAACCCTATTTCGCCTCTTATCCATCCTACGGAAAACGAAATCACCGTGCGTGCGTACGTACAGAATACCGTCTCCACGCCGTGGTGTAATCTGTTTTCCACCACCACCTTACTTGGATGGGTATACTGGTGTAAATAATAACTATATATGATTATTTTATAGTGATATTGATTCTGAAATAGTATACATACACTACAATACTATTCCACGATCATGGGAACGATATCATCGCTCGTGCGTACGTACGACCTACAGTCTCCATGATGTGATGCGACTCGTTCTATATGATCTTCATTGAATAATGATTATATAAATTCATTTAATGAATTAATATGATATATATTACACTAATACCATTATTTAAATGATGTATCTATATCATATAAAGAGAAATAATAATTTATTCGACAAAACACGCATAAGAACAAAAAGCAATAAACACCCGAATAACAAGTTGTAATGAAATATTACTAATAATAAGCTAAGAATATGACCATATATGGTATCATAACAATGAATATGATTCTTTAATAAGTCAATGACATTATTTAAATCATTATACAGGAGTTGCGGACACGTACAAAGCATATCGGACCTGAGGTAAGGGAAAATATCACAATCTCATTTTTATCCGAGATTGTTTATACTTTGGTATTTACTGGGGTGTATTTTATCATCCACATCCATTTTTCCTCAATATGTAATATTATTTCCATCCACCTAAAATTGTTTAAATCCAATTTTACCCTTCGGTGAGTTTTTAGTAAAAGATATGAAAGGAATATTTTGTCGTTTTTCGTATGAGGTACTTTTGACTTTTCCGACAAAAGTACGAGAAGAATGTTTTTTTAACATATACAACATGAATGGATTTTTAAAACATTATTTCCAAGAATCTTACTTTACAAGTTTTCAATTTTATTTTTAATCGACTTATTTTAGTTTAAAATTGTATGACATGTTAAGAAAGGAAAAATGTTTTTGATGTAGAGAGGATATTTTCCTCAAGAATGGAGTTCAAGTGTTTTATCAAAATTATTTTCCATATAAGATAATATAGGGTTCTGTTTCTATCCCTATTATTACATTGATTTGATTATGTTGTGATGGAAATATTTTTATGAATTCCTTTATCTTATATGAATTGTTTTACGATGTCATGATGTTTAAGATTCTCATTTTTATTACATGGGTTATGCTACGATGTATGGTTTATGATTTTGTGGCACACATATGAATGGTATAATTATATGATGGGTGGGACCTATATCTCCCTCCAATGCATTGGGTAAAGATTTTATATCTCATGAGATATACATGGCTGGAACGATAGGTTAAACCGGTTCAGTGAAACCGGACTGAAACGAGGAGTGAACTCGGTTGAAAAATGGACTTTGTCCACTAAGATAGTCTTGGATATGAGTCTTGACTAATAAGAAATGATTCTCTATGATTATGTGTGTATTCCACAAAGTTTCATGTTTTAAGTTATGATTATTGGAATTACATTTCACTACCATGATTTATCCCATGTTATGAAATTATGATCTCTTTTTCAGGGTAAGATTTCCAAAATGTTATGTTCTTATAAATTTGATGTGATTTATATTTCTTTTGTTTACCCTTACTGAGCATTTGAGCTCACCCTTTTGTATGTTTTCTATCCCCAGGTTAGGAAGAAGGTTATTAAGTAAGATATGCCAAAAAGGGACTATAGATATGATGAAATAAATGGGAGACAGTGTAGATGCTTTATGAACTAGTTGTTTATGTTTCCCAGTTTCTAATGACACTCTACCTATATGGTCCTTTCATGGTTTTGTTATATGTTGTAATAAGTATTATTCAATTTTGAAGTATTAACCATGTGTGTAATGTATGGGTCGTTATAGTTGGTATCAGAGGAAAGGTATAGTCAACCTTTGGAAACTAGGATGTTAAAGCCTTAGTAAGAAACATAAAGATATGTCTAAGCATAGAACACAATCTTAGTGTTTTAGAAATGGCCATGAACCACCTATGATAAGACCTTATGTGTGAAATTTTATTCTTGATTATGTGGTTTTCCTATTATAATTAGTGTTGCTCACATTATTCTTCTTGGTTTTGGTCAACGGCTAGAACCCGAAGAAACCGTGTTAATGTGGAATGCGAAGGGCAATGCAATGATTGTACCCCTGTGCAACCAAACGCTATGGGAGCTGGAATACAAAATCTTGTAGCCATGCTCACACAACTTTCTCAATCTATGAACCATGCTGGACTTCCAAATGAGCAAAGTAAGGAGCAACATTCTGTCGAATCCTTCATGAGCCAGCATCCACCTTCATTAAGCGGGTCTTCTGATCCATTAGTGGATGAACAATGGATCAGTACCACTGAAAAGATATTTTCAGTTCTTCAATGTTCTGAACATGATAAAGTCATCATAGCAGTGTATCGTTTGGAAGGTGATGCTGATCAATGGTGGAATATTATTAAGAATACGAGGCAAAGGGATGAAATTGAGTCCATGGAATGGGATGAGTTCAAGAACTTATTTTTCAATAAGTATTTCCCTCGTATTCTTTGAACAAATATAGAGAATGAGTTTCTTAAACTAAAGAAAAAGGATGATGAATCTGTTGGTACCTACGAAGCAAATTTTACAAGACTTGCAAGGTACGCTTCCGTAATTATTATCTAACCTAAGAGTAAGATCGATCGATTCTTTAGTGTCTTAAAACCAAGTCTTCGAAGGGCGTTAGCCATAAGGGACTTCAATAGCTACGAGGAAATTGTTCGGTGTGCTCTCAAGGTTGAGATGGAGATTGGTGTAACCCATCAGTCTCATGGGTTTGATAAGAAGAGGAAAATGGAATTCAAAGGAAAATATAAAGACCACACTGAAAAGAAGATGAGTTTTCCCTTATGCTCAAAGTGTGTAAAGAAACATGGAGGAAATTGTCTTAAGGGGACAAGCAAATGTTATTAGTGTGGAAAAGAAGGTCATCGGGAAATTTAATTTCGAAATAATCTGAAGAAGATGTCTAATGATGCAAACAAAAGAAGGGATACATAGAATGAACCTACTACACTTCAATGTTTCAAGTGCAAAGAGATGGGGCATTACGCCAATAAATGCCCAAATCCAAGGGTTGATGATGATGATCGACGTCAACAAACTCTTAAGTCCAAAGAAAAAGGAAAGTCACATGCAATTACTATCAGCGATGTTGAGTAGGACAAAGAAGTGGTGAGAGGTACACTTACCGTCCACTCTAAAGTAGAAAATGTTTTATTTGATTCTAGATCCACCCACTCTTTTATTTATGAAGAATTTTCTAAGGGTATCACCGTATTACCACAACAATTAGATGTTGAGTTGGCTATGACAACTCATAATGGCACAACGGTCGCATAAAAAGTTTATAATTCTTCTCCGATTGAAGTTTGTGGGAAAGTGATTCCTTTAAATCTTGTGATCCTTCCTATAGTGGAATTTGATGTGATTCTTGGTATGGATTGGCTTTCTTTATATGGATCTCATATCAATTGCCAAAGAAGGGAAGTCACATTTCATATTCCAGATCAATCTATGATCGTCTATCGATGCAAGGACGAACATAACCTTCCAGTGGAAATTTATTCCATCTTATGGGTCTTGATCCCACTAAATGAAGGTTATTTATCTCAAAGGGTTGGTGAGAAACTCATGATTAAGAATACGCCCATTGTACGAGAGTTTGACGATGTCTTTCCGGAGTAATTGCCAGGTCTTCCACCAAATCGTGAAGTTGAGTTTTCAATAGAACTCGTACCGGGTGCTTTGCCTATTTCAAAGACACCTTATTGAATGGCCCCAATTGAGTTGTAGGAATTGAAGAAGAAATTCCAAGAGAATCTTGATAAAGGATTCATACGCCCTAGTGCATCACCTTGGGGAGCACATGTTCTGTTTGTTAAGAAGAAAGATGGATCAATGAGACTCTGCATTGATTATCGAGAACTTAACAAGATCACTATCAAGAACAAATACCCTCTCCCATGCATTGATAACCTATTTGACCAACTACGCGGAGCTCAATACTTTTCCAAGATTTACCTTCATTCAAGGTATCATCAATTAAGGTTCAAAAGGGAGGATATACCAATGATGGCTTTCCGTACAAGGTATGGACACTATGAATTTATAGTGATCCCATTTGGTCTTACTAATGCCCCTGCTATCTTCACGGATCTGATGAATAGAGTCTTTAGAGACTATCTTGATCATTTTGTGGTAGTCTTTATAGATGATATTCTTGTCTATTCAAAGAGAAAGGAAGAACATGAAGATCACATGAGAATTGTATTAAAGACCCTAAGAAAGGAGAAGCTTTATTCCAAATTTACCAAGTGTGAATTTTGGCTTCAAAAAGTTTCATTTTTGGGTCACCTAATCTCAAAAGAGGGAATATCTGTGGATCCAGCAAAAATAGAGGTTATCAAAAGATGGTCGAGACCAACAATAGTAACTGAGATCCAAAGTTCTCTTGGTTTGGATGGATATTACTGACATTTTGTGAAATATTTTTCAAGGTTATCTAACCCACTCACCATGTTAACTCGTAAAGGAGTTATGTTTGTTTGGACG
The DNA here is from genome assembly GCA_963277665.1 of Viscum album. Taxonomy (NCBI): domain Eukaryota; kingdom Viridiplantae; phylum Streptophyta; class Magnoliopsida; order Santalales; family Viscaceae; genus Viscum; species Viscum album. The sequence continues at coordinate 1,474,086,636 of OY728166.1, forward strand.
AAGTAATTTGAAGAAAATTTCAAAGAGCTAAAAAGAAGGTTAGCCACTGCACCTGTGCTCACACTACCTTGCAGTGGAGAAAGGTTTGTGATCTACAGCGATGCATCCAAGAAGGGACTGGGATGTGTTCTCATGAAAAATGATATGGTGATAGCTTATGCCTCACGACAGTTGAAAATCCATGAGAAAAATTACCCAAATCATGATTTGGAGTTAGATGTGGTAATCTTTTCATTAAAGATTTGGAGGCATTATCTTTATGGAGAAAAGTGTGATATTTATACTGATCATAAAAGTTTAAAGTATATTTTCACACAAAAGGAGCTGAAATTGCGCCAAAGAAGATGGTTGGAACTGATTAAGGATTACGACTGCTCAATTAATTACCACCCTGGGAAAGCAAACAAGGTGGCAGATGCATTAAGTCGACAAGACCATGCTAGCTTATCCATGAGGAGGATCACAAAAGATCCAATATTTATGGATTTACAAAGGATGGATCTTGGAATTATAATGAAAGGGGAAAAATTTTATCTTTCTCAAATGAATGTTCAACCATCTATACATGTGAAGATTAAAGAGGCGCAGAAAGAAGATGTTGAGTTACAAAAGAAGGTGAGAAATGTTCCTAAATTCAACCTTGATTGTGATGGGATAATAAAGTTCAGGAATCGGGTTTGTGTTCCTCCCATACCCGAATTAAAGAAGGAGCTGCTGGATGAGGCTCATAGTTCTTCATTCTCTATTTATCCTGGAAGCACGAAGATGTATATGGACCTAAAATAGTACTTTTGGTGGGTGGCATAAAAGGAGATGTTGCTGAATATGTCTCTCGATGCTTGGTTTGTCAGCAAGTTAAAGCTGAGATATAGAAGTCTAAGGGGATGTTACAACCATTACCCATACCTGAATGGAAATGGGAAAACATCACTATGGACTTTGTCACTGGACTTCCTAAAACATCCAAAAGCAATAATGCTATCTGGGTCATAGTTGATCGTCTTACAAGGTCTGCACACTTCATTTCTATTAGAGAGGATATATCTCTAGATCAGCTTTCCAGGATATATGTAAAGGAAGTGGTAAGATTTCATGGAGTACCACTTTATATTATATCTGATCGGGATCTGAGGTTTACCTCAAAGTTCTGGCGAAGTCTTCAGCATACTCTAGATACAGAGTTGAGTTTCAGCACTGCTTATCATCCTCAGACAGACGGTCAGTCTGGGAGGACAATTCAAACTCTAGAAGATATGTTGAGAGCTTTCTCTATGGATTTCAAAGGTGATTGGGATCAACACCTACCTTTGGTGGAATTTTCATATAATAATAGCTTTCAATGTTTTATTTAGATTGCTCCTTATGAAGCTCTCTATGGAAAGAAATGCATGACTCCAACTTGCTGGGATGAAGATGGGGAAAGAAAGCTATTAGGACCTGATCTTGTTGATGAGATGGTAGAAAAGGTCAGATCTATTCAACAACACATAAGAGCAGCTCAGAGTCAACAAAAAAGTTATGCCGACAACCGAAGAAAAGACCTAGATTTTGAAGTGGGTGATAAAGTGTTCTAACGAATATCTCCTTGGAAAAGAGTAATGGGATTTGGAAAGAAGGGAAAGTTGAGCCCTAGATATATCGGTCCTTTTGAAATTCTGGATCATGTTGGGAAGGTAGCTTACCGATTGGCGCTTCCACCGAATCTCTCTCAAGTTCACAATGTGTTCCATGTATCTCTCCTGAGAAAGTACATACCTGATCCTTCACATGTACTCAACTCAGATGTTGTACTGCTGGAACAAGATCTTTCTTATGAAGAACAACCGATAGAGATTCTGGATCGTAGCGAAAAAGTCCTACGGAACAAGACCACTCGCTTGGTGAAATTTTTATGGAGGAACCACCAATTAAAAGAAGCTACATGGGAACTTCAGGGTATGATGAGGGAGAGGTCTCCTCATCTGTTTGTTATGAAGTGATGAATTTCGAGGGCGAAATTCATTTTAAGGGGGGTAGAATGTAACACCCGAGACTTTTATGAGAAATATTTTGTTTTTATGATATATAAATCATCAAAGGAATCTTTCACTACACACAACACTAGCTTGACTTGCTTTACACGCAACCGCGACCTTCCTCGATAGCTTACGTCGTACGCAATAACCTAGTTTCACTAAACAACGATATATTATAATATTAGCCGTTATGAATAGTATTAACTGAATTTTGAATTTTATAACATTTTAATTCATCTTATACATTTTCTAGAATGAGGAATGAAAACAAAATCAGTTTTTTTCAAAAAAATATAGCTTTACCGCCTTTTGATGGCACACCCACGTTAAATCTAGTTTTTGACATGTTTATAAGTTCAATTTGAAAAAATAAAATACTTCTTTAGAATCAAGATTTAAAATTTTACTTTGGATAAATTTTTCATATTATTCTGATAACTTTCATATTTTAATGAATAGTAAAAACACTCTATATTTTAATTAAAAACAAATTTTTTCATCGCAATACTTTATATGGTTAAATTATAATATTGAATGTTTTTAAAGTATAAATATAATATATTTTTTCCATTTAATATAATTTATCTCAGTAACATTAATTTTACATTGAATTCATAGGTAAAAACATTTCAATCTTTGGCAATGTTTTAACTTTTAAAACCAGTTTTCTTAACAACGGGATTAATTTTAAATTAATTACTGCAACTTCTGTGTTTTGAATTTTGAAAAATTGATTCCATATTTGGAATCAGTGGGTCCAAATTATGTTAATAGGTTACTTTTATTTTTTTTGATATTATGAATAGTAACTACGGTAATTTTAATTTACTACGGTTAAAGGTAAATAGGGTAATTCAAGGTTAAAAGAATATTATGATAATTCAAAATTTCCTTGACACTTGTCCTAACCTTATTGTATGAGTAGTGACCGACCATGGGCATCCTTAAGTCGATTTTGGGACCACATTGAGCCACTTGGTAGTGACAATGACAATTTGGATTAGTTAATTTAATGTAAAGACAAAATTGACATTAACAAATATATTTTAGTAATTAATTTTTATAAGGGGTTATATAAATTATATTTTCGACTATAAATATTTATTGGAAAGATAAAAATATTTCCTACATAATGATATTTTTTTTAATTTTTATACATCAAAGAAATTAAAGTATTTATGACACAATAATGATGAAGTATTTACCTCATTAATAAATGATTTAAATAAATAAGATTATAATGATTAAAATATTTTCCAAAACATTTCCAATTCTGATTGAATGATTTTATTTCGACTATGAGTCATCTTATCTTCATCTTTAATGATTTTTGGACCTTTTGAAACCGAAGATAAGTTTATAATAAAATAATATTTCCACACATTCCAATGGGGCCCCTCTCCTCCCTTATAAAAGGGAACCTCCTCCATATCTTCCTCACACCAATTTTAGCCTTCAATCTCAGACCAACCCTGCCCATTTTACTTCCCCACTTCCATAGAAACCTACTATAGGTACTGGTCTTATCAAAAGACCAACTCTAGTGCCTTAAGAGAATTTTTAAAGGAGGCACTTCGAGAAAGAGGTAATACCTTCTACCATTTTCTTCAAGTTCCATTATTCCTCTACTCCATCTTCTTTAGTTTTTTCATTATGAGGTAATAACATCAGTATCCCTCATATACTGATATGTTATTATAAATATTAAACAACCCTATTTCACCTCTTATCCATCCTACGGAAAATGAAATCACCGCGCATGCGTACATATGGAATACCGTCTCCACACCGTGGTGTAATCTGTTTTCCACCACCACCTTACTTGGATGGGTATAATGGTGTAAAGAATAACTATATATGATTATTGTAAATTTATATTGATTCTGAAATAGTATACATACACTTCAATACAATTTCACGATCATGGGAATGATATCATCGCTTGTGCGTACGTACGGCCTACCGTCTCCACGATGTGATGCGACTCGTTCTATATGATCATCATTGAATAATGATTATATAAATGAATTGAATGAATTAATATGATATATATTAAAATAATACCATTCTGTATATGATGTATCTATATCCTATAAAGAGTAATAATAATTTATTCGACAAAACACGCATATGAACAAAAAGTAATAAACACCCGAATAACAAGTAGTAATGAAATATTACTAATAAGAAGCTAATAATATGACCATATATTGTATCATAACAATGAATATGATTATTTAATAAGTCAATGACATTATTTAAATCATTATACATGAGTTTCGGACACGTACAAAGCATATCAGACCTGAGGTAAGGGAAAATATCACAATCTCATTTTTATCCGAGATTTTTTATACTTTGGTATTTACTAGGGTGTATTTTATCATCCACATCCATGTTTCCTCAATATGTAATATTATTTACATCCACCTACAATTGTTTAAATCCAATTTTACCCTTTTGTGAGTTTTTAGTAAAAGATATGAAAGGGATATTTTGTCGTTTTTCGTACGAGGTACTTTTTGTCTTTTCCGACAAAAGTACGAGAAGAATGTTTTTTTTAACTTATACTGCATGAATGGATTTTTAAAACATTATTTCCAAGAAGCATCCTTTACAAGTTTTCAAGATTATTTTTAATCAACTTATTTTAGTTTAAAATTGTATGACATGTTAAGAAAGGAAAAAAATTTGAAGTAGAAAGGATATTTTCCTCAAGAATGGAGTTCAAGTGTTTTATCAAAATTATTTTCCATCTAAGATAATATAGGGTTCTTTTTCTATCCCTATTATTACATTGATTTGATTATGTTGTGATGGAAATATTTTTAAGAATTCCTTCATCTTATATGAATTGTTTAATGATTTCATGATGTTTAAGATTCCCATTTTTATTACATGGGTTATGCTATGATGTATGGTTTATGATTTTGTGGTACACATAAGAATGGTATAATTATAAGATGGGTGGGGCCTATATCTACCTCCAATGAATTGGGTAAAGATTTTATATCTCATGAGATAGACATGGCTGGAACGGCAGGTTAAAACGGTTCAGTGAAACAGGACTGAAACAAGGAGTGAACTCGGTTCAGAAATGGACTTTGTCCACTAAGATAGTCTTGGCTATGAGTCTTGACTAATAAGAAATGATTCTCTATGATTATGTGTGTATTCCAAAAAGTTTCATGTTTTATGTTATGATTATTGGGATTACATTTCACTACCATGATTTATCCCATGCTATGAAATTATGATCTCTTTTGTAGGGTAAGATTTCCAAAATGTTATGTTCTTATAAATTTGATGTGATTGATATTTCTTTTGTTTACCCTTACTGAGCATTTGAGCTCACCCTTTTGTATGTTTTCTTTCCCCAGGTCAGGAAGAAGGTTATTAAGTAAGATATGCCAAAAAGGGACTATAGATATGATGAAGTAAATGGGAGACAGTGTAGATACTTTATGAACCATTTGTTTATGTTTCCTAGTTTCTAAAGACAGTATACCTATACGGTCCTTTCATGGTTTTGTTATATGTTGTAATAAGTATGCTTCAATTTTGAAGTATTAACCATGTGTTTAATGTATGGGTCGTTATATTCTATATGAATAAATTAGGTGAAAAAACCTACATTCTAGGGATCAAGATCATTCATGATAGATCCAAGAGGCCGCTTGGACTAAGTTAGGGTACATACATTTACCGAATACTAAAGAGATTTTGTATGAAATAGTCCAAGAGGGGATTGGTTCCAGTGTCACACAACCTATATCTTTTTAATAAAATGTGTCCTCATACACAATATGAGAAATATAGGATGAGTAAGATCCCATAATATTTGGCTATTTGATCCATCATGTATTCCATGTTATGTATCAGGATTAATGTTGCCTATAAACTGAGCATGGTAGGAAGATATCAAGAATATCCTGGAGAACAACATTGGAATACGATTAAGATTATAATTAAGTATATGATAAGAACTAAGGATATGTTCCTAGTGTATGGAGGAGATGAAAAGCTTTTCATCAGACGGTATGCTGATTCTAGTTTTTAGATAGATCAGAATGATTTGAAGTCACAACCAGGATATGTTTTCTATCTCAATGGATGAGTTGTGAGCTAGAAGAGTTCAAAGCATCCAGTTGTCGCCGATTCTACAATGGATTCTGAATATATAGCATCTTCTAATGTATCCAAGTAAGCCATCTTAATTTATATCATTTTCTAGGATCATTATTTGGTGTCTAGTAGTAGAGACCCTTTCATATTGTATTGTTATAATAATACAGCAGTGGCTCTTGCAAAAGAACCAAGGTCACATCAATAGACAAAGCACATTATCTAGAAGTATCACCTTTTAAGGAATTTTTATCAAAAGGGTGAATTTTTAGTGATCAGAGTTTCCACATAAGTGAATATAGAGGACCCCATGAATAAAGGCCTATCTTAGCAGAAGCATGAATATCATGTGAGAGCTAGCGGGTTAAAGGTTGTTAGTAGTTGGTTATAGTCTAAGTGGGAGTCTATTGGAGTTGGTGGCATAGAACCTACTACTTTTAACAATATGATAAACATTAATTCATTGTTTTGAATATTAATAAATACCTTATCACATCTTGATTTTTCTTCTGTGTGACAGTGCATGTGATAATGTCCTATGGATAGTTGTTTCCCTAAAGGGTCATAGTGGATCCTAACTATGATGAGAACCTGAAAGTTCCATAACACTATTCTTGAATATATGTTCTATGGATGGATGATGTTATTTTAGGGACACAAATAATATAGGCCATTAGGGTTGAGGACGCATAAAACTTTTAGGCACCTTATCAGGGTGTGCACCCTTGGTAATATCTAGGAGGATATTATGAGAATGAGACCTGCTAGTAGGAAATCCACATTTCATAGTTTTATTGGATGTTCTTATCTGCAGAAGTGTGTATTGGTCCTTTGAATTTAAGATTATTATTAATGGGTATTACAACTCTCACACTTAGATGTATTGATGAAAACTGCGAAGACACACTATTTGCAGTGATGTATGGTATGTTGGGTGCGTCACGAGTAATACTACATTAATAGATAATGTGAGAAAGTATTTTTCCCTTCTATTCCATTAAATATGTTGATATCTCAGGACCTTTTATAGAATTGATATAGCCAAAATAAATCCATTTCCATTGCGAGGAATGGTAAAGTTCAATTTTGGGTGGTCAAATAAAGAGTAATCAAGAAGATGGGTTTATGACACTTCCATGCAACCTGCTTGATTTGAGATATCGAGACAAAGGGATTATATTACATGTTAGGCGTTAATAGGAGGTGACATGTCATTGTGGCATTAACTTATTTTTCTATGGGTGCCTTGGTGTGTTTCTAGATGCTAACATTAGACTTTAGTCATGCTCTACCTAATGCCACTGATATAGAGGCCTAGAGGGTCACACACTATGTTTATCCAAGTATATCAGTTAAATATTCATTTAACGGGTTGGATAAGGATTATTCTTGATTGTGGTTTAATAATTATTCATGGATGCCTGATCCCATTTATTTCGACACTAGTTATTCAAGAGAATATATTATGGGAGAAATAATATATTTATTAGTGAATAATGAAATGATATTTATTTATGAAATAAATATTCATTATTCAAGGTCTAATAAATGTGGTGGAGGAAATAAATAAAATGTAAAATCAAAAGTACATGTTGTGTATATTAATATACATGATGTGTATTTTTTTCTATGGATTTGTGAGAAATAATATTTTTTATTTTATTAAATAATATTAGGTGTAATTTTTTGGCCGCATGTCAAGAGATAATAATTTTCAAATACTATTATTAGACATGGGGTCTTACTAAGAATTAAATGAAATGAATAAATTCCTTTTGGTAATTAATTCTTTTTATTATTCTAAGTAATATAAATCCCAATTACATTATTTTCATTAGATCTATCCAATCTCTGTTGTTGTTCACAATGGATCTGGCTAAATCTCTCAAGCCAAGAGATAACCCCTTTCCTCTATGAACGCTCTCAAGTTATGAGAGAGATCATCCTCCACTGGATCAAGGAGAGTGATTTGGAAGTAGTTCTCAATGCGATTGAAGGTGGAATTCTCAAGTGAAGGCTCTTCCATGCTAGCACCCAGAGATCCCTTCAGAGACGTCCAGAGATATGTGGAGGATGTGTGGATCACCTCTAGATAATGCCTACACTTGGATTCTATGACTCAACGACGGGTCACATTGGATTGTGACCAGAAGCATCAATAGAGAGATAATTCCATCAAGGTAATTATTGTCTTTTAGTTAAATTAATTATATCCAATATATGATGATCCTCTCTATGGTTTTGATACTTCCCTCTTTCCTTTTCATTCTTCATTCTACTCTGAAGATATTGCATTTTATCATCGCGACAGATCTCAAATTGATCCTTGTTAACAGTAAAATTAAAGTTGTATACACTCATCCACACGCTTCCTCTGTGCTTGGAACCTATATAAATAACCAATTATGATGTGTTTGGTCTGGGTATCTAATATTACACAGGTTGAAACATTGGATGGTTGTGATTAAATGGATTCCAATTTTAATTTATAAATCATGTGCCTCTATAAATTATGTATGGTGATCAATAAAATAAAATCATTTTATATGGAATATTACATCCAAATATCAGTTGTAAAGGTATAGTTGTAGTTATACGAGGAGCCAATTTTAACATATAAATCATAAGACTTTATAACTAGATAAAGGTAACTCATCTGACTAGATCATGATATATGTATACATATGAAATTATGAATCTCTGAAAAAGTGTAAGGAAATGTTTTTCATTAAATAGAAATTCCAATTAAAACATAAATATAATTTTCCAAAATAAATATTAATTGGAACTCCATATAATGGGACCTCTATTATAAGATATCATACCTTTACCTAGACTTGACCGTAGTTGTGGGAAGAGGGAGTGTCTCTTGTGATCCCTGTTGTTTTTAAATGTCACATAGACCTAGATTTAGGTGCAGACAGTGGGGTGTGACTCTTGTGATGGAAGGATTGTACCTCTCATATTCCTTTATCTTCATGATCTATTCCATTATCAAATATTTTTATGAAAAATGTGTTTGGAATTGTAGAAATACATTTTTATGATGGCCTCAGTTCATGTTCCATGAGGGTGGTCAAGACCGTGTTCCAAAAGTGGTGGTACCTAACCAACTATAAGTGACAAATGTGGCACATCCCATTATTAATGGTGTGGAAATCTACATCCAACTTCAAGAGGGTTTCCTATAGTTAGTACAGTCCATGCAGGAAGCTCCACGACCTACATATACTATGTTAGAGCTAACATATTAGTTCTAGAAGTATCCCCCCCTAAATGTTCAAGAAAATGATGTCCTTAGGCTGATGATTCATATCTAATGTCCATGTTAGATATATTTTATGACATAGAGACACCTCCATAATAGAGTTTGATTATTTCAACCGACATGAATAATGGGTATACCAAGAGATCATGGGATGTTTTAACCTAGGCTGATCAGCCCCAGGATATGGATTGGAGGGATTTAAAATCTAGATTCTATGATTATTAATTTCCTGAGACATTGAGGGAAGATTGATTTGGATAGTTTATACACATAGTGCAGGGAACTTTATCTGTTATAGACTACTCCACTCATTTTATAGATCTATAGTGTTTTTTTTCTACTCTCCTTGGTGATGAGATATCTAGAGATAAGTGATTTGAGGATGGTATTAAGTATTCCATTCAATCATAGGTGATGAATATTTTTCTGATGACATTTTATGAGATAGTCAAATAGGACCTCATCATCAAGTGAAATATGGTGGAAGTTGAAGGTGTTGGCTAGAGTGGTTTTGTATCCAAATAGGGAAGCAGTTCATCTAACAGTAGGAAGAATCATCGAGAGGTTTTTAGGGAAATGGAAGCCAAAGTATTTTCATCAATAGTCGCGTGGTCTTCCACATGTGTGCGAGGTCTGGACATATGAAGACCTAGTGCATCAGAGACCCATTTGAGTGTTAAGCTTGTGACCAAATGGTGAATCTTAATTGTTTCTACATAACATTTCCTCTCGTATCCAATGAAAGAGGATCTACATTGACTTTAGGTTATGGAGAAATATTGGAAACACCAACTCAACAATGGATCTAGACTAATACTGGATGATCGAACTATGAAGATGGATGAGGCCATGGAATTTAGGTTTCTGATGTATAGCACCAGAAGATCATACCTACTCAGGGTAGTCCAGTTATATCTTAGGTCCATGGATTAGGATATATATATATAGTACAATCATTACCCAAGGAGAATATTGTCAGTCAATCTATAGTTTGAGGTATGTCTTTAGTAGCCTTGACTTTATTATCTACTTTATTTGAGACAGGCGCTTCCCACTCTTTTATATCAATGGTTATCATTGAGAATCAGGGTCTTGGAATTGATTATTTCTATGGATTGAGGACTCTTGACACTCCACTGGGGATCCGATTAGAAAGTGAGTACTTATGAAAGGATTTCCCCAACGAGATAGGAAGTTATCATTTCTTATGGAGTCTTTTCAATCTTGAGATAGAAGACTTTGACATCATTCTTCAGAAGGACAAATTGGTACCATATTGTTCCCACATAGATTATTATCAGAAGAGGGTTTCCTTTACATCACTGTAGGGTGGTGACTATATTTGTAAGGGATAATAGGATTTCTAAAGAAGTCGAGATAGACCTGAGCATCATGGGATATGTAGAGTAACAGTCCGTATACCTTTCCTTTTTCTAGAATATCAAGGATTACATTATAAAACATTCCCTCCAGTGGTGGGTCATTTTAGGGATTTCTTCCCTGATAACTTTTATAGACTACCTACGAAGAGAGAGGTAGAGTTCAATATATATTTTACTCCAAGAGAATCATCGGTATATTTTCCTCTATATAGGATAGATCCTACTAAGATTCAGGAACTAAATAGATAGTTAGATGACCCGTAAGACAAAGGTTTTATAAGACTTAGTACTTCACCTTGGGTTTCACACATGATTTTCGACAAGAAGGTGGATAGAAATCTAAGTCTATGCATGGATTACCAGAAGTTAAACTATCTTACCATTAAGAATTAGTATCCCTTACCTTGCATAGATAATCTCTTCAACTAGATTTAAGGAGACAAGGTATTCTTAGGGATTGATTTTATATCAATATTCCGTAAAGATTGATTTAGACCCTAAGATACACCATAAACAACATTCTAGGGTAGATATGTATTGTATGAGTATTTGGTAATGTTGTTCAGTCTAATGAACATGCCTAAGGCCATCATGGATCTAACAAATCAGGTTTTCCATGCATACTAAGACTCTTTTAGTAGTTTATATGGATGATATATTGGTGCATTTGTGGACTCAGTACGATAATGACAAACATCTTGGAATCATATTGAGTACACTGAGGGAGAAGAGGTTTTTTCCAAGACAAGAAAATTCCAAGTCTAGATTGAGAAATTTTACTTCTTGTGTCTCATTATCTCAGATGTAGAATTATTTTTGGACCTAGAGAATGTGAGAGTTATGGTTTCCAGAGAGTATCCCAATAATATCATTGACATACAATGTTTCTTAGTTCTAGTTGTATACTATGTGTTTTATTCATAATTCTCACACCTTGTAGCACCTCCTATGGGATTTATGAAGAACAGAATCAAGTTTATGTGGTCGGAAGCTTATGTAAGATCCTTTTAGGATTTTAAAGGAAGGATTACCTCAGCGTCGATCTTGATTTAACCTAGGACTGGTAGAGGATGTATGGTCTATTATGACATATCAAAAACCAAGATCAGATCTATTTTGAAGCAAGGGGATCAATTCATGGCATAAGGTCCTTGGTAGTTGAGGCCTCATGAGAACAAATAACTGACACATGATCCCAATCTTGTGGTTATTGTTCATGCCATGCACTTTTGAAGGAATTATCTATTGGGAGAGAAGTTTGTAGTATACATAGTCAATTAAATTATCAAATAAATTTCCATTCAGTGTGATTTTAGCCTGATATAGAGAATATGGTATTAATACCTTTATTATTTCAATAATAAACTTGTTTATACACCTGATAAAGGCAATTCAATGGTCAATAATCTGAGATGGAAAACTCGGATGCTAGTGGTTCAGGAGGCTAGTAGTGAATTAAAGTTGATTGAAATAATTTCTAAGATATTTATATAGATTCATGAGAATCATAAGAAGCATGTAATCCTATCTCTATTGGTGAATTCTTCTCTTTTGGATTGAGTGAATATGAGACCGCACTCTGATCCTCATGGCTTGATCTTATGGGAGACTGTATCAGCTGTGGATCCACCTACTAGTTGGATCACTGATGAGGTAGAGATATTTCATATTAATGGATGTTTCAAGGTTCATGTTGATTTTTAGAGGAATTTATGTCACAATATCATTCCTCTAAGGGGGTAGTATATTCTAGGATCACTAATATGTATAGTGATTTACACTGTCAGTATGGTTGGCTCGGGATGAAAAAGGATATAGTAGTTTTTATCATGAAGTGTCCCACCTATCAGCAGGTGAAGGTGGAACACCAGTGGCCTACTAGTATTTTACTTCTATTACCCATTATATAGTGGAAATGGAAAAAATCAATATGGATTTCATGATGGAACTTCCAAATCCACCTCAATTCTATGATAGAGTATGGGTTATTTTGGAAAGGTTACTGAAGATCATCCATTTCATGCCAATTTGGGAGAACATCTCATTAGATGATATTAGTAGGATATATGTCTGAGAGATTATATTCCTTCATGGTGTTTTGTGTACCATTGTATCATATAGGGATGCTCGATTCCAACCTAGGTTATAGAAGGGGTTTTAAAAGGAACTGCATTCACAGATACATCTAAGTATAGCATACCTCCCTTAGATTGGCGGCCAGTCTGAGTGTACAATTTACGTATTAGATAACGTTCTTAGGGAATTAATCCTTCATTTTGGTGGTTCTAATGAAAAATATTTACCACTTTCAGAGTTTTATTATAAAAATATATTCCAAATGATTATACATTGACTCCTTATGAGGCCCTATATGGCAGGCCATGACAATCACCTCTATGTGGGTTAGAGGTAAGGGAGAAAATAATAATGGGGCAGTATCTCATTTAGGATACCTTAGAGTATGTATAGTTAATTAAGAAGATAATTGAAAAAAACCAGACTAGGAAGAATTATTATGTTGTTCTTCACCACTTTCGTATGGATTTTGAGGTCTGAGATCAAGTCTTCTTAAATATTTCACCAAGATTTATTCATTGATGAATCCCGGGATAGGGTAATCTACCACTGGGATCCTTCGGGCCTTTTGAGGTTTTAGAGACGGTCAAACCAATGTCTTATCATAAATCCCTCTCTTAGAGCTATGGGTATATGCGTGAATATTTTTACATTTATTAGTGATATTATTATCATTTATACCCATCTCTTATGCTTCAACCTAATGAGGTTGAGTTGGATGTTGATTATTCTTTTGAGAAGTATTTTATTTGTATTATTTACTGGAGCATTAGGGATCTCTGAGAAAGTTTGATTCCTATATAATGGGTTTTATTTTAGCACAGTTTTGTACAATATTATACCTAGGAATGATAGTTCAATATGAATTCTTTGTGTCCAGAGTTATAGCCAAATGATGATCAACCACCCTTAAGACAACTTGGAGACATGTTGTTTTAAATAGGGGAGGTTGTGAGATCTAATTTCTTATGTGAGGTATGGATCCTTGATTTTCATTATAAATATATTTATTTATCATTTTAATAGTCCCTAATGGAATAAGTAAGGGTTTGGGGGCATCTGGGGCTTGTTTGAATCTTAGATCTCTGATTTTTGGAGAAATAAACTAAGGCGCATGGTTAGCATTTGGTAAGTACTAACTATGGGGATAAACCATGTAGTACAAAGAGGAGGATCATGTTTTGTATAAAAATTAATGGTAGGATAAATTTCCATGAAAAATATTCAATTTATATCAGGTTTACTTATAATAGTTGGTGCATTTTTTTTTCAAACCATGCGGCTAACTGTGTGAGGGGTGGAGGCCTTGGATAGCGAGCACACAAAAACTATGCATGGTTTATCCAAATATGTGCGTAATAATGCTAAGGGGTGTCCCACATAGACAATGGTAGCAAAAATATGGAACATGGTTTATCCTACCATGCTACCAAACCATGAACCCTTTAAAAATTTGGGAATTTATGTTTTTTCCCTCAAGTGTTTAACCCTTTAAACCATCATCTCCCTCCTTCACTTCCAAAAACTTCCCACTATTAGTGATCTCCCTTTCCCCAACACATTTTATTTCATATATCTCCCTCATATGATACTATAATCTACTTTAATTTATCTCATTTTACATCCAATGGTAATTCTATTATTCATCTTAATTATTTTCTCATTTTCACTCTCTATCTTTGGTGTTATCTTCATGAGAGCTAATATGCCATATTTTCAAGATGTATAACTATTTATCTAATTTCTCCAATTCTAGAAAATATTACAGGCCAATAGTGGATGATGATTCTACTACAGATATATAGTATATAGTTCCATACGTTTTTGTAAATGTTTTGATTTCTATAAAATGTGTTGTTTTGACACCCACTGGACTTTCCATGTTTCACCTATTAAATGGGGTTTCCCTTTAATAAATTGTGTAACCTAAATTGAGATACTCTTATTGATCCTTGAGATTGTCAGAGGTTCAAGATGTTAACTAGAATAACCCCTTTGGCGTGTTTATCAAATTACCTTAAAAGTTTATAGATATTTATGAATTAATCACCTCATAAGTGGGTTTGGTATTTTCTTTTAAAATGAATTGGTTAAATGAAAATAAATGAACATGAATTGTAATGTAATTTCACTCGAACATTATTAACCATGAATTATTTAGATGAAAAAAATGGGATTAAATGAAATATTAAATGGTATAAATGTATTACATTGTCCTTGATAAATGATTAATTTTACTCATGACTAAATGAGATTAAATAAAAGGTGAAATGGATTATAATTAACTTGGATATTATTATGACCATTATATACTATTATAGGAAGTCCTACCTTGGAAAATTCTTGGATTTCCCACCTTGGTTTTCCTTGAATACCTATAGGATTCCACCTGATTCATGGATGCATTTTCCAAGAGTTAACACCCCTCTTTGACTCGATCCTTGTCTTTCATTGATGAACACATGAACATGGCTCTATGGACTTAGTTTTTTATTCTCTTCATATTTAATATTCCTTGCATTATCACCTTGGATTCAGTTTGATGTATTAGGATTGGGAAAACCATAGAAACTGGACCCTTAGTATCATTGTCCTCCTCTCCCTCTCTCATTAGGGATTCCCCTTAGTGGTGATTTGGAGGGGGGGGGGGGGTAGTTATCCAGTGCCTTCCCCATCACCTTCCCCATTTCCTCTTATATCCTCCACTCTTTATCCCCTTCTATATTCCTTCCCTAAGTTTCTTATTCACTCCAATTTCTACTTCTCAATGGTGCTCCATTTCAGTTTTTTTAATGGGATGATTTCTGGAGATGATCTTGGGCTGCTCAAAATTTTTGTCTACATCAATTCTGAGGTAATGTTTTTCAGTTTTACAGTTCCATAGGGAGGTATTGGTGGTATCATGGAAGGATATTTTTTGTTGCTTCCATTGTTTACTCAAACCTTCCTCTAACCTCTTGTTCCTTTATGCCTCTCTAAGTTGGATCTGGAGGAGTGGTAACAGTGAGGTTCTAGTTTATTTGGGTTGATGGTTAAAGGTTTTTCTAGCACTAATGGATCAATTTGTTCTAATTATGAAGCCTATGGTTTTTATACTAATTGATTATGACACATTCCTGAGCCCTCAACCACCCAAACTCTTCTCTATCCTCATGTTCCTCTACTCCTCTCCCAATCAGATATGGAGAGGAGGTAACAAAAAGGTTTTGGGAGGTACTTTTTGGCATCCTATGGTGTTTCAGGTGAGTCCTCAGCTGGTTTTCCCTTGAGGATTCCTTACCTTGTTTGAATTATTTGTTTAGTTCCTCATCCTAAAAGTCATCAGATAAGTTTTCTTGGTTTCTTTTGCGTGAGATCGATCTATTTGATGTTTGA
Organism: Viscum album; assembly: GCA_963277665.1. NCBI lineage: Eukaryota > Viridiplantae > Streptophyta > Magnoliopsida > Santalales > Viscaceae > Viscum > Viscum album. The sequence goes on from OY728166.1 coordinate 1,474,102,877, forward strand.
CTTGTGTCTATGGGGTTTTGTTACTGGATGTGGTGGTAGTCACTAGTGTTATCTACAATAGTGATGTGATGATGATGTTCAGAGATATTGAAGGTGTTTTGTGATGGTGGTTTGAATCAGTAGTAGGATGAGGTCTGGTGGGTTTTCATCTGTATTTTTGTGACGATGCAGGTGTGCTTGTTAGTCTCAGGGTGCTGCTCCGGTGGCTTGTGACTGAAGATGTGACTCAAAGATATGTGACATCCAGTAGTATGTTGATTGAGGCAGTAATGATGGAATTTGTTTTAAATTTGAATTTTGAATCAGAACTTGAAAATTGTGTATGGTTTGGTTACCCTCAACCATAAATAGTATATTTTAAAATCAAAAAAGAAACTTTTTTGTTAGAAAAACCATGGATGATCTACTTGGGATCCAATTAAGCCTATCTCAAGGCTACTTGAGATTTTTTTAGGGCTCTATAACATTATTATTATAGGAGTAAAATGTTATGGGTTCATCAATGGATTACACTCAGACCCATATAGTTTAATTGCATGAGTTACTACTATGAGTTGGAATGAAATTCTAAGTTCAAGGATGATTTGATTATATCCTGGGTCCTTTATCATTATTATCATCACATGGTCACTTACTCAAACACATTATATATTAGAAAGACTCATGTAGATTCAGATTTTTATCCTCTAGGAGCTCTAGATAACTTGTTATCACTTATTTTACTACTTTACTTATCATATTAACTATAAACTAATAATTTTATATTCACTGATTGGATAGTATTGGATGTCATTGGTGGTGGCCTACTATATTTTACTCCCACCCTTTTTGGGTCATCTATTGGTACCCTTATATACTTCATGGATGTAGGTAGGGACAAAAGGAAGTTCCAGACTATGAATGCCTCATTTTATATACTATAAAGGACTACGGAAGAAGAGGAATGATATTTGAATCATTATGCCATTAGATATAGCTTTTAAACTTTTTTTATAGAATATAATATGTATTCCTGGTGCATCTTCCCCCTTATATTACCATTTTTATAAATCATCATGAAATCATCATTTTGTATATGACATTGTCTACTATCTTGTTGATAATTGTTATATCAAGATGATTTTCTTCCACAATTGTCTCCTCTATATCATTTTTTTACATTTATATACTATTCACCATTGTGTTCCACTTTGATTATGATGGTATAGTCCCCCCACTGTACCACCATAGACCCTCAATGTTAGTTCGTAGTCTCTAGTATACAAGTGGTGTACTTGAGGTCATGTGGCCACCGGGTCGAGTCTCTTATGAGTGGAATCGGCTCGGAACATCACACCACTTAGGATGTAGCAAGAATGTTTGGTCATTTTTTAGGGAATTTAGAATTTGAAGTGACATCCCTACCTATTCATTATTTAGATTAGAGGCACATTCCATTGTCTTGGGAAAATGGTTTATTTGGTTCTCAAATAAAGCTATTATCATCATTATTTATTAATATATGTTTAAATGAAACATCTATAATTAATGTGTTTATAATTTAATGCATTTTATGTATTAATTTGTAAATGGTGTTCCATTTTGATGTGGACGATGCAATTTCACATCCATGGACCTTGAAAACTTTTGAAAAAATAAAAATATCTTATGTGGAGATTTTTGAAATAATTTTAATGACACGTATCCATTAGTGTCATAAATGTATTATAAGGTTGCCAAATGAGTTCTTAGGGACCAATGGAAAACATTTATTGACCATCATCATTCAAAAAAACACAATGTGTTTTTTTAAATTTCATTATATTAATAAAAAAATTATAACATTTCACGTTTTAATGATAAATAATTTCTTTGGTTGATTTGTATGAGAAATTATATTAATTGAGAGAAGTAACTGATTCCCTGCATTTTTTGGTCACTGAGTTTCACTAGGAAATGACATGGATAGGTTTTATTTAATTTATTACAATAATTATCTATTATAGTTCAAGTAATTTAGTTTTTCAAAATGAAAGTTGTGTACTTTTTTGAAATAGGTGAAGGAGGTGGTCATCTGATTGGAAGGATATAGTTATGGTTTGATGTCCACAAAAAATATGGAAGTTGTTTTAATGACCCTATAGAAAAAATAGTGGGGAATTGTTTTAATTTTTATTTAGTGTTAATAAATTCTGTTATAATATTACATTATTCAATCTATAGTATAAACTCAAAAATTGTGGTATTCCAACCCTTCCTTGTCAATTTTTGTATCCTCAGATGACATTATGGCTTGAGTTCTTTTAAAATATCATTCTAGTCATGTTAGTGGGGGTGATATTTTTTCTATCTTCATATAGAGTGTTTGGTAGGTCACATACATGTTCATCAATGATGTTAAGGTGTGGGGGGGGGGGTTATAGGTTTTCATGATCCTAGTACACAAAAGGAAATTGACTCAATGAATAATATTTTTGGAGATCATGAACCACATATTAATATATAGAATGATTGGGTCTCAACATTGGATAATGAATTGGGTATTATGTATTAGAAGATGATCAGAAGTATTCCTAAAGAAATAGAAACATTCATAAGGGGTTTAGGGGTAGTAAATTTCATAAATTTACATGTATATTCTTCATTTTAGTGGCTATTTTTTGTTCATTAAATATTGAAAATATTTCTTAACTAACAACTCTAATGTACACAATAATAGGTTTTTAAAGGTTTGGAAAAATCCATTATTATTCTCAATTTTAAATTCAATTATAAACATAAAATAAAAATATAGAAGTTATATTTAATTATAAATATTCATGTATGAAAATATAATGACACAATTTCACAAAAACTTTACTCCAAAGGACATCGGGGGATACTGCGATGCCTGCACCTCCTCCGTGATGGCAACGACCACTATACAGGTCCCTATCACCCTGGTGTGGGCGGGACCTTCGACATCCAATAAGGGTGTGGGCTCCTATTTATCCCCCTTTTTTAACCCAAGATTTCTTCCCCCCTTTCCCCATGTTCCAATATGTTTGAAAGTTCCAAATTTGTTAGAAGGCTGCCCTAATCTCCCAATCTCGCTCGTGGAGTTTAACAGAGCCTCTGAACTATTGAATCTCACTTTGATTTCTCGATTCAAGCAGCGATTCCCCTAGTCAATTCTTTTGATCAGAATGTCTTTGCGATAAGGGATTTACAGGATCGAGCGACCATGGGTTTTATCGACAGTAGCCATATAATGATTCGTTTCATGTCAGAGGATGATTTAATCAAATCCTAGTCCAGTGCTTCACGAGTCTTCAATGGGTCATGGATCTACCTATTTCGATGGACATAAAACTTCCATTGGTAGAGTGATTCCCCTATAGTGGTGACTTGGGTGAGTTTCCCTAATCTTCCTCAACCGTTTCAAAATCCCTCAGTTATTAGAATGCTTGGTAATCTTGTAAATAGATATTTGTGCGCAGATAGCCACACATAGTCGTTATGCCATCCCGTTAACCCGTGTGTGTCTGTGTGTGTGGAAGTGGATTCATTCATAATATCTTTCTGTTATGTTTGGATCATAGTGGGTGAAGAGTTTCGGTGAAAACAACATGTGGTATATGAATCATGGTCTAAGTTCTGTTTTTTCTGTAAACGTTTAGTCCATTTGATGGAAACCTTTCGACAGGGGTATAAACATTTTTCTAAGTAGATGCGTGAAAACAAGGATAAAGAATAAATTGATAGAGCTTAGACATGCTTGTCTGGTTAGATACTAGAGGGAGAGGTATCTGAGTTGAAATCTGTAACTGATGTGAAGGGTGGATTGCTGGATGTGAATTTGTTGGTGTCTGTAGTGTTCAGTAGCTTGAGGAAAGATCAGGGAAAACCTCAGCATACTTTTCCAGTTACATTGGGACAAGAGGGTTATGTTGTGGAGGAAGAACACTATGAAAGTGGTCTCAACCTGGTGGATTCACAACTGGTGGATTGTGGAGGCTCCAAGATACCGGAGGGTGTTTCTTACTCTGAGTCAGTGCGCTCAGGTACTGGTACTAGTGTCAATGGTGAGGGAAAGTCTTCTAACTTCAGCCAGATGAGAAAGGAGATGGTTGAGCCCCATCCTCTTTTTCATCCTTCGTGGGTGCATATGGACTCCAATAAGTCGATATATACTAGTGCTTTAGATCCCCCTCTTGAGGGTCCCCAGGGCATCAGCGAGCATTTCTCTAATGGGGAACCAAAGAAGGTGGATGAGGGTGTTCCCAATACTCCCTCAGATGACTCATTTTCAATAGGTGTAAATGTTCTGAAATAGGTTAAAGGGAGTGAGGCAGTAGTCCGGAAGAGTTCTAGGAATGAAGAAGGTATCATGATGGGTAACCATTTTGATATCTTTTCATATGATGATTCATTCCAGAATTCTAAAAAGTAAATGGTTAGAACCTTTTTGGAGGAGCCGGTTCCTAAGAATGGGTCCAGTGATGAATGTTCTAGCCATTTGTTCGGCGATACAACGAATGAGGTTCAGGGTAGTAGGTATCCATGTCCGAGGAGGAGTAAGAGCAAGAGGGGAAACCAGAAAGAGAAAAATTATTACTCATATTTACCTCTACCAATGGATACTAGAACTGAGAGGAAGTCGAAGGACAAGCCAAAGGACTGTGACCCCCACCTCTCCAAGGTGTCCTGTCAGTAGTAGGAGATGCCCAAAAATCGTTTGGACTTTCTTATGAGTTCAGAAGAGGAAATGTTGGAAACTATTTTAAAAATTAAAGCTCCTGATGAATAGGATGAATGAATGATGGGAAGGGTTTTAAGGGTGGAACCCAATGAAGAACAGGGAACCTGGATCGATAAGCTGGACCTGAACCTAGTAAGGGGATTAAATAATGAAAAGATAAGCATAGAGGAGTACATACAATCTTGGGAGAATATGGCATTAAGGTTAAAATATCTTTTGATAGAGGAGCCTGAGACTTAGGTAAAAAACATCTCAAATAAACTATTTTGAGTGATTAAATCTGGTAGGCTACAATTTCACTCCAATGGCTCGATAATATCCTTTTGTGCTTGAACTTGGTTTCTCACTTTTTTCCTTAATAGTGTTTGATAATAAAAAATTCATTTTGAGTGAGTTTATGAAAATATAACACATTATTTTCATAATATGATGCAATTTCACTATTTTATGGTGAACTTATCCTATTTTAATTTCAAATTCTCTCATTGAGAGAATCTCATGGTAAGGATGTTCTCAGTTACGGTTGAGTTAGTTTTTACTGTTGAGATCTTTAGTATGAGATAAAATAATTCAATATCCAATTATTAGAGTCTTGTAATGGGTTGAATTGAGTTATAGATCTCATGCATCATATAGGGGCTCATAATATTTTTTGAGCATTCACATGGATACTAATTATTCAATATAGTACCATTATTTAAAATGAATATACATCAAATCGTATATTGTTTGAATTTCTCTTTATTTGTTTCTCATTAAATATTCTCATTATTGATGTGGGGTTATCTACTTTAAACCAGAGGAAGTAAGTGGGTAAGGAGGTGATGGGAAGCATTATGACCGAGTAATGGACAGTGAGGGTCATGCATCTCAATAGAGTATCCAGGACGCATGTGTGTGTTGAAATTTTGTGAAATGTGATGTTTTGTACACTATGATGTAATTTAATGTTGTGTCATTTATAATGTAATGTTTATTAATGTATGGAATTTAATATTTATTTATACTATATTGGATGTGTAATTGTTTATATATTTATTATGTATTAGTTTTTTATGGATCAGGATTCCAAGAAAAATGTACTTTTTGAAACTACAATACTAGAGATAGTTTTAACTATCATGAATTAAATAGTGAAAGTTTTAACCACTACTAAATATTTTTATCTAGAAAAATTTCCACTGGTAAAAAAATAACCTCTAAATTTTTTACTTTGTAAAACCATCACTAATAAAAAAATACTTATAAATATAAATTTTATCAGTGAAAAATTAAATCACCATAAAAAATCCATCGTTAAATATTCAACGACACACTATTTCATGATGTTATTAAAAAACAACCACTGATCCCATAAAAATAATCAATATATGATCTTTTTCTGGTAATTTATTATACCTTGAGTCGATATACTCTTCTTGGTTTCCTCATAGGCCTTTAGTTGATATTTTCCTCTTGGTTTCCTAGAATTCCTCCACTTGATTTATTTATCATGATTATCTAAAAAAGGGGCGATATGGTGTAATACCCACACCAACCTATTGTTTGGAGAATTTTACATAAAATTATAATCTACATGACTTTAAATAGATTTAAAGTGGTCAAGGTTGTAGGACCTTAAAAGGAACCACTATGGTACTTGTCACATGACAGTAAAAGGTACAACATGCCCCATTAAGTGCAACAAAACAATGTGGGTTTTGATTCCCTTAAAAAAGAAACATATGAATCCTGATTCATGGGTATGATCCTAAATTTAAAATTAATCACATTTCATTGATCAAGAGTTTAATGCCTCCATCGATGGTGGTAAATTCTATAGTTTAATCAAATATAGCTTTAAACTATAAATTATTCAAATTATTAGGTCAAATGGGAGATAGTATTATTCCCACATATGAGGTCCTCTTAAATTCATGTTAGTATTTAATCATTCATCAGTATTTTTACTTGTAAGTATTTGACAAACATGTATTAAGTCTATAAGATTGTCTCAAGTTGTCCATAACATCCTTTAGGGGAAGAGACAACCTCACATCCTCTCATCTCACAAAAGGTGATATAATCACCAACCCAGGTGATCAAGAGGTCTCAAACCTTTAGAAAGTGGAAGTGTCATATGATACCTAAAACAAAAAAAATGTACCCATATATAATGGAAAGTCATAAAAATAATGGAATTAATTAAATAAGTCAAGGAAATATTTTTTTCATTACATTTTAAAAGAATATTATATCCTAGAACCTTTTATTGAAATCAAACAATTTGATTAAATCCAAAACCATGTTATTTTATATATAATATCATTTCAAACATTCAAAGAAAGATAAATCAAGCATACAGGGTAATGACATTGGTATTCATCATGATTGATGAGATATTAGTCCATAAAAGGATTATATTACATAGTATAATTTGTAGGAAAGTTATTATAGTTATTATATTAACTTCTTTATATATGGGTACTTTGATGTGTTACTAGACATTGATCATGGACTTTAGGTAAGTTCCCCTACTTCCATTAAGTAAAATTCCTTGAGGATCACACAGAAAGTGTATTCAAAAGCACAAAATATTCTATTGAATTCAATATCATGAATAAATGTTATTTATAGTTTTTAAAATAATAATTATTAAAGTAAATATCATTGTATAAATTTAATAATGATATGTTTGAGTTTAGAATGTCTGAGTTAAATTTTATTTCTTTTTTATTTATTTTATAATTTAAAGAATATATTAATATAAATATCTATTTAGTTGTGGGAATATTTAAATAAATATTTATTCTTAGTTTAGTGAATATATTATTAATTATTATATTGAAGAAATAATATTTATTAAAATAAATTTTTAATTATTCAAGGTTTGGTGAATTCCGTAGGTGAATAAAATATTTGAGTTAACGGAAATATGGAAATTATTTGTATTTAACATCATTTAAACAAATATCATTTTATTTATTTAATAAATTATATTTAAATAAACACATGTTATTGAAATATTACTATTATTATTTTACATGGTGTTTTTAATATATTAACTATTCAGATAAGGGTCATTATTTAATTATAAAATATTTAATCCTGAGTATGAATAAAAAATTATATGATTTTTCTAAGAGGAGTTATTAACATAATGGAGAAACTCTCTAGAATTATCTCAAATTATAGGGAGAAAATACTTCCATCCAACCTCTAAAAAACATAGAGATAATAAGATATATTATTGTGATTGATGATGAATAACATGAAGCACTTGGCCCTGACATGCTGGATCCTAGATTTCCAAAAATGATTTTTGAAGATTCATAGAGAATGTTTGGACATATCTAGAGAGATCCTCCCATTCCTTCTCCACTATAATGATGACATAACAATAGGGAAAATGAAAATCAATCAAGTTGATTATCTTGGATAAAGTAATTATTATATAAATTAATAATAAATTAAATACAACGTATCCTCTCTATAGATTAAGAGGAGTGTTTTACAAGTTCTTTAGATATTATCCAGTTATATTGAAAAAAATTAAAATATATCTTATACTCTTCACTTAGATTGTTCCTTGAAACCATAAAATGGTATCAAAGTAACCACATTATAATTTATAATTATTTATAATTTATTCAATTAATTATAATTTTTAGTTTGTTAGTTCTCATGTTAGAAATATTATTCTTAGTTTAATGTTCAATAAATCACATTAATCTAATTTCTTATATCCAGTAATGGGACAAAAGAACATGAAGAAATATCAAAGAATCCATCTATATTTTACAAGGTCATTAGCCACATGACACAATTACATGGAATGTATCATCATATTATATGTTGTGTAAACATGACTAAGAAAACAATGATCACTCCTAGTAAATTTTGGCACACTATGTGGGTTGGTTCATGGTTTATTTACACATGACATATTGACTGCTTGCACATCACACAGTTTAACAAGGTATGCATGTTGTGTAACTAGCATATACATGTCATATAACCACTCACTGATTTGACATGAGGTAAATATCAACATGTTTTGTGGGTTGGTATACGGTGTAACTATAATATTCGTATTGAGTGCCTACCAAGCACCATTGTGAGACACAGACTACATGATTTCTAGAATGTTCATGTTATGTAACATGTTTCAACCCACTCAGTGAACATGCTAAGCGATTTTTATAATTTTAGTGGGTCAACACATGATGATCTAAATACCCTATAAAATTCATCACTATACAGTGTGTAATGGTCATTATACATGATATGTTCTTCACTTTCATTCCCAGTGGTTCATGTTATATATATTATTGTGTGTCATGTGGTCGTACACACTATTAAGACTATGTGGTTTGACCCATGAAACTACATGTTGTGTATATCATGACATGTTTTGTGTGTATACATGCCATGTAATTATATAGTAAATAAAAAATACCCTACATATCATGTAGATATTAAATTTCTAAAATGGAATTTTAATAATACACAGAATATAAATTCCCTAAGGACTCCCTAGTGCACATGCTGTATTAAGATAAGTTTTTTAAAAAAATAAAAAAAATTAAATTTACTAAATTTACTTAAAATTAAAAAGTGGGATTATGATATCTCCAAGAATGTTAGGATGGGGTTTTAAGATAAATAAATAATTTATTAATATAATTATTAACTTATTAATTCAATTGAATTTATCATAATTAAAATGAAATGAAATGTATTATAGTAATACTAAATGTGTCAGTCATTATATGTTGTGAATGATCATGAGCTTTGAACGGCCTCTACAAGAGTTTAATTTAATTATTAAATTTAATTTTTAAGTTTATGGTTTTTGAGGATAATTTATTATTAAATTAAATTTAATTATTTTTGTATCATCACCACCTCCATTATTATGTATAGGCCTACCTATATAAGGTATATTTTATTTTACTTCAAACCCCTAATTACCCTAACTTTCATGTGAGTAAACATTTTTAATGGATGTAGTCCCTTATGAGAGGAGACAATTTAGGACCCGAGTCAAGATGAATCTATCAAAAAATATGCTGAGGAGAATGGGTAAGTTTTATTACTTGATCCAAGCATAGGCTCAAGAAGCTATTTTCCCTTGGGTAAAGGTTAGTTTATCACCACTCGATATACCAAACAGTATATAAAATCTCATGATCATATCACATATTTTTTTTGTTAATACATAGTTATTTATTTATTTATATGATATATAGATAATTTATTTATTTAAATAATATCATATAAAGTAAAAAAATAAAAAATCATTCTAATATATGATAAAATAAAATTTATAAGATATATTTTATCATGTACAATTAATTATGTTGGATTTAGTTCCCTAGAACTGACTTCTACAGGCTTTATGAATACCTATAATCATTGTATTGAATATTAATATAAATATTTTATCACATATTGTTTTTTATTCTATGTGAGATGTTATGTGATTATATCTTAAGTGTACATGTGTCATTAAAAAGTCATTGTAGTTCCCCTATGTGATTAGAACCTAGAAGTGTCACAATAGTATTCTTAAATATAATTTCTATAGATAAATGATATAATTTAATGGGGGAAAATGATATAGTCTATCAAGGGTGGATAATAAAAGGACATTGAGGCACTTTCTCATAGTGTATGTCCTTGGTAATCATTAGCGCAGGACATTACATGAATAGAAACCAATAGTATGTAATCAACATTTATATGTTTCCTTGGATGTTTTCTCTTCAAAAGTGTGTAATTATCCTTAGACTTAAATATTATTATTAATTTATATCATGAGTAGTGTATATTTATGTATTGAATAAAACCATGATGAAATATTATCATAAAAAAGTAGGATATGTTGGGTGTCTCATGAATGACATTATGTGAATGGATAATGTGAGAAAGGATCTGTCCCTTCTGTTTTTAACGAAAGATGTTATCTCATTCCCTTTGATGGGAAAGATGCTACCTAATTATTTTCATGTCCATAGTATTATATTAGAGAGTCGATTTCTAGAAATTCAATGCAATAGACATCGAGCATATAGGTTGATAACACCATTATGAAACATTATTTGTAAGTGATGTCGAGATAAAGGGATTATATTACAAAATGTATGTTTGTAAGAGGTTACATTTCATTGAAACATTAACTAATTTCTCTATAGTATCCTTATCATATTTCTACATGCTAACCTTGTACTTTAGGAAATGTATCCTAATTCAATTGATAAAAGGGAGTAGAGGGTCACACACTAAGTATATTTGGAACCTCAGTTAAATTCTCTTTGAATGTCAAAAGTAAGATAAATATTATTCTGGCATGTGGTTTAATAATTAATCATATTAGTTTTGTTAAAAATAATAAATAACTAATTATTCAAGAGAATATATATGTGAGTTTAATATTTAATAAATATTTATTCACTAGGTAGTTTTTCTCTTAATTATGTGAATATATAATATTTATTTGTTTTAGTTTATTCATACAGTATTAAATTATTTACTTATTTAGTTATTTTAATATTTAATGAAAATTTATTCACTAATTTGGTGATTAAAATATTTATATATTTATTTATAAATAATAAATAAATTGTATTTATTAAATTAAATGAAAATTATTCAAGGGAAAATAAATATTGAGGATTATTAGTTAACCAAGTTTGTTCATCTAGAAAGATATTTCCTATTAAATATTATTTGAAAAAATAAATATTTATTTATTTGTGAAAATAATTTTTATTTTATCTATGAGTTTAGAGCATGTCAAGTAAATATTAATAATTTTATTATTATTTAGACAAGGGGTTTTCTAGGGATTTAGGAAATAATAAGGGACCTTGTGAAATTATTATTTTCTAACTTAGAACTATTAAAACCATCTTATGACATTTTCTAATTAAGATCGACAATATTTTGTTGTGCATAAATAATTCTATAGAGGATTATTTCAAGCCCTTGAGAGTTCTCCCCTAGAATACTATAAAGAACACATACTGAATTATCCTCCTCTATGAGAGTGAATCCTTCTCAGTTAAATGATTCATCTTTTGATCAACATCGATCACTACATGCATTAGAAGCATCCACACTAGCACATAGAGGATTCTACTAAGAAAATCATTGCTTCAAAAATAATGTGTGGATCACCACTAGAGGGAATATAAACTTGATTAATTAAATGCAATGATGGTATGATAAGAGGTATTTGTTCGATCATCAAAAATGAAGAAATAATTAAACTATAGTTTATTATTTAATTAAATAAATTAATTATAAATTATATGTTAAAAGATACCCTCTTCTTCCTTCTAATTCTTCTCAATTAACCATTGTGTTAGTTCAGTTGGTCGTGATGACTCTTTATCATATACATCCTGTATTATTTTTGGATTATGAAAAAAAATCTGAGTTCATAACTTCCCACCCAACAATTTTTCTACACATGGAACATTTAAGTTGTATCAGAGAGGTCAAATAATAATTTATAATAATTTATTATTAATTGATCGATTATAAGCAATTGATGTTAGTTCTTTTATTCCAAATTTCTTTTTAATTAATACTTTAATTAATGTTTTTTGATATATTAGTATACTTATTTCAAGTTTTATATCATCTTGAAAAGATTAAGAACATATGAATAATGGTCATAGATTCTATTAAGTGGTGTTGAGGAATCTCGATGGTAGAAACAAATACATGAAATGTGACAAAAATTACATGTGGTAAACCCAAGTTCACTACACCAGGATGTGTCACGGTATACATGATGTTCCAATAAGTAATAACACACATTGAATTTAATGTGCACAAAGTGTTGATAGATCCATCTTGGCACATCGTCAATTACAAAACATAGTGTGTAGCTAGAAAAAATGCTTTGTAGTCTACCTGTTTTAGCAGGAAAAAAATCATGCTAACAATGTTCTCAAATACATGGAATTCACTATGTTAAGATGAAAGGATACATTATTAATTAGATTCATGGAATGAACATGTGTACATGTCTAGTGACTCATTAATCACAATTTCTGATGAACACATTGAGTCAACCAATGGGTAACACAGACACATGGAAAGTGAAACACATGATATGTATCTCGTCAGTACACACCATGTATCTTAGATGAGATACTTGTCAACTCTATGTGAATTTATCATGCATAAATAATAGAAAACAAAAATTGAATGTATCTTATTATTACACACTATGTAGTCACCCAGTAAAGATCAAAATTAAATTTCATAAATAATAATTTATTCTATCATTAAAAAACAAATTATGTTATTGAAATTTAATGTGTTGGCTATAATAATGTTTCATAATTTCTAAATTAATTCCACGAAATTATATATAAAGGTTGGTCAAACCATTTAGTCTCCATGTTGTAATTAATTATGGGCATCTTCAAGAGATTTCATATGGTTATTAAGATAAAGGGAATTAATTAATTAATTAATAATATTACCTTAATAATAATGAATGAATTGATGTATGTGATACCTATTATACTTTTTCATATTTGTTTCATGTATGTGGAAGACTATGAACTTAGACTAGCTTGTGTATGGGAATTTTTTATTTAATTATTATTATTGCAAGGTTTTTAAATAATTTATTAAATTAAATAGTGGTTTAGGATTAATTACTCTCCTTTCGTTAAATAAGGTCAAGTGTTGCCATGGTTTATTTTATATAAATACCATATTACCAATACTTTGGTTCCCTTCACCCGCATGTGAGTAAAATTCCCTAACAGATGGAGCTCCTAGGTGAGTGTATGTAGTTCAATATTAGATATAAGGTGAATCCAATCCATGAGGTACATAGGATTCTGGGTGGAATGTTGCAACTTGAACCTGGAATGGTTACATGAGTTAATTCCCTAGTGTCATATGGTTAGTTTATCATGCTCCAGATAAAACCAACCCTTAGAAAATATCATGGTTATATGAAATTATTTATTTTATTTATATTAGTTGCGTAGTTAATTATTTATAGATGTTTAAATAATTAAACAAATTAATTAATAATAATACAAGATAGAATTAATATAAATATTTTTATATGTTTAAAATTTTTTTATATATAGTTAATCACTTAAGTAATATCATCTTAATATTAATAATCTTGTAACAAGATGAAATGGATAGTTTATAAAAAAATAAATAAAAATCACTCAAATTAAATATTAAGTTAGTATATCCTTCTAGTAACTAAGTTATAATCAACCCATAGTTAAAAGTATTTTACCAGCCCATGTTGGGGTTATTTCAATTATCAGGTAATTTTAACTTGACTTTTTGGATTGTCATAACATAGTTCATATCATAGGTTGACTACCCAAGTAGGACATGGTGTAACTAAGAGGAAACATTTTGAGGAAATTTGTATCCATGATTTGATGATTGGGGATTCCACTCAATAGATCAAGGATTTGAGAGTTCATGTATTTTTTAAGTCAAACCAACTTAAAAACCTTAAAATAACTTGTCATACCCACGAATGGGATACGAGAAAGAGAATGTTGATCCTTGCTACTGAAATATCCATGGGACAGTATATTACAAAACTAATGGTTAGCGTTGTTATGTATTTATAAAATAGTGGGAGATTAATAAATTTAAAAATTTATTATCTCATTTATTAATCTATAAAAATTAATAAAAATATACTCTTATTTATTATATAAATGGAAAGACAGATGATGTTAACTATATCCTTATGATCCATTCTCTGTAAGGTTATGATTCTCACTAGCATGAATTTACAAGAATGGAATAAGAGTTCATGTGTTATACTACACCATGAATATATATTATATATGTTGTAAAACCCTATTCATAAGGTTCATGGAAAAGAGGCTGGTGAGGAAGAGCTATCTCTCTATATGAAACATTTGGAAGATACCGCATATGTCCATTTTTTTAAGATATCATCCATGTCATGTGAGATTGTAAATCCAGAAAAGGATATAGATGACTATAGAAATATGTATCACCTTCATGATATTTATCAAGAGAAGGCGAGACAAGATAGTAATGAAATATCCAATTCACTCTTCACATGTAATCTTGGAGAGTCGGTTCCTAGTAAGAATCATGTAGTCATTATGATTTTCTATTTTTATCACTTGGATATCTTGGGATTTAATATCTCAGACGAGTTACACAGATATCTCATTTTGTCTTAAATTCCTAAAATCTTCTCCATTTTTATGGTTAATTATAATACGATAAATAATGGTAAGTCTCTCTTGGAGTTCCTTATATTGATTCTCTATGTTTATAATGGAATGGGTAATTAAAAGCATGTAGTTATTATGGTGAATAAGAAAAAGAATAACAAGGAAAAGGGGACCAAGATTCATTGTAAGTATAAGGCTCTTGAGAACCATCCTTATATGAAAATGAAGATCCAAATATAGTAAGAATAAAAGGGTGGAATATGTTCTTTATGTTTAAAGTTTGACCATTATAAGAATAACTTCACCTGGTTATATAAGTAAGGGGAAGATTCTAGTGCATTCGTTATCAATTGTAATATCTCTATATCTACACATTGGGTGCTAAATAAATCTCATGGTGCTCACATCTGTATTCAAATGTATGAACTAATAATATTTTGAATGATTTTTAAAGGAGAGGTGGATTTATGGGATTTTAATTGTTTTATATTTTCTTCTCTAACCATTGGGGACTACCACATTCCATTAGCAACTTGAATATTCTTAGTTTTAAAATATTTTTATTATGTAACAACTGTTTCCAAAAACATAATTTATGTATCATTTATAGATACATATGGTTTTATTTTAATGTTTATAAATAAAAAATATTTCTTTTAAAAAGATATAATATATTATGGTATGGAACATTCAAATAAATGTTTTTATTTATTCAATTATGAAAACCATGTATTGAAAATTGATAATGAATTAAACTATTATGATTCATTTTACACCTAGTAGTTGAATAACCATCTTGGTCATGTAAATGAGAAGTGTTTCATAGAGATATTTCAAGATGGTTTCCAAGAAACTATTGAGCTAAAACCACTTGATAGATGTCCCATATGCTTGAATGAAAAAATATCCATGCACACATTTGGTGGAGAAGGTAAATGGGCAATAGAGCTTCTAAAATTGTTACACACTAATGTGTGTATACCTTTTCTAGTAGAATTAAAAGGTGGTTATTCTAATTTCATTTCTTTTACTAATGATTTAATTACATATTGATATGTATATTTATGAGTAAAAAGTAATTTTTTTTGTGAAATTAAATGAATTCAAGAATGAAGTACACAATCAACTTGGTATGATGATAAAGAAGATTCGATCTGATCAAGGTGGTAAGTATATCAAATAAGAATTCATTGACTTTCTATAAGAGTGTGGCATCCTATCCCGACATACTCCTCTATATATACCATAGTGAAATGGTATCAATGAAATGAGGAACTATACATTTATTGACATGGAAAGGTTGATGATGATCCTTGCACGTATTCCATTATCCTTCTGGGGATATGCATTTCACACTAGAGTAAAATAAACTAATTTTTATACCAAAAAAAGATGAAAATAGTATTCATTTTGAATTATGGAGTGGAAAGAAACTTATTATACCTTATATTCTTGTATGGGGTTGTGAGGTGTTTTTTAAGGCCAACTATAGAAACAAACTGTCACTATGAGGCTTGAAGTGTATCTTTATAAGGTACCTCAAGGAAATAAGTGGATACTATCTGTATAACCCCTCAAAATAAAAAGTTATCTTTTCAATATAATCCATTTTTATTAAGAGGTAGGACATACTTAAGAGGTATAGTGGGAGAAATATTGACTTTGATATTATTTAAGCTCAAGATACATAAGAGTTAGTACAGGAACCGATTCCATCGGTCCCCATGAAATACATTGTTCCTAAAAAAAAGTACTACATAGGATCACTGGAGAGGTTAGAGAACTAAAAATATATGGTTTTCTAGTCCCCATAGATAACAAATAATTATTCATTAAAAATAATGATCTTCTTTCCTACAAGGTGGTAGTATATATATCAGCAGTTATAAGATAGTAAGAATCCATGAATTCTAATATGGATTCTATGTATCAAAACCATTTTTGGGTTCTGGTCAATCTGCTGGTTGATGTAAATCTCATTGGGTGAAAATGGGTATTCAAGAGAAAACTATACATTGAAGGAAATGTAAGGGAATATAAATAGTATCTACTAGAAAAAGGATTTAAACAACATCAAATAATTGACTATGATGAAACCTTTTATCTATTTTTAGTGTTTAAATCCATTATGATTCAATTTTCCATAACATATTTACATGAATATGATATTTGACATATGAAAGTCAAAATATATTTCATTAATGGAAAAAATTAGGAATATTTCTATACGACACAACCTTAAGGGATAAGGACTATAAGAAATTACAATAATATATGTAGGTTTCTTAGATCCATTTATTGGTTAAACAAATCATCTAGGTCATGGAACAATCAGTTTGATGAATCAATTAGAGATCTTTTGTTTTATAAAGAATGGATGTTATCTATGTGTTTAAAATAAGTTTGTGGGATCATTTTCATACTAATGGTAGTATAAGTGTATGACAAATTACTTACCAGAAATGACATACATGTCTTACTCTTTGTTAATGAATGCTTCACCAAGTGCTTCTACATGACGGAATTTGGTGAAGTAGAATATATCCTTGGAATCAAGATCAGTCATGATAGATCCATAAGGATAATTGGACTAATTAAAATTAAATACATTGACCAGATACTAAGTAGAATTAATATGGAACAATCTAATTGGGGATTTGTTTAACTGTCATAGGGTATATATCTCTCTAAGAAAATGTATCCTCAGACACAACAAGAGAGATAGAGAGAGAGAGAGACAAATATATCATACACATCTATGATAGGATATATCATGTATGACATGTTATTTAATTTTCTTAATATTACATATACATTAATAATAGTTGGAAGATATCAAGCAGAACTATGGAAACTATATTGGTCTTCAATTAACGATATCCTTTAGTATATGAGATATAAAAAGGATATGATATTGGTATATGGAGGAGATGAGGAACTATTCATCATAGGATATAGTTATACTAGTTTTAAAATATATAAAAATGATCTGAAATTGTTGTCATTATATTTCTTTAATATCAACAGAGGATCTATAAGATGGAAAAGTTCAAAGTTTCCAAATTTCATTGATTCTACAATAGATTCTATGTATATAAGGTCTTTTGATGTAGCCAAATAAGTAGTTTGGACTTCGAACTTCATTAAATAGATTAATGTCTTTCCTTGAAGTAAATATCTTATCACACTATATTGTGATAATACAACAGTAGAGGATATTCAAAAGGTTACAAGGTCACATCAGTGGAAAAAGCATGTACATTGAAAATATCACCTCTTGAAGGATTTTTATAAAAGTGTTTAAGTCTATATTAGTAGAGTTTAAATGGATGAAAAAGTGGTAGACCTTTTGACTAAGCCTTTATCTCAGTAGAAGAATGAATATCATATGAGAGTTAGTAGAATGAAAGTTGTTAATAGTAAACTCTAGTGTAAGTGGAAGTCTCTTGGAATTGGTACCTTGTAAACAAATTATATACAATTTATGATTACTTGAACTCATTGTTTTGAATATTAATATAAATTTTTTATCACGTAAAATATTTTCTTCTATGTGATGTTGTATGTGATAATGTCCTAGGTGTACATGTCTCACTAAAAGGTAATAGTAGTTCCCCACTATAATGAGAACTTGTAAGTGACACGATATTACTCCTAAGTATAATTTATATAGATGGATGATATCATTTTATGGGAAACAAATGGTATAGGATATTAGGGTTGGAGACTCATTGAACTTTTAGATAATTTCTCAAGGCATACACCTTTGATAATCTTCAATGCAGGATGTTATGAGAACATGAACCCAATTGGAAATAGACATTTGTGTTTTTCATTGGATGTAAATATCTCTAGGAATGTATAAGGATACATGGAATTTAAGATAATTATTAATTCATGTCATGAGTCATTTAATTTTATGTAATGATGAAAATCATGATGAGATATTCTCAAGTTAACGTAGTATATATTAGGTGCACAATGACTGACATTGTGTTAATGAATAATGTGGGGAAGGATTTTTTTTCATTTTTTTCTTTAATTGACATTGATATCTCAAGCCCATTGAGTGGAATATAACTTTCTAATTAAGTCCATGTACATAGAATTTTATTGGAGAGTTCATTTTCAAAAGCTCAAAGATGGAGAGATCAAACAAATGGATTGATGACACCAGTTTTCAACCTTCATGATTAGAGATGTCAAGATAATGGGCATGTTCATACGAGGTCACCTGTGATTTTAACATTAAATTCTTTCTCTATAGGATACTTAGATTGCTTCAAAATTATAACCATGGAATTTAGACAGTATAGTCTAATGCCACTATGAATGAGGCCAATAGGGTCACAAAAAAGTGTACTTATAACCTCAGTTAAATTCCATATTAATTTAACATGTTGGATAAATATTATTTTGACATGTGGTTTAATAATTGTTCATATTAGGTTCATAAAAATTATTTAATAATTGGTTATTTGAGAGAATATATATATGAGTTGAATATTTAATAAATATTTATTCATCAGGTAATAATTTATTTAATTACATGAAAGCATAATATCTATTTATTCCAATTTATTCACAACAAAAAAATTATTTATTTATTTAGTTATGTGAAAATTTAAAAAATATTTATTAACTAATTTGGCTAATATAATATTTATGTATTTATTGGAAAATAATACAGTGATATTTATTTAATTAAAATGTAGTCATTATTTGAAGGGTTGATGAATATTAATGAGGATTGGTGAACTGAGTTTGATAATCTAACAATAAATTTCATATTAAATGTTATTTGTATAATTTTTTTATTTATTTATTCAATCAAATAATATTTATTTTATCCCAAAATTTATCACATGTCAAGTAAATAATAATAATTCTATTATCATTTATACATGGGGTTTTCCAGGGATATAGAAAATAATAAGGACTCTTATACAATTATTATTTTCTTACCCAAGCACAATTTAAACTTGATTATGACATTTTTCGATTGAGATCTACATTATTTTGCTGTGAATAATGAATTTTAGAGAGGATTATATAAATCCTTAGAGAGATATCCCCTAGAACACTTTAAATAATTAAAAGTAAATTCTTCTCCTCTGCCTGAGAAAATCCATCTCACTTGAAGGATTTTGTTATGATCAACATCAATCATCACAATCATTATATACATACATGCTACCACCCATAGTATTATACGATGATGATTAGAGGTTCATGAATCTTTTTTGATCACCACTATGGGAAATCTACCCTTGATTCCTCTGACACAAATATAATATGGCAAGAGGAATTCATTCAATCATCGACAACAAAAAATAATTAAATAAAAGGTAATTATTTAATTAAAATAAATTAATTATAAAGTATATATGAAAATATCCCCTCCTATTAGTTCGAGGTTCATATCAATTAATCTTTATATTAATTTATGATGACTCTTTATCATGTATATCATAGAATATTCCTAGATTACAAAAAAAAAATAGTTGGTAACTATCCAACTGGTGCTTTTATTGGCCCATAACCTTCAACTCAACTATGTAAAAACATACATATAGTAATTAACTTATATAAAAAATCAAAATAAGATATCTTTTACTAGTATGTGCATAAATTATTTAATCATTCATGGTTAATTAATTATATAAAATCTATGTAATATTAACGATCATGTGAGGAATAAAATAATGAATATTTAAATTTAAGTAGAACAAAATACATCATCTAAAATATTATTTTATCAAATAATCATTTGATATCTAATTAATGATACAATCATAGTTAAATTTACACTCTGTTCATAATCATGGGAACATTCTATTATATATGAATCTTAATAAAGATAATGTATTGACTTAAAAAAATTGGTGTTAAGGGTAATTATAGCCACCCCGACTTTTCATATATAAATATCACATCATCAGAGATGAATATTCAATAAATTTCTCAAATATATTCTTGAGGATCATAAATATTTAGTTTATTTTGAGGCTAAATGCACAATATTCTTATTTCATGAAGTATCTTCAATGTAACAAGACAATGTTTTTCAATGGAAATTTCCTTCTCATAATTATGTCATAAAATCACATGAAAACACAACATAATGAACTAATAAGGTCTAAGTGGCCTTCAAATATATTTTTTACACTTCTGTGTTTGGAATTTCAAAAATCCGACATACACAGCTGTAATCAGTAAGTTATTTGGAGTCCGATAAGAAAAAATTAATTTTTGGTGAATAGTGACCTACCCTAATGAATAGTAACATACCCTTATGAATAGTGATACACCCTAATGAATACTAAAATCACCTATGATAGTATAAAAAAATAATATTCAAGTTGGTAGTACGATATACCTATATATTTGAATAAGTTAATGAATGTTTTAAAACTGGTTTTGATAATAAATTATTATTTTAATTAAATATTAAAATAATCATATTTATAAAATTAATTTTGAAAAATGGACTTCATTTTTAGATTCTACACATCCAAAAATGGTTATAGTTAATTTTCGGGATTTTTTTGAAATACTTGAATTTTTTTATGAATAGTAAAATACGATAATTTACGATAAATGCTAAATAAGGGATTTATTGAGTCATTGATGATGTTTTTATGATGTAATCCCACTTGGTTTGGGATAACAAGATAAATTTACTATTATTGGTCTTGGAATACTTATTATTCCTTGTCTTGTGAAGAAATAATAAATTATAATGACTATAATATTATGAAATCCCTCCTCTCCTCCACTATAAAACCCCCCTTCACTCCCTCTTCTCTTCACTCCCGTCAAGCCTTGTGCCTTGCCATTATTCTGAACAAATCTCTCCTCAAGATCCTACTACACTTCCAAAATATCTTAGACTCTTAAAAATAACAAAACCTATCCCCTTAAGAGGTTCTAAAAGGAGGAAGTCTCAAGAGGTAAATTCCTCTTTCCAATTCTTTCATTTCTTTTAAGTTCTCTTTCTTTTTGTTTCTTTCCTCACCTCCCTTCACCATAATAGTATGATAAAT
Organism: Viscum album; assembly: GCA_963277665.1. Taxonomy (NCBI): domain Eukaryota; kingdom Viridiplantae; phylum Streptophyta; class Magnoliopsida; order Santalales; family Viscaceae; genus Viscum; species Viscum album. The sequence continues at coordinate 1,474,124,845 of OY728166.1, forward strand.
ATAGTAACATACATGTACTGGAATTTTTTCTTGCTAATGGTATATTTCATTATCTTCTCTTCTTTCCCCACCCTTTTATTTGAATGAAATGAAAGCACTGTTTGAGATGTTCTATTTTTGCACATTCAAGGACAACGGTTTATCAATTTCTATTATTATCTTTAACACTGGTCATGAAACCATTTTTGTTATGGTTGAACAAAATTATTATATATGTAATATATCCTATTTTTGGTTCTTTAATCCTTTTTTACAAATGGTATTAAGTTATAAAGTAAAACATGTTCTTTGTAATCAAATCCACCGATTAACAAAAATGGTTATCACTAAGGTTATATATATAATAATTGGACTTAACTCTAAGTAACCTATTTAAAATTAAAAACATGTAATATAATGTATGTTCACTAAAGAAAATTACTTCAATTCTGGACAACCACTTTCATCTTACATATAATCCAAACTTCAATATAAGTGAATCGATCTTTTAAAGCCAAGTAAACAAACGAGCCCGAACAATGAAATTGAACCTTATAACTAATAAAAATGGATTTGAATGAACTGAAAAGGGTTATAATAAATAAATTAAATATATAATAGGTTCTTTAATTATTAATTAATAATCCTAATTTTTTCATTCAGGTCTTTAATAACAAGTGTAGAACACCAACGAATTTAAGGTAAGGGATCCTTTCCTTTTCCACTCTTAATCAAGATTGTTCTCTATACTATGCCTTTTTGTGTAATAACAAGTGATGGGGTATATTTTTTCACCTCCCCCATACTTCCCTAATGTTTTATAAGTGATGATAAACCCCTTATATCTCTCATCAGGACCTCTTAGTTACACCAGATACCTTGTCGATAAACCGTAATGGATTCTACCCGAATTTCTTTTATTTTTTCGGGTTGCCCTATCTTTCTTTTTACAAAAATGTAGTTGTCTTTTATTTTTATTTAAAACATCTAAATTATGTTTATATGATCCAAAATCATGTTCCAATATCCATCTATCATTATATTTTGGGGATATACATGCTTTTAAATGAATCCCTCCTCCATACTTCCCAATAAGCACACTCGTTTTAAAGGAACTTCTCGAAATTTTACCCAATTTCATGTGAACTCTATCCTATGTTTTAAGACACCATTTTCTTTATAAAATAATTATTTTTATTATGAAAAAATTCTTGGTTCAATTATGGTTTTATAGAAAATAATGTCCTCTTGACTATTTTAAAATCTCTATAGTATTTTTTTTAAACTGCACAGAAATGTTTTAATGCTAATGTTTCTCAAATACATTTCTTATATGTTGTCACTTATATTTGTCACCACATACCATTTTATATGCCTATATTACCTTATGAACTTCCTTGTATTTTCTAATATCTTTCTTTCATGGACACATTCATGATACACTCATTGATTTTTCTTTATGTCATGATTGTGGTACCCAATTCTCTCCATGGGTATCCTTATATTTATGTATGGTTGATTATGTATGATTGTATATGTTGTAAGAATATTTATGTGGCAATAATATTAATGAAAATTTTGAGATGGGTGCACCCATATAGCGCTCTAATGCATTGGGTAAGGTTAAGTATCATGAGATGCGATGTGAAACAGGATTGACGGTTAGCCTTAACCCGTACTGAAATGGGAAAGAGGATTGGCGGTTGCCTTGACCCGTGCTAATGAAATGTTTTATGATTCTAACACATTTATATGATTCCATGTTTATATGATCCCATGATTATATGATATTATTTTATATGTTCCATGTTTTGGATATCAGTATGTCATGCCTCTTAAGTCATGTTCTTAAGATGTATCCTTATGTTCATTCCCTTGCTGGGATTTTCAGCTCATCCCTTTGTTCATGTGTTACCAAGGGTTCCCTATGTAGATGTAAGGGCTCAAAGGAAGTTAGGATAACATTATAGAGATTAAATAAAGAAGTGTTTTTTAGCCCCATGTTTTATGTTTTATGTACCTAGTCTTCCAAGACACTAGACTTAACGATCCTTGGCTTGTACTCTGATGATTAATTGTGCTTAAAATCATGAAATGTTATATGTAAAAGGATCAGGTCGCTATATTCAACATCTCTCAAAAATATATTTCAACATAGAACTCTTTATATATATACCCAGATTTAAAATTTCTTTATTACCTGGGGAAAGGAAACATAATAAAGGGTGAGATGATATTCTCGATAAGGGTAACATGGGATATATCAATGATCATTTTGGAATAATATGAGAATAAGGGTATGATATCATGCGTCTAAAATTTAAAAACCATACCCTACATAAAATACATCATAATCCTAAGTCATGACATAAATCTTGGCAATTTATAAGACATGAATCATAAAGGAAATCGATGAAAATGAGTCATCATAGAATAACCTAGACATAAGAATTTGGAAAAAACAATCTTATAACATTGTGAACATATATAAATAGAAATTGTTTCACTCATTATGTTAAGGTCAATAAATTAGGCCCTTTCATAAACTTATAGACATGAAAACTAGGTCCATGCATAATATTATAGACATGAAAGTCAGGTCCATGCATAAACTTATGGAAATGAAATCCAGGTCCATGTATAAACTTATGGACATAAAAGATAGGTCCATTCATAAACTTATGGAGATAAAAAAAGGTCCACACATGAAATTGTGAACATGAAATAAAGTTCACACATAACATATTTACCTCAGTAGTTATACAAATTTTCCTAATGAATTGGAGGGTTTCAACAAACACAACCATTATATAATGATAATCAAGACATATAAATTCCACAATATCATAAATAATAACATTATAACATAACCCATGGAAAATAAACAAGTTTCATAAACAGCTCATCATCATAACCATAAATAACCCAGAGAAAGAATAATGATGGCATCATTGGATCATATCCCCAATATAACATAAATAACATAAAATTATGGTATCATATATTAAAAATATCTTTAAAGGATCACTAAAAAAGTTCTTGAGGAAAATATCCTTTTCACTTTGAAATATCCCTTTTAAAACATAAAAATTTAACCAATATTAAGGGAACAAATTATTTAAAAATAACCCTAGAAACTTTTAATGGAAGCATCAAATAATTGATCAGCCATGATAATGGGAAATTTTTTTCATGTGGAATATGTAAAAATAAAAAATTCCTTCCACACTTTTATAGAAAAAGTCAAAAAGTACCTCATTCGAAAAATGAATAAAAGATTAATTTTAAAATAAATTTTTTAAAATTTAAATCATTGGTAAAAATTAATTTAAACAATCATAGGATAATATTAAAGTAATTATTTGAATCATTTTCAGAAAAAAAAGATATGGAAGAAAAAGGACTTAAGATGGAATAGAAAATTTAAAGTCTGTTTTTCTTAAAAACAGTCTTTTGATATCCTGAATAATTAAAGTGTGTAAAATGAAAAATGAAAATCTGTTATTAAGAAATAAATAGAGAATAATAAAATTAAATTGATTCATCTGATAAGGACTATATAATTTCCTCAATATAAATTTAAGAATAAAAAATCCCGATTAAAATATAATTAAAACATAGATCGGTTACCTCGAGTTTGACTTGCTTTGAAAGTTCTTTAACCTCCCAGATGTGGTTTCAGAGCTGGATGCATCCACTAGTGCATAGCCATCTAGATTTGGATGATCGAGAGGGTATGTCTTCTTCCATTGGTACCGGGCATATGCAAGTCTTAATATGATAGCTAGCTGAGCAGCAATGCGAAGGTAGAGACTTGTATTTATTAATGTAGGTGCTAGGGAGGGGCAGCTCCAAATAGTATTTATTTGTTTGTATTTTACTTTTTAATGGTTTTTATTTGGTTTTAATTGTTTGGGTTCACAATTACCTTTAAAAGTTTCAGTTTAAAATACCAAAAAAAAGTGGATTGGAGGAAAAATTATACCGTTTATGGAGACAATAAGTCGTACGTTCACTTGAACACTACTTTCACTTTTTGATGGATGGAATGAAATAAATTTAAATATTAATTAACCTTAAAAGAATTATTACTGTATCATATAAATCATATATATTCATCAAATTCGTCCCTTTTAAAATCACTATAAAACAAAAATGAAAACTGAATCACGTCGATTTACAGAGCTGGTAGTCCACACATACACATGAGTAACATTATCATTTTCTAATAGATTATAAGGTAATAAGGTAGATATTATATTACCATAATATAATCACAATTATGTAATAAATATAATATATAAACATTAAATCCATTATAATACCATCCATAAGAGTTGGTAGTTATAATTGAATTGTATCACTCCATGGATACGATAAGTCGTACATACGCACGAGCGATACATTCACATTCCATTTAATGTAAAAGAGGGTGTATAATTGAAGTTTGATCATCATAATAACATTTTATTATTTTTAGTATAATTAATTTATAGTTTTATGTTATATACCATATAATTATGTGGGGTAAATAAGAATTAAAAAAACGTGATTGATTAAGGAAATTACCTCTTCTTTTAAAGAACTCCTTTAGGTCTCCCCTTAAGAATCATATGGTTGGTATTTTGAGAATACTAAAACACATAGAATTTTATAATTAAGTTTATAAATTATTTTGTAAGGGTATGGTTGAGATATATTTCTCAAAGTGTTATAAGGAAGATGAAGGATGGGTGTGATTTTATAATTCAGGTGAGAAGAACTTTTGAAATTTCTTTAATGATTAAATTATAATAAATTCATTCTCAATTAAAATACTTCCAAATGGAAATATATTCAAATATAAGGTAGGAAATGGTTTAAATATCATCAAAAAATAAAATTTTGATACTTTATGTAGTATTTTAAACTTTTTTGGTTTAACCATTTAGTTAACCTATTTTAACCTTACATGTGGTAACGTATTTTTCACTCTTAAGGAGTAATAAATTTACGTATAAGGTGAATATTATTTTATAAATTGAAAAGGGATTAAATTTTAGACCATATATTGTCTATCTCATCCTCTTTATATATTTTAATGATTTTTAATAATTTATTAAAATATAATTTTGTTAAAATATCATTAATATGAACTTTTACATTATTCATTTAATTTGAATTAAAAGACATAATGAAAAGGTTTCAATTTTAATATAATCCTTTAAATCAACATTAATATGTCATAATTACCTATAAATTTTTTTAACAGCTATAACTCACTCAAATTAGATAACATTTAATATTTTTAAAATCATTTATTTTATTTTTCTATTAATTATTGAAACAGTATGTCGGCATTGCTTAAGCAATTAACGTAATTATATAATTACTAAAAATTAAAAATAAAATTATATCTAGAAATACATTTAATTATTCTAAAAATATAAATTTATATTCATTAATAATTTTTTTCTCTATTTTGATATATAATATGTATTTAAAACTAAGAGAGTGACACTTTATAACTTTCTTTATTTTAAATATTTTATAGGTCATTTTAATGGAAAAGTATCCTTTAAAAAATTAATTTCAATAATATGGATGTAAGGATCTAATTAAATTAATTAAATAATAATTAAGATGAAAAATATGGTCTTATCAATTAATTTTAACCTAGATTAACATGATTTACCCTTTACTGAGGTACGAAATTTTACCACAGTTATTATTCATAATGTTTAAAAATAAAAGGAATTTATTTACAAAATTTTATCCCCATGATTCCAAATATGTAATAACATTTTTAAACATCATTACCTATATTTTATTGAAATTAATTTTAAAATAAGTTTTCAAAATGCTACAAAAGCTGTTTTTATGAAAAAATATAGTTTTAAGAATAAAACTGGATTTATTATTGTCCCATATATAAAAAACTATTAAATAAATGTTAAAAAAATTGATTTAATTTATAATATATAAATTTCTATAAAATAATTCACCAATAATGATCAATTTTATTTATTAAGATAAAAATACATTACACACATAAAAGTATTTTTTTCAGAAAAATGCCTTTTTTCTATATAAAGAATCCTTTTATACCAAATTCAAACATAAAATTGATTACAATGAACTTAAATAGATTATTTAAAATATAATAGAACTAATTTCACCATGAATCCATTTTAAAAAAATCTAACTTTGTACATTCTTAAAACAAAATGCAATTTTCAATAAAAATCAGTATTTTTCACTATTCACTGGAAAATTAAACTTTTTAGAAAAATCCTTGAAATTTACCTTAATATAATTTTAATATGATAATTTCAAAAAAATTAATTTTATGAAATAAATTTTTAAAAGTGTTAAAATTTAAATATAATATTTTCTCACAAAAATAATAAAAAACATTTTTGAAATAAATCTATTTTTATGTACAATATAACATTGATAGAAATTGAATGCATAGTTACTAAGAAATAATAAATACATTTATATTGAGTAGTGTATTTTTATATATTTCATAAATTAGTAAATCCCATTCAGACCCACTAATTTAGTAGCTAGTTTATAATGTTCATATTTAAATAATAATATTTCATGGTTCGTTTATGTTCAGTGTTTCATTCCATATATGATATTAAACATAATTTCATTATTCTAAAAACATAGGGTGTTTCATCCCCCCTATTAATAAAATTTTTCCTATAAATTTTAACTTTTTCTTAGTAATCAAGGGTTTGACATTTGAAAATTATTTTATAAAAATCCCACATCTTAAAAGGTTTAATAAATCATCCTCTTGAAAATAGAGAAAGGAAATTATGAAGGTCATCTGAAAATAACATGTAACTAGGTTTAAAATTAGGAAACGTTATTGGGAAGTGAAAAAATAAACATGGGAGAAAAGTAATGCAAATATATCATTTATCATAAGAAAGTTAATGATCATGATAAAGTTAGAAATCAAAAAACCATAATCCAATGAGGTGTGAAAAAGACCAGGAATTCATTAGAATGAAGGTAATATGATAACATTTTTGTCTCAAGTTCCTTTTCCTAATGTTGAGGGCTTTTTACATGAGAAATATATACTTACTTTATTTCTTTCCATTTTATAATTGAAATATCATCCTTTGGTTATTCTTTGATCAATTTACACTTCATCTATTACTCCAATAAATACATATTTCGGCTTAATTTTTCATTCGTGAAACACTAAAAGCTTCTTTTAATTAATCATAAGATTCTACGTCATTCCTTAGGCCTCTAAATATTTAGCAAAACCAATATGGTTAGTACAAGTTAGCCAATAACATCAAAAGATCTAATTAATCCATTCCATAAATATTTAACCTTAAGTATCCTTAAAAATATGTGTAACCAAAATTGAATCCTAAATATTGGAATGATTTGATCTCATATCCTTCCATGATCAACTTAATTATTTTCTTGAAATTATTTAATCACTCATAAATTCTCATACCAAAATTCATATAAATAAATACTTTCCCAAAATGAGTTAATAATAAAATACTATATGCTTAACAAGGATAATTCACCTTTTATTCATTAAATAAATTCATATCTTAACCAAAAACCCTTCTATTAGAAGACCAGATTTAACCTTGCACCCATAGAGGATCATAAGTTGATTCAAAATATCAAATGTGATTTTTTTATTCCATAATATATTTAGAGGGAGCTAATCAATGATCAAAATCACATCAAATTTTACTAATGGATGAATAATAATATTTTCATAGGGAACATTCATATAAACTTCAACATGAAATAACCAAACCTGGAGTGGAGGATAAGTGTTCCCTAATTATCATGATTCACTTCAACTATTTTGAATTCATAATCTTTCCCTTTGTCCTTTGAATTAATAGGTTGTTGTATCTTATTATCCTCATTAGACATTGGATTAGGTCATGGATTCACATAATTCCCAAACTCATTGAATTTATATCACTGAAGTATGAGTGGTGTATTCTATTGGACTCTCTCTCTATTCATTTCATTAACTGGATCATTCAAATTACTTTGATTTTCTTTTTCTTGATGGATATACTTCCACACTTGAAACATATTCATGTTCATTTAAGAAATTCATCTGAGTGTTCCTTCCCACAATTTTAAAAAGTAGGAGGTTGAAACTTTTTATTCCATCCATGTGATATTCCACTAGAGCTCGAATGAAACTCCATCTTACTTTTCTTATCCCCGGAACCATGAGGGTTTCCAAATTCCATTTCCACTTTGATTTCACATCGAATGATTTCTTCAGGGATTCTAAATTCCCTCATGTCTAATGAATTTCAAAAAATTAGTTTCAAACCACTAAAAAATCAATCAATATTTCTTTTAAGGATTATAATTAAAGTAGAAGAATGACTTGAAAGGCTTGTTAAATTTTCTTCATAGGTACCTATGGATTCATAATCCTTCAGTTTAAGCTCATGGAATTACTTTCACCATTTTTTTATGTAAAATAAAAGGGGATTACATAATAAATAATATTTCCTGAAACTCATATCATTATATAGATTCAATTTTCATATCTTTTATCGTATTCTTAATAGTATTTCACTATTCATATACTTCACCTTCCAAATGATAAATGGATATTAAAAGGTTTTTATGGTCTAAAAACTAAGGCACATTGATCCATTTCTCAATAACCAGTGGATCATAAGTCCCATATAAGGAGGGTGGATGTTTTTTTATATAAGATTAAACGGCATGTTTCTCCCCCTTGGTGAATTTATAGATCAACATGACTCGTATTACCACCTATAGCTTCAGATATTTGAGTGATCATAGTAATAAAATATTACATCTTGGCTTCAAATACATTTGGATACTCATGAAGATGGATGTTTCATTAGTCATATCATTTGTTTTTTAAACGACTCCTTTGGGTTCTAGCTATGGACTAAAACCAAAAACATGGCCTAAGCATCATGTTTTTAAAATTAGTTTGAAAAATCACATATTCATTAAAATCATTCCCAAGATTCCCTAAATTATGAAACCTAGTAAATTCATGGTCATAATCTATTCAAATACTTCATAATGGTTCATAAAGAAACAATGAATTACCCTAATAACGTACCATTAGAGTGTAAAACTAGTCGTTTAGTAATGGAACACTAACGATAAACCAGAATGATCATCATGATATACTCACCCAACTATTTGTAGGTTTATTACCCCTAGATTCATTTTTACCAAAACAAATTTCACTTTTAATATCCAAATTGGGATGTATCACTTTTAAAATCAAATAATATCTTCATTACCAAAACATTAGTATGTTATCCTCTTCCTAGACATATCCCATGGGTTTTCGCCAAAGTTCTCAAGACCTAATCTCTAAATATTGACTAAAACTATCCTCTAATACCAACTATAGAAACCCCAACATTTCATACATAAATATTACATCATTATATATGAATATTCAATGCATTTTAGAAATACACACTCAAAAATCATAATGTTTTAGTGTATTTGGAGAGTGGATACATAATATTCTAATTTCAAGAAAGATCTCATACATCTCCCATAAAGAACATCCCGTGTAGTATAGATTATATAAATTCCCTAGTTAAACCTTTCTTTATAACCTGAGGAAAGGAAACATAAAAAAGGGTGATCTCAGATGCTCAGTAAGGGTAAAGTGGTGATATTAATGATAAATTAGCCATAATATGAGTATAAGGGTATGATAACATGATATTGAAATTTGAAACCCATACCCAGTATAACATAGATCATAATTTTGAGTCATAGAATAAAGCATGGAAATTCATAATACATGAATAAAAAAGGAAATCAATGAACATGAGTCATGAGAGAATAGAATAAACATAGGAATGAGGGAAAACATAAGCTTATAATAATATGAACATGTATAAATAGAAACAAGTTCACTCATTATGTTGAGGACATGAAATCAGGACCTTGCATAAACTTATGGACATGAAAACTAGCTTTACATATAATATTACTGATATGAAAGATGGGTCCAGTAATATACTTTGGACATGAAATCCAGGTCTATGTATAAAATTATGTAAATGAAATCTAGGTCCATGTATAAACAAATGGACATGAAAACTAGATCCATGCATGAAATTATGAACATGAAATAATGTTCATGTATAACATAATACCACAAATTTTTTCCCATATTTACACAATAAATTACAAGTCTTTAACAGATCCAAAAATCACATAATCAAAATCCATACATATAAATTCCAAAAAATCATAAATAAAAACATCATGATGTAACCCTTGGAAAATAAATATATTTCATAAAAATATTATCATAATAATTATAAACCATCCACAGAAAGAATAAAGATGTTATAATTAGATCATATACCTAGTATAACATAAATAGCCTCAAAGGATGTTATCATAGATAAAAAAAGGATCACCGGAAAATTTCTTGTGGAAAATATCCTTTTCACTTTAAAATAATCTTTTTAAAACATTAAATTTCCCAAATATTGAGGAAAACAATTTCTTTGCAAATAACCTTGTAATATATAATGTAATATTTAAATCATTAATTAGTCATGATGGTGGGAAATTCCAAACATTTCATATACATTATAATAAAACATTCCTTTCACACTTTATTAGAAATTTTCAAAAAGTACCTCATTGAGAAAACTAAAAGAAGATTAATTTTAATAGTCATTTTGTAAAAATAAAATCATAGATAAAAATGACTTTAAAAAATTATAGGATAATATTTAAAAAATTATTCAGAACATTCATAGAAAATGTGGATATTTAAGAAGAAGGATTTTAGACTGAAGAGAGAAATAAACTCCGTTTTCCTTAAAAATACTTTTCTGATATCACTAATAATTAAAGTGGGGAAAATGAAAAGAAAACTTATATTCATAAGAAATAACAATAGGAGAGGAAATTTAATGGTATTTATCTGATAAGGATCCTATAACTTCCTTAATGTAAATTCAATCATAAAAATACTAATTAAAATAGGATTAAAAAATAAACACCTTACCTCAATTTTGACTTTCTTAGAATGTTCTTTAACCTCTATTATTGTAAATTTAAATTTATTATAATTGTATGCCAAAATTATTTACATGATTATTATATTATATATATTCATTATATATACATAGAGTCATCTATAATGGTAGAGATATAAAAAGGAATTACAATATTCATGGAGATACTAGGTCGTACTTATGCATTGATGTTGTTTTCATTTTTTTATGGATGAAATTAATGAAAGGTGTGTAACACCCTGAGTTTTTATTAATTAATTTTTCGAATAAATTAAATTTGTTTGATGAATTTCATTTTATACTACACCAAGTTATGATTTCTTTATACCCAACACAAAGTTATGGTTTCACTCTATGCAACAAAAATATTATTTTGCAGTACATGGAACACTATTTTTCACTTTTGTTACACAAAATGTTGAGTTCCTTCGATATCATGTGTTACATGCAAGACTGAGTCTAACTAAACTACAATATACTATTTATATTTTTATTAAAATATTATTATAGGTACCACTAATCCATTGGAATGGAAGTTATAAATAATATTAAATATATTCTAAAAATATGATTTAAACATGTATATAAAATAAATCATTTTTCTATCAATTATTTAGGAATTAAAGTTGGAACTATTTAAAAATAAAAAAAATCCATTTTCTAAGAAACTATTTTTCTAGGTAAAAACATAATTTTATCTCAATAAATTAAACAAAACACTATTGATTATTATTTTTAATAAAATTTATATATTATATATTAAATAAAATTTTTTTACACTCATCTTATTGATTTTATTGGTATAAGATAATAATAAATCCAATTTTATAAAAAAAAGATGTATTTTTCTAAAAGGGAAATTTTACCACCTTTTAATGGTGCACCTATTTAAAATATAATTTTTTGGCACTTTTATAATTTTATTTTAAAAATTAAGCTTCATTCTTGTTATCATAATATCAAAATTTACTTTGGATTAATTTTTAATATTTTTCTGAGAAGTAACATTTTTTTATGAATAGTGAAAACACTGAATTTTAATTGAAAACTGCTTTTTTATATAATTTATTTATATAGTTAAATTATATTTTAAATTAATATCAATTTATAATTAGTTTAATTATAAATTTATAAATACAATTATTTTCATTGGAATCAATTTCACATTGAAAATGCATATAAAAACATTTCAAACTTTTGAACATTTTTACTTTGAAACCCCGCTTTCTTATCACATATAAGGTATTAATTTTACATTACTTTTTGCCAATTATGTTATTAGAGTTTTTAAAATTGGATTCCATATTTGGAATCCGAATAATGTATAATTTATATTAAGGTCAATTTAGTTTTTGACAAAAAATATTAGTGAAAGTAATTAAAATTAATTACAATGATTAAGGATAAAGTGAGTTTACTTAGTTGTTAATCTTTAATTTATGGGGTAAAATACTCCAGAAACGTTTCCAAAAGATTTTTTTTTTACATTTATCAGATATTTACTCCCTTTTATTTAAAATGGAAATTTATTTGATTCACATGATGTACGAGAGACCTCTTAATAGTGTTTACCTTTTTATATTTACAAGAATGCCACTGCTCCTCCAATATAAAAGGGAATTACTCCCCCCCCCCTAATTCACATATTTCAAACCATTTACCTCATCCAAACCATATTAAAATAATCTCACAAAAATCCTAATCTCAACCATGAATCCAAACTTAGGCATAAGGAAAACCAAGGAAGTCCTTTGGTGGAAACCAAAAGGAGTTACCCAAAGAAGAGGAAATATCCTTCAACGATCACATTTGTTTTATTTATTTCTACACCCCTTAAATTATTTTTATTCCCTGATTATTTAATAAAATAATTATAATAAATATAAAAATATGTTTTTATGTTAAGGATATAACCTACACTTTCACAAACTTTCATCAAATGGGATATACAATCATCATTCGTGTGTACGGTGACTACCGCCTCGCGAACCAATTGGTTTTTTCATCCATTACCAACTCACAAGTTTTAAAATAATGATGGAAATAATATTTTAAATTATATATATATATATATAATATTTATTATTTATTTATTATTTTTTAACAATTTTATAATACATACCTTCTTGATTTTCGTTTTATGGGCATACGATAACTTCGTTTGTGGACGTGTGGACTATCACGTCGTCAAAGTGATGTGATTCTTCCACACTTTAAATGGAATGTATTATGTATGGGTTTAGTTAAATTATATTATATATATGAAATAATAATTATTATGGAATTATTATATATATATATACATTTATTTGATTTTGTTTCTTTCTTTCAATACGATAAGAAAATGAAAACAATGTTCATACATATGTATGGCCTACCATCTCCATGAATGATGTAATTAATTTGATATTTATTTATTTTATAGATTATTAAAAATAAATAAATAAATAATATATATCATATTTATATTATTTCATACTTTATGAAAATAATAAAATCATAATCTAAGTAATAGGATCAAGAATAGGAAGTCAAAACCGATATGAAAAATAAAGTGGTTATTACCTACAACATAACTTTGACAGGAAATTTTTAATAAATGTGTAATATAAAGTCATAATAAAATCATATATGGTAGGATATATAATAATATTTTTCATTTTATGATTTATAATTAATATATATATATAATGTAGGAGATTTTAATGTGTACAAAAATAGTCAATACTTAAGGTAAGGTTTTTCACATCTCACTTTTATTTCTATGAGATATATGTTATATTCACCACTTATTATTGTTGTGTGTTGTATATACTTCCCTATGAAATTATATATCATGAATTTAATTTATCTAATGATATTAAAAGTTTCAATTGATGTTAATCGTTCATAGGTATTATGATTCAAATGTTACTCAAGTAGTAAATGGATTTCTAGTCTCACATTTATTTCTATGAGGATTATGCCTTATTCACCACTCATTTATTTTGTGTTATGTATATACTAACCATGTATATATTATATTATTATTATACTTAAATTTATTTTTATTTATGTATCCATTTTATGATCATTATTTCATGGGGTTTTACGGTTCAAAATTTACCAAATCAGTAATATAATTTTTCCTCAATTTACCTACTTTGAAAAACAAGTTTTGTTATTCACCTATAATTTTTACAAGGTATAAATAACGACCTTTGATAGTTTATATCCTGAAAATCATTATTTTCATGATATTTTATGCTTCATCTAATTTTATTCCTTCTTGGGGACATTGATTCAAAGTTACAAAAGTGGCAACGATTTATTGATATAATCTAATCCTTTATCGGGATTGTTTATGATTATGTTTTCATTGAAGAACTGTTTTGATCCATCTCTCAAGGAATATAATGAATTTTAATATCCTCTATTTATTCATTACATATTAATATAATGGTTCTATCTTTCCACTCTTTGGTACTTAAGATAATTATAAAAGTGTTTTTAAGAAAATCAAACTTTATCTCTCTCTTTGGTTGTGAATCTATGTTCTTTCAAAAAAATATTGTCTAAAAATGTTTTAAAAAATTTTATAATATTCTATTATGATCTTTTAAATATATTTTTACCTATGTTTTACTGTTTTTAAAAAATGGTTTTTAAAAAAGTAATCATTTTTTTCATTTTTCGATCACAACACATTTCTAAAATAAATACAGTGTAAAACGAATATTCCCATGTATGGATTTATTCACTATCTTGAACATCATTTAAATTAATATTACTTTTAAAGTTTAATAAGTTTAATTTTATTAAGAAAAATGCTTCCCCAATAATCTGTAAATTGATTGTTTTTAATGTGGTTTTCAAATAAAATGTTTTTTGAAATTTTTTATGTTCGTAGATTGTTTTTAATGATTTTCAAAGCTCCCTTTTTATGTTTTCAAGAAAATTATTTATTAAAAAGATTTTTTCAAAGAGGAAAGTATATTTTCCTCAAGAAATGTTTTAAACTATTTTTCAAAGCTTATGTTATTTCTTTTCAAGGTAGCTTTAAAATATAAGGATTTTTAAAATGGTTTATTCCTAAAAAAGTGATTTTCAAAGAAAGGTTATTTTCCTTAAGAAATGATCCAAGTTATGTTTCAAAATCATTCTCAATATAGGATTTAATTATTTAATATAGATTATTATTTACATGGAATATGATACAAGAACACTATTTTTATTCTTTCTTTTAATGGTTTATGTTTAAAATGATAAGTTGTTTATGAATCATATTCGTCTTCTATGGGTTATACCTTGATAAAATGATTGTGAAAATCACTTCATTTCATGGGTTATTATATGAAGAAATTATTATGAGACCTTACAATTTTCCATAGGTTATTATCAAATAAAAATTTTAAGATACCCATTCCATTTCATGGGTTTCTATTTGATGTTTATAAAATCCATCTCTTTTTATGGGTTATGATATGATGAATATTTTATTATCTTGTGGCACGTGGATGTATGATTTTATTATGTGATAGGTGGGGCCTTTATCTCGATACAATTAATTGGGTAACGATAAATGGTGTATGACCTCAAAGGGTACACTGGTTGTAGCCCAAGCCCGAAAACAACAGGGTACACAGGTTGTATCTGATGCCCGAAAGAAGAGGGTGGATGGGAGGGAATCCAAAGCCCATAACAGGAGGGTACACAGGAGGGAATCTCAAGCCCATAATAAGATGTTACATGGGAGTAAATCCCAATATAGTAACAAGAGGGTACATGGGATTTAATCCTACGACCGTAACAAGAGGGTACACGAGAGGGCATCCCCAGACCTTAATAAGAGGGTACACGGGAGGGAATACTAAGCCTATAACCAAAGGGTACATGGGTGGGAATCCCATCCCCAAAACAAGAGGGAACACAAGAAGAAATCCAAAGACTAAAGCAGATACATGGGTTTTTTTCCAAGACTAACTTATATATAAAGGTCTTGGTATACATCTTGGACAAAAGATTTTATATTCTTATGTGTATTCCATAATTCTATATCATATTCCTATGCTATGATTTCATGGATTATGCCCTTGATTTTCTAATGATTCATGTCTAACTAACTACCAATCTTTATTCCATGAGTCATGTCAATGATATTTTCTAATAAGTTTATGATCTTCTAATGTTATGATCATTCTATGATACCCTTATTTTCATCTTATTATTATGTATATAAATTGATTAACTTTACTAAGCATTTGAGCTCACCATTTCTTATTATTATATTCCCATGTTATGAAGAAAGGTTTTAAGTAGGAGTACTAAATGGAAAAATCTTCATGGAAAATATTGTATATATTGCACCAAATTATAAGATGGTGTTCCATGTTTCCAGAGACACTAAACTATTACAATCATCAGGAATGTACATTTATAATATTCTGAATATTCATAAAAAATGATATAATATTCATGTATGTTATGTCTCAGTCTCTATAGTTGGTATCAAAGGAAATGTTTAGTCCACCTTTGGAAACTAGGATGATGATACTTTATTGATATCCCTAGGGATATTTATAGGTATGTCTATAAGGATAAGTCTAAGGTGTCATATATTTAAAAAAAGGGTCATGATTTATACATCCTATAAGTAATTTTAAATGATTATGTTGTTTTATTATATGATAATTATTGGTCACACTATGATTTATGGTCTTAGTAAATAGCATAAACTAGAAGTAATTGTGTTAAAATTGAATGTTTCATATGTGGAGAGTATAGGAATTATGAAAATTGATTTCCACAATGGGAATCTCATGAAGAAGATCAGGAATGTGGCATGAGTATTGGTCATACTACTAAGGATAAAGTGGCCGAAAATGATATGTGAAAGGTAGGGGATGTTCTAATAGCATTGTTTACATTAAACATAAGAAGAATAATTAAATTGAGGTTGAGGAATAGTAATACATGATTTAAATTTCATATTCTAGGAAAGGGATATTAAGGAATAAGATGATGAAGCATATGTAATGGTTTAAGAATAAAGTTATATGAAATAAGTTTATATGTGTTAAAATTCATGAATTTTGTTATATGAATCATGAAGTATATGTTTTCCATTAATAATTTTTGAAAATATATATAATGGTGTCGATGACCTAGAAAGGTTATTTAATGGAAAGGTGATATTATTATTAAGGGAAGGTAACCCTTAATGTGTTCTTAATGTTGAGAAAATTATTTTTAGATTTGAAAAATATATTATTATGGATAAATTAAATTGGATAGTACCGATTACCAAGGAACTGATTATTGATTTGTTAAAAAAAATTCTATGTTATCATGGATGAAGTTTAATACTCTTTTTTGAATTTAAGTAATAAATCCTATAATATTTTGTAAGATCCTGGACTTTTTTGGATTCATCTTGGGAACATTTTAATTTACTTTTTGAATATTTTACTTACCTTTTATTTGGATTAGTGGCTTGGGGTGCGTTTTGATGCACTTTTAAGGGAAACTAAAGGACCGGGGGCTCCGTATGGTTCACGCATGGTTTGAAAAACCCTACGACCAAACCATGCCAAGTGTGTAAAACTATATAGAGAGGTGTGAAAAGTTATTGCATGGTTTGAAAAACCATGTGACCAAACCGTGCCAACCATGCAAACCTGGACAGAGGGGTCCACGCGGTTAGCGCATAGTTTTCCCTAACTGTGTGCCTCTACCTAGGAAACCGTGCATGTAGAATTTAATATCTGAAAATCATTTGTAAAACCAACTGAACCCCCCCCTGAGACTTCCATATTTTCGACCTTGGATTTGGATTCACAAAATCTAGGTGTTCCTAGAGCCTTATGGAGGGATTCCTAGGTGATTCAAACACCGTTCTTTGAGATCGGAAGCCCAGATTGAAGATCCCTTATTTTCCTAGTAAGTTGATTTCATCTCGTTTCTTCTCCTATTAATTTATCTATCTCTCCTTGATGTTTTCATGGAATATATCCATTGTTTTCATGTATCTAGACATATTACTTGTGATCTAGATCTTGGATTGTGGATCTATATCTATATTTTCAAGATCATGATGCCTTTGATCTTAATTTTGGTTTAGGGGTTTAGATCTAGAGCTTGATGGATGATGTTGTTCCGCTTAGATTTTCAGGATTTCTATTAGAATAACATCTATCAATAAATCAAGGTAGGTGGTCTAAATTGTACTCTCATAGTTTTTATTTTGATATATTTATGTGAGTTTAAAATTTTCTACCTTCCCTTGATAATTGAATTCCAAAATTAGAGTAATTAGGAATGTAGAATTGACATGTGATTTGACTTGGTGGTTAATTGATAACTGAATCATGGAAAAAGTAGATGGGTTTTTCCAAATAGATAATTTTATTTGGGATTTGGTTATGGGTTGAGATTTTGTAATACGGATATCGAATTTATTGGAATAATATAATTAATTGGGGGAAAAATTAAATATGAAATGATGTTTGTCTATGTAAGATAATAAACTGTTATAATTCATTATGTGCCAGGATGTTGAGAAAAGATAATTAATTGTGATAATTAATTATGACAATTTGATATTTGATTTGGATAATTAATTATGAAGAATTAATTATGGAATGAGAATTGTGTTGATTTATTAACTAATTGATGGATTAATTAATGGATTATGTTCTTAGATAATTATTTTGTTAACTAATTGCCTTTAAAATGATTAACTAATCATTGGATTAATAATGGAATGATGTGGAAAATTAATGAGAATTAATGAACTATTAAATGGATGAGATTTTTATGGTGCTAGACATGGAGTTCTAGACAAATTAGAAGTTGGGAATTGAGCATTCCTCTCCAATAGTTATCCAATATTGAGATTATAGCGTTCTAGGAATGAAGAACTACATAAAATGATATTTAGATTGATAGGAATAGAGACCTATACTTAATGAGATTTGGGGTGCTAGGCACGATGACCTACACCGAATGAATGAAAAAATGAATGATGATTAAAATGGAAAAAATGAATTGAAACTGGTCCTAATTTGATGATTCAATATTAAATGACATTGTGATAATTGGTTACTTATGCATTGTATTTATTACTTCATTGAACTGCATGCACTATCTTTTGGCTGAACTAGTTTTAGACACCGTTCGTGGTGGCCTACTGAGTTGTACTCACACTCTATTTGGGCCACCTGATCAGAACCTGAGCAGATATTGTTGTTGTAGGACCGGATAAAGGAAAGGCCCTGGTATAGGTTTCTGTTGGGGAGTGGAGCACGGGATAGGGAACCAGAGGTGGTTTAGGACCCTCTTGGGAGTCGTCGTGTCTTTAATTTTAGTTTCATTATAGACACTTGGAATTTTTATTATAATAGCATGTTTTACCATTCAGTTAGGTATTTTATTTTCATGTTTTGGTTGTCATAGAACATGGTATTATTCTATTTATTTATACACTTTTGCACTTGGTTATTGTTATTTTCTTCCATTGGTGTTTTATTCTGAGAAAAGAGGGTATAGTCTCCACAAGACTGACATACCAAACCCTTTCTGTTATTCTTCACACTATAGCATATGGGGAGGCATGCTTGAGGGAATTTGACCAACTAGCACGGGGAATCATTTAATATCACCTGGGTTGGGACGTCACAATGTGGTATCAGATGGAGGTTTTGATCCTCCAACCTATGGGTTATGGGAACCTTAGAAGACTTCTTTGTTGTAGGATAGGACAATGACAAGGACTTGGGATAGGTTTTTGTTTGGAATTGGATCATGTGAGAGGGAATTGGACGTGGTTCAGGACCATCTTGGGAGTCGTCGTGTCTTTAATTATAGTTGCATTGTAGACACTTGAAATTTTCATTGTCATATCATGTTCTACCTTTCAGTTGAATATTCTATTTTCATGTTTTGGTTATCATATGACAAGGTTTTCTTATGGTTATTTATTTGATTTTACACTTGGTTATTGTTATTTTCTTGTTAAGGTGTTTTATTCTAATAAAAGTGGGTATAGTCATCCCAAGACTGACTTACCAAACCCTCATTTCTAGTCATCACCCTCTAGCATACAGGGAGGCATGCTTGAGGGCATGTGTCCAACCAACTCGGGGAACTATTTAATGGCACCCAGGTCAGGACATCACAAAGTGGTATCAGAGGATTTTTCTTTTCTTTCTTCTTATTTTGTCTTACTATTTTGGGAAACTTGGGTAGGAGACTAGGAAGAGTCAAGGTTTGATAATGAGATCATTCGTGGGATTTTCAAACCAATGTATGGGGGAAAATTTGAGTACTCATGGTGGGATTGTTATTATTGTTGTTTGTTGTTATTGCTGGATATTATTTTACCTTGGGAGATGCACTAGTGGTGTGATGTGATATTTGTTTTAAAATTTGTTGAATTTTGATTCGTGGCCTAAAGAGGAAATATAGTTGAGTCTCTATGCATCATTCCAGAAACTCAGGGTTGTTGTGACATTCATCATTCTCAGAAATCATGGAAAAATGGGTTAGGGGTAAGTTGTTTAACTTGAACTGTTTTTCCTTATTTTGAGATTGAAATAATGATGAAAAATTAGAATAAATGCCTGTCTAATGAGAACTTTGATTGATGAAATGAGTATGATTAATTAATTAATAATTGAATTAATTAATTTAAGATAATGTGATTAATTAATGGTTTAATTAATTAATGATAATGAATGTACCCTTGATATCCAAAACCTTGGATTAGGATGGTTAAGGGTAGTAATAAGGCCTCGATGTTGACCGTGTCGTGAGAAAAGGGAGAAATGACATGTGGAAACTTTTTGTGTTCATTTATTCCCTTAATTAAATGTAATAGGATTGTGTTATACAGCCTTAGATGTGAGTTTGAATTTATAGAGATATGCCTCCATGATTCTTATTGAGGGAGAGACTGAGGGGAATGGTCTGGAATGAACTTCTAGATAGAAAGATTGAGGAACCATTGGTGCAAGTTTAGGAGGAAGGGGAATAGTTCATATAGAACATTGCTCATTTCAAAAAATTCATGTAGAGATTCCCAGGTCGGGTTCAGAAAAGCATGTCGAAGTTTACAAGGGAGTTTCAGCTGCAGCACCCTCATACTTTTACTAGAGAGGGTGGACCTAAGTGAGTTTAATTCTAGATTGAATCTATAGAGACGATACAAGAAAATTTAGAGACTCTGGCTAGGAGGAGGTTCAATCTGGCTGCAAATATGCTATAGGGATCAGTGAAGTGATGGTGGTACATTCAGGTATGATCTGGATAGACTGGTGATATGTTATGGAAGTACATTCTAGGTAATTTCTTGGAGAACATCTATCCAGAGACATTGAGATAAGAGAAGGCTTTAGAGTTTATGCTTCTAACCCAAGTAATCATGTCCATAATGGATTGCAATAAACATTTCACATATTTATAGATTTTTTATACATATTTGGTGACAGATGAGGCTTCTTCCGAAAATGATTTCAGGATGGGCTTATATGTGAAATTAAGTCTCAGGTAAATATCTTTAGGTTGAAAAAATTCTCAGAAGTGGTTAATCAGGCTCTCTTTTAAGAGGGGAACCTGAAGGAGGATTCCATTACTGGATAGGTAGTTATCATTGGATGGTCAGGGAGTGTGACTTCTGTGAGAAAGAAGCATCATTACAAGAATATTATTCAAGACATTGTAAAGCAAGGTGGACATTTAGGAGGAACAGTTTCACCCGATCTTACTCATGTTCTCTTCCACCAGTGGGGTAGGCAGGGACACTATCACACACATTTTCCATGACCACCAATGGAGTGCCAGTTTTGTGGAGAGATGGAACACCTACATAATTTTTGCAGGAAGTTGCAGCAGGCTGGAGCTGACAGAGCATCTACTCAGAGTCAGAGTGCGGGAAGGGGGTCTTCTACACCATATAGGTCTAGCAGTTGGAGTTCTACTAGCAGAGGTGGTAGAGGTAGTGGATGTGGTGCTTCAGGGTATGATATCCCATATCACCAGAGTGGTGATACCAGATGGACTCAGATGACACTACGGGGAAGAGGGGCTTGATAGTTACATGCAGTGCAGCCTACACTGGTAGAGAGTGAGGCAGGTCCATCGACAGTGAGAGATACTATTCTAGTTACTTCTACTTTATCGAGTGGCTTGTTTGATATTGGTGACTCTCATTCCTTTATATCTTCAAATCTTGTTAATAGCTTGAGTCTGAAGGTAGAGTCTTTATGTGGGCTAATGAATATCAATACACCATTGGGAACATGATCTAGGGATACCTACTTATGCAAGGAATGTTCTATAGATATTGAATATTATCATTTTCATGGGTATATTTATGTCCTTGATATAACGATCTTTGACATAATTATGGGTATGGAATGGCTAGTCACATATTGATCCCACATAGATTGTTATCACAGGAGATTGGCCTTTGTGTCTCCCAATAATGACTACTATGTTCATAATGGAGAATAAGATATCCATATAGGTCAAGATGGGCCAATTACTCAGCCATTGAGAAAGCTCATAGCCCATGTTTCTAGTCTTTTGTTGGATGATGGGAGTGGTGGGCAAGACGTCCTTCCACCAGTAGTAGAATTGTTTCAAGATGTCTTTCATGAAGACTTTTCAGTGTTGCCACCTGAGAGATATGTGAAATTAACTATCGATCTCATGTTGGGGGCTGAGTCAGTATCTATTCCACCTTACATAATGGCACTGAATGAGCTTCAAGAGCTCAAAACATAGTTGGAGGAGTTAGAGGATAAAGTGTTTATCCATCCAAGTATGTTTCCTTGGGGATCACCAGTATTGTTTGTTAAGAAGGCTTATGGGAGTTTACTCTTGTGTTTCAATTACCAGATGTTGAATAAAATGACCATGAAGAATTGATATCCTGATCTGTTTGACTAGATGAAGGGGGCTTGTGTGTTCTCGAAGATCGATCTGAGATCAAGGTGTCATCAGGTGAGAGTTCGAACCTCTGATATACCATGAACCTCTTTTAGGAGCAGGTATGGCCTTTATGAGTTTTTCTTAATTTCTTTTTGGGTTGAAAAATGCTCCATTAGTGATTATGGCCCTGATTAATAGGATCATTCAGCCATACTTTTATCAGTTTGTGGTGGTGTTTGTAGACAACATCTCTGTGTAATCTAAGACTCATTCGATCATGCACAACATCTTGACATCGTCCTCGGTACACTGAGAGAGAATTGACTATACGCCAATCTATCTAAATGTCAATTTTGGATTGACATGGTACACTTTTTGGGGCATATCATATCGGAAGAAGGTATGGAAGTGGACCTCAAAAAAATGAAGGAAGTGGTTTCCTGGGAGCACCCTAATAATGTTTATGTTATCAGAAGATTTTTGGGATTATCTGGTTATTATATGAGGTTTATCAAAGACTTTTCCTGATTTCCAGCACCACTGTTAGGTTTGACCAAGAAAGGAATAAAGTTTGATTAGATAGAACCATGTGATAATGATTTCCAAGAGTTGAATAAGCTTTTGACATAGGCCCCAATTTTGATCTTTCTTGAGTTGGGTGAGGAGTACATGGTGTATTGTGATGCTTCTAGGATCAGACTTGAAGTTGTGTTGATTCCAAGGGGTCGAGTTGTTGCTTACGGGTCTTAGCAATTGACGCCACATGAATGGAATTATCCTACACATGACCTCGATTTCGCAGTAGTGGTATATTCCCTTAAGTATTGGTGACACTATCTTTTGGGTGGAAAGATTATAGTTTTTACGGATCACAAAATCTTGAAGTATATCTTTTCACAGCATGACTTGAATCCTCGACAGTGAAGATGGGTAGAGTATATGAAGTCCTTTGATTTTGAATAGGCATATACACCTGAAAAGGGGAATAGTGTTGATGATTCCTTGAGCAGGAATACTCAGAGTTAGTTGGTACATGACTCGAGTGCAAGTGGAAGATGATGAATTTTTTGGCAAAAATGTATATGGTAGATCAGGAGAGTCCGGAGAGGATGAATCTGGTTTCTTTAGCAGTGGAGTCTACACTGTTAAGACGGATCAGGGATATGCAATATGAGGATCCAGAGTGTTTAGCCTTAAGGGAAAGCCTTGATTGTGGGTATGCACCTTCAGACTGGATAATAGATGAGAATGAGACCATTTATGTGAAAAATCAGGTTATTGTGCCTAAAGGTATGCGAGAGGAACTCATGATAGAATTTAATTCCTAAAACTGGGTGGTCCATCCAGGGGTAAAAAAATGTATCGTGACATAAGATGATAGTTTTGGTGTCCAGGCATGAAAAATGTGATAACATGGTTCGTAAGAAGATGTTTCTCCAATCACCAGGTGAAGGCAGAGCATTAATGATGTGGAGGGCTACTTCACCTGTTACCTATTCTAGAATTGATGTGGGATGACGTGACTATGGATTTCGTGGTAGGACTTCCAAATACTCTAAGGAAGAATGATGCTATTTCGGTAATTGTGGATCGACTAACGAAGCTAGGACATTTCTTTCCTATAATAGAAACCTTTACAATTGAAGAGTAGGGAGAACTGTATATGCGAGAGATAGTTTGTTTGCATGGGGTGCCACAGACTATAGTTTCAAATCATGATTTTTTATTTACTTCATGATTCTGGTAGGGTTTACATAAGGTTCTTGGTATATAGGTTTTTTTAAGTATGTCCTTCCACCCACAAACAGATGGGTAGTTGGAGCGTACTATACAGGTGTTAGTGGATATGTTGCGAGCATGTGTGCCTGACTTTGGTGGTTCTTGGGAGAAGCACTTGGATTTTATGGAGTTATCCTATAACAAAAATTATCAGGAAACTATAATGATGGAACCATATGAGGAACTTTATGTCAGACCTTGTAGATCATTTCTATGTTGGTTAGAGGTGGGTGAGTCAGAGCTGTTGGGACCGAGTCTCGTTCAGGAGACATCAGAGCAGGTACAGTTGATTCAGAAATGTATGGCTACTGCTTAGAGTAGTAAGAATTCATATGATGATATAAGGAGACAACAACAATAGTTTATAGAGGGTGATCATGTATTCCCTTATGTTCCACCTAGATTGGGTCATCATCGGATACAAAGGTAGGGAATGTTGGGTCCCAGGTTTATAGGACCTTTTGAGGGGCTTGAGTGAGTCGGGCCAGTGGCATACCGATTAGCACTTCCACAGAAATTCAGCACTATGAATGATGTTTTCTATGTGTCACAATTACAGTAGTATCACCCTAACCCTTCTCATGTGATTTATGTGGAAGAGGTTGATCACATGATGTATACGTCCTTTGATGATCATATGATACATGTGTTGGGTCGCATTGAGAAAGTTTTATGGGGAAAGACTGTGTCGTTAGTTCATGTGTTATGGAAACATGGAAGTGTTCAAGATGAATCTTGGGAATGAGAATCGAACATGAGGGATCAATGGACCCATATTTTTGGCTTATAATCTTAGAGAAGTTTTGGAGTGTAGCTCAAGGATGAGATGTTTTATGCTGGGGAGATTGTAAGATCCTGGCCTTTTCTAGAGTCATCTCGGGCGCATTTTTAGGTACTTTTTGAAGCTTTTAAGTACCTTTAATTTGTATTCATGGAATGGGGTTTGTTTGGGTGAAATTTTAAAGAAATATAAAGGATAGTGGGTTGTTCATAGTTTGTGCACAGTTTGAGAAACTGTGCGACCAAACTATGCTAAGCATGTGAAACTGGATAGAGAGGTTCGCACAGTTGGCGCTTGGTTTGACAAACCATGCGACCAAACTGTACCAACCATGCAAACCTGGATAGATGGGTCCACATGGTTAGTGCATGGTTTTCCCAAATAGTGCACCTCTACCCAGGACATCGTGCGTGCAGAATTTAATATCTGAAAATCCTTTTTCAAACCACCCGACTCCCCCCCTAAGAATTCCATATTTTGACCTTGGATCAGGATTAAAAACATATATGTGTTCCGAGATCCTTCCAAAAATATTCCATGGTGATTCGAACACTTTTATTTGAGATCAGAATCCCGGATTGAAGATATCATCTCTTCCCAATAAGTAGATTTCATCATGTTGCTTCTCTCATTCATTCCTCTATCTTTACTTGATATTTTCATGTAATATCTCCATATTTTTCATGGATCTAGACATATGAGTTGGGATATAGATCTCAGATTGTGGATCAAGATCTTGAGCTGCATGATCTTGATGCCTTTGATCCTAATTTTGGTTTAGGGATTTATATCCTGAGATTGATTGACAACGTTGTAACGCTCAGATTTTGGGGATTTCTGTTGGGATAACTTCCTCCAATAAACCGGGGTATGAGTTCTAAATTTAACTTCCATAGTTTTAATTTTGATATGTGTATGTGATTTTATGATTTTATAGATTCCCATAATAATTTACTTCCTAAATTGGAGTAATTTGGATTTTGGAATTGACTTATAATTTTCCTTGGTGATTAATTGATAATTGAATCATGGAACAAGTAAAGGAGGTTTCCCACATAGATAATTATATTTAGGATTCAATTATTGGTTGATATTTTGTAATTGGGATATTGAACTTACCAGGATAAGATAATTAATTGGGGGAAAATTAATTATGAAATAATGTTTGGCTATGTAGGATAATTAATTGTGAGAATTAATAATATGACATGATGTTGATCATAGATAATTAATTGTGGGAATTAATTATGACAAGTTGAGATTTGATATGGATAATTAATTTTGAAGAAGTATTTATGGAATGATAATTTTGTTAATTGATTAATTAATTGATGAATTAATTAATGGATTATGTGCTTAGTTAATTGTTGAGTTAACTAATGGCCTTTGAAATGATTAACTAATCGTTGGACTAGTAATGGAATGATGTGAGTAATTCTTTTGAATTAATAAATGAATAAATGGTTGAGATTTTTTGGGGATAGACATGGCATTATAGAGCAATTATAAGTTAGGACTTAGACATGGCGTACCTCCCCAATAGTTATCCAAGCTTGAGATTATGGGGTGATAGGCATGATTATCTACACCGAATGAAATTTTGAGTGATAGGCATGGAGACCTACACTTAATGAGATTTGGGGTGCAAGGCATAAAGAACTACATCGAATTAATGATAATAATGAATGATGATTCAAAAGGGAAACATGAATTTAAAGTGGTCCTAATGAGATGATTAAAGATTAAATAACAATGTGATAACTGGTTAATTATGAATTGTATTTATTTCTTCATAAAACTGAATGAACTATCTTTTGACTAGACTCATTTTAGACACCATTGGTGGTTTCCTACTGAGTTGTACTCAGAACCTATTTGGGATTCTTGATCGGCACCTGATAAGACTTTGTTGTAGCAGGACAGGATACGGGAAAGGCCCTGGGATAGGTTGTTGTTTGGGATTGGAGCATGGGAGAGGGAACCACACGTGGTTCAAGGCCCGCTTGAGATTTTTTGTGTCTTTAATTTTAGTTGCATTGTAGAAACATGACATTTTCATTATCATAGCATGTTTTACCTTTCATTTGAGTATTGAATTTTTCATGTTTGGTTTATCATATAACATGGAATTTTTCTGGATATTTATACGCTATAGCACTTTGGTATTGTTATTTGCTTCTTTTGGTGTTTTATTCTGATAAAAGAGGGTATAGTATCCTCACGACTGACTTACCAGACCCTCACTGCTAGTCGGAAACCTCTGGTACATGCGGAGGTGCCCTTGAGGGCATGTGGCCAACTGGTTCGGGGCACCATTTAATTGAACCCGGTTTGGGATGTCACATATTTCAAATAAGAAATCATGAATGTTTTCAATAAGGTTTTATGGTAACTTATGTTTTTACCATGTTTCGAGAGAATAAATAATTACTATATTTACATGTTTGTTATGTGAAAACTAATAGCTACTTATGATATACGGGGGATCAATGATAAGATGTTTTTGAGATAATTTAGTGACCTTATATCTAATGTTTTGGGCTTCCATGTTTTAGAAGGGTTATAAGGTTAACCATATATGGAATCGTTTATGTTAAACTTCAGTTTAGGTTTTATATGTTAATGTATTACCTCTAAATATGAGGATTTAGGAATATTGGGTTACATTCTCTAACCATTTTTTTATAATGACAGATGGAATACCCTATTATTCTATTTATGGATCTCATGATCTGCTAATGCTTCTAGAATAAAAAAATCCCCATCATTTATTATAATAAGATATGAAGTGGAAATTTATTAAGGCGTAAAAAAGTGTGAGATTATACTGAAATCAGGTATGTATATCTTCTCATGAAAAATCTTCAACATTTGGAAAAGGGTTTTGAAATAAAATTTTGTCATGTTATCATCATTTTTTATGTTATCAATGACCATTTCATGCCTCTTTGGTTTTTTTATTTCTAATCATTAAATTCATCCTGAAAATATTTCATATCACTATCCATCATAACTTGATAGTTATGTTTCTCTTCCATGTCCATGTTTTCAATTTCCACCTATGTTCTCCTATGTGGAAACCTAGTTATGAGTTACTTTTTGTAACCATTATTTTTTCAACTTTCCGATTTTTTTAAAGGATGTTTTAGCAATCATTTTTACGCTGTGGGTTTCTATGAAATGAACTATAAAGTTTTAAACCATTGATAAAAAAGACAAATTTCAAGGGAGAAATTAATTTTAATGGTGGTAGAATGTAAAACATTGAGTTTTAATGAATTGATTTTTTTAATAAATTATATTTATTTGATAGATTTCATTTCACTATACACCAGATTATGATTTCGTTATACACAACACTAAGTTATTATTACACTAAAAACAAAACATAGATTATCTATTGGTATAAACTACAATATTGTTTTTGATTTTGTTACACACAATACCAATTTCATTCGATATCTTGAATTACACGTAAGGTCGAGTTTTACAAAACTACAATATCCTATTTATATGTTTATTAAAATATTATTGTAGTTTCCGCCTAGCCATTGGAATGAAATTTATAAATAAAATTAACTAAAATTTGAAAATATTATTTAAACATGTATATAAAATTACTGTTTTGGTTATAAATTAGTTAGAAATTAATGTAATAACCATTTGAAAATAAATAAATTCTTTTTCTAAGAAAACTATTTTTCTATGTACAAACACAATTTTATCTCAATAAATTAAACAAACCAATTTTGATGAATGTTTTTAAAAAATATATATATTATATATTAAATAATTGATTTTTAAACTCACCCAATGGATTTGATATATATAAGATAATAATAAATCCAATTTTAGGCATAAAAAGTATTTTTCTATAAGGGTAATTTTACCGCCTTTTAAAATCACGCCTATTTTAAATCTAATTTTTTACAATTTTATAATTTTTATTTGAAAAAATAAAATTCATTTTTTAAACTTGAAAATAAAAATTTACTTTGGTTGAATTTTTGGTATTTTTATGAGATGTTTTATTTTTTTGATGAGTAGTGAAAACACTACATTTTAATTGAATACATATTTTTCATATAATTTATTATTATAGTTAAATTACGTTTTAAATTGGTTTTAAAAAATAATTATTAAAATTATAACCAAATAAATCCAATTTATGTCATTGTAATCTATTTCACATTGAAATTGGATATAAAAACATTTCAATATTTTGAACCTTCTACTTTTAAAAAATTCCTATCACGTTTATGGGATTGATTTTAAATTAATTTCATAAAATTATCTATTTAGAATTTTGAAAAATGGATTTCATATTTGGAATCAGAATAATATTTATTCTATATTAAGGTTAACTTAGTTTTTTACCAAAATTATTAATGAATTTAATTAAAATTAATTACAACAATTAAGGTAAAAACAAGTTTACTTAGTGATCAAAATTTAACTTATACAATAGAAACATGTCCAAAATACATTTTATGGAAATATTTAACAAATATAATCCCTTGGTTCTAATATGTATAATTATTTGAGGCACATGATGTTGGAGAGACCACTCAATATAGTTTACCTTTTTATATTTTCAATAATTTCACTCATCCACTATAAAAGGGCACCCACCCCACCCCCTCACTTATTCACAAATATGAAGCCATTTTTATCATAAAAACATGACCAAATAAGCTCCAAAAATTCCTAATCACAACATGGAAGCCTCACTAGGAAGAAAGAAAACTAACGAATCC
This sequence comes from Viscum album, assembly GCA_963277665.1. Classification (NCBI taxonomy): domain Eukaryota; kingdom Viridiplantae; phylum Streptophyta; class Magnoliopsida; order Santalales; family Viscaceae; genus Viscum; species Viscum album. The sequence goes on from OY728166.1 coordinate 1,474,155,099, forward strand.
CTTTGGTGCACACCAACAAGAATTACCCAAAGAAGATATGGCATTTTTCAACGAGCATTTTTGTTTAATTTATTTCTCAATACCTTAAATTATTGTTATTACATGGTTATATAATAACCTAACTATAATAAATATATTGTTATATTGTTATATTAATGGTATGACCTAAATTTTCACACACTTACATCAAATGGGATACACAATCATCGTTCGTGTGTACATGTGGACTAGTGTCTCCTCAAAGCGATGTGATTTGTTCACACATTACATGGAATGTATTAAGGATGGTTTTAGTAAAATTATATTATATATATTAAATAATAATTATATTTCAATTATAATATATATATACACACATATATGTAATATACTTTCTTTATTTCAGTAAGATAAGAAAACGGAAACAACATTCATGCATATGTATGGCCTACCGTCTACATGAACGATGTATTTCATTTAATATTTATATATTTTATAGATTATTATAAATAATTATATAATGAATATATATTATATTTTTATCATTTAATAAATTATATAAATAATTAAATCATGAACTAAGTTATAGGATCAATAATAACAAATCAAAACATATACGAAAAACAAAGCGATTATTACTCACAAAGAAACATTAACATGAAATTGTTAATAAAAGTTTAATATAAGTTCATAAAAAATAATATATGTTATCATATAAAATATAATTATTTTTTGATAAATTTATAAGAAACTTATAGTTATTATACCTGAGGTTTGAATGTATACGAATAAATTCACGACTTAGGGTAAGGTTTTTCTCATCTCAATTTTTATTTCTATGAGATATATGCTATATTCTCCACTTACTATTATTTTGTGGTGTATATACTTCCATGTTAGATGATATATAATGAATTTATTTTATTTCATGATATTAAAATTTTCAATTGATTTTATTCTTTCATAGGGTTCACGATTCAAAAGTTACTCTCAAGTAGTAAGGGGATTTCTAGTCTCGCTTTTATTTCTATGAGACTTATGCATTATTCACCGCTCATTTATTTTGTGTGGTGTATATAATACCGATGAATGTATTACATTATTGTTATACTTAAATTTATGGGTATTTACATATCCATTTGATGCTATATATTTCAAGAGGTTTTACAGTTCAAAAGTTACCAAATCGGTATGGTAATTTTGTTTCAATTTACCTTCATTGAGACACATGTTTTGTTATGAACATATATTCTTTTTCAAGGTGAATAAACTTCCCTTTGTTATTTTATATCATGAAAATAAGTTTTTAATGATATTTTAAGCTTGATGTAATGATATTCTTTCACAGGGACTTTGATTTAATGTTAATAAATCGGTAAGAGTTTATTTGTATAATCTCACAATTTATTGGGATTGTTTATGATTATGCTACCATTGATGAAATATTATGATCAATCACTCAAGAACCCTCATAAATTTTCTTATCCTCTATTAATTAATTATATATTCATATAATAGTACCATTTCACCACTCTTTGGTAATTATTATAATTTATAAATTGTTTTTAATAAAATACAACTTTATCTCTCTCTTCGATCGAAAATCATTGTTCTTTCAAAACTATGTTTTCTAAAAATGTTTTCAAAAATTTTAAAATATTCTAATATGATATTTAAAATACATTCTTATACATTTTTCACTTTTTTAATAATTTTTTTTAAAAAAAAGGAATAATCTTTTCATTTTCCTATTAAGGAACTTTTCTAAACTTTTTACAGCACAAAAGGAATGTTCGACATGTAAAGATTTATCCACCATCATGACTGTAATTTTTTTAAGATTCCTTTACAAGTTTAGAATATTAATTTTTTTCAGAAATTTTTTCCCTAATATTTTGGAAATACATTGTATTTAATTTTTTTTCAAAGAAAATGGTTTTTCAAAAAAATTGTGTTCAAAAATAATTTTAAATTATTTTCAAAGCTTATTTTAAATGTTTTCAATGTTGTTTTAAAATAAAAACTTTTTCAAAATGTTTTATGTTTTAAAAAGTTTTTTTTCAAAGAGTAGAGGGTATTTTACTCATTAAATGTCTGAAATTATTTTTAAATATTATTTTATAAGATTTCAAAAAAAAATCAAAGAAAAGAATTTAGAAAATGTTTTATGCTTTAAAAAGTTATTGTCAAAGAAATGTAATTTTTCTTAAGAAATTATCCAAGTTATCTTTCTAAATACTTATCCATATAAGATGAAATACTGTAATATACATTATGATTTATATATATTATGATCCAAGGACACCATTATTATTCTTTATTTTAATTTTTTATGCTTAAAATGAAATGTTTTTTATGAAACTCCTCCTTATTCTATAGGTTATACCATGATAAAATGCTTGTGAAACTCGCTTCCTTTCATATTTTATTCTATGATGAACTGATTATAAGACCTTTATATTTTACATAGGTTATGATATGATAAAATTTCTAAGATACCCATTTCATTTCATGGGTTATGATTTGATGTTTATGAAACCCATTAATTTTTTTTGGTCATCATATGATAAATGTTTTATTTTTCTTATGGCACATGGATGTATTATTTTATTATGTGATGGGTGGGACCTATATCTCCTTAAAATAAATTCGGTAATGATAAATGGTGTATGTGATCAAGGGTTACGTGAGTTTTATCCAAACCCGAAAAATAAGAGGGTACACTGGTTGTATCCCAATCCCGTAACAAGATGTTACATAAGAGGGCATCCCAAACCCCAAATAGGATGGTAAGTAGGAGGTGAACCCAAGCCTATAATAAGAGAGTACACAGGAGGGAATACTAATCCTGTTACAAGAAGGTACACGAGAGGGAATCTCAATTCGAAAATATTAGGGTACATGGGAGGGCATCCCAAGACCATAAAAAGAGGGTACACAGGATTTAATCCCAAGCCCATAACAAGAGGGTACATGAGAGGGAATCCCAAGGCCAAAACAAGAGGGTAAATGGGTGTAAATCCCATGAATAAAATATGTACACTAGTGATTAGAAAAATCCTAACATGATATGAAGTTTTTGGTAGGTATCCTTGACACAATATATTATATTCTTATATGTATTCCAAAATTACTTATATTTTTCCTATGTTATGCTCTCAAGTCTTATTCCCTTGATTTTCTTTTGATCCATGTCTTATGCTCTGCTAATATGTATTCCATGGTTCATGTCTCTGATATTTTCTATGAAGGGTATGAAATTATATTATTATTCTAATTATATAAAATCCTTATGTTCATGTTATACTTAAATATCATACTTTTTTACCCTTAATGAGTATTTGATCTCATCCTTTCTTATGTTTCCTTTCCATAGGTTATGAAGAAAGGTTTTAAGTAGAATTACTAAATAGGAATATCTTTGTGGAAAAAATTAAATATATTTCACAAATTTTTAATATTATGTTCCATGTTTCCAAATACACAAAACTATTTTGGCCCTTGGGAATGTACACAAATCATATATATTCATTAAATTCATCCTTAATACCATCCATGTAAAACATAAATGAAAAACTAATCACATCGTTTCATAGAGGCAATAATCTACACGTATGAATGAGTGACGTGATCATTTTCTAAAGGATTGTAAGGTAAGATGGTAAATGTGATATTATCTTTAAATAATAATAATTATTTCATAAATATAATATATAAACAATAAAATCATCATAATACTTATCCATAAAATATGCTTATGAAAAAATGAATTGTATCTCTATGTGGAGATGGTAAGTCATACGCACGCACGAGTGATACTTTTACTTTCCATTTTATGGGAAATGGGGTGTATAATAGTGGTATCATAATCATAATAAAGTTTAAGTATATTTAGGATAATTAATTTATTATTTTTTTCATATATACCAAAGATTTGGAGCAGGTAAATAAGAAGTAAAAAAGGTAAAGTGGTCGGTCAAGGCGATTACCACTTCATTGAAAGAACTCCTTTAGATCACCTCTTAAGGATCATAGGGTTGGTCTCTTTGGAATAAAAGAACCTATATAATGTTTATAAGGAAGGTCATAATTAATTTTGGTAGGGTATGGCAGATATATATAAAAAAAATATTTTAAGGAAGAGGAAGGAGGGGTGTCCTTTTATAATTGAGGTGAGGGGAACCTTTTGAATTTCTTAAAAGATTAAATTATAATACAGTCAGTCTAAATAAAAATACTTCCAAACTGAAATATAATCAAATATAAGGTTTATATGGTTTATATATAATTAATGAATAAAAATTTTATTGGTTTATTTGTTATTTCAATCCTTATCTTTTAGTTTAACACCTTAGTTAACCTATTACAACCTTGCTTACAATAACGTCTTTTTCATTCTTAAGGAGTTATAAATTCACTTGTAAGGTGAAAATTGGTTAATAAGAAATGGTATACAATTTTTGACCATATATTATCCCCATTTCCATCTTTCAAGAGTATAATTATTTTTAAATATTTTAATAAAATATTATTTTGATAAAATATCATTAATGACAATTTTGACACTATTCATTTAATTTGACTGAAAAGGCATAAAGGAAAAGTTTTAATTCAATTATAATCATTTAAATCAAGGATAATATTTCCTAACTATATATAATTTTTTTTAATACTATAAATAACTTAAATTATATTATGTTTAACATTTTTAAAACCATTTATTTTATTTTTCTACTAATTGATGAAATACCGCATTAGCATTGCATGAGAAATTAATGTAATTATTTAATTAATAAAAATTATAAATAAATTTAAATCATTAAAAATAATTTTATTATTCTTAAAATATATATTTATATTCATTTGTAAATTTATTTTTCCCCTATGTGCACACTTAACAGATATTTATAACTAAGTGATTGACACTTTGTAAAATTCCTTGCCTTAAATATTATATAGGTTATTTTCTTGGAAAAGTTTACATTAAAAAAATAAATTTAAATTATGAAATGGTAATTATTTAATTATATTCGTATAATAAGAATTATGATTAAAATTTATGTCCTTATCACTAATTATTAACCTAGACTAACCTCGTTTACTCTTTACCGAGGTGATAAATTTTGACACGATTACTTTTCATAAAGCCTAAAATTAAAAAGGGAATATTTACCATATTTGAGCCTCCTGATTCAAAATATTAAATCCATTTTATAAAATTCAATACCTATAAGTGTAAGAAATTTATTTTAAAATAAATTTCCAAAATATGATGAAAACTGATTTTTAGAAAAATAGAGCTTCAAGTATTAAAAATGATTTATTCCTAACCCATGAACATAAAATATATTAGATGAACGATAAAAAAATATTTAATATATAAAATATAAATTTCATCAAAATTATTCATAAAAATTGATCAATTTAATTTATTAATTTAAAAACACTTTGCGTGCATAAAAACTGTTTTTTCAGAAAAATGCCTTTTATGTATAAAAAATGTTTTTATACCAAATTGAAACATAAAATTCATACCAATGAGTATAATTTTATTATTAAAAAGATAATAGAACTTTTTTTACATTTAAAACATTTTAAAACAAAATTTATTTTTTTACATGTTTGAAATATAATACATTTTCAATAAAAATTATTATTTTTACTATTCACTAGAAAATCAATATGTTTAGAAAAAACTCAAAAATACACCCTAAGATAATTTTGATATGATTATTTCAAAGTTTTAATTAATTTTATGAAATAAAATTTTTAAAAGTATCAAAAAATTAAATACAATATTTTCTTACAAAAAGATATAAAAATAATTTTTGAAGGAAATCTGTTTTTAAAGTATGATATAACTTTTCTAAAAATTAACTGCTTATTTAATAATAATTAATAAATAAATTTATATTTAGTGGGATATTTTTATATATTTCATAAATAATTTAATATTATTCTTACCTTCCAATTTAATTTTTACGTTATAATAATCATATTTAAATAAGAATATTTCATGATTTATTTAATTTTGGTGTTGTGTGTCATATGCGCTATCAAAAATAATATTATTATTCTAAAATATTACGGTGTTACAGTAATGACCATAGTATACTTAATTCAATTTAGAGCCAATTGTTTTTCAAATCCAATTATATGATTTCAATTCTAGCGATTCCACTTAATGGATCAAGGAGTTGTGAGTTAATGCATTTGGTAAGGAATTCCTACCTAAATACCTTTGTGTAATTTTTATGGCCATGTTATGGGTTATGAAAAGAGAAATATGGAACTTTTCCAATATAATATCTGAGATATGGGACATTTTGAATCCAATGTTGATAGTTTTTGGGGTTTTATTAAACAATAACGAACATGATTTAATTTTTAATTATGTTAGAACTACTAATGAAGATAAAGTGATAAAATCTAATTTTATTTATTATAGATGATGGAAATAATGTAGACCACATAACATTCATTGTGGTCATTCGTATAGGATTAAAATGTTCTCACCAACACGAATTTCCAAGATTGATGTAGGTAATTTCATATTTCACAACTATAAGAGGATTTCTTTTCTGTGCTAGAATCCCCTATTCGAGATCTTCCACCTCAAAGAGTGACTGAGGATTATAAGTATGCCTACAATAAGCATTGTAAAGATGAATAAAATATTTTTTAAATCATTTTATCAACTCTATAAGGAGAGATAAATACATATTATAAGAACACAGATATATACACTGTGTCAACTCATCTCCAAGAACTTGAAAAGGAAAAAGAGAGGTAAAAAATAATTATGATAATCACTACACTATAGTAGTGTAAACTAGAATATAGATACCTAGACATTGATCACATACACAAGATAAAAGTTTGTATCAATCATTTATCTGATTTAGACTTCCATATGGAAAAACAATAATCCATAATTCACATTCTATCATCATTAACACCCAATTTTTTCACATTCTTTAATTAATATAAAATTATTATTATAGAGAAACCCTACAAGAATATTTTGACTTTTCTTCTATATGTTGATACATATTGGGTGGAATTTGGTTCATCAATCCTTATGATGATCAAAGTGAAGGGTGAGGTTGAAAATCCAACGAAATTTTAATGTCAATGGATCCTTTGAATCTTCCATTAAATAAGGAAAATATTCTCAAGGAGAGAAATAAAAACGAGGTTGAATACTTTACATGTAGTAAGAAAGGTTACTCAACGTTGAATTGTAAAAAATTGAAGATGAAGAAAGTATAATCATCTAGTTAAAGTACATTCATCATTACATGTAATATTTTATCCCTTATTGGGTATTAGATATAATATGAGACTCACAAAAATTTGTTCAAATATAAGTGCCAAGGAAGATTATAAAGATTAAAATAAGTATAATGAAACTTCCAGTAGATAATGGAGCATGATTCCTAAGTCAATTAACTAAATATAACAAATTCATATTTAGAAGTGTATTGATTCTTAAAGAACTATTTATTTGTTTATTATTATTAAAAAATCTATCTTGGTGTCCAATTATAGATATAATGAGAAATTTTTTATGTATTAATTAAATTTTGTCATGGTATATCATACATAATTAATAGTTTAACAGTACTTGAATCATAAATGTCCAGTATTAGTAATCAATGATGAATATAAAATATAAGACTCAAATAATACCCATTTCTGGCAGGATAATTATTGGTCAATTAAAACTAAATGTAATTATTAAAGACATGCCTATATTGGTTTTTAGACTCTTAGGAGATAATACTCCTAGGTATTACACATATTTACTTATGAAGTTTCTAGGAAAATAAATATTTGAGTATTACACATATTGAACTATGTAAATAACCTAAGAATTCATTTTTAATTAATTATTCATGGCTTATATAGTCTCTATGACTACACAAATCACAATACTTTCAAAACAATATTTGATTGAATAAATTCAGTTAAACGCATGACTAATTTTATCCCATGAGAAAAATCTATTTCATAGTGAGAATCTATCATTTACAACATGATATTAAATATCTTTATTTATTGCAATAAAATATAACTACATTATTTTATTTCTTCAACGTGAATCATGTATTAAATTTAATGCTTCAGGATTCTTAAATCATTGGGGACTAGTTCATGCAATATCTAATTTGATAAAGAAAATATCCAGATGTTTTGTAATGTATATTCCATTGAAAAAATAGAAAATATATTTCTATAAATATCAATGAATATTCCTCATATGATTTCAAAAAATATATATCAATGTTTCACCTTGAATATCTAGCTTGGAATCATATTTATTTCATGTATTCAACATAATACAAGGGGAACATCATAATTAGAGTTTATGTATGCTGATGGGTTGACAAATAATTATATATTTCAATGTTGATGTATCTTTAAAGGATTCACAATACTCCCAATTTTAATAATGTCCTAAAACCAATGTTGAACCCTATGATTTTCAAGCCTATGTTGGGTAGGAACCATGTGTAGGGTTTGAACCCTACATGTGGTGACTCTAAAATTTCTGTTTGATATTTTGGAAAATTTCAAATAATATTTTATAATTCAAGTATATATTCAACATGGAGCTTTATGTCCATTGAACCTTGGTGTTGATATATTAAAAATATTAAATATAATACATCATGTGAATGTAGTTTTTCAGAAATAATGGAATAAATATCATATGAAGTCTCAAAAAGGAAAATCAAGACCGCAATTAAATAGAGTGTAGTAATGGGAAGATTAAATTGATTAAATTATTTTATTAATTAAATGTTTATTTAATTTTATAACCCTAATGAATAATATATAAAAACACAAATATGGTTAATTATATAATGTTAGCTACATAACTCTAGAAGATTAAGGGGGTGTAAAGAGAGCTCTTGTGGTGAGTTTGTTAGCGGGTGATCACAAGATTCTGGATTAATGATGAACGAACATGGGAAGTCTTGAAGCTAATGATTAACACCTTGAATTCTTAATTTCAAATTTTTGGGTGAATTATACTCCAACGATAGATTTAATCAATGGTAGGGAATTGTTTTGTGCTTTAATCCCCCATTCTTGGTTTTTGAAATAAACACTAATTAATTCAATTAAAATTAATTTTTGGATCATTCGCATTTCTTTGAAGATTAGTTATTTCTCTCCCTGAATTAAGAGGTAGATATACATTATTTATTTTAAATCAGTGGTTTTATTATCCTCCCTAGTCATTTGATACATTCAAATATTTCCAAATGAACACGAACTTCGTTGAATTCTCACTTTTGTGTTCCATGCCTTTCTTCCTCAGTTCTTCGACATTCATCATCGGTATTTCGATTAGTCAATGAATCGACTATACCTAAGAAAGTGATTGATGTTCAATCACCCTTTGTTGAAATAGATCATTTGTTGGGATTTATTTGGATATTGGTGATGTGATGGAGGTGTGACAGTGATGATAGTAATTTTACGATGGTTTGAGCAACGGAAGTTCCATGAGTTGAATTGAGAAGGTAATTCTGAAGTTGTAACATAGGGAATTTTCTAAGTAAAGTCTGGCTAGAACCCAGCCACCAGTGATTTTGTGGGTTCATTAAACCTAGATACAATCATTATAGATAGATTATTAGTGGATCTAAAGGTGGTGGAAATAAGGGTGATTAATTGTGGATAGACATAAATTTATGTGAAATGTTTTGTGCACGGTATGTAGTTTAGAAGAACACATGCTTTATCGACCCAACTATGTGACATCTAGGGTTTTTGTAGAGAGTTAAATAACAAATTTCATATGGGTACCCACACACTATGTGAACCTTATCCATCCAAAGTGGTATTTTAATGGACTACACACCCATGATGTAATGTGACCCCATAGGCTATGTGTGTGAGGGCACATCCTTCATACTTTGGAAAGCGAATTGGTATGGGTAGATGACACACACTTGAGTATTGGACTGATATTTTCATTCCATTTATTATAATAACATGTCGTGTATCTAGAGGAAAAATCCCTCTAATATGGAAGGACATGAGAAGTATTATACTTTATAATATAAAGTATTTACCCCTAGTGGGATATATTGTGTAGTTCACCAAGAATATTCTACCTTGTATATCACCTTCTTCAGGACACAATTTTGGGACCACAGGTATCCCGTTATGAGTAGAATTCTTCATAGAACATTATTTATTCCCTTTTTTGAAATAGATATATGATTCAAGGTGATATAAGAAGGATAATTTTTTCAGTTATGCTTAGCTGATGACAATGATCGGGTTTGATGACTCAAGTAATGAGGGGATCGGTACTCCCCTAACCCACCAGGGTGTGTATAATCCATATCTTTTATACAGGTAGAGTCAGTACCCCCCCCCCCTCGCAGCACATAGGGAACATGTTCTCTATTTATATAGTGGTATTCCCCGTCATCGAACTCTGGTAGGGAATGACTCCTCCACTAAATATAGTGCTCCCTCTAATATAGAGTGTAGTAGTTAGAATTAGGACCTATATTATAATTATTGTGAGTTTGAGCCTAATGGATTGACACATTTTCTTGTCCATAATGGTTTATTATTATTAACTAAGTATCATGGATGATCCCTCTAAGTTATTTCATGCTTCTTCATGCAAATACCTGATAAGTATGACCCCTCGGATGAGTGCCATCAGCATAGAGTGACCTAATGAGTGTGTTTGCTTGGATGAATGTTAACATGGAGCCTCAAGCAGTATCCCTTTGTTGAAAATGAGGAAATAACTTTCTTTATTACTTGGATAATTCTTTTGATCATATTGGGGTTAGCTTGTTTATTATTCTTGGCTTGTGATTTAGATCCAAGTCCCTATTTGATGGTTTTTGTTTGGTGATTTTGGGGTGTTCTACTAGGTATGTTTTACTCACCTCTACATGTGATATTCCTACACATGTTGCATATTATGCAGATGAAATATTTTTTTGATTTATTATTTGGTAAAATAGGAGAATTTAAATCTTAGTTATGCTAGACGGGCTATAGATAGTTCCAGGAGTTTCATATTCACAACATCCCCTTTTGTTAGCAGGTCAATATCTTTTTCATTTTTGATGGACATGTATTTAGTACTTTGATTTTATATAGAATTTTTTATACTATGAGGTGATATTATTTTATATTAATATATTTACAATATGATTTATTTATCTTTTCTTCATTATACTGGTGTATAGAGTTGTGTACTTGTATACAGGTACTTTTAGAATAAGGTCTCCCATGTGTGTAATATTCTTACTTGGCGCTTTTCGTCAGGCCCTGTCCTATTAGAGGTGATTTTGGGGTGTCAAAATCATATTACTATTAGACAGGGGTCCCTAGTGGGTTTTTTGTGATATATTTGTATTATATAAGGTCTTTTTATTCCTGTATTTTGAAGATAATATTACTGTGAGGTTTTTATTTAAGAACTATAACAACAGTGTTAAAGTGTCTCATGTTCAGCTCTTAGAATAGGGAACCCAGTGATAGTGTGGTGTCTAATTTATCCAATCACCAGGACTCTGATAACCTTATTATTGAATAAATACATTTATTCACTAGTTGTAGGGTAAAAATTGGTATACGCGTCATATAGGAATGAGTTGTGGTTTTCATGTACTTCTTAGGACAACTCACCAAATATGATTTTTTTCATCATGGTTTTTCATGAAAATTTTGAGGTACCACCAAGATTACATACACCTAGAATTATACTATAAGATAATATTAATGATCAAATTATTGATGATGACTCCATTTGGGGCCTATTGGGAGGATTTTTCATCATGTTCATAGTGGGAGATACTTCTTCCCATTTAACAGTAGGAAAACAAACCCCATGTTACTCCATAAAATGTTATCCCTCATTTTAGAAAGTAAATAATTTGAGTAGTTAAATATGAAAATTTTCAAACTTAGACCATTGATTATAGATTTTAAGAGGCAAATACAACCTAGGTTTCTGGGTAAATAAGACCCTCACACAGTAGAGGGCTAGCTAGAGGCTATGACTTGAGTTATTCTATTTGTGGGGATTGTTGGATTTGGTGCCTTGTAATTATATTATATTTACTTTATGATAAAATTTATTCATAGTTTTCAATATTAATAAACTCTTTTTCACATCATGATTTTTATTCTACGTAACATAGTATCTGATAATGTCCTAAGAGTAGATATCACACTAAAAGGTCATAGTAGTTCCCCGCTATGATGAGAACCCATAAGTTCCATGAAAGTATTCTAAAATATATATTCCATATTTGGATGATATAATTTGAGGGACATAAATAATATAGTCTCTTTGGGGTGGATACTCATAGGACTTTGAGGCACCATCTCATAGTGTATTCCCTTAGTAAGATCTAATATAGGATATTATGAGAATGAGATCTATCTGCAGAAAATACCCATTTATATGTGTCATTGGATGTTCCTATCTATAGACATGTGTATTAATACAAATACTTTAATATTATTTTTAATGAGTATTATGATTTTCATAGTTTGATTTATTGAAAAAAACCATGACGACATGTGTTCACGGTGAGGTAGGATACATTGGGTGCGTCATGAGTAATATTTCATTAATGAATAATGTGAGAAGGGATTTTTCCCTTTGTCATTAATAGAAGTTGATATCCCAAGCCCTTTTATGGAAATTATATAGCCTAACTAAATTCTTGGCTATGATTTTCTATAGCCAAGTTCAATTTTCATAAAGTTAAAGAATGATAGATCTAGCACATAGGTTGATGGAACTAATGTGAAACCTACTTGATTAGAGATATCTTGATATATGGATTATATTACACAGTGAGGGTCTGTATGAGGTATTATGTTATTGAGGTATTAACTTATTTCTCTATGGGTTCCTTTCCATGTTTCAAGATTATAATATTAGAGTTTAGGCTACTTCACCGAAAGCCCCTGAGAAATCGGCCTAGAGGGTCACACACTAAGTGTATCTAGAATCTTAGTGAAATAATATATTATTATTTATTATTTAAAAATTTGAATAAATATCATTACCACGTATGATTTAATAATTATTCATGTATTTTTGATCGCATATATTCTATCGCCAATTATTCGAGAAAATATTATGTGATCGAATATTTAATGAATATTTATTTACTTTGATTAAATATAATATTTATTTATTTATTAACGAATAATGTAGTGATATTTATTTAATAAATAAATATACATTATTCAAGGCTCAATAAATATCGTGGATGAATGGAAGACCAATTTTTTAGGTTTGGTGAGAAATAATATATATTGAATATTATTTTATTAAATAATATTTAATATAATTTTCAAGTTAATTTCATGTTGAGATAATAATAATAATAATATTATTATTTTAGACATGGAGTGATATAAGGGATTAAATAAATATTAAAGGGTACTTGTGAAAATATTTATTTTTAAACCTGGAAGTATTGAAACTTAATTATATTAATTTTACAGGAGTGAAAATCCATTTTTTTGAATAGAAAAACAGGAGAGTCCTCTAAAATCCCAAGAGATCTCCCCTCTACAAGAAGGATCCTAATAATGGAGAAAAAACTTCATCCACCTATCACTATAAATTAAATATATATCAATTATAACTCTTTGGAAATGATTCTAGTGGTGATCAAAGGTGAATGAAATAAGAGATAAGATATTTCATGTTAGAACCCGAATATTCCTACCATGACATTTGAAGATTTGTGGAATATATGTTGATCACCTCTAGAGAAAATATGCGATTGATTCCAACAACACAATGAAATTAGAACACAAATCTATTTCCAGATCCATCAATTAAGAAATAATTCCCACATGATATATATTTATTTTATTAAATTAATTATTAATCATATGTGATGATCCCACGCTTGGATCTGGCATTTTATCCATCATCTATTTTTTTATTAAATTCTACTGATCACAACATTTATCGTTTTATAAATCTCAAACTGATCATCGATCATGATAAAAATAAAAGTTGAGCATGACCCATCACACTCTTTCACTTTACCCAGAACATAGAAGTGGTATTAGAATAGTCACATAATTATTCATAATTATTTAAAAGATCATTAATTTATTTATTAATATGTCATTTAGTTTTCAATTCAAGTTTAATAATTCTTTAATCCGAATTGTTAAATCAACTTCTTCCTCATTTGTTTCTTGTAAATATAATAAAATTGATTAATTTGATGAATGAGACAAAATCGAAGATCTCATCCAGTGGTGCCGAGAATTATTACCGAATAACACAAGAGTACATGTTGTGTACCCAATGGTACACGTTGTGTACTAGTGTTCAATGTACCAATAATTAATTCAAAATTAATTAAAGTCATGTATATTGAATACATGTGGTGAATTTAATTATATACCATGTGTTGACCAGGCCATCCTTGCATGCGGTCAGTTGGAGTAAATGTCTTGCATCCCACATACACGGCGTGTAGTCCTTTAGTCATAGATGGGTTGTGTATCTTCTTACACAACCTACCTAATAGGTGACCATGTAACTTAGAGGCCAAACACTGTGTACTTTAATTTTCTGAGGTATGGATACACGTTGAGTTGTTATGCATGTGTCTTGGATAGACAGTGATAAATATACGCACCGTGTAGCTGGCTTGTACATGTCGTGTACTTATACCAAATTGTGCAGAATTAAAATTAATTTATTATAATATGTAATCCTTATAAACATGTTTTTGCATGTGGTCATTAAGTTGATAGGACATGCCCAATGATGGGTTTTAATATATATATATATATATAAATGTTTAATTAATTCCTACATAATGTTCAGATCTATATATCATGTGTGAGTCACATTATTGTTATTACTCTATGCACATTAAAACATAACACATGATAGAAAAATCATGTAATCCATGTAATCATTAAGTTGATAGTACACATAATGAAAGTACATGATAAATCATGTATGTCGTATGTCACAAGAGTAAATAGAAGACGAGTATAATACATGTTGGGTAGTTCATATGGATACTCACTATGTTTCCTCTAAGGTTCATTTATGTACATATTTAATTTTAAATTTAATTTATGTAATAGGTTTAAAATAATTATGGATGATAATCATGAGGAAATTAAGATGAGAATTAAGATAGAATAGTTGATTAATTAAAGAAGATAATTAAATGATTTGAGTGTGATTTTTCTTAAATAATAATTATTAGAATTTAATGATAATTTTTTTAAATGTGTAATCCGTTCCATGATAATGGATAATAATGAGATTAGAACAAGACCATTGTATGTGATTGGTTTAATTTAATTTATTATTAAATTAAATAATTGTCCATCATGTCATCTCTCATCACATTGTGTAAGGGTCTAAATTCCCATGGATTATTTTATGTAAACCCCTTTTTTCTTCACTTATGTGTGAGTATAATAATATAAAATGTTTGGAGCTCCCATGTTAGTGGAGGAAGTTCATGTTTGGATCCAAGGATAAACAAATCCAAACCTAATAGGTAGGTGGAAAGGTGGAAAGCTACAACATGAACCTTAATCGGTTCAAGGTTTTCCCCCTAGGTTGATGGTTAGTTTTTCATCCACTAGATAAGCTAAAAATTAATAAAAGATCATGATCGTGTCTATTATTGTTTTATTTCTGTAAAGTTGCAAATTAATGTCACTATGGATGTTTTTTATCAATCACATGAATTAATTAATTAACAATCATGCAAGATAGAACTAAAATAAACTAGCTTATGCATAGATATTTTCTAAGAAATGGTTAATCACTAAAGTAAATCCACGTAATATTAAAAAACCTCTAATAAAGATAATAATTGTAAATTTACCCATAAAAGGATAAAATCCCTCATTAATTTATATTAAGTCCCACTACTTTAGTTAAAATCGAACCATAGTTTAAAGTGCTTGACGAACAAAAGTTGGGGTGATTTCAATTATTTTGGAATTCTGAAATGAATTTTTTGGTTGAATTAACTTGGTTCACATCAAGGGTTGACTACTAGAGTAGGACTTGGTGTAAATAAGAGATAATAGTTGGGGAAATCCAATTTTAGGATTTTAGGATTGGGGAGTCTGCCCAATAGATCAAGGAACTGTGAGTTTATATAGTTTGAATTTATAATGTCGACCTAAAACCATTCAAGTTTCTTAAACAACAAAATTTTAGTTAATGAGAAGGTAAATATGGATCCTTTCCACTAAAATGTCTAAGCAACGGGATATTCTAAAGCCATTGGTGATGGCTAATTGGTTTCGATAAAACAGTTGGAGATTAATAAATATAATATTTCTTTATTTGTCTAAATTTATTCAGATAAAGTACTAAAATTATTCTCATCTTATTTTTGAAAATAAAAATAAAAATAACTTCAAAAATATCACTTGGATCCATAATTTAGAAGGATAAACTTCTCACCATCACAAAATTCTAAAAGTGGTAAAGGCCTTACATGTTATCCTACACCATGAAAGGAAATTATATGTATGGGAAGAACATACTCCTCATGTGTCAGGTAATGAGGTTAGTGAGGAAGAGTTGTCTCTCTATGAGAAATATTTCAATGATGCCAGATATGTTCAATGTTTCATGCTATTATCCATGACCAATGATAATTTTAAGCAACATGAGGACATGGATGTGTATAAAATATCTCACCTTTGGGATCTTTATCAAGAGAAGGAGAGACAAGAGGAATAAGAGATCTCCAATTCTATATTTACAACTAATATTAGAGATTAAGTGCTAGTTGGGCCTCATGAAGTCAATATTATTGACTACGTTAAATGCTTATACATCTTAGGGATCAAATTCCTAGATCAGTTTCACACACATCTTATTCTTTCTCACTACCCAAGACCATCGCCAGTCTTATTGTTAACTATAAGATAATAAATAATGTGAAGAGTCTTTAAAAACTTCTTACTTTGATTCTCTAAGTAGATAAAGAAATAGGACATAATAAACCCATGGTCAATATGGTGAATAATAAAAGGAAGAATAAGGTGAAGGGGCTTAGGACACATAAAAGTCTAAATCTCTCTATCACAGTCCTTCTAAGAAGAGGTGTATCGATAGGTAGGTCAAGGAAAAGGAGATAGTAGGTTTTTCATGCAGAAAAAATGGCCAAGGGAAGAGGAACTACACCCAGAAGCAAGGGGAGGCTAAGGGTGTGTTCGTTATTGAGTGTAATCTTTCAATATATACACATTGGGTATTAGATACAGCTTATGGTGCTTACATATGTATCCAAATATAGGAACCAAGTAGATTTGAAAAGATTTCTAGAGGAGAGGTGGATTTGTGAGCTTTCAATGGTGAAAATAATGATGCTCTATAAATTGGTGACTACCACCTTTCATTACCAATGGGAATGATTTTGGTTTTAAAGGATTGTTATTATCTATCAATGGTTACCAAGAACATAATTTTTGTACCATCATTGGATTCAGATGGTTTTATTTTCAAGTATGGAAATATAATTTGTTTGTTTTATAAAGAAGACATATGTTATGGTATGGAACATTTAAAAAAATTGATTTTATGTATTAAAGTATGAAAATCAAGTATTTTAAATTGATATTGAATTATGTTCACACGACTCAAATAACACCTAGTTATGGAATCGATGTTTTGGTCATGTAAACGAGAAGTGTTTGAAAAATATCTATCAAGATGGTTATTTAGACTCTTCTGAGCTAAAAATACTTGAAATATGTCATTCTTGTTTACAAGAAAAAATGACAAAACCACCATTTAGTCTAAATGGTGAAAGGGACACAAATATTTTAGGATTGGTACACACTGATGTTTGTGGACCATTCTAGTAGATGCTAGATGTGGATATTCTTACATCATAACTTTTATTAATTACTTGATTATATATGGATATTCCAACTTTATGATGTATAATTTTGAGTCCTTTGATGAATTCAAATAATTCAATAATGAATTAGAGAATCAACTTGTAAAGAAGATAAATAATCTTCAAATAGATTGTGGTTGTGAATATCGTAATAAAGTGTCTATCAGCTTTTATGGGATTTTTGGATTTTATCTCAACTCACACCACCTTACATACTATAGTGTAATAGTTTTAGTGACAAGAGGAATCATACCTTTTGGGCATGGTAAGGTTGATGATGAGTCATGCAGATCTTCCATTATCCTTTTGGGGATATGCATTCCACCTACAGCATATACATTAAACAGAGTACCAAGTAAAGTAGAAAATGGAATTCCCTTCACGTTATGGAGTGTAAAGAAACTTGTTTTGTCACATAAACGTGTATGGGGCTGTGAGACATTTGATAAGGCCTTCTTAGGCAATAAACTAGCACCCTGAGGCACAAAGTGTATCTTTATAGGGTATCCTAAGGAAACAAAGGGATGTTGCTGACAACTTTGTCATGAAACATAAAATTGATTATGTTTTTAATGTTGATTTGTAGTGTAGGTAAGACCAAAGGTCATCTATCAAGGAGTGTTTACTGGTTTAGAGTGTGTATTTTTAATAAAAATTACTAAAAGAGGGGGTAGTTTTGAAAATATTTTTATGAAAATAACTTAAATTAAAGAGTTTAATAGTTGAAAACCCAAGTTTATTTTAAAAAATATGAGATAAATGGGTCGTTGTGATTTCAAAACCCAAATTTCAAGTTCATTTTTCTTAGAGATTCATTCATGTTGGTATTAATTCTTTGGTTGAAATTAATTGGAATCATGATTAAGTCCTAATCTTTTATTTCAATGACTGTAGAACCAAATCTTGAACTAACAATATTATTGCCACGTTACAGAAATTATTCATGGAATAAGATCTTACAATTCAAATTTTTATCTCAAGAAGGTGGGTAAGAAAAGGATTCTTGTGTTTTCTAATCATAACAACATAATTCACACACTCAAAACCTCAAATTAATTGGTTTGAAATTAAGAGCATAACATTCACATGCATCAAAAAATGAATTAAAATATAAAATCATGTAATATATATGGAATTAGATGTTTTAAAACCCATATTAATCCAAATAAATATCTAATATATGCCTTGTAACTCCATTAACATGTGTGTAGCTCCCTCATAATGAATTCCCATTGTTTAGCCCAATGTCGAGAGGAGGAGAAAGCTCGGGTGGATCTCCTGGTTCATCTGTGTTCCCCCTATAAGGATAAGGGCCTCAAGAACTTCTTGTATGAGGAGAAGACTCATATGTAACTCCAAAATGGCATAAATTCACTCCTTGGTCTAACTCTAAAATGGGGTTCCAAATGTGTGAATTTATAGGTAAATTGGAAGGTGGTTTTGGGCACCCATATTTCGTAAAACAACTTGGCCGATAGTTGTCAGATTCTAGAAAGTTTTATATTTCTTTTTAAAAAACTAAGAAATTTTTTCAATAACTATTTAATATCATAAATGAAATTTTTTTCGATCCTATAGCTCTATATATGGATGAAATACATAACCAACGTTTTGACTTTGAGAAGATTCAATTCATTGGACAGATCAGTTCAGATGAGCCCATTAATGGATGAATTATGATTTAATTTCTTCAGACATTTTGTATACCACATAATTTTCAATAATCCCAAAAAATATCAGCCTAATTAGATGTAAGTTTTAGTTTCAATTTCCATTTTAGTCCATTGGTTTTCTTGGAATCATGCACAGTTTGTCCCATTTTTAATCACCTTCATCCTGGGCCCTCAAAATCACCTCCACCCATAATTAAAACATAAAAACAATTGAAATAGTCTTTTATAATAGTGATACAAATTAAATAATTGAATAAAACATTATGTGAAATTTGTTATAATATTTGGAATTTAAAAACAAAATCAGTTTAATACGGTAGTGTAACGGTGAAATAAAACAGTGAATCATGGTGCGATCACAACCCCACACATAAACATTTTCACTCCTATGAAAATTCATATATCCAAAAATAATGAATGTAGATATTTAAAACTTCATGATTATTTATTATACATTTAAAATTTAATTCTTGATAGCAATGTGATCAAAGTTAAAACCACAACAAGGTGTTATTCTTAGTATTTATGGAAAAAGGTGTCTCATAAATTATATCAGAATGAAATTGAAGGAGATGAATGATACCAATTTGATAAAATAATTCAAAAGTTAAACATGTCAATAATTCTTCATTTTTGTATTTGACAACCATTTCATTCTATTCTTTCCACTTTCTATCCAGAAAATGTACGTTTTTTTAAAAAAAATGTGCTTAAATTATTTTCCTTCCAAACCTTCCCTACATCCTTTACAATAAAATTTCAAGACCCACTCACTTAAGAATTATGAAATGTAAAACCATAATATCCTGACCTATATATCCCCATATGTTCCACATTTGGTCACTCACCTCATTTATTATTATTATTATTATTGATTTTTTTAATGTTTCACTTAGAATAAATCAAACGCTATTTTTCTCAACCCTTGTTTGATCTCCTCATGACACTAATTATAATAATTATAACAAGATAAAAGATTGAAGAAGGGTAGTTTTTTACCTTTCTTAGACACAAACCATATTTTAGGTTTTTTGTTTTTATGTTTTTTAGGACTAAAAACTAGTGGATAACAAGTACGCACACATAGGTCAGTCTGGTACAATAATTAAAAAGACTGGATAAGGAAAAAACATATATTTAAATAATTTTGGTAAGAGGATAAATATTAATCAAACTTATATTTACCATCTATTGGGTAGAAATTCACCCTTCATGGTTGGGTGCACTAATTTTTGGAGATATTAAGTGATAAAAGTTTCCCATAAACTACTCACACAATGGGTTCCATTATTCCCAACGATTTTAGAGTAATAAACCAATTATATCATCGAAAACAATCAATTATAAATAAATTCACACCTCAATGTCAAATTCATTCTAAAACACACATTTCATCATTGAAATAATTTTTTTTAAAATGTTAAAACAACATAAAATACGGAAATTACTCATTCATTTTCAATAACTTCAACAATTAAGCAAGAGTCTTTTTCCATGATTGAGTAAGAATAAAAAATGAATATTCTAGCACAAAAGTGAGGGGGAGAAAGGGGGAACTGACAATACTATTCAATAAGAAAAAATAGAAAAAAAATAAAGACAATGAAAATTCTTTACTAACCCAGGAATATACCCACCCACGCACCCACCCACCCTCCACACACACCTAGAGTGTGTAGTGTCCTCGCTATAATAAAAGAGAATGTTGGAAGGAAGGATAAAATATTGTGGGTGCCATTAGCATGTTTCTTCTTGAACTTGGAGTTCCTCCATCGAGGACTCCTAAAGGGATTCATGAAAGTGCTTCATCCACTGTCCATTGAGAGTGAAGGTTTGTTTTGTGTATTCAATTATAACCTGGACAACCCCAAATAGATAAAAATTTATAACGGTGTATTGGAAAAACCTTCAAAAATGAAGATTTCCTCAATGAAACAGAAACCTTACATTGAAGAGGAGAACCTTATTCCTAATTTGGAACAGATGATGAATGATAAGTCAATTGTGTTCAGCCTTGGTTATCTTCTTATAGATTTAAGAGTTATCATATAAATCTATACACATTTCCTCCATCTCCTGAAACTATAACATCCTTTGATCACCTGCACTAGAAAGAATATAATTACATTGTTTAATGTTAGAGTTGACCTGGATCTCTATATCAATAAGAAGGTGATAACTATTTATAAAAATTAGAAAATATAGTGCCATGCCAAGGGGGGTTTTGAAGGTTGTTCAGTAATCCCATAATGAGTCATCGAGTTGAACACTCCTATCCTTTCTGTTGGGATGAACCATTTTTTCATGAATTTATTTTACCTTTTTATACAACACATATTCTTGACCATTGGTATGTGGGTGATATGTAGTATACACTTGATGCTTGGCCCCATACCAACACCAAAGTGATTGAATTGTTCTATATAAAAAAATTGAACCCTAGTCATTGATGGTGAACCTAGGTAATCTAAACCTATATAAGATTTGGGTTCTAAATAACTTCACAACTGTCTTGGATTAATCTTTCTTTATGGATCGTGCCTCTACCCAATTTTACACATAATAAACTACCAAAATAATGTACAAGTTTCCAAAGGAATTAGGAAATGTCCCCATAAAGTCAATTCCCCAAACATCAAAAATGTCATGGAAGAGAAAGGGTTATTGTGGAATTTAATTTCTTTTAGAGACATTCCCCATTCTTTGATAATGAAGAAAATATTTACAAAAATCATGGGAATCCCAAAATAATGTTTTCCAAAAGATACCAAAATCAATGGCCTTGTGAGAAGTCTGTTGGGGATGAATGTATCCCCCATAAGCAAGAGTGTGGCAGAACCTAGTGTCAAACTGAAACTTGTAATAGAAAAAACAACTCATGGGACCTTGACCACCACATGTGTGTCAAAGGTAGGGTTCATCCCAAATGTACCAATGAGACTAATGTTTTATATAGTCAGGTTAGTTTTTGTTAAAATTAGCAGGAATGAATGATTCTACCAAGAAATTTACAATTTCTACATAAAAATGAATAACATCTTGCACATGGTAAAATTTCTGATTATGAAAATTTCATTTATATGAATATAGGTGGATGAGTTAATGTGTAAATATGAGATGATACTTCTGATATGGTCATCCACTACATTTTATGCTCTTTTTTATCCCTAATTTCTAGATTAAATTCTTGTATTAGGAGAATCTAATGAATGAGATGTGGTTTGGATTCCAGTATCTTAAGGAGATACTAGAGGGATGAATGGTCTGAGAATATAATAACTTCGGACCCTGAAAGGTATGACTTGAATTTATCCAAGGAAAACATAATGTAAATGAATTATTTTTTAGTCGTGGCGTAGTTTTCTTGAGAAGGGTCTAGTGTGTGTGAGATATAGGCTATGATATGTAGAGCTCAATTGACCCATTATTATAAGACTATCCCAACTGCATAGTTAGAGGCATCACACATGAGAACAAATGGTAAATATCACCGAGGTGGTTGGATTATCAAGGGAATGTGAGACTCTATTTAAATTTTTTGAAATCTTCCTCACGTTATTTATCAAAAACAAATTCTTTTTATTTTTTGAGAAATTGGTATATGGGGAGTACAATATTACTAGAGTCATGAATGAAATGATGGTAAAATACAGCATGGCCTAAAAAATACCACACATCCCACACATTTTGGGGGAATGGTAGGGAATAAATGATATCCACTTTTGATTTATCTACTTGGATACCAACACAATAAACGAAATTCCCAAGTACTATACCTTTTCTCACCATGAAATGGAAATTATCTTTATTTAATACAAGTTTTTTTTCAATACAGCAATGTAGGACAGAACCAAGACTACTCAAACATTCAACAAAAGAGGATCCATAAATAGTGAAATCGTCCATGAATAATTCCAACAAATTATCCAGGTAATTCTAAATAAAACTAACCATGCATCATTGGAAAGTACTCAGATCACTAAACAGACCAAATGGAATCCTTCTATAGGAAAATGTTCTAAAGGTTCAATAAAGGTTGTGTTTTCCTAATCCGCAGGGGAATTGTGGATCTAAAAGAATCTAGAATACCCATCAAGAAAACAGTAATGGGACTTCCCTAGTAGCCTCTCTATCATTTTTCAACGAATGGATATGTAAAATGGTACTTTCTAGTGTGTAGGTTTAGTCAAAGATAGTCTATATAGAAAGTCCGGCAATTTTGTACACTAGTTGGAACCAATTCATTTTTTTTATTGTTATTACTATAAGACTTGTTTTTTTAGGAACAACTTGCACTGGACTAGCCTATTAGCTATCATAGATGGGGTAAATTATTCTAGCATCAAATAATTTGGATAGATACTTTTTAACAACATCTAAGAGGTTTGGATTCAATCAATTTTATGATTTCCTCACTAGTTTATCCTTATCATTTAATAATATATGATGTGTGAAAATTGATGGGATAATACCCAGAATGTCGGCAAGTGTCCATCCTAAATCTTGTTTATACTCCCTCAAAAGTTCAAGCAGTAACAATTCATTCTCTAGAGGGAGTGAACAAGAAATGATGATAGGAATCATGTTTCCCTTCCCAATATATGAATTTTTTAAATATTGAGGTAGTTATTTAAGTTCCAATTCAAGTGGGTTTTGGATGGATGGTAGTGAATATGGAAGTTTTAGGTCAATAATATCATCTAACTTCTCAATAGTAACATCACCAAATGGGGAATAATATTATAAAATCTTAGCAGTATCATTGATGGTTATCGAATCCTCAGTGATCAAGAAATCATCAATTATAAAACATGCAGAAATTTTTTCTAGAACAATAAAATATTCAATTCATGATTAATTTTCTAGAATTTTTATCGATGGTGAAAACTCATAAAGGGGTTTATAGGAATGAAAAAAAGTTTTCTCAAGGGATGGGGGTATATCAATAGAATTAACTGAAAGTGGGGAATGTTCTTTTGAGGGGTGCCTCATGGAATCAAGGATGATGAAGTGGAAAATTTCAGCACCAAACTCCATAGATAATGTACCATTTTATACATTAATTGTAGTTTGGTAAGTTTTAAAGAAAGGCATCCCAAATATAATCATGGTGAGTCCATCCATCCTATATTCTTCCATTTTAAGAACATAAATATCAGTAGGAAAATTTTAATTTTTCACCCTCATAAGAATATCCTCTAACACACTAGTGGGGTGTATGGTACTCTAGTTTTCTAGTTTAATGAGTATTTAGTGGGATTTGGTTCTTTAAACAACGATTAAGAGTAAATGGAGCAAGACATCACATTTATATAAGCACTTAAATTAAGAATAGCTTTGGAAAATTAATACTCCCCTATGGTATACGAAATTGATAATATTTTAAAATTTTTGAATTTGGTAAGAAGTGATGGCTCTATCAATGATGAGACATCCATCCCCTAGTTCAACTTTTCATCCCCTCAATGTCTCCTTCGGTGTGTACACATCTCCTTGAGAAACATTTCATATTGTTGAATTTTTTTATGGAATCAATAAAGAGGATGTTAACCTAAAATTTTTTAAATGATTACAAGATTTATTTATCAAGTTTAGTTTCTTTTTGTTTCATTGGTTGGGTGGACCTTTAGTGAAATATAATAGAAATGGTTGGGCTTGGTCGTTCATCAAACGAAACTCTCTTTTCTTTTTTAGGGCTTTTCTCATGATAAGGTTTTTTCTCATTTTGACAATTTATAGTGGTTAGGATGGTGGGTTTCTTAGGAAGGGATGGATTTATTTGTCGGGTCATTTGGATTTTAATTTTATATTCACTCCAAAGGGTGCTGGAACTAAAATTTACTTTATTTCTAAAGGGTGACTAGTTGTTTAGAGGGAAGCTTACCCAACCCAGGACATTGAATTTCCCCCATATGAGTTGTAAAGTTTTCTTAATTGAGTTTTTAGTTATTGTATGGATGCTTGGGAGGTTTTTTGGAATTCAAGATTATTTGTAGTCATTTTTTTCATCATGTCATCTAGGATAGAATGGACTTTTGGAGGGGGGTTTTGGAAAGGCCTTTATGGTGATTAAGAATTTTTGGGTAGTGGTGGTTGACTAGTCTGTCTCGGTTGGTTACATGGTTGTTGAGTATTGTTTGAATACCCCCTTTCCTATAGGCTTTGTTTTCTTTCCACCCAGGGTTGTGTGGATAGTAAGGTTCTTTCCTGAAGGGTTGGTTATAGGGGTGTCCTAGAAAGATTTCTTCACAACTCTCAGATGTTTCTCTCAGTTGTGGGCATTTTTCAGAATATTGGGTGTCGGAAGAGTAGATACCACAATAGATGAGAGAATGAGATTGTTATTTCCCTTGGGAAAGAAAAAGTGATATAATAAGGATACTTACCTCTTCAAACTTCATGTCCACCTTCTTCAAAAAACATAGAACTCTATAACTCACGGACACATCGAATAGGTAGAATAGTCCTTGAACCAAATTGTAGAGTGTTCTGTGATATGTTCTCAATGATGGTTCATGAACCAATTGGGGTATTATACACTACCACACCATATGTAGAATCCTCAATCATGTTTCGATCAATAAGAATTAAACCTTCATAAAAATAATGTATTAAAAGTTGATCACTTATTTGGTGGTGTGGGAAACTTAAAGGAATACTTTAAAATATTTCCCAATATTCATGAAGTGTTCTCCCGGGTGATTTTAATATTCCACAAATTTATTTTCTTATAGTGAGATCTCGAGTGGCAGGGAAGTATTTTTCAAGAAAAATGTGTTTTTTCCAACCAGCCACTAATAGAAGAATTAACATAATATTCAAATAATATGAAATGTATTCTAATGAAAAATGGAATGACCTAATATTTAATTTTTATTCATCCACATTATTAGGTTTTAATGTAGAACACACAATATAAAATTATTTTAAATTCTTATGTGGATCTTCACCTGCCAATCCATGGAATCTTGGTAATAAGTCAATTAAACATGATTTAATTTCAAAGTTGGGTTCTTGGCCTTATATTTGAATATATGTGAGTTGGATATAAACATCATGAAATGTTAGTTATTTTATTGTTAGATTGTTTTTATCCATATTATGAATGTTTTTTTCTATCTTGATTTTGGTTTCAAAAGAATAAGAAAGGTCAATAAGTGTATCAATGTCT
Source organism: Viscum album (assembly GCA_963277665.1). Lineage (NCBI taxonomy): Eukaryota > Viridiplantae > Streptophyta > Magnoliopsida > Santalales > Viscaceae > Viscum > Viscum album. Next base: position 1,474,181,855 of record OY728166.1, read on the forward strand.
TGTGTGTCCTCCTTTAATGGATCGTTTGGTGCTTCATAGTTTCTATGATGCAATATCCTCTTTGGTTTATGTTCGAATGGAATAAGTTCCTCTTGTGAAGATTGCATAATGAAAAGGGCCTAAAAAAGTAAGATTTTAGAAATCAAATAAAAAATGAAGGAAGAAAAGAAGCAAAAAAATAATTACAAAATACAAAATATTTTTATAAAAAACAAACACTAAAAAAAATGATTAACATAAATGAGACCAAAATTTGACCGTATTTTCATGAAATGTTAAATTGATTATGTTTTTAAAGTTTATTTATAGTCTAAGGAAAACCCTTGGTCATATCTCAATGAGCTGTTATTGGTTTAGAGTGTTTATTTTTAATAAAAAGTACTAATTTAGGGGGTGGTTTTGAAAACAATTCTATTAAAATAATATAATTTAAAGAGTTTAATTGTTGAAAATCCAAGTTTATTTTGAAACATATAAGATAAAGGGGTAATTTTGATTTAACTACAAAAATTTCAAGTTCATTTTTATTAGATATTGATTCAAGTTTGGAGTAATTCTTTGGTTGAAATTAATTGGAATCTCGATTGATTCCTAAGATTTTATTTCAATTCTTGAAGAGCCAAACATTGATATAACAATAGTATTGCCAAGGTATAAAGTTTTTTCATGAAATAAGATATTTAAAAGAAGATTAATATCACAATAAAGTGGGTATGAAAATTATTATCGAGTTTTTCTATTTGAACAACACATGTCACATAATCAAAACCTCACACTAATCAGTTAGAATTTAAGAGAATGACATTCACATGAAGAAAAAAAGAATTAAATTGTAAATTCATGTAATATACATGGAATGAAATGTTTTAACACCAAAAATACAAACTAATAGCTAATATATTCATCAGAACTCCCTTGACATGTGTGTATCTCCCTCACAACGAACACCCCCCATTTACCCCGACATCAAGAGGAGAAAGCTATGGTGGATCTCCTTCTTCATCCTTAATCCTAGTATGAGAATATTGGCCTCCATAATTTCTATGATGAGGATAGGAATTTTATGTAATGCCAATATTATAGCACTTCACTCCTTATTCTATCTCTAAAATGGAGTTCCCAAGGTTCCAATTTATAGGCAAAGTAGAAGGTGGTTTTGGGAACCATGATTTCCTAAAACCAATTAACCCATAGTTTTTAGCCTCTATAAAGTCATATCATTATTGTAATAAAACTAATTTTTTTTTCAAACTATTTAATATAATCATTTAGATTTGTGACATAATTTGGATTCCTACATCTCTATATATGAATGAAATACAAAACTAGATTTTTGACTTTGACCAGATTTGATCCCTTGGATAGATCAATTTGGATGGGATCCTTAATGGATAAATTAGGAATGGATTTATTAATAAAAGTTATATCGCACTAAATTTTGGATCATCTCACAAAATATCATCCAAATTGGATTCAATATTTTGTTGGAGTATTTTTTTTACTCCACTGGTGTGCTTGGAATCATGCGCAGTTTGGCCCATTTTTCATCAACTTCATCGAGGGCCCTCCAAATCCCCTCCACCTACAATAAAAACATAAAAAAGTGACATCACTTTATAAAAGTGATAAAAATTAAATTATTGAATCAAAAATAAAGTTAAATTTGTTATAATATTTGGAATTTACAAAAAAATCAGTTTAATACAGTGATGTAAGGGTGAAATAAAATAGTGAATTGCAATGTAATCAACTACCTATACAAACCCTTAGACAAGAAAGTAAATGTTTCCAAAAAATTAATCTTTCGTGAGAGGGAGAACATCCTCAAAAAGGATAGTGTTATTATGATTAAATTTGATTAATTTTATGATCAAAATACATAAGAGTTGGTAAAGAAAAATATTCTATAGGTCCCCATGGAAGAAGTAGTTCCTATAACACAATTACTGTGTAGGAGAAGAAGAGACGTAAGAGAACCAAATATATATTTTTTTCTAGCCACCAAATATAGTGACTCATTATTGGTTGAAACATATGAACCTATATCCTAAAAATAGGTTCTAGAGAGCTCAGAATCTAAAAGTTATAATGAATCCATTAATTATAAAATTGATTCCATGAATCATAACCATGTTTGGGTTCTAGTCAATGAGCTAGTTGATGTAAAAAAGTATAGGGTGAAAATGGGTTTTCAAGAGAAAAATAGACATTTAATGTAAATTTAAGACCTATAAAATAATTCTAGTGGATAAATAGTTTAAAAAGAATCAAGGAACTGACTATGATGAGACCTTTTCACCAGTTTCCATGTTTAATCACATCAGAATTATGTTTCCTATAGCAGATAACCATGACTATGAATTTTAGAAGATGGATGTAAAAATTTATTTCCATAATGGGAACCTTCAAGAAGATAAATATATGACACAACTATAAGAGTTTATGACTCCACGTGATTCCAAAAATATTTGTAATTTGTAGAGACCCATTTATGGATTGAATCAATCGTCTAGTTCATAGAACATTAGATTTGATGAAGATATAAAATAATTTGGTTTAATTAAGAATGAATGTGAGCCACGTGTTTACTAGAGTTTTAATGGAAATGAATTAATTATCCTAGTAGTATATGTTGAGGACATATTACTTATTTGAAATGGAATACCGGTCTTACAGTCTATTAAGGGTAGGTTAAACAAGTGTTTCTCTATGAAGGACGTATGTGAAGAAACCTATATTCCATGAATGAGGATCATTTTTGATAGATCCAAGAGGCTTCAAGGACTAATAAAAAGTACATAAATTGACCAGAAACTAAATAGATTTAGTATGGAACAATCCAAGAGGATATTGGTTCAAATGTCACATGGTTTACATCTTTCTAAGAAAATGTATCCTTAGACATAGTAGGAGAAAGGGAGAATGAGTATGATCTCATACGCTTTAGCGATAGGATAAATCATATATGTCTTATTATATAATAAACTTGATGTTTCCTATACATTGATCATGGTAGGAATATATCAAGTAGATCCAATAGAATAGCATTGGACTTCTATTAAGGTTGTCCTCAATTATCTGATAAGAACTAAGGATTTGTTCATGGTGTATGAAGGAGATGAGGAGCTGGTCTCCATGGGTTATATTGATGCTAGTTTTCAAATAGATCATAATGATATGAAGTTTCAATCATGATATTTGTTTTACCTCAATATAGGATCTATGAGATGAAAGACTTCAAAGCAGCCAGTTGTTGTTGATTCTACATTGGATTTCGAGTATATAGTAGCTTCTGACGCATCCAATAAATCCATTTGGATACAAAGATTTTTCTATGATATTGATGTGGTACATAGAAGTAAATACCCTATCACATTTTATTGTGATAATACTATAGTATTAGCTCTTTAAATGATCCAAGGTTACACCAATAGATAAAGAATATACTTCAGAAGTATCACCTCTTAAGGTATTTTTATCAAACGAGTGAAGTTGCAGTAATCAAAATTCCCACAAAAGAAAATGTAGTGGATCCCTTTACTAAAGTTTTATCTCATTAGAAGCATGAGTATCATGTGAGATATAACATTATAACACCCCAAGCTTCCACGGTATGCTTCTCTTTGAATAATACAGTAGCGTGTGTTGTACGCAACTTTGAGTTCTAACACACACCACAACCAATCAAACTAGCCGTTATGAATAGTAATACCTAATTTTTGAAATTTTATAAATTTTATATTTCAAAATGGAATTCATTTTTTGATTTGGAATATCAAAATTATCTTAGGGTGATTTTTTGGTATTTTTCTGAAAACTTTCAATTTTTGATGAATAGTGAAAAACACTGAGTTATAGTTTAAAACCGAATTTTTATTTAAATAATTATTTATTTTATTTAAATTTAATTAAGGTAAAAATAGATACATATTACCTATATAATTTCAATGTAATTCATTGGAGTTATTTTAGAATAATTTTAGATATATAAAAATTTTATGGAACTTTTCACCGTCTTTTACCCACCTCCTAGGAGAATTTACAAATTCACATAAAACATAATTTTACCGCTTCTGTGACTGAATTTCAAAAATCCAAGAGACATGGTTAATATAAAGGAGTAAAATTTGGTTCAATAAGATAAAAATAATTTTTGGTGAATAGTAACTTTTTACTTTTATTTACCACGGTTAAAAGTAAATAGGGTAATTAAGGGTAAAAATGATATTAATATTACCCTAACACATGTCCTGATTCTATTGGAAAAATTTATCTCGGCCAAAAACAACCTTAGGAATAAAATATTATCATTTAGGTCCACTTGGATTAGATTAGGATATTTATTATTATTTAATTCAAAGAAGAGTTAAAAGAGTTAAAATCAAAGTTTAATTACTAAAAAAATGTAATATAGGGTTATACATAAGATAAATTCGATTGTAAATATTAATTATAAAGATAAAAAGATTTCCTACATAATGTTATTTTATTTATAATTTTCCGACATTAAAAATTTTAATTTATTTATGACACAACGGTGATGCAGTAATTACCAAATTAATGAAATATTAACCAAATTGATATCATAAATATCCAAATAAATGTAATTTGAGAATTTTTATGAATTAAACTAATTTTATAGGATAATATGACATGTTATGATTGATGTAATTAACATTTTTCGAAGTAATCATGCTGTTATGATTTTCACAAAAATCAAATTCCAAATAGTGTCAAAATTGACATAAAAGAGTTTTTAAAACAAATACTATATTATTAATTCTTATTATATTCTTAAAAATCTAAGGTTCATCCAAAGGACTTTTATCATGATAGGTGTATTATTAAGGGATCACTTGAGGGTATCTTGGAATTTTATAGTAGGTTTATTAACCATATAATATAAAAATACAAAGAGACATGGTAAATGTCACACTAATTAACTAAGAGTTAAAACTAAACGATAAGGTTAATAATGTGACCCAAACCTGTATAAATCCTATTGGTTGAGTTTTTTTCATCCTATACCCACATTAAACTTTAAATAATCCACTTTGGAGCCATTATAAACTGAATATGGATTTATTATAAAATAATATTTCTAGCTTTTCCAAAGGATCCCCTCACCCCTCTTATAAAAGGGCACTCCCCCTTCTCACTAATTCACACCATAAAATCCTTTTTATCATAAAACATCTACCCAAATATCCTCCAAAATTCCCTCACATCAACATAGAGGCCTTATTGGGATAATAAATCCAACTTAAGGATCCCTTTTGATCCAATCAAAAGGAAGAACCCGAAAAAGAGGTAACGTTTTCACCACCCTCTTTCAAGTTCTTTTCTTCTTAAACTTCTTCTTTATTTGTTATTTACATTAAAAATTAAAAATTACAGAATCTTCTATATATTTTGACTTTATTATAAATATGGTACAACCATATTCAGTATTCTATCCATCCTTTGAATGACATGTCACCATACGTGTGTACGTACGGCTTACCGTCTCCACGTCGTGGTGAAATTGTTATTCAAACATTATTACTTAGATGGGTATAATAATGATGTTTAGTTAATTTAAATAATAAATATAACAGGATAATTATTCTGTATATATGATATAACATCAAATTATATATTATTTTAATATCAAAATAATGATATTGTCACTCGTGCGTACGTACGGACTATCGTCTCCACGAACGCGATGAGATTCATTCTTCATCGTATCCATTCAAGTATAATTCTCATTTGATGATTAAAAATAATGTTTAAGGACTTGATATAATTATTTATATGAATAAGATACAACATATCCATAACAATCATGGATTATGTAACAAAACATATAAAAGAAAATGAGTAAGTTAACACCGGAAACGAAGATAATAATAAGATATTATTAACAAAGCAATGTTAAAAGATCATATATGATATCGTATTAAAGTATATGATTATTGTATAATTTAATAACAACTATTTCACCATTATACAGGAGGTTAAACCACCCTCAACCAAGGAAAAGTACAAGGTAAGGGTTTATTTCACAATCTCTTCATTATCTGAGGTTGTTTATACGCAATTATCTACTGGGACCTCTTTATCATCCACATCCATGTTTCTTAAAAATGTATTTCAAAACATTCTTACTATTTTACAGAATATGTTTTATAGTCATTTATACCCTTGTTTTACTTTTTATAAGAAGTTTATAAAGGAATATTTCCGTCATTTTCCAAACAAGGTCCTTTTTAACTTTTTCGACAGAATTAAGGTAAGAATGTCTTTTTTTTAACTTATACGGAAGGTGCGGCTATTTTCTGACATTATAAAATCGTCTAATATTTCCTTAACATCTTTTAAGAATATTTTGAAAGTAAATATTTTCTTTTATAATTATGTTCCTTTTAAATGATTTCAAAAAGGAGATATTTATCTCAAATAGTTTTGATTTCATCTATGTCAACATCATTGGATGAATTTTAAGCTTATTTGAAGTTCATTTATTATGATACAAAACTTCCACATTGTATTGAAGGTTTTGTGATATGTTTTAATGTGGATGTGTTATTTTTATATCATTCATGGTTTATGGAGAAAGTATTGACATTTTGTATGCTAGTTTTAATATGAATGTTTATGTTATATTTAAACCTGTTTATATGAGGAATGCATTGGACTTAATAAGTGACGGGTGGAGCCCGCAATAGCTCCTAGATGCATCGATAAGTCTTATGAGACAAACTAGTGTCTTGGCACAAGGCCTTGACAAAATCTTATTTGTAGTCTTGGCACAAGTCCTTGACTATGTGGTTATGATAGTCTGGTATTATGCATTCCATCATTATGAAAGTGGTTATTGATATTGCATGTGATTATTCAACTAGTATAATATCCATGTGAATAAGTAAATGGCATTACATCATTTTATTTTTTCCATGTTATAATGAAGTTCAAGTTTAAAAGGCTTTTGTTTTAGTTATACATTACCTTAAATATTTATGCTTATTTATGAAAGTTTCCGCTATATTGTTATCCTTACTAAGCATCTAGGCTCACCCCATTCAATGTTTTATTTTTCCTAGGATATGAAGAAGTATTTTATGAATGACCTATTGGGATAGTATGAGGGGATATTAAGACAAGATGTTGTTGTATTTTTCCTTTTATGATGTAATTTTAAGACTAATGAATATATCTAGTGTTTCCAAGACTACAAAACTAATCTGTCCTTCAGGACATGATTCCTGGTAATCAAGCCAATGTTATGTAATAATGCACCGAATCTAGGTAACTGGGGTCGGGGTGTTACAACAGGCTGATGGTTGTTAGAAATTGGCCCTAGTGAAAGTGGGAGTCTATTGGAGTTGGATCAATAACAAACTTCTATATACATTATGATAACTTTCATTCATATTTTTTAATATTAATAAACTTATTATAAAATCATGATTGTCCTTCTGTATAACATAGTATGTGATAATTTTTTAAGAGTAGTTGTCTCATTAAAAGGTTATAGAAGTTCCCTATTATAATGAGAACCTATAAGTTCCGCAATATTATTCTTATATATATGTTTTATATCCAGATGATACCATTTTACGAACACAAATGATACAGGCGATCATGGGTGGAGATGCATATTACTTTGAGGAACCTTCTCATGGTGTACACCCTTGGTAATATCCGGTGTTTGATATTATGAGAATGACACACACGAGTATAAAATTGGAATTTATATGTGTCATTGGATGTTCCTATCTGTGAAAGTTTGTATTCATCCATAGACTTAAAGATTATTGTTCATTAGTGTTATCCATTGTGTGCATTGATGTATTTTTGAAAACCATGATGACAAATGTTCAATATGAGGTAGGATATTTTGGGTGCAACACGAGTAATATTCTATTAATGAATAGTGTAAGAAATGATTTTTCCCTTTTGTTCTTTAAAAGTAGTTGATATCTCAGTCCCTCTTATGGAAATGATATATCCTAAATAAATCCACAGCCATGGTGTTCTATTGGAAAGTATAATATCCTAAAAGTAAAAGAAAGAGGTATTGAATATATAGGTTAATTGAACCAGTGTGCAACATTTTTTATTAGAGATATCTTGATAAAAAGATTATATTACACAGTGAGATTCTATATGAGTTATTATGTAATTGTGGCATTAAATTTTTTCTCTATGGGATCCTTTTCTTCTTCCTAGATGCTAACCTTATAATTTAGGCTAATTCCCCTAATGCCACTGAGAGAGGGTTACACACTAAGTGTATCCGGAATATGAGTCAAATAATATATTATTATTTATTATTAAACTATTTTAATAAATATTATTCCCAATCATGGTTTAATAATTATTCATGCATGATTGATCACATATATTCTATCACTAGTTATTTAAGAGAATATTATGTGACTAGAATATTTAAGAAATATTTATTCTTTATTTAGTGAATATAATATTTATTTATTTATTTATTAATATTGAAGTGTTAATTATTTAATAAATAAATAGACATTAATCAAGGATTGATAAATATTTTCAAGGAATGGTGAACTGAGTTTTTAGGTCTGGTGAGAAATAATATATATTCAATATTATTTGATTAAATAATATTTAATTTAATTCACAAGTTAAGCACATGTCAATAAAATAATGATATTATAATTATTTTAGACATGGGGTTTCATAAGGGATTAAATTAATATTAAAGGTAACTTGCACAAATATTTACTTCTAAACCATAGTAGTATTTAAAACCAATTGTTTTATTTTTATGAGAGAGCCAATTTTTGTGAACAACAAATCTATAGAATCCTCTGGAAGCCTTAAAGAGCACCCTTATACTATAACTCTCCCAATAATGGAGAGTTATATTCCTCCACCTCTAACTATCAAGTCAAGAGAGATCAAGGAGAATGTTTTTGAATAGATTCTTGTGGCGATCAAAGCCGAATGACGCAAGCAATTGGATCTTCCATGCTTGCACTTGGAGATTCCTACGGTGATGTTCAGATATTTGTTAAACATGTGTGGATCCCCACTAGAGATAATCTACCATTTATTCCTATAATACAATGACATTACAATGCATATATATTATCAAATCCATCGATGAAGAAATAATTCCCATAATGTAATTTATTATTCGATTAAATTAATTATAAATAATATGTGATGATCATGCGCGTGGTTCTATCATATTTTCCATTTTCTATTTTTTTCAATTTAATTTTGTTGATGATGATGTTTATCATTGTATAAATATCATTTTCATCATCGATCATGAAAAAGTAAAAGTTTGGAATTACCCATCACATGCTTATTATACACCCAGAAGCTATAGGGGAACCTCATATTTATATATTATCCATAAAAGGGAAACATGGGATGTTGGTGGATCCCTATGTTGATGTTGTATAATGTTGATCCAAGTGTAAAAATAAGAGGTACACTTTCCCCACCAAGACTTGTTCTCTTGTGAAGAATTTAAAGTCATGTGGGTGATATAATGCTTTCCAAAGTAGATAGTATTAAGGTGTAGTGGATGATATTCTTTGATTTGTTTGTTTTATGTCATTTTTTGATATACTACATAGTGATATAAATATTTGGTTATTGAGATAAGGTGGGAAAGGGCATGGAAAACAAAAAGAAATGAAGTCGTATTACCTAGAGGTTCTAGAAATAATTTGAGGTATGATTTGGGCCTTTTCTACTTTAGATATAGTTTTGGTATACATGGTCACAAGACACTCTTTCCATTTTTCATATATTGTTTGAGACCAATAGTACAATGGAGCCTTATATTGACCCTTGTTTCTAGAGATTCAAGCTGAGGATCTTTCAATGCTCACATTTATCTTATGGTAGTGTGGCTTATCTCTTTGAGGAGATAGTTTTGTGTGGGATATCTATATAATATTGATGAGGCCCTATGGCATTTTTCATAGCATGGACTAGTTTTCTACTATCAATTCCCAAAAAGAATATTACTATTGAGGGTTTTAGTGTTCATGAATTGAAAGATTGAGTTTTCCCTTTAATGGAACGAATGAATTTGATCCAAAGTATGATGAATTATTATAATGGAGGATACAATAGATTTCTCATTAGTTTTCTAGTATAGCCCTTGGAGTGTGTAGACTCTATGAGCTTTCATTTTCCTATAGTGGTGGACGAGTATGATAATTTCCTCCCTGAGGATGTTCTGGGCTTACCTCCCTATAAAGAGATTGACTTCAACATATACCTTCACCCAATGATGTCACGTATATCTATGCTTTAATTTCAAAAATCCCTTATATATAATCAAGAGCTAAAGGCATATTTTGAGGATCAATAGAGGTAAGGACTTCATTAAATCTAGTGTGTTCCCCTGGGTATCTGTAGTTTTGTTCATTGAGGAGGTGGATAGATCATTAAGGTTATGTGTGTATTATCATCACCTGAATAATGTTACTATAAATAATGTGTACCCATTTTTAAGAATCATAATATCTTTAGTCAGTCGTTAGATTTGAAGTATTTTTAAATGTTTGAACTCGGGATGGGTTATCACTAGCTCTGATTTAAAGAGGATGATGAATCGATGATGTATTAATAGTACCTCTATGGTAACTATGATTGTTTGGTGATTCCATTTAATGTGATGAACTCCAAAATAGTGCTCATGGGACTAATGAACCTGATCATTCATACCTTCTTGGACTGATTCATGGTAGTATTCATATATGACATCCTAATGTAATCTGAATCAAAGGAGGATCACACAAGACATTTGAGGATAGTTTTTGACATACTCCAAGAGAAAAAAATATATGGGAATCACTCAAAATTTTACTTTTGGATTTAAGAAGCCTACTTCTTGGGAAATTTCATCTCATAAGAGGAAATAACAGTGGACCCCACCAATATGGAGGTTGTACTAGCTTGGGAGCAACTCAAGCATGTGACTGAGGGAAAAGACTCCTTGGATTAACAAACTATTACTGGGGATCTATTCCAGATATCTCTTAGATCACAACACATCTGATTTATTTGAACCAAAGGGGAACCATTCATGTGGATAGAGAGAAATTATTATGCTTTTAAGAAGTTTCATTAGAGGTTGACAAGCACCACCATCTTTAGACTAACATAGGAGGTTGTTGGGTAGATATTTTTCTTCGATGCCTTTAGAGCTAGGATTGGATGCATTCTGATGTAGAGGTAGGATGTGACTTCTTATGGATCCCAGTAGTTGAGACCCCATGATTAGGAATACATGACCTGTGACTTGGATTTGGAAGCTATAGTTTCCTCCTAGAATTCCTAGAGAAACAATATTATTGGAGATAGATTCATTATCTATTCTAACCATAAGAGTCTTAGGTATATATTTTCACCGAAATATATTAACCTAAGGTAGAGTAAATGGTAGGAGTTTCTATAGGATTGTGAATTTGATATAGTCTATAATCTTAAGAAGGGTAACATTGTGGAAAATGATCTAAACCTAAAATATCATTCATAGTTGTTGAGTGATTCATCTGAATAGTTTCCCTCATTGTAATTATCCCTAGTGGATGAGGATGGTGAAATATAACTTCAGCTGATGGTTACGATCCGATCACTTCTCCAGTGCACCTAGGAAGTGAATTTTAGTGATATAGATTATAAGGTCTTGTATGAAAATATATGCACAGGACATACTTCATATGGATTTTATAAAGGTGGGGAGAAAATAATTCTTTTTTGAGGACATACAATGGTATCAGTCAGGATATGAGAAGAGGTGTTGATGGAGTTTCAGGTATCTCCCTTAGAGGTAAATATATGAGTACTAAATATGTATCAGTGTCTTTAGAATTAGTTTTTATGACCATAGAAAAAGAGGAGTGTTCTTGAGTTTATCTCTTGATCCCCCACCTACCAAAAGGTGAATTCTGAGGTTCTATATTGGAATTGGAAGTGGGATTGTATCTTTATGTATTTCATGATAGGAATTCCACAATTATTGTGTGTCCACCACACCATCTAGGTGATCATATACCAATTCACTAGGTTGATCTATTTCATGGACATTTGAGAGAAGAGTTCAATAGAAATTTTGGGACTCCTATACATATAGGAGATATTCTGGATTCATAGAGTTTCATTGATGATTGTTTCAGATTATGATGATCACTTTACATAATGATATGGGTGAGGGATACATAGGTCATTAGGGAATCAGTTTCAGTTGATCACTACATTCCACCCCCCAAATAAAAGGTTATACACAACAGAACATTCAGGTTCTGGAGAACATGCTTCAAACTTTCATGATGGATTTTGGCCATAGCTAGGAGGTTCATTTAACCTTGGTGTATTTTGTGTATAATAATAGTTATCATTCCACTATTTGTAGGGGAAAATGAAGGAATTGTATATGAGACCCTATAGGTAATCATTTTGATAGATTGAGCCAATTTATACATCACTTATGGGACTAGAGTTAGTGTGAGTGACATTAGGAAAGGTACATATAATCTAGGAGAATATTAGCACAGCCCAGATCCATCAAAATTCCTTTACAGACTAATGGTATAGTCCATTGGTTTTCTATGAGGGAGACCATGTGTTCTTGAAGGTCTCACCTCGGTGAGGATTGGATAGATTTGGTAATGGTATAAATTTATATATTAGGTTTATTGGACCTTTATAGATACTATGTACGGTTATAGAGATGGTCTATCGGTTAGTCCTACTAGCACAGTTTGACTTGGTGAAAGATGTATTCCACGTATGATAGCTGAGGAGATATGTGGAAGATCAATCACACATTATCAATTGGGGTGAGCTATACATTTTGGATAGAGGTATCATCACAATGTAATCAGTATAGAATAAGGATTATTGGGATAAATCCTTCTTGAGATAGTGTTTCCATTAGTGTGTGTTCATAGGTAGCACAAGAACCTCTAGAAGATCTCAGGCAGCAGAAGAACCATATGCGAGCTCAATATCCTCATCTATCTGACTAGGTTTTCTCTTTTTAGGATAAAAATATTTAAGGTGTAAATAATTTATTGATTTTGAAATTTATTTTTGACACTTTGAAATACTCAAAGAATATTTTCAGATTTTTGTATAAATTTGGTGTGGATTTCCAGGTCCATTGAGCTTCAATGTTGATATATTAAAAATATTAAATATAATATATCATACATATTTTTTATAAATAATGGAATAAATCATGAATTGTGTTTTTAATATGAAATTAGAGGCCACAATTAAATCCATAACATATGTTTTACCTGAGGCATTATATAATTTTTTTCGGTATTAGGTGTTTCAGTAGAGTGTAGTCATGGGGGGATTAAATAGATTAAATTAATTTATTAATTTAATGTTTATTTAATTTTCTATACTTAATAACTCATCTATATAAACCCCTATATGGATAATTCCCTAGGGTTATCTACATAACCCTAGTGGAATGATATGATGGATAGATAGAATTTATGGTTATAATGTCAATGGGTGATCTCAAGATTGGGTATTGATGATGAACAGATATGGGAGTTCATGGAGTCAATAATAAATGTAGTGAATTCCTTGTATTGAATTATTACACATGAATTCTCCTCTAATGATCAATACAGTCTGAGGAAGGGAGTTTTTTTTAATAACCCATTCTTAGTTGTCAATATGAACATGAATTGGTTCAATTAAAATTAATTTGTGGATCATTCGTGTTGCTTTGATCATAAATAATTTCTCTTCCTAGAATTTAGAATTTTAGATTTATTATTTATTTGAATTCATTGGTTTTATTATCATCCTTATTCTTTAGGGTTTCTCAATTATGTAAAAACAAACACAACCTTCATTGGATGCCCATATTTTTATTTTGTTCATTTCATCCTCCATTCCTCGATAGTCATCATTAGTATTTTGATTGGATGATGAATCAACAATACCCAGGAAACTGGTTAATGTGCAACTTCTCTTTGGTTAAATAGATCTTTGTTGTAGGTTAGGTTTTGGTATTGGTGATTTGATAGATGTTTGTCCTTGATTAAGGGAATCTAATGATAGTTTAAGAAATAATGGTTCCGTGAGTGGGATCCAGCAGGTATCTCCAATGGTGTGATGATGAGAATTTACTAAGAAAAGGGTAGTCAAAACTCAACCATCAGTGATGTTGTGGGTTTTTCAAACCAAAATCCAATAATTTTAGTGATGTCCCTAGAATATCCAAAGGTGAAGGTGGAATGGGTGAATATTCATGTACATATTGGAATTTCTATGTAATTTTTCTCTATAGGGCATGTCTTTTAGAAGAAAACATGTTATGTGGACCCCTATGTGTAGTGAATAAGGTTTATTAGGAGAGATAAAAATCATATCCTATGTGGGGAACCACCTGTATGTGAACCTTATATATATTTCTTGTAATGTACAAGGAGTATACACCTAGAATTCCATGTGACCCCACACGCCTTGTCTGTTGGGTCACACCCTGGGTACTTTCGAAAGTGTGTAGGCATAGACAGATGAAACATGCTCGGGTGTTGGACCGATCTCTACATTCCATGTATTATAAAAAAATCCATGTATCTATAGGGATATTTCATTTTAGGTGGAGTGAAAATTCTAGGAACATACTTTGTGAGACATGTCATGTACCCCCAATGGGACACACCATTTAGTTTCCCCAAAATCTATTACCTTGCATATCTCCTTCTTCAGTACTTAGTTTTGTTCCCATGAGTGGAAAATTCTAAGTTTAATTCCATTAAGAACATGATAGAGTCATTTTTTAGGAATTAGATATATGTTGTGAGGTCATGCAAATGGTAATATTCATCCAATGATTCTTAGTTGATGGTAGTGATCGGTTTTGATCAACAGAGTGATGCAGGAGTCGGTACTTCCCCAACCCACCATGGTGCAGGTTCTACATATACTTTAAAAAAGTAGTGTTGATACTCCCCCGCAATATAGATTGAATGGTTCCTCTATCTATGAAGTAGAAATCCCCCATCATCAAGTTATTTCAGGGAGCACATACTCCACTAGACATAGTTATCCCTCGGATATGGAGCATAATAACAAGTAGTAAGCCATCCATTTTTAATCTTATGAGGCTATGAATGGGGGATAAAAATATGTTTTCTTACACTGAGGTGTAGTATGATCAAGTAAGTATATCAAATTATCCCTATTACTTTCTTCATTAATTTTCATAGAAATACTCGACTTTTATGACCTCTCAGATGACTTCCATTAGCATAGAATGACCCATTGATTGAGTTCTCTTAGATGAATGTTAACTTGGACCCTTGAGTAGTATCCCTTGGCTAGGATTGATGAATGACCAAACCATGATACTTTGAGTATTCTTTCGAGCATATTTTGGTTAACTCGTTTGTTCCCCTTGGCATGTTTTTTAGAGATGATTCCCCCTTTAATGTGTTGTGTTTGAAGATTTTGGGGTGTCCTACTGGGTATGTGTATGCTCACCCCTTCATGGGTTCTTCCTTTACATGTCATATTTTATGCATAGGATATATTTTTCTAAAAAAATCCTCAATAGATCAGGGGAAGGTAGAGATTAGTTATTCTAGAAAAACCATGGATAGTTCCGAGAGTTTAATATTAAAAGCAGTAACCTTTGTTAGCAGTTTGGTATCATTTACATTTTTTGGGATTTTATTTGGTCCTATTCTTTTTTATACGCTTTTTCATACTCTAATGCAGTATTATTTTATAAGTATGAATTTACAGTATGTGTTATTTTTATTTTCCTCATTATACAGTTTTATGGAGTTGTGTATATGTGTATATGTACATCTAGGCTAAGGCCCCCCATGTGTGTGATATGCCTACTCAATACTAGTCACCAACTCTTATCC
Organism: Viscum album; assembly: GCA_963277665.1. Taxonomy (NCBI): domain Eukaryota; kingdom Viridiplantae; phylum Streptophyta; class Magnoliopsida; order Santalales; family Viscaceae; genus Viscum; species Viscum album. Next base: position 1,474,197,748 of record OY728166.1, read on the forward strand.
TATTAGAGGAAAAATCGGGTGTCGCACTTATTGTACTACTATCCTTGGGGCCCAAATGAATCAGGTGATGACACTACATTAGGAATGGACACAACATTGTGTTGGGCGGAGAAAGAAAGGAAGTGATGGCAAGAGGGGGGGTGAATTGCCTTTTAAAAAATAATTAACAATTTAAAATCAAAGTTAAAGTGCAGCGGAAATAAAAGAGGCAAGACACAAAATTGATAATGGATTTCGGCCTAAAACCCGGCCTACGTCTCCGCTCCCAACTCAACCGTTGAGAGATTTACTACCGCTTGCTTTTCAATGGTTGTAGCAAGAAACCCACTAGCCATTTTACAGGTGAAGGCTAGATCACCTATTACATCTTGCTTTTTAATGGTTTGAGCAAGAAACCCACTAGCCTTTTTACGGGTGAAGGCTAGCTCACCTTTGACTCAAGCCTTTTAAAAGGAAAGGCTTGACTAACCTCTTCACACCTTAAAGGTGGTGTGAAAACCCAAATGAAGAGAGGAATGAAAGAGATGGGGGTTTATAGGCACAAACCCAATTTGATGCTCAAAATGAATAAAACAAGAAAAATCGTAATTGGGGAGAAGCCTTGGGCTCCAATGGATGATTGGAGTTAAAGACGTGCACTCCCAAGCTTCTATGGTGGTGCTCCTTGGATGTGGAATTGGATTGGGGCAGTTGGGGTTCCTTGGAGGAAGTCCGCCGGAGGTTCGCCAAATGATGTTAAATATGTCCCGTGGGCTTCCGTACATGTGTATTTTGGTTCCGGGGCTTCAAGGACCTTTATTTATAGAGGGGGAACCCTCATATGGCTGTTGGAGGCCTTTGGAGCCGTTGGAGAGGCTTTCGGAGCCGTTGGAGGCCAAGTGGACAGGCTGGTCAAAAGCCCAACGGCTAGTTTGACTGGATTCACCGGCTGACCGGTGCAGAGCCACCGGTCGGCCGGTGCTTGCAAAATGGAGGAGGGCTTCTGTCCAGGCGCCACCGGCTGACCGGTGGTGAGTCCACCGGTTGGCCGGTGGCAAGACAGTAGCTTGCCATTCTGTCTGGGCTCCACCGGCTGGCCGGTGCCGAGGCCACCGGTTGGCCGGTGCTCTGGACAGTGAGGAGACTCTCTGCCCAGGCACTACCAGCTGGCCGGTGCTGAGCCACCGGTTGGCCGGTGCACATGAAAATAGTGCACTTTGCTCCTTTCTTGGCTTCATCTTGCTTGGCCCAATTCCTTGGTAACCTTAAATGATTCCTATCATCCAAAAACACTTGAAAGAGGATTAGATAAATAAGTGAGTGATTGTGATCATGAAAATCAATCCACGAGGGGTACGAGAGGTACAACAATCTCCCCCTATTTTGATGATCACAATCACCAAAACAATCAATGTAAAATACAAAAAAAAGATGCATGCTTTAAAAGATTAATTGAAAAGAAAGCAAAGATTTTTCCCCCAATCAACCAAGAATTTATCCCCCTTTGTGATTATCAAAATAGCACGGGGCATAAAACTTGATTGAGGGAAACGTTGAAAAACAAGATGGAGAATTTAAACCAATTGAAATTTTTGAAATTTGAATTGAAAGTTTTGAATCAAAAAGTTTGAAATGAAAAATTGAATAACAGTTTGAATTGAAAGTTTTGAATCAAAAATTTTGAAATGAAAAATTGAATAACAGTTTGAATTGAAAGTTTTGAAAAGAAAATTGAATAACACTTTGAATTGAAAGTTTTGAAAAGAAAATTGAAATGAAAATTTTGAATTGAATATTTTGAAATGAAAATTTTGATACCAAGTGTTGAAATTGAAAGTTTGAATTGAAAGAATTGAATAAGAATTTGAATACACAAAAAAGGCTTAAACGATCCTAATTCCTCCTAAATAAAAACAACAAATCACCGGGGAGAGGTTTTTGAAACCGAGACAAATTTTGGTCCGGTGAGACTCGCTAAGAGGGATTTTTCAATCCACACTTGTCTAGTGACGGGTCTTCTCCTATAAAATTCATCATTGAAAGAAATGGTTTTGGGCCTACCATACCGGGCATTTTTGCAATTGCACTCATAAATTAAGTGCCCGGGTTTTTTGCAATAATTAAAAAATTTAAATTAGGAGCTCCCCCTTACAAAAATAGTTGGAGCATGGGAAGAGGAAGCTTGCTGGGAATAGCCAAGCCCTTCGGTGGTTCTAGATACACGTTGGGAACCAAGCAACTTGGTTAAATTTTGTTCCCCTTGGGTGAACTTAGCTAGGGATTCCCTTAGATCTTTGATGGTTGATTCCATAGAATCAACATCGGGAAGATTTTGGATTTTGAGGGAAAACGCCTCCTTCTCTTTGAGAAGTTGTTCCTTTTCGGAAGAGAGTTTTTTGAAATTCTTTTTCAAAGCAACAAATTTTGAAGAAAGTTCGTGAAAACCTTCCTCCAATTGATCTCTAGCATGTTGTAGATCCTCATAAGACATATGATTGAAAGAATTTGAAGAACTAGAGGATGAGGAGTCAGAAGAGGTTACCTCATGGAATGCCATTAGGCATTTGTTACCGTTGTCGCTCGAGGAGGAGGAGGAGGAGGATGTGGAGCTATCACTCCATGTGGCCTTGAAGGCCTTCTTCTTTTCCTTTTGTTTGGACTTTTTCTTGTTGAGTGGGAAATCGGGCTTGTAATGTCCTTTCTTGCCGCACCCGTAACATGTTACCTCGGGCTCGGATTTTTCGTCGTGTTTTTCCTTTCGAGCCTTGCGGGATTTCTTCTTCCTGTGCTTCTTCATAAATTTGTGCATTTTGCGGGCAAGGTTCTCCATTTCGGAATCGCCGCTTGAAGAGGAAGATGAGGAGGAGGAGGAGCTTTCTTCTTGTTGAACTTTGAAGGCGATGTTCTTTGGAACTTTGATTGGTTTGCCTTCCTTTTCAGCTTGCCTCCTCATAGTGATCTCATAGGTCATGAGGGATCCGATGAGCTCTTCGACCGGCATGTTTTTGATGTCCTTTGCTTCTTGGATTGCTGTGACCTTCGGTGCCCATGAGCTTGGTAGGATCCATAGGATCTTCTTGACCATTGTTTCTGCAGAAACATCATCACCAAGGGACTTTCTCCCATTGCAAACATCAGTAAAACGAGTAAACATATCAGTAATATTTTCAGATGGATGCATGGTGAAAGACTCAAAATCATGACGGTACATGTCCAATCGAGTATCCTTCACTTTGTTGGTCCCCTCATGGGTAACCTCCAATAGTTTCCAGATTTCATGTGAGGAGGTGCATGTGGAAACTCGATTGAACTCATTACGATCAAGGCCGCAATGAAGAGCATTCATGGCTTTGCCATCAAGCTCGAAATTTTTAATATCGGCTTGGGTCCATTTGGATTCATCGGGAGAAGAGAGAGTGTAACCATGCATGACAATTTTATAAATGGGATAACCTATACTTCTAAGAAAAGTGGTCATGCGGGTTTTCCAATAAGTATAGTCGGTTCCATCAAAAAATGGAGCACGGCCCAATGAATAACCTTCGGGGGCGAAAGAGGTTGAGGCCATCACAATGGATCTTGAATTTGAAACCAGTGAAGGTATTACTCAAATTTTCCTCTGATACCAATTGATGGGAGGAGAAAGAAAGGAAGTGATGGCAAGAGGGGGGGTGAATTGCCTTTTAAAAAATAATTAACAATTTAAAATCAAAGTTAAAGTGCAGCGGAAATAAAAGAGGCAAGACACAAAATTGATAATGGAGTTCGGCCTAAAACCCGGCCTACGTCTCCGCTCCCAACTCAACTGTTGAGAGATTTACTACCGCTTTCTTTTCAATGGTTGTAGCAAGAAACCCACTAGCCTTTTTACAGGTGAAGGCTAGCTCACCTATTACAGCTTTCTTTTTAATGGTTTGAGCAAGAAACCCACTATCCTTTTTACGGGTGAAGGCTAGCTCACCTTTGACTCAAGCCTTTTAAAATGAAAGGCTTGACTAACCTCTTCACACCTTAAAGGTGGTGTGAAAACCCAAATGAAGAGAGGAATGAAAGAGATGGGGGTTTGTAGGCACAAACCCAATTTGATGCTCAAAATGAATAAAACAAGAAAAACCGTAATTGGGGAGAAGCCTTGGGCGCCAATGGATGATTGGAGTTGGAGACGTGCACTCCCAAGCTTCTATGGTGGTGCTCCTTGGATGTGGAATTGGATTGGAGCAGTTGGGGTTCCTTGGAGGAAGTCCGTCGGAGGTTCGCCAAATGATGTTAAATATGTCCCGTGGGCTTCCGTACATGTGTATTTTTGTTCCGGGGCTTCAAGGTCCTTTATTTATAGAGGGGGAACCCTCATATGGCTGTTGGAGGCCTTTGGAGCCGTTGGAGAGGCTTTCGGAGCCGTTGGAGGCCAAGTGGACAGGCTGGTCAAAAGCCCAACGGCTAGTTTGACTGGCTCCACCGGCTGACCGGTGCAGAGCCACCGGTTGGCCGGTGCTTGCAAAATGGAGGAGGGCATCTGTCCAGGCGCCACTGGCTGACCGGTGGTGAATCCACCGGTTGGCCGGTGGCAAGACAGTAGCTTTCCATTCTGTCTGGGCTCCACCGGCTGGCCGGTGCCGAGGCCACCGGTTGGCCGGTGCTCTGGACAGTGAGGAGACTCTCTGCCCAGGCACTACCGGCTGGCCGGTGCTGAGCCACCGGTTGGCCGGTGCACATGAAAACAGTGCACTTTGCTCCTTTCTTGGCTTCAGCTTGCTTGGCCCAATTCCTTGGTAACCTGAAATGATTCCTATCATCCAAAAACACTTGAAAGAGGATTAGATAAATAAGTGAGTGATTGTGATCATGAGAATCAAACCACGAGGGGTACGAGAGGTACAACACATTGGGATACAATCAACCCTTTAATCACAAGTATCTTCTCCATTCCTTTTCCATATTTTGAAGTTCCTTTATAATGAACCCTATGTCACTGATATTAGCATTATTTTCTCAAATAATGAACCCTATACTTCTTAACATTAATCCCATGTTTGGAATAATGAACCCTATGATGGGATAATAAATCCTATGTTATGCACTTTATCAAAATTCCAATGATCTACACTAAGACATATTCAAACCAAATTAACCTCAAAATCAATTTATAATCACTTTAAATTCCTTCCAGCCTTCATGAATCACCTCATGCACTTATTCATTGCTTCAAAATATATATTCCATGAATATAATAATTATATATTTATGAAAAGATCCATGTTCCATGACTTTCTCTTTTATCTACTGGACATTAATTGTAACCAATGAGTCCACTTGTCAACAATTCCAATACCACAAATACATCCAATAATCCTCTAAGCATCAAAACTTTCTTTTAACATCTATGTTATCAAGCATGACACCAAATGAAATCTTTATCCAAAAAAATCAACATCACATGTTTTTAATAATGATTTACCATTCATATTATTTTCAAGTATCCACCACTCATATTATCAATAAATATTTACCACGAATATTTTTAACAAATCAAAAATTAACCCATATGGTGACAACAATCTTCCCCTTTATATATTTTTGAAAAGTTTACTTATACGCTCACCATTTTTCACTAAAATACAAAGGGGAAACTACTAATCATGTTTATTTTTATTTTTCACTCAATATTTTGGTTCACTCAAAGTTATCTTCATATTATATCCCCCATTATCAATTGAATATTAGAGGGTATTATTTAATAATATATCTCATAATATCTCCCACTTTTTAAATATAATTCAATGCAATATTCCAAAGATTCTTCTTTCCCCTAGAAATAAAAGGATCCATCAGTTGACATTTCCACCTCTAATAATTGTGAAACATTCTTATCAGTTTTCACTCCCCCTTTTCTAATAAAAAATACCCCTTTGGAACTACTTACCAGATATTGAAACTCTTTGATTGTACTATCAAATTCACTTACTTTAATTGCATAATAAACTCATAGAAATATAGTAATTGAAATTACTACTTATCATTTGAGTTCTTAAAAAAATCTTATAGCCTATTGATCCTAGGATTGGTGTATGAAATAAGATTTTATTTAGCATATACAAATTTTTCTACATCACTTTATTGATTTGATAAACACATAACAACTTCAACTTTATAATTTATCAATAAAACATGTGATCTTATCCACATTCTCACACAAAAATTCTAATACCGAAAGTTTTAATGTACAAATTGTGTGACATATACCACTTTTATCTTCAATTGATATTATTTCTAAAACCAAGTAGGAAATTCCACTTGACCTTCATGCCTTTTAAATTCTCATTAGATTCTTTAATAAAAAATGAAACTAAACAACCTTTAAAATTAATCTCCAATTAACCCCCCTAATTTATGCTTCATAACTTATAATTTATTTTTAAATTTGGGGATATAATATATTGGAAAAAAACTCCCTATTTAGTTTATTTTATAATCCTATAGATAAAAAAACTAATAATAAATGTTAGATGATAAAATAAAAAATCATGAACTTCATATATATACATACTACTACTTCTTCCAAATTTTCCCCTTAGTTTTAGTGGACTTATTTCACATGTTAGGAACCATATTCATCATGATATAACATATTTCATTATATTTATCATCATTCACAGAATTTCATCCATATTGGTAATTTATTTATCAATTTTAGTAAAAATGTCCTTTACTAAAAGTATATTTTGGATTTAGTTTCAAGATTATTTTTTATTCCATTATTTATAACTGAATACAAGAACTTGTACAAATCTAAATAGATCTACCAATAAAACAAGAACATGTTCATAATAATAACGCTTACACAATGAAAATTTTATCCCCCTAAATTCTACACTATTTTAAACAAATAGGAAACATTTAAATATATAAGGATTGGGGTCCACCTATTTTCCTCATGTTGAGGAATGGTCCTTGAAACAACCCAAATTTTTATTAACCTATTTGTTAATAAATTAAAAAAATTTATGTCTTTAATTTTATTCTACGTCAAGTTAATCTTTCACTAAACACAAAACATGTATAGCTTGTGTCACAAATGACACTAAGTTTTAAAAAATCAATGATATTCAATTAAAATAGTTATTTAAACCCGGCTATAGTAATATTTCCATTAAACTTAGGAATATTATATTAATAAATTTTTTTTAAATGTAATTTTTTTAAATAAATAAAACATATTTATAATAAAATACCAAATTTTCAGTAAAGTCTTTATATGTTTTGAATTTACTATTTTCTCAAAAAACATCTTTTTATGTCTTTTTGTGATCAATAATAAAATTATTTTTTGAAACATTTAGAAAATTAATTTTATAAAATAAAAATAATTTTTTAATTCATAATTTCAAAATAATATTAGGGTAAATGTTATAGGATTTTTTTGAAAAGTTTCATTTTTTGTTAAATTGTGAAAAATACTGAATTTTAATTGAAAACTGTCTTTTCAATTAATTTGTTGATATAGTTAAATTTTATTTTAATTTTTTTAAAGAATTTTTAGTTAAATTATATACATATTAATCTAATTTAGTTCTTTGGAATCAATTTTATTTTTAAATTTAATGTTAAAACTTTTTAAAATTTTGATGTTTTTTCTTTTAAAATAGGTTTTTTTGACACGTCCGTGGGATTAATTTTAAATTAATTTCTACCACTTATGTGAATTTAATTTCAAAAAATGGATTCCATATTTTGAATGATAATATTTCATTATTTATAATAGGGAAAACTTTATTTTTTTACCAATGTGATTAGTGAAATCAATTAAAATTAATTACAATGATTAAGGTAAAAATAAGATTACTTGGTGGTTAAGCATAGAATATAAGGTGTACAAAATGACCCAAAACATTACCAAAAACTATTTTATAGACATATTTATACATTATATGTAATGAACCATACCCCAATATCCTAGAAACAGTGCCTTAATTTATTAAATTAACATAAAAAAAAGGAAGAAGCATCCCAAAGGACCGAATAGATTAGTAGTTTTGGAAAATAAGATTACATATATGAACTTTACATTACAACATGAAATGAAATACAACATATCAACATCATTTGAATCACACATAAACTTCTAGATTATCCATGCAAGACATTCATAAAACACATATTATCATCCTAGGGAAAAATAAAACACAATAAAGGGGTGATCTTAGATGATTAGTAAGTGTAAGCAATACAGTGGAAGCATAAATAAACAATAAGGCATGTTGAATGATTTAAAACACATGCCATTAAAACTAAACTTTAGAATAATATGGAAGAAATAAAAATTGATTAAAAAATTCCATAACAATACTTAATCATGGATATTATACTAGTCAAATAATCACATGGACTATTGATTACTAGTTTCATAATGAGGGAATTCATAATTCCAGACATCATAACCATATCATCAAGACCTCATGCCAAGACCATATATGAATGGGTAAAAACTCAAACTAGTTTGTCTCATGACACCTACCGATGCACCAAGGGCTATAGCGGGCCCCAACCAACACTTAATAAGTCCAATGAATTCCTCATATGAAACGGGTGAAAACTAATCAACGTATACATTTATATTGGAACTATCATATGAAATGCACTTTCCCCGACCAGTAAACATAATTACTAACCATTCACAGTAATATGGTGAACGGTATCAAGATATCACGTCCACAATAAAACTAATCATAAACCATTAAATAAAATATGGTAGATTTTATCATAAAATATTAATCCCAATTAAACATAATTATTAACAAGGGTGTTGAAAAAGATTAAAATACTCTTATAAAAACATTGAAGAATTCTTGAGAGAAATACTCTTTTATTTTTGAAAAGAAGAGTTATTTTGGAAGAATCATTGTATAAAACCATAAGTGAACTAAGATTATTTTTTCATAATAAATTGGGTAATTTTAGAAAAATAATGATTGTTAAAATAGATTATAGAGTGCACTTGAAAATAGGAAAGAATTCAAATTGTTCCCTTAAATCTGGCATACGTATTAGGAATAACTTCAATTAATACTTATAAAGCATGTAACTCCCCATAAAAAAAGAAGGATTATGATTGGTATACATATATATATAATTAAAACCGAATTTATAAGGGGTACATAATAAGAATTCAGAATTTAATTTGGGTAAAGAGAGAGAAAGTGCAATCCCGAATGAAAAATGGAGGTTCGGGAAAAAACCCTTAACTTATGTATGATTGTGTTCTGCACTAGACCTTAATGTAATGGATAATAATATTAAATCCATTAATTAATTAATTTATAACCTTTTATAGATTTATTTTATTTAGTATAATTTTATTATTTTCATTTATGTCTTTTTGTATGAGTTATAAGATAAACTTGTATCGCTCGGGAACGTTTGTTTCTTTGGTTTTCATGATTGGTATACTCATATATGAGTATGGAAGTTCATGTGAAATAAGTATAATTATCCAGAATTGAATTTATATGATATTATTAAACATACATATTTTTAAATGGTAATATATATCATTTGGTTATATAGTATGAGGTTGAATCATTGGATAATACATTTAGTGATAATCGTTTAGATTATTACGGTGGTTATTATTCATAACGAAATCATATTGTATTATTGTCTAGTATTATGTAAATATGTTGGTTCTGGAACATAATTAAGGTTGTAAAAAAATTTATAATTTTTAACCATATAAATGGTTTCATTACTAGCCTTGAAGGAGAAATTTAAGAACTAAAACCCTTCACCGACGAAAGTTGTAAATCAGCACCTCGGGGATGATGATATGGTTTTTAAAATAAAAGAGATTGAGAAAGGATTTTGATGAATGATATTCCATTAACATGAGAGAATTAAATTGTATAAATGATACTAGATTTATCATGTCTTTTTGGATATGGGAGGTGAGGAGAGAATAATAAAAAGAAGAAAACTTGAAAAGAATTTAAAAGGAAGAGGATTTTACCTCTAGATTACTCCTCCTTAAGAACCTCCTTAAGTGGATTGGTTTTGGTATTTTATTAAAAAAACAATATCTAGGACATGGGAAAGAATATTGACGAGATTATTTGGAAGAAATATTATAAGGATCAAATCTTGGAAGGTGTGAGTAGATGGGGAGGTGAGTCGTGGTATTTATAGTGGAGAAAAGGAGTGATTTTTGAATATTTTTTTAATTTGTTTATTATTTTGTCTCAAGACTATGAATAGTCTGAGAATTATCAAAAAATATATTAAAATAATTCATAGAAGTTCTATAATGTGTTTTTTACTTCATTCATGATGTCAGGAATAGTGTATTTAACATATAATGTATTTGTATTGTAAATTGTCGTATTTTACTATTCACAAAAAATTCAAGTATTTTAGAAAAATCCCAAAACTTTACCCTAACAATTTTCTGACGTGTATAATACAAAATTAACTCCATTTAATGAAAATAATTTTCTAAATATGGTATATTTAATTTTGAATAAAAATCATAATTTACTTTAAAAATAAAGATTTTAAAATTTTAACTGATTTTATAACACATTGAAAAATTAACAAAGGTATCATAAAATTATCTCATAATCAAGAGGAAAAACATATTTACTTATTATTACATATTATGAAAATAAAAATAACTATTTTAATTATAAAATTGGAGTTAAATATTTATGATTTAAAAAAATACCGATAATTAAACAATAATTTTTAAAATATTTTATTTACTTATATAATGATATAATTATATTATATTTTCAATTATAAGATGATTAAATTTTATATATAATTTCATAGGTGAGGTTACAATTCTATTGGTCATATTACTATTCATAAGGGTAGCATTACTATTCCAAGGGGTTAACTTATTATTCCTTCGGTATGGGTTCTCTAGTTTCTAGAAAAACATCTTATATCATTGATTCTTCATTTATAATGATTTTATTGTGTTCTAAAAGTGGTTTTATGTGATTTATACTATATAAATTATTTATATTAAGGTAAAATCCATTGATAAAATTTTGGGTTGTTATATTCTCCCCTCCTACAAAACTTTTATCCTCAAAATTTCCAGAAAGTCACCTCACAAAAATATTTAGGTAGTTCTTCATTATAACTTCTCTAGATCCCATGTCACATCTTCGATTTTATTATTTTTCCAAAGTGCATTGACCATTTGATTCATCCAATTCCTCATCATGTGTTCTATAGTGTCCAGAATTCGAACAAGCTCTTCACAGTAAGATAAATCATGTTCCAATTCTATTCCCTCAGAAGTTAGGAAATATGATGGGTTTGGTATATACTTTCTCAAAAAAGAGATTTAGAACACATTTTTTACTTTATTAAACCTATGTGTCATTTCCAAATGATAATACATAGCTCTAATTCTCTTTAGGATTTAAAAAGGAGCAATGTACCTTGGGCTTATTTTTCCTTTTCTTTCAAAATCATATAACACCCATCCATGGAGATACTTTTACGAAATCATAATCTCCCACTTGAAATTACAAATCCTTCATTCAATTATCGCTATACCTCTTTTTCCTATATTGAGTAGCTTTGATATGGTTTGAATAGTCTTTAAATTTTCTATTTTCCCCCACAAGCTCTGGGCCTATAAGCTTCCTTTCATCAACCTCATCACAACATATTGGTGTACAAAAACTCTTTACATAAATTACTTCATATGGTGCTATTTAAACAGTAGAATGGAAACTATTGTTGTAATAAAAATCTACCAAAGGAAAGTACTAATCCCACATTCCTTGTAAGTCAAGTGGGCATGATCTCAACATGTCTTTTAATGTTTGGATCATCCTTTTGAACATCCCATTAGTTTGAGGGTGATAAGAAGTACTTAAATGAAACTCATTATCCAGGGATTTCTAAAGACTTTTCCAAAATTTTGATTTAAATCCTGGATCATGATCGGACACTATTGAAAGAGGTGCTCCATGAAGTCTTAAAACATCATTAATTTAGAGTCATTCGAGGTTATCTAGTGTAAAATCTTCCCATATAGTGAGGAAATGCATAGATTTGGTAATAAAAACCACAATTGCCCAAATTTAATCATTATTTATTGGATTTTTGATTAATATAGGGACAAAATACATTGTAACATCAACCCATTTCAAAGTTGTAAAAGGAAGAGGTTTAATGAATCCTCTAGGATGTTGTCTTTCAGTCTTCACATGTTGATAGACTAAACATATTGATACATAGTAATTTTTCACATCATATTATCCGATCATAAATTTTCCTTCAAATATCTATATATCTTAGTGGTTCTAGGGTGTATAGATAAATTCAAGCTATGGGAATCATACAATAACTCCCATTTTAGTTTGGGTATAGAGGGATCACATAGCCTCATCTCAAATTTTAGAGTTCCATCTTTATACATGATGTCTGCCAACATCCCATTATTCATAGCTTTAATCTTCTTCTGAATATTCTCATCATCAGGATGAGAAATTTTAATCCTTTCTAATAAATATGGTTGTGTAACCAATTGAAAAAGTAGTGATGTTTTAACTTCATTAATAATTCTCATATCCATATTTTCTAGATCTATGTACACAGGATCCTTGTCAGTTCTAATTTTTATTATAACTCCATGATCCTTCCTACTTAATGCATCTGATGCCTTATTCTCCTTCCATGGGTGGTAGTGTATTCAATAATCATAATCCTTGAGTATCTCAAGCCATCTCCTTTTCCTCATGTTGAGTTCTTTCTGTGAGAAGATATATTTCAAAATCCTGTGATCATTATATATCACACATATCTCACCATAGAGATAATTTCTCCATATCTTTAGAGAAATGATTATAGACTCTAACTCAAGATCATGAGTTTGATAGATTTTTTCATAAGTTTTTAACTACCTTGATGCATAGGAAATAACTATATCATTCTGTATAAGTACATAGCTAAGTCCTTTATTTGATGCATCACTATAAATCCCAAATCCACAATTTCCCAAGGGTACAGTCAATATTAGATCATTCACTAACCTCTTCTACAATTCTTTAAAACATACTTTTCATTCCTTTTTTCATATTAAATTAACACCTTTTAGGAGTAATCTTGGTTAATGGGTTAGATAATTTGGCGATGTTCTGAACGAAATGCTGATAAAAACCTAATAAACTAGTAAAACTATGTACCTCAGTTATGTTCGTTGGTTTCGGTCATTCCTGGATTTCCTTTTTCTTTATATGATCAACTGAGATTCCATCCTTATAGATAATATGTCCAAGAAAAGAAACTATTTGAATCCATAACTCACACTTGCTAAGATTCCCATATAAGTCATTCCTTCCAAGAGACTTCAAAACAATGCATAAGTGATTATCATGATCTTAATAAATTCTCAAGTATACCAAGATATTATCAATAAATACCAAAAAAAAATAAAAAAGATATTCCTTGAAAACTATAATCATTAGATCTATGAAAATAGAGGATACATTAGTCAATCCAAAAGGCATTACTGTAAACTAGTATTGTCCATACCTGGTTCAAAATGCTATCTTTGGAATATATTCCTTATTCAAATTCAATTAATGATTTCTTGAAAGAATATATAGCTTTGAAAAATATTTTGTTCCATGATTTTTATCAAATACATCATCAATGAGAGGAAGAGGATACTTGTTATTTATCAAAATAACATTGGTCTCCCTATAATCAATGCACAACCTCATAGATCCGTCTTTCTACTTAATTAAAAGAATAAGATTTCACCTTATAGAAACACTAGGGAGAATAAACCCCTTACTACTCAACTCCTCTGTTTGTTTCTTTAGCTATACTAATTCTATTGTGGTCATTCTATAAGGTGTTTTTGATATAGGCCTTATACCATGAATTTAATCAATAGAAAACTAAATTTCCCACTCCTAAGGATGTCTAGGTAAATCCGATGGAAACTAATCGACGTATTCTTTCATGATATGAACATATTAAATTTGAATATTTCTTTCCTAACCCATATATATTGTATTCCCTTCCCCCCTAAGGATTTCATTGAATAGAGATATTGGGGGTGGTTCTAGATAAGAATAAAAATATGGGTTTCTTCTCTAAAGATAATGATTTATACATCATTGTAAAAAAATTGTAACTTCTTTCTTCTTGTAATATATATTTGTATCATAATTTTAAATCCAATATATACCAAGAATTAAATAAAATTAATTAAAAGGTATGATGATAAGGTCATAAACTAAAGAACATTTATGTGTTATAAAAGGGATTGATTGACACATCTTTTTTGCAATGATACTTCCCTTATGAGTTTTTACTAATAACTCCTTTATTAAATAAAATTAGAAATGCATAACTTTCTAGGAAAACTAGAAAGATATAAAATAACGTGACAACCTAGAATCAAATAAATAATTGGCTAAGTTTGTGTAAATAATTAGAGTACCTAACACCACATCATTAAAAACTTCAAACTCGGTTGTTGTGATCACATAATCTCAGCCTTGTTCCCTTTTCCTTCTATGAGGAATGTTTCCTTGAATTCTAATACATTAATGTGCATAAGTTATAATATATTTACAATTATATCATTTAACATTGGTAGATTCTTTATTTCTATTGAAATCAAGGTCTTGGTGGCCTTTTTCTCCACACTTGTAGTAGACTCTCATTCCCTTTAGGAAAATACAATCGTTTTTATTCCCACAATTATTGTAATGTTGAAAGTCAACTCTTCCCTTATTTTATTTATTTATTTCCATTTCTATTTTTATCATCAACCCTATTCTTATATTTCTTTCCTTTAAATTCATAAGACTTATATAATTCATTTTCTATCTTGATAGCACAGGAGACTATATCTTCATATGATGAGAAATTATGGCAGACCAATGCCCATCAGAGGAATAGTTATAAACCATCAAAAAATTGATCAATATTACTATTTGGGATACATATGTAGTATGTATCATGCCTTCATATCCTTTTGAAGTTAGATTTATACTTTTCAATATTCTCATCCTTCTTTTTCCTCACACTCATAAGTTGTATTTCTATATCTACTCACTGTTCATGAGGAATGTATTTTTCTAATAAAATTTCTTTAAATTATCTCCATTACATGTCTGGTATTTCATCCTCATACTTATTGTTTTTAATCAATAACCACTATTGATCTATATATCCTAAAATATGATAAATTTACATAACAACCTTATCCCTTTCATTACATCCCAAAGTGAGAAATATCTTCTCTAAAGAACTTATCCACTGCTCTACAACAAATGGGTTTGTTATCCCACGGAATGATGGAGTCTTTTTTCACATAAAGAGGTCTCACACAACTCCTTCAAATTTTGGATCTAGACACTCTATATGGGAAAGATTATTATACATAACCTGAGTCAGCTATCTTAGTATAGTTATAAGTTTCTCAGCACCAGTCACAGCTCCATAAACAACATCATTATCATGAATAGGAGGGAAATCCCAACCTGGGATATGTGTGTTCATGAGGTTTTCATTCCTTCAACTGGGATCCATTTTTAAATAATTACATACACTAAATTATGTTATGAATCAAAATGTATAATGTATAACTAGAAAAAAAATTAACATAAATTGAAATTTTATGCATGTCTAATCTTATAATCATAAGCATGGTTTCTTTGGGGACATATTTACATTTAAATAATTATTTGTAAATAAAATTTAAATTTTCCTAAGAATATCCTTAGTGAGTGTCTAACCAGGTGTGTAGTAAGGCCCATTGTTGTGTAATAGTTTACCACAAGTTAGGCCTAATACACCTTGTCAGAGTTGTTACTCCTAGGTACATCTGTTTCAAAACCACGTCCACTTGTAGTATCCAAATATAGGTGTATTTCTAGGAAGATCTATATAATCAATATCTTACGAAAATTATAGGATATTCTTGTATTCTTATCCTCAAAGTCTATATTAGGGTTTTATCTCTGATCTATGATTTCTAAATCTTGTTTTCAAGGTTTTTTCTAAACATTCCTTGATACCAACTATAAATACCCGAACCCTAGTAACTAAGATATTGTGCCTTAATTTATTAAATTTTCATATAAACAAGGAAGTAACATCCCAAAAGACTGAATAGATTAGTAGTTTTGGAAAACTGGATTACATATATGAACTTTACATTATGACATGAAATGAAATACAACATGTCAACTTCATTTGAATCATGCATAAACTACATGATTATCCCTACAGGTCATGCATAAAACATATCATCATATTTTGGGGAAAATAAAACATAATAAAGGGGTGATATCAAATGATTAGTAAGGGTAATAAATATTGAGGATGTGTAAATATACAATAATTCACGGTGAATTACTGAAAACACATTCCATTAACAGTAAACTTGAGAAAAATATGGAAAAAAATATAAACTAATTAAATAATTCCATAAAAATACTTAACCATGGATATTTTACTTTTTGAATAATCACATGGACTATCTATTACTAGTTTCATAATGAGGGAATGCATAATGTGGGACATCATAACCATACCATTGAGGCCTCATGCCAAAACCATACATAAATGTGTAAAAACCTGAATTAGTTTATCTCATGAGAACTACCAATGTACCGAGGGAATATAGCAGGGAACACTCGACACTTAATAATTCCAATTCATTCCTCATATGAAAGGGTTGAAATATAATCAACATATACATTCATGTTGAAACTAACATATGAATGTAAATAAATTTCCCCAATCATTAAACATAATTACTAACCATTCGGAGTAATATAATGAATGGTATCAGGATAACACATCCACATTAAAACTAATTGTAAACCATAAAATGAAATATCCTAGATGGTATCATAAAATATAAATCCCAATTAAACATAATAATCAATAAGGGTGTTTAAATATATAAAAATACTTTTATAAAATCATTGATGAATTCTTGAGAGAAACATCTTATTTTGAAAAGAAGAGTTATTTTAGAAAAATATTTTTATAAAACAAGAAGTGAAATAAGATAGATTTTTCATAATAAAATGATTTATTTTAGAAAAATAATGTTTGATTAAATTATATTTTAGAGTGAACTTTAAATAGGTAAGAATTCGAATTGTTCCCTTAAATCGGGCTTGCATATTAGGAATAATTGTAAAACATCCTTATAAAACACGTAACTCCCCATAAAATAAAGAAGGATTATGATTGGTACACAAATATATAACATTAACATATAATTTTTTAAGAGTACATAATAATAATTAATAATTTCATTGGGGTAAATATAGAGAAGGCGTAATCCCGAATGAAAAATAGAGGTTCAGGGAGAAACTCTTACCTTATGTCTAAATATGTTCTGCACTTGACCTTAAAGTACTGGATAATAAAATTAAATAAATTAATTAATTAATTAATAACATTTAATAAAAATATTTTATTTATTATAATTTTTTAATTTCATTTATGGAATTTTTTATGAGTTATAAGATATAATTTTATCGCTAGAAAACATTTGTTTCCCTGGTTTTCACGATTAGTATACTTGTATATGAGTATGGTAGATCATGTGGAATGGGTATAATTATATGGAATTTAATTTATATGATATTAATGAAAATAAATAATTTTAAATGTTTATATATATCATTTGTTTATATAGTATGATGATGAATCATTAGATATATCATTTAGTTATAATCTTTTAGATTATTACGACGGTTATTGTTCATAACAAACTCATTTTGTTTTATTGTTTTGTATTATGTAAATATGTTAATTAAACGACATAATAAAGTTTTTAATACATATATTATATTCCATTTTAACTAAAAATAGTTTCATTACCATCCTTTAGTGATAAATTGTAGAATGAAAATCTGTCATCCATGAAGGTTGTAAATTAGCACCTCACAGATGATGATTTCATTTTTAAAATAAAAGAGAGTGAGAAAGCAGTTTGATGAAGGATATTCCAATAACATGGGAATATTACTGTATATAAATGATACTAGAGTTATCATGTCTTTTTTTACAGCTTAGGTGAGGATAGAATAATAAAATAAATGAACTTGAAATGAAATTAAAAGGAAAAGGAAGAGGATTTTACTTCTTGAATACTCCTCCTTGAGAACCTCCTTAGGGGGATTGGTTTGGATATTTTGTTAAGAACAAGATATAATAGACATGTGTAATAGTATTGGTTAGATTATTGGGTAGAAATTTAAAAATTCCAAAATCTTTTAAGGTGTTAGGAGAAGAGGTGGTGAGGGGTGATATTTATAGTGTAGGAGAGAAGTGATTTTTGAATATTTTATTTATTTGTTTATTATTTTGGCTCAAGACTATGAATAGTTTGAGAATTTTCAAAATATATATTAAAATAATGAAGTTAAGTTTGATATTATGGTTATTATATCAATCATTATTTTTTAACTGTTTATTTAACTTATAATTCATTTATACCGTAAATTACCATATTTTACTTTTAACCAAAATTTTATGTATTTTAGAAAAATCCCAAAAAATTACCCAAACGATTTTTTGACATATAGAATCCAAAAATGAACTTAATTTCTTGAAAATAATATTATAAATATAATATATTTAATTTTCAATAAAAATCATAATTTACTTGAAAAATACAGATTTTAAAATTATAACTGATTTTATAACACTTTGAAAATTGAACTAATGTCTCATAAAATTATCTCATAATAATGAGATAAATAAATATTAACTTATGAATAAATTCTAAAAAAATAAAAATAGTTATATTAATTATAAAGTTAGAGTTATATAATTATGACCTAAAAAATACTGACAATTAAATAATAATTTTTAAAATATTTATTTTCTTATATAATGATATAATTATATCATATCATCACATATAAGATTCCTAAATTTTATCCATACTTTTATAGGTGAGGTTAAAATTATATTGGTCATATTAATATTCATAAGGGTATCATTACTATTCCAAAGTGTTAACTTATTATTCCTTCAGTATAGGTTCTCTAATTTCTAGGCACACCTCTTATCTGATTAATTCTTCATTTACAATGTTTGTATTGTGTTCTATAAGTTGTTTTATGTGATTTATACTATATAACATATTTATAAGAAGGTAAAATCCATTGATAAAATTTTGGGTTCTTACATTATACCTTACAGTGTTGAGATTGTTCGATTATTGGAGCCACTTTACATGGAAAAAATGTATTAGAATTCTATATTTTCTAAAATTTGAAGAGTACCACTCACCTACCTTATAGAAGTACACCCCATATCACCCTACCTTTACACCTTAAAACCCAATTGGTTACTCCATTACCAACAAAAAAACACCTCTAAAATTTCATCTACGCATCTTATGTGCCTTAATATTTGAAGAAATCCAACCATGGAAGGCATTTGGTGAAAACCAAAAGCAGATACCTAAAGAAGAGGTCACTTTCATCGATGAACATTTTTGTATAATTTTTTCCTCAAATCCCTTAAATTATATTTATATAATTCTTATATAATAACATCGGTATCTTAAATATAATGAGTTATTTTTTTTATGTTTAAAACCTACAACCAGACACACTTTCATCCAATGAGTTATGAAATCATTGTTCGTGTGCACAATGGACTACCGCCTCGTGAACAGATTTTGTTCATTTTTTCCATTACCACCTCTAAAGATTGGTAATAATGATAGAAATACTATTTATATATTATATTTATGATATTAATTATTTATTTATTCTTTTTTAAATTATTACATAACATATATCTTCATGCTTTCCATTTTGTGTGAATGCGATAATGTCATTCGTGTGTATGACGGACTATAACCTCGTGAAGCGATGTGATTCATTCATGCATTATATGTAATATATTAAGAATAGGTTTAATATAAATATGTGATATATATAACAAAAAAATGCTACAATAATGAAAATATATATATTTGTCATCTACTTTTCTTTCTTTTAATAGGACAAAATAATGTAAACAATGTTCATGAGTACATACGACCTACCATCTCCAAGAATACTGTATTTCATTTCCTATCACTAAATTTTATGGATTACTTTAAATAAATATATATTGAATATATATGATATTTATGTCATGATTATCATTCTGGATTGGATAAAATTATCATCTAAGTAATAGGACCAAGAATAACAAGTCAAAACATGTATGAAAAACAAAAGCGGTTACTACCCGAAACATAACTTTAACATGGAATTGTTAATAAATAAGTTATATAAATACATAATAAAATCACATACTGTATGATATATATGATTATGATTCTTTGAAATATGTATAATAAACTTATATTTATTATACATTAGTTTTTAATGAGTATGATGGAAGTCAAGACTTAAGGTAAGGGAATTTTATCTCAATTTCCTTTCTTTGAAACACATGTTATGTTATACACCTATACACTTTTATTAGGATTATATACTTCCAAATTGAAATTTTATATCATTAATCTACTTAATTCCATGATATTTTAACCATCATGTGATGTTATTCTTTCACGGGGATTATGATTCAAAGTTATCAAAGTGGTATGAGTTTATTACTACAATCTCATTGTTTATCATGATTGTTTATGATTAAGTATAAAATTTTGAAATATTATGATATAACTCACATGAATTATCATTAATTTTATCATCCTCTGGTAATTCATGGTATATTAAAGTAATGGTAACATTTTCCCACTCTTCGGTATTTAATATAATTAAGAAATATTTTTTAAGAAAATATTACTTTATCTGTCTCTTCAGTCTGAAATTTATTTTCATTCAAAAATATGTTTTAAAAAATGATTTAAAAAATGTTTTGTTAATTTATGATTATTTTCCAAATATATTTTTTACCCATGTTTTAATTTTTACAAAAAAAATGAAAGGAATTGTTGTATTGTTTTCCAAGTCAATACTTGTTTGGATTTTACCTCAAATGTGAAAGGAACTGTTATTTTAATATGGATGACATAAAATAAATTTTCCAACATCATATCCAATCATTTAATAAAATCTTACTTTATAAGATTTTAAATTTGTTTTCAATGAAAAATTGTTTCTAAATTTTTTTATGTTTTAAAAAAGTTTTTTTTAACTGGCAATGATATTTTCCTCAAGAAATTTTTTAAATAGCCTTTTAAATTTATTTTCCATCTAAGATTTCATCTATTGATGTTACATATGCCTTATGATGGATATGATCTTATATTCTATTCTTATTATTTCTTTGAATGGTTTAAATTTATGCTGACAAGTTGTTTGTGAAACATGTTTCTATTCTATGGGTTATACCATGATAAAATTATTATAAAACACACTTCTTTTCACAGGTTATTCTATGATTAAATTATTATCAAAACCTTCCTAATTTCCATATATTATGATATGATGAAATGTTTATGATACCCATTTCATTTAATGGGTTATTATATGATGAATTTTTATGATCTTGTGGCACACATATGTATGATTTCATTATATGATGGGTGGTAACTATATATCCCTACCATTAATTGGGTAAAGATTTATATATCATGGTATAGAAATGGATAGAATAGGGAGTGAACTTTGATCAGTTAGATAGGGATGGAATAGGAGGTGGACCCAATTCAGTAATATAGGATTGGAATGGGGAGTAAATCTAGTTTAGTAAAGGACTTTGTCCCCTTTTATGGTCTTTGTAGTGAGCCTTAACTAATGTGGAAATGATTTTCTATGTTTATGTGTATGCCACAAATTCCATGTGTTATTCTCTCATGGATCGTGTTTTTTATTCCCTTATGAATCATGTCCTATAAACTAACAATATTTATTCTATGAATCATGGTTATGATCTTTTATATAGATGGTATGCTTTTCAAATGTTATTCTCTTGATCCAATAAAATTATATTCATTGTATGCTTACATATCTCCCTTGTTTTCTCTTAATGATCATCTAAGCTAACCATTTCTTATGTTTCCTTTCTCCAACTTCTGAAGATATGTATTGTGTATAATAAGAAGTGTTCTAGTTGAAAATAACATAGTTGAAGATGACATAGCTCACTTGTTTTAAAAATTATATAACATATATGTATAAAAATACTGAGTCATTACAGTTACAATTCGATCAAAGGTTTAGTTAACCATTGTAAAATAGGATTATAATGCCTTAGTGAGGTCCCTAAGGACATGTCTAAGTATAATTATAAATATGAGTTAAAACATAGGAAAATTTCATAGAATTTTGGTAAAGTTTAGAGGTTGTGGCTTCCTAGAAATACATCCCTTTCTAAATACTACAAGTTGATGTGGATCTAGAATAGATGTATGCAGGGGAAATAGCCTCGAAAATGCCGAATTGAGTTTGACTAAATCAGGAAATGGTACGTAACAATGGTCCTTATTGCACACATGGTTTGACACTCCTAGGGGATACTCTTTGGAAATTCACAAAATCTTTATGAACCACCATGAAAGATTTTAATAAAATATGGATATTAATGAACTATGATTAACCTAAAGTTTCATATGTTATAGAAGGTGTCATAATTTATACATCATATAAGTGATTTTCATGATTATTTGGTTCCTGAATATGATTATTGTTTGTTGATTTATGATTTTTGGTTTTAGTCAATGGATGGAACCTTAAGGAACTGCTTTAATGTTGAGTGAGATGGAAAATTAAATGATTTTCCTCCTAATAATACAAATGTAATTGGATATGGATTACAAAATATATTTTTTATGCTCAGACAACTTTATCAAGCTATGAATCATGATGGACTTCCAAATTAACAAAGAAGGGAACAATATTTTCTTGATTCCTTCATGAGGAAACGTCCACCTTATTTTAATGGGTATTTTGTCCCACTAGATTCTGAAAAATGTATCAGTACCACTATTTTCCATTCTATGGTGTTTATAGAATGACAAAGTAATTTTTACCATCTGTTGTTTGGAAGGTGAAGTGGGGAAATGGTGGACTCTTATCAATAATATGAGGCAACAAGATGAAATTAACTTCATGGATTGGGATGGTTTCAAGAAATTATTTTTCAATATTTACTTTCCTCATATTCTTTAAACCAATATAGAGAAAAAGTTCCTCGAAATAATGAAAAAGGATGATGAACCCATTGGTACATATGAGGAAAATTTTACAAGACTTTTTATGTATTCTTTAGGTATTATCATCTAACCTAAAAGTAAGGTTGATCAATTATAAAGTGACTTAAAACCAAGACTCTAAAGGTATTTATCCATGAGAGACTTTAGTCACTATGAATAGATTGTTATATGTTAAATTAATTTGGAAATGAAAGTAATAGTTATATATCAATTTCATGGTTTTGACAATTAAAGGAAGATAGAGTTCAAAGTAAAATCTAAGAACCATGGAGAGAAAGATGTGAGATTTAATTTATGATATAAGTGTGAGAATAAACATGGATTCAATTTCCTTAGGGGACTAGTAAAATTTTTAAGTGTGGAAGGGAATGTTATTTGTAAATTGATTTTAGAGGTTATGGGAAGAAGTTGGATAAAAATGAAAACATAGATAAAGCTTAAGAGAATGCACCTCCCACACTTTATTTATTCATGTGTAAGGAGAATGTGCATTCTTCCAACCAGTTCCCAAACCTATTATTTAATGATGATTATTGATGAAAATAACCTCTTAAGATTATGGACAAGGGAAAATATCATGAAATCACTATTTCTGATGAGGGGTGAGACAACGATGTGGTGAAATGTATACTTAACATACACTCTATAATTACTAGAGTCTTATTTGACTCTAGATCTACCCATTATTTCTTCTCTAAAAAATTTTATAAGAGTTTCAAGATTCCCCCCAATGATTAGATGTGGAATTAGTAGTGGAAACCACTAATGGTATAACAATCACATATCAAGCCTAAGATTCTACTTTGGTTGAAATTGGTTTGAAGTTTCTTCCTATAAATATTATTATTCTTCCTCTGGTTGAATTTTATGTCATCCTAAGCATGGATTAGATATCACTGCATAAAACCCACATCAATTTTCAATGAATATAAGTTATTTTTTCTATTCTGAACCAACTTATGATCATCTATCAATTTCATGATAAGTATGAACTTCCAATAGAGATTGAATCCAGTTTATAGGTATTAGTTCCCATTCAGAATTGGTATTTACATAAAATACTTGGGGATAAACTTGACATTGATGATATACATGTTGTTTGAGAATTTTTTGACGTTTTTCTAGAAGGTTTTCCTATCCTTCCAGCAAAATTTTCAGTTGAGTTCTCAAAAGAACTCATACCGGGTGCCACACCAATTTCAAATACTCCCTATATAGTGTATCTAATTGAGTTATAGGAGTTGAAGAAGAAACTCCAAGAAAACATGGATAAGGGGTTCATTCAGCCAATTGTGTCACCTTGGGGTGCACCTATTCTTTTTTTGGAAAATAAATATGGATCAATGAAGCTTTTCATTGATTATTGGGAGCTGAATAAGATCAAAATTAATAAAAAGTATCATCTTCCCTGTATTGATGGCTTATTTGACCAACTGTGTAGAGCTCAATGCTTTTTCCAACATTGAACATTATTCTGGATATCATCAATTGAGGGTCAATAAGGATGATATTCCCAATATTACATTCTATATATGGTATAGACACTATGAATATATAATGATCCATTTTCTTCTTACTAATGTCTCTATTATCTTCACAGATTTAATGAATAGAGTCTTTAGGGATTAACTTGATTAGATTTTGGTAGTCCTTATTGATGATATTATTATCTAATAAAAGATAAAGTATGATCATGAATATAACTTGATAATTGTACTAAAGACCATAATGAAGGAGAATCTATTTGAAAAATTTTCAAAGTGTTAATTTTGGATGAAAAA
Source organism: Viscum album (assembly GCA_963277665.1). Taxonomy (NCBI): domain Eukaryota; kingdom Viridiplantae; phylum Streptophyta; class Magnoliopsida; order Santalales; family Viscaceae; genus Viscum; species Viscum album. The sequence continues at coordinate 1,474,222,687 of OY728166.1, forward strand.
TGATTCATTTTTGTGTCAGATAATCTCAAGAGAGGGTATATAAGTAGATCTATAAAAAATGAAGGATATTAAATATTAGATAAGACCAAACACGATGAATAAGATCCATAGATTTCATGGTTTAGCTTCATATTATCAAATGTTTTTTGGATAATTTCTCAGGACTATCTAATACTGTGACCAAGTTAACTCAGAACGGATCCAAGTACTTCTGGACAGATGAATGTGAGGAAAATTTCAAGGAAATGAAGAAAAGGTTAGTCCACACACCTATTCTTACATTACCTTATAGTGTAGAAGGTTTTTTAAACTATAGTGATGCATCCAAGAAGGTATTGGGATGTGTTCTTATACATAATAACATGGTTATATCAAATGAATCGTACAATTGAATATTCATGAGGAAATTTACCAAACTAATGATTTGTAGTCATTTTTGGTAGAGTTTTCATTAAATATATAGAGGTATTTCCTTTATGGAGAAAATATTGATATATATACCAATCATAAACGTTTGAATTATATATTCACATAGAAGGAGTCGAACATTCACCAGAGAATATAGTTATAACTGATTAAGGATTATGAATACTCAATATATTATCACCCTTGAAAAGAAAACAAGGTGGTTGATTATTTGAGTTGAAAGGATCATGCTAGAAGTATAAAGATGTATAGATATTTAAAACAATACCTATGGTGGGATGGAATAAAGAGATATGTAATAGATTTTGTATCTTGGTGGTTGGTATGTCAAAATGTTAAGGCCTAAAGACAAAAGTCTATGGGGATGTTACATCCATTACCCATACCAGAATGAAAATTGGATAACATCACTATGGATTTTGTCATTGGACTCCCCAAAACCTCTAAAAAGAATAATTTTATATGGTTGGTATTCAATCACCTTACTAAGTCATTAAACATTTCCTCTATGAGAGAATACTACACTCTAGAGTAGGTTTCTTGGATATACATTAGGAAAATGGTAATGTTTCATGGAGTACAACATTCTATTATATCTGATCAAGATCTAAGGTTCACCTAAAAGTTTTGGGGATTTATTCAGAAATCTCTTGATATGAAATTGAGTTTTAGTACTATGTATCATCATTAACCATATGGTCAGTGTAAAAGAACAATTCAAAACCTAGAGGATACGTTGGGATCTTTTTCTTTGGACTTCAAATTTGGTTGGGACTAACACCTTCCATTAGTTGAGTTTTCTTACAAAAATAGAATTCACTCAAGCATTTAGATGGATCCTTATAAATACCTATATGGAATGAAATGTATAGCTTCAACTTGTTGAAATGAAGTTAGATAAATAAAGCTATTGGGACAAATGATAGCTAAATAAAAATAAGAGAAGGATAGATCCATTCAGCAGTATATCAATGCAGCTTAAAGTTGACACAAATTTTATAATAACAATAATTTATATGATCTTGAATTTGAATTCGATGATAAGGTGTTTCTGAGAATTTCTACATAGAAGAAGGTTATGAGATTTGATTAGAAAGGGAAACTAATCCCTATATATATCGATCCCTTTTAAATTATTGATCATATCGAGATAGTATATTATCACTTGATTTTTCCACCAAACCTCTCTTAAGTCCATGATGTGTTTCATGTATCTTTCTTCAGGTAGTACATACCTATCCCTTCACATGTACCGAACCCATAGGTTATACTGCTTCAGTGAGATATTTCTTATGAGGAACTACTGATGGAGATTCTATATTGTATGAATATTGTTATACAAAAAAATACCACTTACCTAGTCAAAGTTTTGTGTAAAACCCAGTATATTTAAAAAGCAATGTTTGAACATAAGGATATGATGAGGTAGAAGTATCCGCATTTTTTCTATCAAAGTTATGAATTTCATGGGTTAAATTAATTTTAAGGGGGTCAAATGTAACACCCCAGGTTTTTATGAACCTATTTTTGAATAAATTAAATTTCTTTCATGTCTTATGTTATATTCTACACCAATTTAATTTTGTTCTACATGCAACACCGACTTAGCGTGCTTTACATGTGACCCTAAGTTTTAACAAAACAATGATATATTATTAATATAGTTATTTAAACCCAAATGATATAAACTAGTCATTAAAATTTTTAATATGAATAATAATAATAATAACATTTTTAATATAATGTTTTTATATAAATAAAACATATTGATAATAAAATATAAAAAATTAGGAAAGTATTTATATGTTTTGAGAAATACTATTTTCTCAAAAAAAACTTATTTTTATGTCTTTTTTTGACAATAATAAAACTAATTTTTGAAACTTTTAGGAAATTAATTTGATAAAATAAAATATTTTTTAATTTAGAATGTAAAAAATTTATTAGGGTAAATATTTTGTATTTCTCTAAAAAGGTTCATTTTGTATGAATAGTGAAAAATACTAAATGTTAATTGAAAATTGCATCTTTGTTTAATTTTTGTATATATTTAAATTATATTTTAATTTGGTTTTCAAGAATATTTCTTCAAACATGAATATATTAATCAAATTTAGGTAATTGGAATAAATTTCATATTGAAATTTAATATAAAATATTTGTAAACATTTGATCTTTTGTCGCATTAAAAACCCAATTTCTCGACACACCTCCAGGATTAATTTTAAATTAATTTCTACAACTTATGTGAATTGAATTTGGTAAATGGATTCCATATTTGGAATCAGAATAATTTCTAGATTCTAATAAGTCCAACTTAATTTTTTAACAAAGTGATTATTGAAATTAATGAAAATTAATTACACTGATTAAGGTAAAAAAATATTACTTAGTGGTTACACATTGAATATACGATGTAAAAATGACCAAAAACATGTAAAAAACTCATTGGTTGGATATATTTATCTTTTACACCTTATATTATTGATATTGGTCTACTATTGGAGATACTTGACATGAAACAAGCATGGGTGTAATTTTCTCTTTTCAAAATTTACAAGAGTTCCACTCACCTACCTAATAAAATGCCACCCACTCTCCCCCACCCTTCACACCTTAAAAACCAATTATTTAGGACAATACCTACCAAAATAACCTATAAAAGTTTATATACTCATCATATAATCCTTAATTTGGGTATAAATATATCCAATTAATTCCATTGGTTCAAAACAAAAGGAGATACTCGAAGAAGAGGTAACGTTCATCAAAAACTGTTTTTGTTTTATTTCTTCCTCAAACCCATTAAATTGTTTTTATATCACAATTATATAATAAAATAAGTATTTTAGATATAATAATATTTTTTTTATATTAATGGTATTTTCTAAAACCACACATAATTCCATAAATTGGGTTATGAAATCATCAATCATATGTACAACAGACTACCGCCTCGCAAATCGATGTCGTACATTGTTTCCATTACCACCTCTCAAGGTTGGTCATAATGATATAAATAATATTTATATATTATATTTATGTTATTTATGATTTATTTCTTTTAATTATTATATAACACATACCTTCATTCTTTCTGTATTTGGGAATATGATAATGTCTTTCATGTGTATGGTGGACTACAACCTCACAAAGTGATGTGATTCATTCACTCATTACATGGAATGTATTGGGTATGAGTTTAATAGAAATATGTGATATATATGACATAAAAATACTACTATAATTATGATATATATATATATATATATATATATATATCTCATTTACATTAAATTCTTTCAATATGATAAGAAAATGGAACAACATTCATGTGTACGTACAACATACCATCTCCATGAATAGTTTATTTAATTTTCTATCACTAAATTTTATGGATTACTATAAATACATATTTATAATGAATATATATTATATTTATATAATTTTTATCATTATGTATCTTATTAAATCATAATCTAAGTATGAGGACCCATAATAACAGGTCAAAACATGTATGAAAAACAAAACAGTTATTACCTGAAACATAACTTCATCATGATATTCCTAATAAATAGATAATATAAATTCATAAGAAAATAATATATGGTATGATATATATGAATATAATTATGTGTTAGAGGTATAAAAAACTTATATTTATTATATATGAGGTTTGAATGATTATAATGAAAGTCATGACTTAAGGCAAGGCAATTTTGTCTCAATTTTCCTTCTTTGAGACACATGTTATGTTATGAACCTATAATCTTTTATGAGGTATATATAATTCCCATTTGACATGTTATATCATAAATCTCCTTCTTTAAATGATATTTTATGATTCATATGATTTTATTATTTTGGTGGGATTATGATTCAAAGTTATCAAAGTGGTAATATTTTATTATTACTATCTCATTGTTAATCAGGATTGTTTATGATTAAGTATCTGATGTTTATATATCATGATATACCTATAAATAATCCTCATATATTTTATTATACTATGTATACTCATGATATAATTATGTAATGGTACCATTTTTCTACTCTTTGGTTTTTAATATAATTAAGAAAATTCTTTTATGAAAATCCAACTTTATCTCTCTCTTCGCTCGAAAATCTGTTTTCTTTCAAAACTATGTTTTATAAAAATGTTTTCAAAAATATTTTATTAATATTTTATTATTTTTAAATGAAATTATTTACCCATGTTTTACTTTTTACAAAAAAAATGAAAGGAATCATCATGTCATTTTCCAAAACAATGTTCATTTGGCTTCTACCACAAATGTAAAAGGAACTATTGTTTTAATTTGTAGGACATAAATGAATTCCAAAATAATGGAAAATTATTTATTTGAAGATTAAATTATAGTATTTTAATCTTATTTTCAAATAAAATGGGTTTTAAAAATATTTTATGTTTTAAAAAGTTGGAAAGTATATTTTCCTCAAGAAATGTTTTAAATGGTCTTTCAAAATTATTTTTCATCTATGATTTCATCTAATGGTGTTACCTATTCCTTAATGGAGATATGATCCAAGGAAGCCATTATAATTCTTTATTTTAATTGTTTATATATATTATGAAAAGTTTTTTATGAAACCCTTTTCTATTTCATGGGTTATACCATGATAAAAGTCTTATCAAACTCGCTTCTTTTCATGGGTTATTCTATTATGAAATGACTATGAAACCTATATATTTTCCACATTTTATGATATGATTAAATGTTTATGATACCCATTTCATGTAATTGGTTATGATATGATGAATTATTATGATCTTGTGGAAAACATATGTATGATATCATTATATGACTAGTGGGACCTATATTTCCCTCCAATGAATTGAGTAAATATTTATATCTCATGAGATAAACATGGATAGAATAGAGAGTGAACTCGGGGTAGTAAGACAAGGATGGAATGGGAAGTAAACCTGATTCAGTAATATAGGGATGGAATGTGGATTGAACCTGATTCAGTAAAGGACTTTTTCCACTATGATGGTCTTGGAAGTAAGGCTTAACTAATATGGAAATTATTTTCTATACTTATGTGTATTCCAAAAATTCCATATCTTATTCTATCATGGATTATGTTCTTTGATTTCCTTATGAATCATATCTTATGAACTACCAATATTTATTTTATGACTCCTGATTATGATCTTTAATATGTAAGGTATGGTTTTTAAAATTCATTCACTTTTTCTCATACCCTTATGTTCCTTCTATGCTTACGTATCTCCCTTGTCTTCCCTTACTAAGAATATAATATTACCCTTTCTTATGTTTCCTTTACCCATGTTATGGATATATATATTACATATGATATGTATAAGAAGGGTGATAGTTATGAAGAAAGTAATTGGAGATGACATTGCTCACTTAGAGAACATTGATTATGTTTCCAAGTTTCTGAAAGCACTAAACTATTACGGTTCTTGGGCATGTATATGTTCCAAAAAAATATATAATATCTATATATAAATATAAAAGGTAATTATAGGCTTATTTGGATTGGACTAACCCTTTAATTTCCAAATTTCCATTTCCCATTTTCATATTTTAGAAAAGGAATTCTATGACTTTATCAACTTACTTTTCTTTTTTATAACCCTTAATGGTGGTCTTATTCAATGCATTTTAAGTGGATCTTCTTTGTTTTATTCCACTTATAAAAAGATATTCTCTAATGTAGGATTTTTTTTATTTCCTTATTTTTTTCTTTTTATTAGTTTTGAAACTGACTTTACTTGTATAGATTTAATTTTTTTATAATTTACAGCCCATTTCATGCTTTTTTGTCCAAGTTAAGATAACTCTAATTATTTACCTTTCTTGATTGTTAACTATTTTTTCAAGACCACTTAGGAATGATTCTCCATTGATGTACATGAGATATACCTTTAACATATACATGGTGGATTTTTATTCTTATGTTATTCTATATTTATTATAGCTTGAGTGTCTCCTTTTGTTTGGTTCTAGATTTTTCTTTTTTTCTTTCCAAGATGGTTGTTGTGAGTAAATTGATTTTGGTTATTAATTCACTCTTTATTGAGAAATATATTTCATAACTATTTATATAAACCTATTTTACACCACAATAGGTTTTTTCTATCATAAAATATCACATTATATGTCCCTGGAGTAAAGGGCCTCCATGTAACCTTTATTTCTCACCTCCCACTATAATGCCTAGAAAAATAGTGAAGTTTATCCCAAATAAAACATTTACCATAGTAATCATACTTTAAAAGATTAGTATTAATTTGAGATTATAGAGTAGTTGTTTTTATTTTATTATTTGGCCTTTATAATTCTAAACACATGATCAAAATGTGCTCAAACCTGCTACAATAGTATCATTTTACAACTGCATATTCTTAGGCCTTATTTCTCATTGATTTGTCAAAAAACTTATTTTTTATTCTAGATTTTAGATATGATTTTATTGTAACTATCATATAGGGAACATCCATTTTTACCTTTACTTATAAGTAACTGATATTCTTTTCATGTTCTTTAACCTTATCATCCATTTTTCATAATTATGAATTCATATCTTTTATACTTAAGGCAGTACCCATTCCAAATTGTCTCTTTTATTCAAGTTTTATTTTGAGTAAAATGATGCTTGACTTCAATTCCTTCTCAATGGTTGTCTATTTTTTAATTGCATGCTAAATATTATCAAGTATTTCACTTTTATTCTTCATAATATCTCTGATTATCTTCATTTTAAATGTCATGTCTACCTCCTCTCTTTTTATCCTTTTATTTTCAAATAAAAAATCTTTAATAATTGTAAAGTACACCTTATTCCCATTAATCATCATTTTTATGTGAGGAATGGATCTATTCATGGTTTCCTCATGAATAACATCTATATCTACAACATGTTTATGTTTTCATTTCTTTATCAAAATACCAACCTAAACTAATCTCCCAGAAAACATTTGGATTTCCTAACTTGAAAATCTCTTTATACTATGGTTACAATTAGATATTGAAATAGAGTAAAAGTTAATTACACAGGTTTGAGATTTATTTTATTGAAATCCATTTTTTTATTATCTTATTTTTATTTCCATTAAACATAAGGAAGTTTTCATATGTCCTATCCATATAATTTTCATTATGTCTAAATATATAGACTTAATTTAAAATAGATTCTTTTCCAAATGATTTTTTTACACCACCCACATATTTGTAGAGACTTTATAGTGATAAGTCTTATTATTGAAAATTTATTTTATAGATCCCTTCAATTCCTTTTTATTAAAGGTATCAATATCCATGTTCCCTTCATATATTTAATATATGACTCCATGTTAGCTTAACTGAATAATCCCTTCTAGCACTAGTTCCCAAGGGACTCTAAGAAAGTCTTCCAGTATTCCATGAACTTATTTTACCACCTTTGAAAATTAATACCATTAAATAATGCTAGTTTTACCATTTAATCTATGAGAGTATAAAATAAAAAATCATCTTTAGATGTATAATTCTAGTCCCAATATTTTTTCTTTGATACTAATTGTTATCTCCCCAGGGAACTATTAGAGTGGTTAATCAAGGTGAAACAAATTTTAAACTAATTTTGACATTTTACTAATTTATCTATTTTTATATTGTTCAAACATCAGTAGGAACTATGTTAAACCAATATATCAAGTATCATTATCACAACATAATTTAATTTACACAACTGAAAGTAATAAATTAAATATACAAGGGATGTTAATATTTTACTTGGTTCACCCGAACTGGGATATATCAAAGGAACATGTAATTTCTAGTGAACTGATTCACCAAAATCTACTAATTCACAAGTTTTTTTAATAAAAAAATTTTGTGGTAACTTTGTGGATAGGAAAAATTATTGTTAAATTGTTTACAGCTTGGTCACTACTTACCTAAGTCTCACTGCCCCTCTTATCCTTTATACATAGCTTTAGGTGAAAACACTTAGATAGTTTAAGGATATATAGGTCCTTCCATCATCATCAATTTGTATGTAGATTAGTGCATCCTTATATCTATGTGGATGAATTATTGATCTTCTCTTTTCTACATATTCATAAGAAATATGTAAAACCCTACAATGTAGAAAAAACTCCCCTCTTTACCTATAGATCGAGATAATTCCTTACAAGTAATGTCTTATAACTCCTCCTTAAACTGAAAGTCATAACAATGAACTTATTTCTTCCAATGTAATGAATGGAACACATTTGTTTTTATGAAGAAATATCCCTCTTCTCTTTATGTAAATCATATTCTTCAAGCTATCACAAGTTCATTATTTTCTTTAACGTTCATAATATTTTAGAGAATAAAAATTTTGATTTCCTTCTCTCTTCCAATCAATTTAGATATTTCAATTGTATGTTTTTGAGATATATTCCTTTGTTTCTTATTTTTCCATTTATCCTTATCATAGAAAAAATAATAACATATGTGACATAACCTTCCATACTTTATAATATCGAAACTCCCTTCATTATCATAATCAATATCTTCTCTCATTTACATGCACTTCTTTATTAGTCAAACATGTGAATAGATTTCTCCATGACAAAACATGTATTTAACTATGGTAACTACGAAATAATTCCCCATATATTCATTATCGAAGTCATTCATGATCATAAAAATTCTATAAATCATCTTTTTTAAATCCAATATTTGACAGCCTGTTTTTGATGAAACACGTGAATTGTTTTATCCCATCTAAACAGATGCTTTGTGGCATGAATCTATCATATGTGGGGTTATATTATATATTTTAATTTACTCTACTAAAATATCACTTCAACATACTATTTCAATGACTAGAATCATGGATTCCATTTTAGGCTCCATGATTTTTGAATCATTGAGAACCATTTTATGCATCATATGATTGGGGAAAGATAATATCAATTAGTTTCATAATATATTTTCCCTTGAAAAACTAGAACATATATTTCTAGTAACAAAATGAATTATTCTCCTTGTATTTTAAAATAATATCTCCAAGTTTCATCTTGAATATCCATCTCAGATCCATTTTTATTTAATGCATTCAACATAATCCATGTGGCATGTAAAACTTATAGTGAATGTATGCTAATGTGTCAATTAATAATTGTATATTATATTGATGACATATCTTTTGAGGTTTTAAATGTATTGGACAATTTTATCCAATGGGATGGATGACTGAGACTTCTATCAACCTTCTTGTAAAAAAGAAATGGTGATTCCTATAGTGACATGCTAGGATGAGTAAAACCATTTCCCTTAAGGTATTCTATCTAAACATTGAATTATTTCAACTTAGTGGGGTATATTTGGTATGATGGAAATCATATAGGTATGGTCATAGGGAGTTGATCGATAGAGAACTCCACATCACACTGGGGAGAAAACCAAAAATATCCTCAAGGAACACCTTAGGATACCTATCCACCACTAATATAAGCTAACCGTTTGAACCCCACTTAGTAGAATCAAAGAATAATCTAGGCATATAACATAAAATGGATCTAAAAAATAGATCTAAAAGTCATTCCTTTCCTGATATTTTTTCTCACTCCCATTGGATGATGTGATTGTGTCTATCAGTGTAGAAGAACAAAATAATAAAATGGTAGTAATCAATCTAAAATTTAGTACTTTAAATCCATTCATTGTTATAAATAAGATCAATGATGTAAAGTTTGAGGATTAATAAATCCTATATTACCACAACATTATAAATATTCATGTGGAACCCGGATCACTTAAGATCCTACTCTCTACTTTTTCTCAAGGGAGTACATATATCCATTAAATATGATATCAACTAAATCCATAATACAAAGGAATAAATAAATTTATAGGATATAAATAAATGGGATTAATTGGTATAAAATAAATAAAAATACATATATAAATCAATTAACATCATACCTCAGTTGAATTTTGTACTCATATATAAATCATGTAGGGAATGTTATGTCACATATAAGCACCCAGATTCAAGTTTGATCTATAATTTTCTGACAAAATGAGAGTCTTCCTTCAATAGAGATTAATATCTAACTCCTTTTTATGAATCCAATTATACCATATAACCTATAGTGTGAGAAGAGCTAACCCTATTACCCTAGATATGGTACTTGTAATATTGATAAAGATGCCTCGTGTTTCTACACTAGTGAAAAGTCCTTTGATATTCTTAGAGACCCTTCTTAGTGTTCCCCTTCTTCCCAAACTAATATTATATGAATAGGTTATTCCCTTAAGGATTTATTTGAGTAGTATCATGATGTTTCATTAATATATTATTACCTTGGAAATACTCTTTGTGTTTCCTCTTCTAACCTGAAGATGAGATTTGACTTCCTCCCATGGTAGTAAAGGAACAACCCATACTAGTGATCCATGCTATGTTAAATTAATCTATCACTACCTTATCAAAACAAATCAATATATGACAATGATAAAATAATTATAATACCTTACCAAATTTTTATCTTCAATCCCATCATGAAACGAAAATCATTCAGGTGGATGCTTGTGAGGAGTTCATGAGAGAGATTGACTAACTTGGAAACCCGAGTGGAAAATAACATTAAAAAATGATCCCATTGCACCAAAATAACAAATTATGTATCCTTCACCAATCATAAGGTTTTCTAGTCTAATTAATTATTAGGATTCTCCTTGAATTTAGTTTAAGAGAGATCCTACTAGAGCTTAGCCAACATAATTGATTCATGTCACTTAAAATTGGGCCCTTCCAATATATAGGTGGAAAAACTAAATCTAGATGTATTAGAATTACAAAGGAAGGGGAATATGTTTTTTATCATTTCGATCCACTCTTTAGGCTCTCGATATCCTTAGTCACCCAGGAATGAGGGTGGGCTCCTCTTGGTAAACTCTTGGGTATGATCCACTATCTAATCTTACACAAGCTCACTTCCTTATCCCATACACTATATGGCCATAAAAAATAATTTTATAATATAGGGAACTATTGGATGATTATTTTATGGCATGTTATCCATAAATCCCTCCCTCCAGTATATGGGATCCTTTCTAGGTGGCATGATCAAAACACATGAGACATGGAAATTCAATCAATACACAATTATTTCTTAAATATCCTTAATAAATCTCAAAAAAAATTCAATTAATCATAAAAGGTGAAAATGATAATAACAATATTTATACATACCAAATGGGTTAAAATGTCACAATTTTAATATTTCCCCAATGTGTATGGTTTATCTATATGGTTTAGAAAACCATCTTCTAACTATGAAAGTTCTATTGTAAGGTATCTAGACTTATCCATATAGATGCCTCATTGTTTTCAAAATCATGCAGAAAAACTGTGTTCTATGAGTTTCCTTCCATAACCCCCACCCAATCCTAAAATTTACTAATATAAAATATTTAATTTCTCCAAAAATAAAAACTAATAATAATTCAAACCAAACCACATAAAAACACTCAAAAATAAATCTTCAATTAATATAAAAGTCATTAACACCCATGGTAACTCAAGCATAAGAACAATTAAGCTCTATCCATGCACATTCTACTCAATACCTAATAGTCTCATATCCATGCTAACAAACTCCCCCAATGATAAGAGGGTTCTCTAATTACATTTTTTAAAGAACCGGCTTAGGTCAACCTTATAAATCATCCAAACCATCACCCCACAAGGCTTGAAGCATGCTCTTGATCAAAAAAATCGTTGTACAAAGACCAAGTTATCAAATATAAGTACATAAATATAATAATTTAAACTAAAAAATCATATAAGGAAATATAAGTACTATAATATAGACAAGAATAATTAGTTTAAAACATCAATAAAATAAAAAACCACTAACCGAGGATAACCAAAATACTCCAACCAATCCATATTCATATGACCCGTGTTCACCACAAATCATAAACCATAATGGATGGTGATATATCAAGAGAAACCATTGTGATATGTATCTCTTTTACCTTTATGTGTATTAGAAAAAACCAAGTATACATATTCCAACTGGTATATGTAGGCTGTGATAAAAGCCTATAAATATACCATTATGAATCTACATATCATTTTTATCAATGAAAATAGTTAGTTCTAATTTGAGAAAACAATTTTCAAATTCCTTTTTATTTGAAAACATTTTATAAATCATTTGTTTTTCGTAAAATAAGGCAAATTACATAAATAACATGAACATAACAACCATAAAAATAACTAAGGGGAACATGTGATCACGAACACTATACTATCCAAATAAAGGGGTAGGCATAAAGTGATAATGTATTTTGAAAAGAACAAAATATAAAACATTGGGGATCTCTAACTTATGGGTTTTAAAGGTAACTAGGACTTTTTTTTTGAAACACTAGTTAGCCTATGTGATCCTGACAAAGTAATACATCATGGTATTTTGCAAGGTCTCACTAGAAATGACCCATAGCTATCCTACACACTAATATATAGTATAAATCATTTGATTACTGATATCTCTATAGGAATCGTTAATTCCCATTGGGTTACTGAATTTAGAAATTTATAACACGTAACAAACAAAACACTAAACTATAAGGTAGTATAGGAATTGTGTGTCTGAGGTCTAAACCACAAAGATAGGGTTGGAGAAAATATAAATTAAAAAAATAAACCTAAACTAATTACAATTTAAATAAATTGAATCTAATCTAGATAACATTGGATTTTTGGAAGAAGTGGGAGAAGAAAATATAAAAATGGTTCCAGGAAGTAATGATTCCAGGTTCAGGAATGACGAGGTATGAAATAATTAATTTGAAATAATACAGTATTTAGAATTGGGTCCTAGAAAATCCAATGGTCATGATAAATGTACTCCACCCAAAACTCCCATTTTCTCATGGTCGGGTACTTTGGATAGTAAGGAACGGGTAACCTGGGACCTAATTTAAACATAGGACAAAGACAAACCCAATGGTCATGGTGGAACTATATAACCTAGATCAAACATTAAATAAATTCATTCATTCCACATATGAAATGGTCATTCTCCAATATATAAATAAATTGAACCCATTCCCTAACCCACTCTCAATGTTCATGCAAGAAGTAATCAGGAAAGAGATATAAATGAAGAACAAATGTGAAATCCCAATATAAATTGCATTAAAAGATAAAATACCTTGTACAATAAATTCCCTTTTATCTCATATGCACAAGCATAAAGAAATTACCCACTCATCCTAAACATGAGTGGGTGTAGAAAAATAATAAATGAAAATTCTAAATAAAGTGGTGAAGTGGGACTCTGTGGGGGTGTGCATCCCAGGCAGTGGCTCCTCATTGAGCACTAGAATATCTCAAATGGGCTGTCAAGGGGATCTTTATATAGGATTTAAATATTTCTCTACCCAACACATTACAAAACATCTAAAAGGATTTAATGTCATGTAACAGGATTACACGTCGTGTAATCCCGATCTTCTATTTCCTCCATGATTTTTGAATTTGCACGAATCTCATATGCGACATTGAATCTTTGACTCTATTCATGATGTGTACTAAGGAATCATGATGTGTAACATTTTTTCATAGTGTGTATTCATTTCACAAATTGATCTGGTGGTGGCAGCCTAAGTTTATGAAGTCACGATGTGTAATGAAGTTACACAATGTGTAATCATTATTTTCCCAGTTTCCAGCTCTGTTTCTCTCTCAAAACTCTGGTGTCGCGCAGCTTCACCTCGCTAATGGAAAAAAGTGTCTTTAAGATAATATTTTCTTCTATTTTCATTCCTTTTTCACTTATTCATTATTACCTACCATTTAAAAAAAATAAGTTAATTCTCATATAAATTGGCAAGAATAATCAATTAATCAATACATTAAAATACTAAAAAATGTATGCATGAAATATACGTATCAATTACAAACACACCAAAGTTCACCCATGTTAAACCATAATATAATCCAATATTACAATCAATATCCAAAGTAATTTATGAAATCCTTAAAAAAATAAGGATCATTTAAATAAAAAAATCATCTTTTTCAAAAACCCATAAAAATGACATTAGGAATTAAAAGTACATTTAAAACATTATATTAAAAAAAATTCTAGGAATGAACTTATTTTTATGAAAACAATAGGAAAAAATATTTAAACCAAAAAAAATTAATAACAATGGGGGATTCTGAAATAAAATCCCACAAAAAAATCATTTCAACATGATTTATCAGCAAAACTAAAGGGAAATTTAATAACCTTAGGTATGGAAAAGGAAAAAAAGTATGTAGAAGAAACTACCTTAAAATCGATGTAAACTTATCCCCTTCACAAAATACCACTATATTAGGAATATAGGGTACTTATTAACTAATAAACCTAATAAATTTCATTGCATACCCATCCTTAATACTATGTTTGGCATCCCATGGACACTAGGGTTAGAATACTTGAAGAAAATAGAAATAACAACAGGTTATAATGTTATAGGATAGAAAAAAGAAGATAAATCAATATTTACCTAAAATAAATAAACAATACTCCAAAAAAATCACTAAATATCAAGAAGAGAAGAGATCCATAGATAAGTGAATATTAGAGTCATGAAAACTAGAGGAAATTAGAGTAATAAGTGTTAACATTTTATAGGGGTGTAAGGGTAAATTCACACATTTATGTAAATTGGGTAGGTCTCATAGTTTGGACACATGGTTAAGAAAACCATGAACTAACTATGAAAAACCCACTAGATACTCTTAGATATGAAACATGATTTGGTCACATGGTTTTAACTAACCATGAAACAACCATGTGAATTAATCAAACTCCCAAAACTAAGCCACATTGTTACCTAGATATTAGGCATGGTTTGGTAAAACATAATATAACTGTACAAAAATATATTTGTAACCCTCCCACTTTTTCATAGTTTGAGTGCATAGTTAGATTGAATAATGCAATGTAGGTTGTTTCCTCAAAATTCCAAAAATATTTACCTCTAATTCAAAAAACTCTTAGAATAAATAAAATGAAAAAAACTAAAAATAAATACATACCAATCACCCAGAAAGATTCACAAAGTTCCATACTCTTAGGTTGGATCATGAATACTGGACGTTTGGTTTTTTGATGTGAACTACAATAAAAATCCTTGCGATATCTTATTCTTTACATTTAGGTACACAATTTTCACTCTTATATATGGTTGAATTTTTTATTCCTTGGGTGGATCAATTTCTTAATTATAATTTTAAATACTCTAATTATAATATAAAAAAAATCACCCCCATGTCATATTCCATCATCCATACGAAACCTAATAATTAGTATTAAGGCATTCACTTGTGAGGATAGTTGTGTAATATTATTTTATATGGATGCCTACAATTGATATCAAATATAACTCTTTTAGGGTTTATGATATATTTATTATATTATTTTTATTTGAAATAAATTATATCATGGACCCTAAAATGTTTAAGGGAGAGATATTTCTCAATAATGGAAATCTAGAAAACCAAAACATTAAATTGTCTAAGACCAACTCATTTTAATATAAGGGATTATATATATTAGAAATATGGAATGGATGTATTTATAAATAATATATGTATTGAATTTTGGAGTTTTTGACCTAGAATCAACATTTTTTTACTTTATTATAACTCGTATTGATAGTTTTGAATATTAATAAACACGTTATCACACAATGATTGTTCTTCTGCGTAACATAGTATGCGATAATTTCCTAAGAGTAGTTGTATCACTAAAAGGTCATAATAGTTCCTCATTATGATGATAACCCATAAGTTCCATGAAATTATTTTTAAATATATTTTCTATAGATGAATAATATCATTTAAGGGACACAAATGATAAAGGCTATCAGTGTGGAGACTCATAGGACTTTTATGAACCTTTTTATTGTGTACTCCCTTGGTAATATCTAGTGTAGGATATTATGAGAACAAGACCCTCCATTAAGAAATAAACATTTATATATGTAATTGGATGTTCTTATCTACAGATGAGTTTATTGATCCTTAGACATTAATATTATTATTAATGAGTATGATGAGTCACATACTTTCATGTGTTGATAAAAACCATGATGACATATGTTCACAGTGAGGTGGGATACATTGGGGGAGTCACGAGTAATATTGAATTAAAAAATAATACAAGAAAGGATTTGTTCTTTCTTTTATTTAAGGGAAGCTGATATCTTAGGCCCTTTGACCAAAATTATATATCCTAAACAAATAAATGTCCATGGTGTTTTATATGAAAGTTCTATTTCTGAAAATTCAAATAAAGAGACATTGGGAACATAGGTTGATGACACGAGTGTGTAACCTACATGATTAGATATTTCATGATAAATGGATGATATAACTTAGTGACCATTTTTATGAAGTATTATATCATTTCATAATTAACTTCTTTCTTTATGGGTGTCTTGGTGTATTGCTAGACACTAACCTTGGACTTTAGGCTACTTCACATAATGGAATTGAGAAATAGGCCTACAGGGTCACACACTAAGTGTATCTATAATTTCAGTTAAATAATATGTAAATTATTTTTTATTTAACAAGTTGAATAAATATTATTTCAACATGTGGTTTAATAATTATTCATTTTTTCTTCATCACATATAATATGTCACCAGTTATTCCAGATAATCTTATGTAAGAAAAATATTTAATAAATATTTATTTTCTATTTAGTGAATATAATATTTATTTATTTATTGGAAAATAATGCACTAATATTTATTTATTAAATAAATATACATTATTCAAGGCCTAATAAATATTGTAGAGGAATGTAGGACTGATTTTAATGGTTCGTTAAGAAATAATATATATTTAATATTGTTTGAATAAATAATATTTAATATTAATTCTCAAGTTAAGAACATGTCAAGAAATAATAATAATATTATTATTAGAGACATGGGGTTCGACAAGGGATTAAATAAATAATAAAGGGAACTTTTGAAATTATTTATTTCTAACCCTGGGGATATATAAACCCAATTATATTATTTTCAAAGAGTTCTAATTAATTTTTATAGTCATGAAAAATGAATTTGAAAATACTTTCAAAGCTTAATTCCCCAAAAATTCTCCCAATAAGGGAGATCGATCTTCCTCCACCTCCCACTCTTGATTCAAGGGAGATAAAAGAGAATTATTTGAAATTGATTCTTATGGAGATCAAAGGATAACGACGCAAGAGATAGGATCTTTCATGCTAGCACCTAGAGATTCCAATGGTGATGTTCAAGGATTTGTGGAACACATGTGGATCACCACTAGAGAGAATATGATATTGATTCCTTCAACCCAACAACGAAATAATGTAGATTTGTTTTCAGATCCATCAACAAAGAACAAATTTTCACAATGTAATTCTTTGTTAATTGAATTAATTATAAAAAATATGTGATGATTTTGCACTTGGTTCTGGAATTATATCCCTTGTCTATTTTTTTATTCAATTTTTTTGATCATGGCATTCATCATCAAGAAAATATTGAATTGATAATCAATAAAGACAAAAAAAACAATGCTAGGAAAGACCCATCGCATGCTTACACTATGATCAAAACCTTCAAGTGGTATCAGAGTAGTCACATAATTATTTGTAATTATTTAACGATCCTTAATTGATTTAGTAATTTTTTATTTAGTTTTAAATTCAATTTTAAAAATTATTTCAAATAAATTGAGTGATATACATATTCCTCTTTCATCTCTCATATATCTAATCAAATCAATTAATTTTATGAATGAAATAAAATCAAAGATCTCATCGAGAGGTACTGAGGATTCTGGATGGATAACATAGAGTACATGTTGTGTAATTGAAGTTACATGTCATGTACTAGTGTTCAATTCACCAAGAATTAATTCATAATTAATTCAACCTATGCACATTGAATAAACATGGTGCATTTAATTATACATAATGTATTGATTGGGATAGTATGGCACACAGTTAGCTAGAGTACACATTGTGTATCCCACGTACATGGTGTGTAGTCTTTTAGTCACATAAGGTCTGTGTATCTTATTACATGGCCTACCTGACTGGTGATTGTGTAACTCCAAGACCACATGTTGTTTAGCCCTTGCACAAGCCATGTACTCAATTTTTTTTTGAGGAAAAATTTACATATCATATCCCTAGACATGTTCCTAGGATATATGGTAAGAAACGTACACATTGTGTAGCTCTCTTATACATGTCGTGTACTTATGCCAAATTACGTAGAATTAAAATTATTTTATTATACTATGTAAACATTATCGGCATGTTCTTGTGTGTGGTCAATAAGTTAATAGGACATTACATGTGATTGGTTTTAATATATATATATATATATAATTTTCGCATAATGTTTATATCTGCATATCATGTGTGAGTCGTATTATAGTTATTACTCTACATGAATTGAAGCATAACATGTGATATAAAAATCATGTAATTCTTGTAACAATTAAGTTGATAGTACACATCATGAATTTACATGATAATTTATGTATTCCATATGTCACAAGATTAAAAAGTATATGAGTATAATACATGTTTCATAGATTCAGATAGGTATTCACCGGGTTCCCTCCAAAGTACCTTTATGCACACAGTTAATTTTAAATAAATTTATTTATTTATTTATTAATTATTATTAGTGAAAATTTCGAAGTCAAATTGGATGAGAATTAAGATAAAATAAATGATTAATTAAAGAAGATAACTAGTTGATTTGAGTAGGATTTATCTTAAATAATAATGATTAATAATTGAATACTGGTATTATTAAATGAGTAATTTTGTTTCATGCTAATGGATGATAATGATCATAGAATAATACATTTATATGTAATTGGTTTCATTTAATTTATTATTAAATTAAATTCTTTTCATCTCGATCATATCTCATCCCATTATGTAAGGGAATGCATGCCCATTGTTTATTTTATCTAAACCTGTCATGACCTGTCCCCCATGGCTCGTGTCATTACTACCCCAAGCCGGCTTTCCATAGGCCAGGCTGGCGACTAGCACCAAAGGCGTAAATCCCTAAAACTGGGAAGGCATTGCCTTTATAAAGAGTAACCTCTCACAATAGAGTAAGAGATGAAAGCAAAACACTAAGTAAAGCTGTATACAAAAGAGTGCTGAAAAGTAAAGGGGGCCGGAAATACAAGCCCAACAGGAAAGTACAAGTACAACTGAAAAGCAAGTACAACTGAAGAAAATTAAAGCAACCACAAGGTCTTCCTCTGGGGTTCCTAACTAAAGGGTATGTACAGATGGCCTCCTCAGCACTCCACGTCTGTCAGTCTCCTCTGTGCACCGACTCATCGTAACGTCCACCTCCGAGTACCGTCCAATCCTGCTACTCAGCCTCAGTCAGCGTTGTCTATCATCTGAATCCAACACAACGTGGTGCGGGCTTGGCCCATGCAGGGGTGAGTATAACAATACTCAGTAGGGACCCCGAGACCCTCAAGGTCTCACAAAATCCAACAAGGATAAACCACAAAGTATGAAATCAACAGATAACACCACTTAGGTATCTCCCCATACATATACCTAAGTTATCAAGTAATCCATCTCAATCACGAGGAAACACAAGAGTTACAGACTCAGCTCACAAAGGTATACAACTTATGTAGAGAGATAGAGATGAACATATATAGCCACTGAATCATCAGATTTTTCAGACCAAAACATGATCCAGGACTAGCTATTCTGTCGGACCAACACATGATCCAGGAACAAAAGTCCGAACTGTCAGACCAACACATGATCCAGGAATAGTCGTTAGAGATGTTGGACCAACACATGATCCAAGACCAGCAATTCTATTAGACCAACACATGATCCATGAACAGAAGTCAGAACTGTCATACCAACACATGATCTTGGAACAATCATCAATGCACAGCCAGCCACAGGTTTTTTGCAAAGCATGCTTGATTATGGGAAGGTCTGCTCCTCAATCCAAGTGTCGACACGTCAACATCCACAAAGTCCCATGAAGAAGTATCTCAAAGGTCCATCTCGTCATAGGTTTCTCAATACAACAGACAACGCATCAATCAGACGCCCGGTCTGTGAGTTATTAGCATTTCAGTTCCGAGGGCCCGGTTGGATTTATGTTTGATCCAACCCAAACGTACCCCAACTGTGTCCAAACCTCAAGTAGGGTATACCAAAAGACCTATCTTGCTCCAAGATTTCTTTCGATGTAGACGGTTCATCAATCGGACACTCGTAGCCCATGTTATGGGTGAAAAGGTGAAATAGGCCAAAACGGGTCTGGGTCCGGTCCGGCCCAGTCGGACCGACCCGACCCGGACTGGGGTCTGACCCGGTCTACGGGGGCGGCCCAGCCCGCACTTTGTCTAGCCCGGCAGCCCACGCTGGGTCCGGCCCTGCGGCCCGCGCTGTGTCCGGCCCGCGCTAGCGGCCCACGCAACTGGAAGCCCACGCGGCTAGCAGCCCAGTGGCCCATGGGGTCTGCCCTAGCCACATCCATGGGGGTAGGTCGTGCACCCACTGGTAACCCTAATGGCATAGCCATTTGGGTGGGAGGAAAATTGGTGCCAGGTGGCGCAAGTCAGCGTCACGCGGGACCCGCGGTGGGTCCCGCTCCTCCCGGCTGGTCGAGCAGCCATCCATCTCCCACGCGGTGCCGGATGTGTTGCACCTTCTATGGAGACCCAGAATCTAGGGCCGCTGGACCTCTTCGCGGCCGAGCTCGAGCCATTCGTTGCTGCATCGCAGTGGCCAAGGGTCACAGCCCTCCTTCGTTCCACTGTGCGGCTCCGGTACGCCGCGCCTTCCCAATCGACCCGGTGGCTTGAGCCACCGATTTCTTTTGCCACTGGCCTTGCGTTGGCCGCCACTACACTATCGTGGCTAGGGGTCGCGACTTCAATTCCGGCGGTGTGGTTGCGCCGCCGCCTCCACACGTTGACGCATGTCAGTTCCATCCACCGGTGAGCTTTTCAGGGGTCACCGGACGACCTCCGGTGGCCCGATTCTCATCCTGGAAGAAGTCATGATCTCTTCAATTCGTTGCCTTCGATCCATAGTCATCGTTGATGAGAGTCACACAATCTGGTCTCACGCCGCGATTAACATCAAAACCCACATAGAATACAGAGGGGTTGGTCCATGTTTGTTCAGCGTGCGCCCTCCACATTAGGGTGATATCAAGCAGCTTCAAATTCTAAACCATGATGGAAAACAAAGAACACACAATAATTAGCAAGCTTGAACCCCTAACTTGTATCGTTCATTGGAGTTGATGAGGAGGAAGTATGGACTTCATTCATTATAGGCGAGGATGTCCCACTTTGGAAGTAAATCTCGAGGAAAAAGGGTGAAGAAGATCGGCGTTCTTTGTTGGCTTTCTTCATCGGAGAGCCTTTCCACGTTGGCGTTCTATCTCCAAGATCTCTTCCTCTCCTCAATCCTCCTTTACAACAAATTAATAGCCCCCCCCCCCCCCGAAATAATCGATTATGTGGTCTATTATGTTCGTTGGCATAAATTCAAAATGAGGCATTTAATTAATTGATGTGGCTTAATTAATTAAATGAGGTGGGTTTTCACCATTAAGTGTAGAGGAGATCAAGAGGCCCCCCCTCATTAATGAGGGGAGTTCTAGAGGTTTCATCCTCAGGTGGTCCCTACCAAAATAATCAACCCATGGGAGGTTGAGTTCGGGTGGGCCCCACCACTATAACCTCTCGTGGGAGGTTAAGGTGTGGCAGTATCCACCCCAACTTCCACATGGTGGATATAACAAATAAAAATAAATTAAGACAAGCACTTAATTTATTTTATTATTTCCACGTAAAACCCAAAAACTAAATTTCATTCTCATCAAACTGTCGTTGAGGTGGAAGTCTTCTTAAGAGAATATTGGTGATGCGAGTTCAATGGTGCCCTCATATTTTAGTTCTGAGCACCAGTTCAAAAGTTATAAAATCCTTCTCATACGTTTACTAAACGTACTCGAACAAAACTTCAAAATTTAATTCTGGTAACACTGGGCCTCGAAATCACGTATCGTCAGTTTTTGCGGACTCGTAAAATTCCCATGTACTTAAGAAAAAAATTTCCACAGAATTTCGGGTCTTTACATTCTCCCCATATCATGGCTTTATATCCCCGTAAGCTACAACTCGAACTAATGGAACAAGTAGAGGTATTGATAACGAATCTGAGCCTCCCGCTCCAATGTGCTCTCTTGGAGGTTCCCATGCTGCCATCGAACGCGTAATAGAGGTATCGACTATCCATGTAGGACCTGCTCCTTTCGATCCTCAATATCCACTGAACCTCCGTGAAAGTCACCCCATCATCAATGTCTAACTCTCCATGGTCGATGATGTGAGTAGGGTCGTGCACGTATCTCCTCAGGTGAGATACGTGGAAGACGTCCTGCACCTGGTGCAACTGAGGTGGAAGAGCCAGGCGGTAAGCCACATCACCTACTCTGTTGAGGACCTGGAAAGGTCCTATGAATCTTGGAGATAGCTTTCCGCCTCGGCCAAAACTCTATAGGCCTCATCGAGGTGAGACTCGTAGAAAGACATGGTCTCCATCCTTGAACTCTAGAGGCCTCCGTCTCCTATCAGCATATGACTTCTGCATGCTCTGTGCAGTCTTCATCCGCTCGTACATGATCTGCACCTTCTCCATGGTAGCTCGTACCATCTCTAGTCCCACCAGTGCTAACTCCCCAAGATCTGTCCAGCACAAGGGTGATCTGAAAGGTCGCCCGTACAATGCCTCGAAAGGTGTCATCCCTATGGTGGAGAGATAACTATTTTTGTACGAAAACTCCACCAATGGCAAGTGATCCTCTCAGCTACGTTCGAAGTTGAGGACACAATCACGTAGCATGTCCTCGAGGGTCTGAATGGTCCTCTCAGTCTGGTCATCTGTCTGAGGATGGAAGGCGGTTCTCAGACGTAGCTGCATCCCAAAAGCCTCCTATAACCCCTTCCATAGTCGGGAAGTAAAACATGTGTCGCGATCGGAGACAATAGAAGTAGGTACTCCATGTAGCTTCACAATCTTCTACACATAGAGGCGTCCCAAGCTCTCTACTAAACCCTACTCTCTGATCGGTAGGAAGTGGGCCGACATGGTGAGTCGGTCGATGATCACCTAGATAGTGTCATGTCCCCTGGACATATGTGGAAAACCCATCACGAAGTCTATTGATATCCCATCCCACGTTCACTTTGGGACCTCTAAAGGCTGAACCAAGCCTGCTGGCACCTGATGCTCTACCTTCACTTGCTGACAAGTGAGGCATCGAGAGAAAAACTCTGCAACTGCTTTCTCTATACCTGGCCACCAGTGCTGTCGTCGAAGGTCCTGGTACATCTTCGCCACTTCTGGATGTACCGCTAAAGGGGAAGTGTGGAACTCCCTCAACACTTCCTCTTTAAGTACTACTGGTACCAAGGTACATCCTCTGAAGAGGATGACATGCTCCCCACCTTCAGAAAATCCATCAGGTGCCTGCCCTGTAGATATTCGAGCATGTCGTGTCTCGTAGTCAGCATCCCCATGTTGTGCCTCCCTGACTCGCTAGAGGAGTGGGGTAGTGACCGTAAGAGACTGAAGAAATGATACTTCATCCCGGTCCACATAAGAAATCTGTAAAGCAACCAGCTGCTCTATCGCCTCTCCTAGAAGCTGTATTCCAGATCTCTTGATGAGTGAATCTGTTACAATGATCCCCTTTCCATGAGTATAGACTATCTTGAAGTTGTAGTCCTAGAGGAATTCAACCCACTATTGTTGTCTCAAGTTGAGGTCCTTCTGAGAGAAGATATACCTGAGACTCTTGTGATCATAGTACACTATAAAACGTTCGCCCATCAGATAGTGTCACCACATCTTCAAGGCTAAGACCACTACTGCAAACTCCAGGTCATGGGTAGCGTAGTTTTTCTCATGTTGTCTCATCTGAAAAGAACCATAAGTGATCACTGATCGCTTCTGCATCAGGACACACCTGAGTCCATTCCCTGATGCGTCACAGTAGACTACGTACCCTATTCCTTCCTCTAGAAGCCTCAAGATGGGGGGCACTAGTCAGCCTTTGCCTCAACTCCTAAAAGCACTACTGGAATCTATCCGACCACACGAAGGGTTTCCCTTTCTTCTTCAAGGCTGATAGTGGCTCTGCAAATCTGGAGAATTCTGGAAAGATCCTCCGGTAGTAACCAGCCAAACCCAGGAAACTTCGTACCTCCGTCACACTCTTGGGTGGCTACCAAGAAAGTACTGCCTCGATCTTCGCTGGATCCACTGCAACTCCAGCCTTCGAGATGACATGTTGCAAAAAGTGAACCTATCATATCCAAAACTGGAACTTCGAGAGATTTCCATAAAGCTGGTGCTCTTGGATTGTGTCCATTACTACTCGCAAATGGTTGGCATGCTCCTCCTCAGTAGTTGAGTAGATCAAAATGTCGTCGATGAAGACTACGACAAAGTGATCGAGGTATGGCTGGAAGATCCTATTCATGAGTCCCATGAACACTACTAGAGTTTTGGTTACACCGAAAGGAATAACCAAGAACTCGTAGTGGTCGTATCGATATCTGAAGGCCATCTTCTGCACATCCTCGTCTCGAACTCTAAGCTGGTGATAGCCTGATCTGAGGTCTATCTTCGAGAACCATCGTGCTCCCTTCAGCTGATCAAAGAGGTCGTCGATCCTCGGGAGTGAGTACTTGTTTTTCAAGGTCACCTTATTTAGGAAACGATAGTCAATACAGAGCCACAAGCTCCTGTCCTCCTTCTTGGAGAACAGAATCGGGGCTGCCCAGGGAGAAACACTGGGCTGGATGAATCCCTTCCCATGAAAGTCCCCTAGCTGTACCCTCAGCTCGCAATGCTCAGCGGGTGTCATCAGATATTCTGGTGTAGATATCGGTGTCGTCCTGAGGTACATATCAATGTATAATTCCACCTCTTTATGAGGAGGTAGTCCTGGAACATCTTCAGGGAAAACATCCGCGTACTGGTCCATCACTACAGGATAGCTCGGACTCTCCACATCAACTGCTCCGAGGGTAAGGCAGGCCAAATGATGAGTGATCGGCTGCACCCTCCTCCAAGTAAGTTTGTCATGTGATACAAAGGCCCCCTTCTCTCCTTTGAAGGTGAACCTGGTCCCATTTTTGCAGACACATCGCACTTTGCGCCTAATACAGTCGATATGAGCATGGACTGTAGATAACCAATCCATACCCAAGATGACGTCATAAGGCCTTGTCGCCACTACTATGAGATCCCAGCCGAAGATCTCGCCTCCTAGAGTAATCTCATACTGCCAACACCAGTGCATAATCGTCGAATCAGCTCTTTTATGAGTCTCTAGCCATAAGGATCGAGCCAACGGCTCCGTCGGAATCTCCGATCTCCGAACGAGGGCAGTGGAAATGGAAGAGTGATTGGAAACCTGTGTCTATGAGAACTGCAACTAAGGTAAAGTAGACATAGATAATACCTCGAATCATCTCTAGAGTGCCATGGTCAAATACCTCAGCTTCTTGGAGCTAAGATCTCCCCTATCCACCTGCTCCCTACGGTCGGGGTGGACCTCCTGGTGGTGGTGGTGGTAACACCTTGAATCGTCGTCCACCCCCAGCTGCACGACCAGCTCCTCTGCCATGTCCGCCTTGATTGAACCTCTACCTCTGCCTAGGAGGTCCCTCAACTGTCTTCTGATCATTAGTACGGCGGGTCAGATAGTCACGAGCCATGTGAACTTGCCCGCCGCAAGAGTAACATTGCCCGCTCCTGGCATGACTGGCTCTGTCTCGTGTGCCCTGCACAACTGAACCTGTATCTTGAGGTCATCCACTGGATGTTCTGGTCTGCTTAGACCTCTGAGAAATCTGTCTACTGCCAGCTGCAGAAGACTCCGCTGCATTTTGACTAGTGATGGGTCTCGTTGGTGGTGACTGCTCAACAATGAAACTCTCCACTAGGAGGGATCTCTCTAACACCCTCGCCTAAGTCGGGATGCTGAGGGAGGTCATAGAACATTAATCTCTCGCCTGAGTCCCTGCTCAATGGTCTGGGTCCTGATGAATTGGTCCCGTACCATATTTGTAGAGTAGCACGAGAGGTTGGTGAACCTCGTTGTGTATTGTGCCACCGTCATGCTACCTTGCTATAGATGAAGTAGCTCTTGCATCTGCAACATGCATTAGGTGGCTAGGACAAACTCTGCCTGAAACAGGCTCTCTAATTCTGCCCAGAGGAGTGTTGTCTCCTCATGCACCTGGAGAATTAGGCTCCACCATCTACCCGTTTCTAGCTAAATAAGACTCGCGGAAAGGATCACCATAAGGTCAGCTAGTGTCCCTACTAGTCTGAAGACTCTCACCACAGGCTCCAGCCAATCCTCAGCTGCCTGCGGGTCAATCTCACCCCTGAACCTGGGTGGCCTCTGGTGCTAGAACTCGTGAAACGTGCTCAAGAGGCGTGTACTCTTTGCTGCTAGGGCAGGCGGTATCGGTGGTCCAATGGGTAATGGTACCGCTTGTGCCTCCGCTGTGATAGGGCCCTGCACCGAGGCCTCGTCTTCCGGTGGGCTATCATCTCGTACAACTCTCAGAACCCTGGATGGTTTTCTTCGTGGAGGCATCCTGAAGAAAAAATAGGTGCACCATGGTCAATAAGTTATACCTAGTGAGCAGAATCAAAAGCGATCACAAAGAAAACTCTTGAAACACACATGAAATCAGTGTTTTCGTGCACTGAGTCGGAAATCAGAAGTTAGGGTCCTTGTGTATGGATACGTCGGCAGCTGCACCAACACTGGACTCCCTGGACTGAAAACCACACTCAATACTCTTAACACTATAGCTTTATATAAAAGAAAGATAAGATTCCAAGGTTTTTCGGTAGAACTGACTCCTCTGATACCAATTTATCACGACCCGTCCCTCGGGGCCTGTGCCGTGACTACCCCAAGCCCACCTTCCATAGGCCTAGGGCTGGTGACTAGCACCAAAGGCGTAAATCCCTAAAACTAGGATGGAATTACCTTTATAAAGAGTAACATCTCACAACAGAGTATCAGCTGAAAGAAAAACACTAAGTAAAGCTGTTTATAAAAGAGTGCTGAAAAGTAAAT
Organism: Viscum album; assembly: GCA_963277665.1. NCBI lineage: Eukaryota > Viridiplantae > Streptophyta > Magnoliopsida > Santalales > Viscaceae > Viscum > Viscum album. The sequence continues at coordinate 1,474,250,340 of OY728166.1, forward strand.
GGGGACAAGAAATACAAGCCCAACAGGAAAGTACAAGTACAACTGAAAAGAAATTACAACTGAAGAAAATTAAAGTAGTCACAGGGTTGTTCTCCGGGGTTCCTACCTGAAGGGTAGGTACATATGGCCTCCTCAGTACTCCACATCCGTCAGTCTCCTCCGTGCTTCGACTCATCGTAACGTCCACCTTCGGGTACCGTCCAGTCCTGCTACTCAGCCTCAGTCAGCGTTGTCTGTCGTCTGCATCTAACACAATGTGGTGCGGGCATGGACCGTGCAGGGGTGAGTATAACAATACTTAGTAGGGACACCGAGACCCTCAAGGTATCACAAACTCCAACAAGGATAAACCAAAAATTATGAAATCAACAGATAACCCCACTTAGGTATATGCCCATACATATACCTAAGTTATCAAGTAATCCATCTCAATCACGAGGAAACACAAGAGTTACTAACATAGTTCACAAAGGTATATAACTTATGTAGAGAGATAGAGATGATCAGATATAGCCACTGAATCATCAGAGCTGTCGGACCAACACATGACCCAGGACTAGCTATTCTGTCAGACCAACACATGATCTAGGAATAGAAGTCAGAACTGTCGGACCAACACATGATCCAGGAACAGTTGTCAGAGCTGTTGGACCAACACATGATCCAGGACCAGCAATATTTTCGGACCAACACGTGATCCAGGAACAGAAGACAGAATTTTCAGACCAATACATGGTCCAGGAACACTCGTCAGTGCACAACCAGCCACAGTGTTTTCACAAAGCACGCTTGATTCCGGGAGGGTCCACTCCTCAAGACAAGTTTCGACACGTCAAATTCAACTAAGTCCAACAAAGAAGTATCTAAAATGTTCGTCTTGTCATAGGGGTCTCAACGCAACAAACGGTGCGTCAATCGGACGCCTGGTCTGTGAGTTATTAGCATTTCCGTTCTGAGGGCCCGGTTGGATTTACGTTTGATCCAACCCAGCCATACCCCAACTATGTCCAAACCTCAAGTGGGGTATACCAAAATAACCGTATTTCTCCAAGCTATCTATCTCCACAAACGGTTCATCAATTGGACAACTGTATCCCATGTTATGGGAAAAAGGGTGAAATAGGCCAAAACTGGTCCGGGTCCGGTCCGGCCAGTCGGACCGACCTGGTCCGCGGGTCCGACCCGGTCCGCGGCTCTGACCCGGTTGCGGGTCCGAACTAGTCCGCGGGGGCGGCCCGTACCGCGGGGGTGGCCTGGCCCGCGCGGGGTCTGGCCCGGTGGCCCGTGCTGGGTCCGACCCGGAAGCCTGCGCTGGCAGCCCACGCGGCTGGCAGCCCATGCGGCTGGCGCCCCGGCGGCCCGTGGGGTTCGCCCTAGCCACGTCCAGGGGGGAGGTTGCGTGCCCCCTGGTAACCCGAATGACATAGTCATTCAGGTGGGAGGAAAACTGGCGCCAGGTGGTGCTGGTCCGCGTCACACGGGACCTGCGGTGGGTCCCGCTCCTCCCGGATGGACGAGCGGCCAGCCCTCTCTCGCGCGGTGCCAGATGCACTGCGCCTCCTCCGGTGACCCGGTGGCTCAGGCCGCCGAACCTCTTCATGGACGGGCTCGAGAAGGTCGTTGCTGCACCATCGCGACCAAGGGTTGCGGCCATCCTTCGGTCCACCGCGCCGCGCCGGTGCGTCACGCCTTCCCGGTCGACCCGGCGGCTTGAGCATTCGGTTTCTTTTGTGGTCAGCCTTGCGTCGGCCACCACTGCACCACCACGACTTCTCTTCCAGCAGCGTGGTTGTTCCACCATCACCACAAGTTGACGCACGCCGGTTCCATCCACCGATGATCTTTCTGCGGGTCACCGGACAAGCTCTGGTGGCCCGATTCTCATCCTGGAAGAAGTTTCCCACTCTTCGGGACGTTGCCTTCGATCTGCAGTCATCGTTGACAAGATTTGCACATTACAGTCTCATACCGTGATTAGCATCAAAACCCACAAAGAATGCGGAGGGGTCGGGCCATGTCTGTTCGGCCTGCACCCTCCGTGTTAGGGTGATATCAAGAGGCTTCGAATTCTAAACCACGATGGAAAACGAAAAACACACAATAATTAGAAAGCTTGAACCCCTACCTCGTATCGTTTGTTGGCGGTGACGAGGAGGAAGTATGGACATCATTCGTCATAGGTGAGGATGTCCCACTTTGGAAGGAAATCCCGAGGAAAAAGGGCGAATGAGATCGACATTCTTCGTTGGCATTCTTCATTGGAGATCCTTTCCTCGTTGGAATTCTATCTCCAAGAGCTCATTCTCTCCTCAATCCACCTTTCCAATAAATGAATACCCCCCCCCGAAATAATAGATTATGTGCTCAATTATGTTCGTTGGCATAAATTCAAAATGAGGAATTTAATTAATTGATGCATCTTAATTAATTAAATGAGGTGGGTTGGCACCATTAAATGTAGAGGAGATCAAGAGGCTCCCCCTAATTAATAAGGGGAGTTCTAGAGGTTTCATCCTTAGGTGGTCCCCACCAAAATAATCCACACATGGTAGGTTGAGTTTGGGTGGGCCCCACCACCATAACCTCTCGTGGTAGGTTAGGGTGTGGCGGTCCCCACCCCAACTTCCACATGGTGGATATAACCAATAAAAATAAATTAAGAAAAGCACTTAATTTATTTTATTCTTTCCACATAAAACACAAAAACTAACTTTCATTTTCGTCGAGCTTTCGTCGAGGTGGAAGTCTTCTTAAGCGAATATCAGCGCTGCGAGTTCAACGATGCCCTCGAATTTTAGTTCCGAGCACCAGTTTAAAAGTTATAAAGTCACGCTCGTACGTTTACTGAACGTACCCGAAAAAAACTTCATAAATTGATTCAAGGAACACCGGGCCTCGGAATCACGCGTCGTCAGCTTTAACGGACTCGTAAAATTTCCATGTATTTAAGAAAAAAATTTCCACAAAAATTCCGGGTCTTTACAAAACCCCTTGTTTCCCTCACCTGTGTGTGAGTAAAATCATACATAATAGATGGATATCCCAAGCTAGTAAAGGCGGTTCAAGTTTGAATCCAAGGTGAAACCAATCCAAGAGAGATACATAGTTGGATAAGTGGAAAGTTTTAACATGGACCTTAATTAGCTCATAGTGTTTTCCCCTAGGTTGACATTTAGTTTATAATCCTCTAGTTAAACTAACCAATAGTAAAATACCATGATCATACTACCTTATTATTTTATTTCTCTGAAGTTTCATGGTTATTTCATTATGAATGTTTTTTCCAGATCACATGAATTAAAGAATTAATAAGCATTCAAGAATGAAATAAAATAATATAACACCCCAAGCTTCCACAGTATGTTTCCCTTTGAATAATACAGTAGCTTGTGTTGTACGCCACTTCGAGTTCAAACACCCCATAACCAATCAAACTAGCCGTTATAAATAGTAATAGACACTTTTTGAAATTTTATAAATTTTATCTTTCAAAATGGACTACATTTTTGGATTCGAAAATATCGAAATTTGATTAGGGTGAATATTTGGTATTTTTCTAAAAACTTTCAATTTTTGATGAATAGTGGAAAAACACTGCGTTTTTGGTTAAAACTGACTTTTTATTTTAGTAAATAATTATTTTATTTTAATTAATTTTATGTAAAAATACATACATAAAACATATATATGTTCAAAGTAATTCATTGGACTCATTTTATAATAGGTTTAGATATATAAAATTTTATCGAACTTTTTACTGACTTTTACCCACCTCCTAGGAGCATTTGCAAATTCACATAAAACATAATTTTACCGCTTTTGTGAGTTGAATTTCAAAAATCCGAGAGACATGTCTGATATTAGTAAGTAATATGTGGTTCAATATGATGAAAATAATTTTTGTGAATTGTAACTTTTAACTTCTATTTACCACGATTAAAAGAAAATAGGGTAATTAAGGGTAAAAATGATATCATAATTACACTAACACATGTCATAATTCTATTCGATAAGTGTAATTCGACCATAAACAACCATAGTAATAAAATATGATTCTTTAGGTTCACTTGGATTAGATTAGGACATTTATTATTATTTTATTTAAAGAAGAGTTAAAAGAGTTAAAATCAAAGCTTAATAACTAAACCATTTTTAATATAGGGTTATAAATAATATAAATTCGACTATAAATATTAATTAGAAATATAAAAATATTTCCTATATAATGGAATTTTATTTATAATTTTTAGACACTAAATAATTAAATTTATTTATGACACAATGATGATGCAGTAATTACCTTATTAATGAATGATTAAAATAATTGATATTATAAATATCCAAATAAATAAAATTTGAGATTTTTAATATATTAAATTAATTTTATAGGTTAATATGACATGTTAGGGTTGATTAAATGAATTTTTTTAGAAGTAATAATGCTGTTATGAATTTAACAAAAACAAAATACCAAATAGTGTCAAAATTGACATAAAAGAGTTTTTAAAACAAATATTATATTACTAATTGGTATTCTATTCCTAAAAATATAAGGTTAGGAAAAAGGTCTTAAATAATAGTATATATTTCATTAATTAACCACTTAAGGTTCTCTTGGAATTTTATTGTAATATTATTTACCATATAATATAAAAATACAAAGAGACATGGTAAATGTCAAACTATTTTACTAAGAGTTAAATCTAAAAGATAATGTTAATATGATGTCCAAAACCTGTCCAAAACCTATTTGTTGAGAGGTTTTAGACCCATCCCCACCTTATAATTTAAATAATTCATTTTGGAGCCATTAGAAACTGAAAAATATTTTATTATAAAATAATATTTCAAGCTTTTCCTAAAGTGACCCGCATCTCTCTTATAAAAGGGCACCCCCCCTTCTCTCAAATTAACACATTCAAAGCCATTTGTCTCATCCAAACCCTACCCAAAAATCCTCTCAACTTTACTCCCTTCATACTAGAGGTCTTCCTTTAGTCATAAAGACAACCTAAGGATCCCTGTAGATCAAATCAAAAGAAAGAACCCGAAGAAGAGGTAAATATTTCATCACCTCTTTCATGTTCTTTTCTTCTTCCACTTCCTCTTTATTTTTTGTTTCCATTCTAAAATAATAACTCCAGTATATTCTATATAACTTGATGTTATTAGAAAAATGGTAAAACCATATTCATTATTCTATCCATCCTATAAATGATAAAGTCATCATATGTGCGTATATGCGGATTATCATCTCCACGTCGTGGTGTAGTTGCTTATTCAAACACTTAATCATTTAGATGGGTATAATAATGAGTATAAATGATTTAAATAATAAATATAACATGATAATGATTCTGTATATATGATATACCATCCAATTATATATGATTTTAATATCAAAAGAATGATATTCTCGCTCGTGCGTATGTCCGGATTACCGTCTCCACAAACGCGATGAGATTCATTCCCCATTGTAATCATTCAAGAATAATTTTCATTTTCTTATTAAAAATATTTTTTATGAACATAATATAAATCTATATATGAATGAAATACATCCTATCCATAAAAAACATGGCTTAGGTAACCAAGCATATAAAGGAAAAGGAATCAGTTAACACCCGAAACGATGATACTACTAAAATATCATTAACAAAGAAATATTAGAAGATAATATATGATATCATATTAATGTATATGGTTATTTTAAAATTTAATAACAATTATTTCACCATTATACAGTAGGTTAACCCACCCTTGACCAAGAAAAAGTACAAGGTAAGGGTTAATTTCACAATCTCTTTATTATCCGAGACTGTTTTTATGTAAGTATCTACTGAGACATATTTATTATCCATGTCCATGTTTCATAAAAGAGTTTTCAAAGGGATTCTTTTTAAAAGGCTTTTTTAATAAAACATCATTTTAAATATATTAAATATTTATTCTTCTAAATCATTCTCATTAATGTCCATGTTTTCAAAATGGTTTTTAAGGATTTATTTATATGGACATGAATGTTTTTAAAATGTCAATTCCTTTCAAATGTTTCAAAGTGGTATGGGAAATTTTGATTTAAAAATGTATTTAAATACCTTCCTTTCTAAATTGTGTGACTTTTAAATGTTTTCATGAAAAAAAGATATTTCTCTCAAAGAGTTTTACAAATCCTTTGACTCTATGTCAACATCTTTTTATGGATTTTAAACTTGTTTGAAGTTGATTTATTATGATACAAATCTTCCATATTGTATTGAAGGTTTTGTGATATGTTTGAATGTGGATGTGTAATTTTTATACCATTTATGGTTTATGGATAAATTATTGACATTTATTATGCTAGTTTTAATAGGAATGTTTATGTTGTGTTTAAACCTTTTCATGTGAGTAATACATTGGACTTAGTAAGTGACAGGTGGAGCCCACTATAGCTCCTCGATGCATTGGTAGGTCTCATGAGAAAGACTAGTGTCTTGGAACAAGGCCTTGACAAAATATTATTTGTAGTCTTTGCACAAGGCCTTGAATTTGTGGTTATGAAGTCTGGAATTATGCATTCCATCATTATGAAAGTGGTTATTAATATTGCATGTGATTATTAGACTAGTAGAATATCCATATGAATAAGTAAATGGAATTATTTGATTTTATCCTTGCCATATTATGATGAATTTTAAGTTTGAAAGGATTTTGTTTTTGTCTTACATTACCTTACATGTTTATGCTTATTTATGAAAGTTTTATCTATATTTTTATCCTTACAGAGCATCTAAGCTCACCCCTTTCTATGTTTTATTTTTCCTAGGATTTGAAGAATTATATTATGACTGACCTACAGGGATATTCTAAATGATATTAGTGTGGCTTATGGGGACTATGTTGTTTTAGTTTTTCATTTTATAATATAATGTAAAACTTATGAATGTATCTAGTATTTCCAAGGCTACTAAATTGATCGATCTTTCGGGATGTGATCCCTTGTGATCATGAAAATGTTATGTAATGATGCACCGACTCTGGGTAACTAGGGTTGGGGTGTTACAGTTGTAATTAGAGGAAGTTTAGTACAAACCTTGGAAACTATATTTTGAAAAACTCTGATTAGAGAACATCACCCTAAGATAAACTTTGAGGATTAGTATAGAATAACTTCCTAGAATTTTGGTACTGTAGATATTTTGTGAGTTTTCCAAGCAATACATCCCTTTCTGGATATGAGCAGGTAGAGGAGGCTATAGCACATATGTACCTAGGGGTAAAACCCAAAAACACCACTTTGAGCTAGACTCGAACGGGAACTAGTGCATGACAATAGGCTTTACTGCACTCTTGGTTACAACAACCCTGGGGGATATGCTTAAGATAATTCTCATTTTATTTACAAACCATTATGAAGGGTTTATGAGTATATAATTCCTCAATGAAAACATTTTTATGATTATGGATTATATCTATAAACTGCTCAATTTATGTTAAGTGTTTACAAGTTTGGAATTATGTATTGTGATTCATAAACTAATTTAGTGTATGCCATTGTTTAGAAATGGTGCCTAGTGGAAGGAATGGAAACCGTATAAATGCATGTAACCCATTTAGGGATTTCCATCCTACTAAAGATAATTATAGTGGAGCTGGTGAAGCAACTGGTGCTGATCAGCTTATCACTATACCGGGACAACTCACTCAGGTTATGAATAATTAACATACCCATATGGAGCACCCTGATCCACAACACGGAGGATCAATGTTTGATCGCTTTATGAGGAAAAAACCAACAACATTAAATGGGAGTACAAATCCATTAGTAGCTGAGCAATGGATAAATTCCTTAGAGAAAATATTTCATGTTTTGGGGAGTAATGAAAGGGAAAAATTTGTCATGGTAGTTTATCACTTTACAGGAGATGCAGATCAATGGTGGTCATTGATTAAAAATACAGAGGAATATTATGAAGTATAAAATATGGAATGGATGTATTTTAAAGAGATTTTCTTAGAAAAATAATTTCCTCGTGACCATCGAGGGGATATGGAAAAACAATTTCTAAGTCTAACGAAAAAGGAGGATGAGAATGTCGCAAAGTATGAGGCCAACTTTACAAGGTTAGCAAGGCATGATGCAGATCATATACGTAACCCAAGAAGTAAGACAAATCGTTTCTTTTATGGGTTAAAACCATTTCTCCGTCAAGCATTAGTATCACAATCCTTCTCATCGTACAAAGATATTGTCTCATGTGCTATCAAGACAGAAAAGGAATTCTCTAAGTCTTACAACTTTAAAGAAAAGCATGAGAAGAAGAGATCTGCTGAACACTCTAGAAATGGAAATAAGGGGATGAAGGGAAAAGTTAAATATCCATCCTGCTGTATATGTGGGAAGAAACACCTCGGTACTTTCCTGAAGGGAATGAGAGTCTATTACAAGTGTGGTGAAAAAGGCCACCAATCTTGTGATTGCACGGTCAAGAAAGAGGCTATCAATGTTGAATGCTATAATTGTAGAGAAAGGGGGCATTATTCAAATGAATTTCCTATGTGCCAAAGAAAATTACCTCAGAAAAGGCCAAGGGATCAAGGCCAAGCTTATACTATGACTACTATTGTGGTTGAATATCTGAAAGACGTGGTGGCGGGTAATTTAATGGTTTCCTCAAGTTTAGCAAATTCTTTATTTGATTCTGGATCATCGCATTGTTTCATATCTTCCCAGTTTGCTAAGAAAATTAGATATTTTCAATTTGAATTAACAAGGGAGTTTCCAGTCAAAACACCTTAGGGAAGTATCGTCGCAACAAAGTTTTGTGAATCAGTTCCCATTAGGGCATATAAATGTTCTTTATCTGCTGATCTCATCGTCATACCCCTGATTGAATTTGATATAATCATTGGTATAGATTGGCTTTCGGACCATGATGCTAAAATTTATTGTAATAAGAAGGAGGTTACAATTTTCGATGATGATAAGAAGTACCTTATCTTTAGATCAGATTCTCCACCACCTAATTCTTATCTAGATCCATCCCCAGTAGCTCTACTAAATTCAATTATTGGGGAGGATGAGAATGAAATAATTATGGGTGAGGAAAATAATGTTTGAATAGAGGATGTACCTATTGTGCAAGAATATGTTGATGTGTTTCTAGAGGATTTACCTGGACATCCTCCAGAATGAGAAATTTAGTTTTCCATTTATTTAATTCTTGGTTCAAGGCCCATATCGAAGACCCATTATAGAATGGACATTGTGGAATTAGTGGAACTAAATAAAAAAATAGAGGAATTGAGTAATAAGGGATTTATTTACCCTAGTGTTTCTCTATGGGGAGCCCATGTCCTTTTTGTTAAGAAGAAAGATAGATTTATGAGGTTGTGGATTGACTACATGGAGATCAATGTTATCATAATAAAGAACAAGTATCCCCTACCTCTCATTGAAATTTATTCGACCCACTTCATGGAGCTCAATATTTTTTGAAAGATTGACCTACGATATGGATATCAACAATTGTGTGTGAAGAAGGAAGACATTCTGAAAATAGCATTTTGAACTAGGTACGGGCGTTACGAGCCTATAGTAATGCCTTTTGGATTGACAAATTCACCCTATGTTTTCATGGATCTAATGAACAGAGTTTTCAAGGAATATCTTACTGACTTTGTAGTTGTATTTATTAATGATATCCGGGTATAATCCAAAAGCTATGAAGATCATGAAAATCACTTGCACACCATTATGAAAACCCTCATAATAAATGAATTAAACGGGAAGTTTAGCAAGTGTGAATTTTGGCTTTAGGAGATTTCTTTTCTTGTCCATGTTGTCTCTAAGGATGGAATCTCCATTGATCCTTCTAAGATAAGAGCAATCCAAGAATGGCCAGTACTAACAATTATAACAAAGGTACACCGTTTTATTGGTTTATCAGGTTATCATCAGGGTTTTGTCCATAATTGTTTCTGATTGGCTAACCCATTAACCAAGCTCACACGTAAAGAGGTTAAATTTGTTTTGAAAAAAGAGTGTGAAGAATGTTTTGAATAACTGAAGAGAATATTAGTTGATGCTCCTATCTTGAATCAACCATCAGGTAATGATGGGTTTGTTATTTATAGTGATGCTTCAAAGAAATGACTTTGTTGTGTCCTTATGTAGAATGATAGAGTTATTTCCTTTGCATCATGACAGCTAAAAATTCATGAGAAAAACTATCCTACTCATGATCTTGAGTTAGTATCTATAATATTTTTTCTGAAAATATGGAGACACTCTCTCTATGGTGAAAAATGTGAGATTTATATTGATCACAAGAGTTTGAAGTATATTTTCTCACAAAAAGAACTCAACATGAGGCCAAGTCGATGGATTGAACTACTCAAGTATTATGATTGCACAATACACTACCACCCGGGGGAGGCAAACAAGGTGGAAGATGCTTTGAGAAGAAAGGATCATGGAGTTTTGAACAAGAAGAGAGTTAAAAGGGATCCTATTTTCATGGATATGGGAATAATCATGGAAGGTGAAACATCAATAATTTTTCAAATAGTTACCAACCATATTTACTAGAAAGGATAAAAAGTTCTCAGGATGATGATGAGGAGTTTCAAAAGATGATTAAAGCTATGAATGACGGGAGATTGAGTGACTTCACATATGAAGATGGGACTTTGAAATTTGGGGAGAGAATTTGTGCTCCTGATATATTGGATCTAAAAATGGAATTTTTAGATGATTCTAATAGCTCTAATTTCTCTATACACTTTAGTAGCACCAAGATGTATAGAGATTTGAAGGAACATTTTTGGTGGGATAACATGAAGATGGAGATTGATGATTTTGTGTCAAGATGTATGGTTTTTCAGCAAGTGAAAGCTGGAAGGCAATAGCCTGGAGGAGTCATGCAACCTCTTCCCATACCTAAGTGGAAATGGGATAATATTGTGATGGACTTTAACATGGGGCTACCAAAGACTCTTAGAAAGAATGATGCAATATTGGTCATTGTTGATCGTCTTACCAAGTCAGCACATTTTCTTGCTATAAGAGAAGATTTACCACTTGAATGTATAGAAAGACTATATTTTAATGAAGTTGTATGACTTCACAGAGTACCCTTATAGATTGTTTCTGATTGTGATCCCTGTTTTACATAAAGATTCTGGAAAAGTCTTCAGAAATCCCTAGATACTGAACTTCATTTGAGAATTTCCTACCACCCTAAAACTTATGGACAATCAGAAAGGACTATTCAAACCTTAGAAGACATGTTGAGAACCTGCTCACTTGACATTCAAGGAACATGGGATCCATATTTACCTATGGTAGAATTTTCCTATAACAATATATTCCATTTAAGTATCCAAATGGCACCATATGAAGTGTTATATAGAAATATATGTCACACACCAACTTGTTGGGATGATTTTGGTGAAAGAAAACTCGTCGGCCCGGAACTTGTTGAGGAAATGATGGAAGAGGTGAAGGTTATCCAAACCCACATCAAAGAATCTCAAAGTAGACAGAAGAGATATGCCTATAAACAAAAGAAGGATTTGGAATTTCAGGTAGGAGATCATGTTTTCTTGAAGGTATCTCAATGGAAGGGAGTTATATGATTCAATAAGAAGGGTAAATTAAGTCCTAGGTACATTGGAACATTCAAAATTATAGAACTAATTGGATTTGTGGCTTATCGTTTGGCAATGCCTCCAAGTCTCTCAAAAGTTCACGATGTATTCCACGTATCATTATTGAGAAAATACATCCCTGACCCAACGCATGTACTCACCTATGAGGAAATTGAATTGGAACCTGATCTGTCTTATTGTGAAGATCCTATCAAAATTCTTGATACTAGAGAACAAGTGTTGAGAAATCGGACGACTCATCTGGTAAAAGTTATATGGAGAAACCATAAGATGGAAGAGGCAACGTGGGAACCCGAGGAACTTATGATGAAGAACCACCCGAATCTTTTTATGTAGTAATATTCTAGAAATTTCGAGGATGAAATTATTTTAAGGAGGGGAGAATGTAACACCCCAAGCTTCCATGGTATGTTTCCCTTTGAATAATACAATAGCTTGTGTTGTACGCAACTTTGATTTCAAACACACCACAACCAATAAAACTAGCCGTTATGAATAGTAATACCTACTTTTTGAAATTTTATAAATTTTATCTTTCAAAATGGACTTCATTTTTGGATTCAGAATATCAAAATTAGCTTTGGGTGAATTTTTGGTATTTTTCTGAAAACTTTCAATTTTTGATGAATAGTGGAAAAACACTACGTTATTGGTTAACACCGAATTTATATTTGAATAATTAGTTATTTTATTTTAATTTATTTTATGTCAAAATAGATACATAATACCTATATATGTTCAATGTAATTCAATGGAGTCATTTTATAATAAGTTTAGATACATATAATTTTACCGAACTTTTTATCATCTTTTACCCACCTCCTAGGAGCATTTGCAAATTTGCATAAAACTTAATTTTACCACTTATGTGAGTTGAATTTCAAAAATCTGAGGGACACGGTTGATATCAGTAAGTAAAATGTTGTTCAATAAGATGAAAATAATGTTTGGTGAATAGTAACTTTTTGCTTTTATTTACCACAGTTAAAAATAAATTGGGTGATTAAGGGTTAAAATGATATCATAATTACCCTAACACATATCCTAATTCTTTTGGATAAGTGTAATTCGACCAAAATAAACCTTAGGAATAAAATATGATCCTTTAGGTCCACTTTTATTAGATTTGGACATTTATTTTTATTTTATTTAAAGAGGAGTTAAAAGATTTAAAATCAACGTTTAATAACCAAACCATTTTTAATATAGGGTTATACATAAGATAAATTTGACTATAAATATTAATTAGAAATATAAAATTATTTCCTATATAATTTTATTTTATTTATAATTTTTAGACATTAAATAATTAAATTTATTTAGGACACAATGATGATGCAGTCGTTACCTTATTAATGAACGATTAAAATAATTGATATTATAAATATCCAAATAAAAATAATTTGAGACTTTTAATGAATTCCATTAATTTTCTAGGTTAATATGGAATGTTAGGGTTGATTAAATGAAGTTTTTTCGAAGTAATAATGATATTATGAATTTAACAAAAACAAAATACCAAATAGTGTCAAAATTGACATAAAAGAGTTTTTAAAACAAATATTATATTATTAATTAGCATTCTATTCCTAAAAATCTAAGGATCGGAAAAATGACTTAAATAATATTATATATTTAATTAATGAACCACTTGAGGTTCACTTGGAAGTTTATAGTAATTTTATTAACCATATAATATAAAAATACAAAGAGACATGGTAAATATCAAACTATTTAACTAAGAGTGAAATCTAAAATATAAGGTTAATATGATAACCTAAACCAATATAAAACCTATTGGTTGAGATGTTTTCGACCCATCCCCACCTTATACTTTAAATAATTCATTTTGGATCCATTAGAAACTGAATATGATTTTATTATAAAATAGTATTTCAAGCTTTTCCTAAAGTGACCCTCACCTCTCTTATAAAAGGGAACCTCCCCTTCTCTCAAATTCACACCCTAAAAGCCATTTGGATCAGCCAAAAACTGCCCAAAAATCCTCCCAACTGTTCTCCCTTCATCCTATAGGCCTTAGTTTAATCATAAAGCCAACCTAAAGAGCCCATTTGATCAAATCAAAAGGAAGAACCTGGCGAATAGGTAAATATTTAATCACCTCTTTCAAGTTCTTTACTTCTTCCACTTCCTCTTTCTTTGTTGTTTCCATTATAAAATAATAACTCTAGTATCTTTTGTATACTGTGACTTTCTTATTAAAATTGTACAGCCATATTCATTATTCTATCCATCCTATAAATGACAAAGTCACCATACGTGCGTACGTACGGATTACCGTCTCCACATCGTGGTGTAGTTTGTTATTCAAAAACATGATCATTGGTATGGGTATAATAATGCGTATAAATGATTTAAATAAAAAATATAACATGATAATAATTCTTTATATATGATATACCATCCAATTATATACGATTTTTATATCGAAAGAATGATATTGTCGCTCGTTAGTACGTCTGGATTACCGTCTCCACGAACACGATGAGATTCATTCCCCATCGTAATCATTCAAGAATAATTTTTATTTTAGGATTAAAATTAATGTTTATGAACATAATATAATTCTGTATATGAATCAAATACATTATATCCATAAAAAACATGGAATACATAACCAAGAATATAATGGAAAATGAAACAGTTAACACCCTAAATGATGATACTACTAAAATATCATTAACAAAGCAATATGAGAAGATCATATATGATATAATATTAATTTATATTGTTCTAATATAATTTAATAACTATTATTCACCATTATACAGGAGGTTAACCTACCCTCGACCAAGGAAAAGTACAAGGTAAGGGTTAATTTCACAATCTTTTTATTATCTGAGTTTGTTTTTACGTAAGTATCTACTGAGAAATATTTACTATCTATGTCCATGTTTCATGAAAGAGTTTTCAAAGGGATTATTTTTAAGAGAATTTTTTACTAAAACATCATTTTAAATGTTTTAAAAATTTATTCTTCTAAATCATTTTTATTAATTTATATTTTTTCAAAATGGTTTCTAAGGATTTATTTATATGGACATGAATGTTTTTAAAATGTTAATTCCTTTCAAAAGTTTCAAAGTGGTATGTGACACTTTGATTCAAAAATTTATTTAAATGTCTTCCTTTATAAATTGTGTGACTTTTAAATATTTTCATGAAAAAGATAAATTTCTCTCTAATTTTTTTACAAATCATTTTCATCTATGTCAATATCCTTTGATGGATTTTAAACTTGTTTGAAGTTGATTTATTATGATACAAATCTTCAATATTGTAATGAATGTTTTGTGATATCTTTTACTATGGATATGTTATTTTTATACCATTCATGGTTTATGGATAAAGTATTTACATTTTGTATGCTAGTTTTAATATTAATGTCTATGTTATGTTTAAACTTTTTCATATGAGGAATGCATTGGAATTAGTAAGTGATGGGTGGAGCCAGCTATAGCTCCTCGATGCATCTGTAGGTCTCATGAGAAAGACTAGTGTCTTGGCACAAGGCCTTGAAAAAATCTTATCTGTAGTCTTTTCACAAGGCCTTGACTATGTGGTTATGAATTCTGGCATTATGCACTCCATCATTATGAAAGTGGCTATTGATATTGCATTTGATTATTTGACTATTAGAATATCCATGTGAATAAGTAAATGTAATTATTTGATTTTATCTTCGCCATATTATGTTGATGTTAAAGTTTAAAAGGACTCTGTTTTAGTCTTACATTTCCTTAAATGTTTATGCTTATTTATGAAGGTTTCTGCTATGTTATTATCCTTACAGAGAGTCTAAGATCACCCCTTTCTATGTTTTATTTTTCCCAGGATGAGAAGAAGTATATTATGAATGACCAGCAGGGATAGTCTAAGGGATATGAGTGTGGCCTATGGATACTATGTTGTTGTAGTTTTTCATTTTATAATGTAATGTGAAGCTTATGTATGTATCTAGTATTTCCAAGGCTACTAAACTGATCAGTCTTTCAGGATTTGATCCCTTGTGATCATGACAATGTTATGTAATGATGCACCGACTCTGGGTAGCTGGGGTCAAGGCGTTACAAATAAATTGGACTATGCGTAAATATTATCTAAGATATGGTTAATCAATTAATTATATCCACATAATATTAACAAGAATGTAATAAAGATAATAATCATCAATCTATGCATGAATGGAAAAAATACATCAATAATATATATGAATTTGGTATAACCTTCAACTACTTTAGTTATAATCAAACCATAGTTCAACGTTCATGACCAACCAATTTGGGGTTCTTTCAATTATTGGGGAATTATAAAGTGAATTTTTTGGGTTGACTTAACTTAGTTCATATAAATGGATGACTGCCAAAAGTGAATAGGGTAAATGATAGGGAAGAGTTGAGGAAATCCAATTTTAGGATTTCAGGATTGGGGAATCCACTCAATAGATCAAGGAACTATGAGTTAATATAGTTGTAATTTGGAATGCCTACCTAAAACCATTCATGTTTATTGACCAACAAATGTTGGGGTAATGAGAAGGGAAATTTCGATCCTTTCCACTATAATATTTAAGAAACAGGATATTCTAAAGCCAATGGTGAAGGCTATTGGGTTTTGATAAATATTGGGGGATTAATAAATATATTATTTATTTAT
This sequence comes from Viscum album, assembly GCA_963277665.1. Taxonomy (NCBI): domain Eukaryota; kingdom Viridiplantae; phylum Streptophyta; class Magnoliopsida; order Santalales; family Viscaceae; genus Viscum; species Viscum album. The sequence continues at coordinate 1,474,266,672 of OY728166.1, forward strand.
TTTTAGAAAATTTACAGGATAATGTTCTAGAATTATTCTCATATTTATTGTAGAAACAGTAATAAAATGACTTCAAGAATATCACTGTGATCCATAATTGAGAAGGATAGCCTTATCACTGACACAATGTTCCATGATTGAAAAAGCCACTTATGAATTATCCTTCACCATTAAAGGAAATTTTATGTGTTGGAAGAACATATTCCTAGTGGGCCAGGGAATGCGGTTAGTGATGAAGAGTTGTCTCTCTATGATAAAAATTTGAATGATTCTATAGATGTTTAATATTTCATTCTAACATACATTGAGAATGAGATTTTTAAGAAACATGATGACCTGGATGCATATAGCATGATGTCTCAAATTTGGGATCTCTATCAAGAGAAGGATTGAAAAGAGAGATATGAGATCTCCAATGATTTGTTTTCAACTAAGCTTGGATAGTCTTCACTAGCTGAGCCTCATGTAGTCAAACTTATTGGATATATTGAATGCTAATACATCTTAGGGATTAAATTATCATACTAGTTTCACATGGATCTCATAATTTCATAACTACCCAATACCTTCTATATTTTTATTATTAATTACAATATGAGCAACCATGAGAATAGTCTTTCAAAACTGCTTACTTTGATTCACCAAGTGGATAAGTACATGAAGTATGATAAACCCATGATCCTTATGGTGAATAAGAAAAGGAAGAATAATGATAAAGGGCCTACAAATCACAATAAGTCTAAATATGTAGATCCCCATCCTTCTAAGAAGATAAAGATCCAGAGGAAGGGTAAGGAAAATGAGGCAATATTTTTTTCATGTGGAAAGTAAGGCCACTAGAAGAAGAACTACGTACAAAATTCAGGGGAAGAAAAATTCACATTCTTTATCAAATGTAATCTTTAAATATATAAAAATTGGGTATTTGATACTTATTTTGGTTCTCACATCTGTATCCAAATGAACGAAACAAGTAGATTTTGAAATATTTCAAGAGTATATGTGGATTTGAGAGCTACTAATGGTGTGAGGTTGGATGCTATAGCCACTGGTGACTACCAACTTTCATTGAAAATGGGAATAATTTTGTTTTTAAAATATAGTTATTATGTATCAACTGTAAGAACCTGATTTTTGTCTCAGATACAAATCCTTTTATATATGGTATAATTCTTTATTTTGGACCTAATATGGATGCCTAATGAGCATGTGAAGGTCTCAAGGGTGTCTGGGGCCTATTCAGAGAACAAAATCTCTGGTAGTATGAAATATATACTAGCCACACTATTAGTAGAAACCATGGGAGCTAGCCCGCACAGTCTCTCTTGATCATGCAGTGCTGAGCAATGAGTCGTAGGAGGCTTCACGGTTTGAGGAAACCATAAAAATTGGAAAACACAATAATGTATATGGTCTTTAGTTTTTAGTAGAGACATTTAGCATGGTTGAAACGTGGTTTCTCATACCGTGCGGCCTAACCATGTCAGTTACCCCTTGGTACAGCCTAGGGTTCATGGTTGGCACGCAGTTTTTCCAATCGTGCATCCAAACCAAAAGATTTTTTATGTGAAATTAAATATTCACCCTTAATGAAATGTTTTAACTATCTTTCTTCTACCCATTTGATAATTCCATTTCTATGATATTTACCCTCTCCCTGTTGATCTCCCAAATCCACTATTATAGATTTTTATCCTAATCGTTCTTCTAGAGCCCGATTGAAGTACCATTCATCTCATTGGATCTTCTTTGCTACATACTCAATTACTTTTTAGTTGTTTATTGTTATTCTTTCTATCGATTATGATATTTAGATGCAGACTCATATACCCCATTTTCAGGGAATTGGTGAATTCTTCATATCTCTTCCAATCCATGCCAAACTATAGGATGATATTGGATGAGTAGAGTCATACAAGCCTAAGGTATGTGGTCTATAACTCATCCCTCAAGATTCACCATTTTATAAATTGTCGTGTGTGTGCACAAATTTCATCGGTTATCACCTATTTAATTCATGTGAATTGCTCATAGTCATTAGAACTATATTATAAGACTATTTTCATAAATTTTATCCATCTTTGCAAGTTATATCCTCAACATTGACAACCCCAAGTAGGGTGTTTCCCTTTATTATGACTTTTGGGGTTTGTTATGTGCGTCTGCACCACTGTTCGAGTGTACATTGGTTTTAACTTTCTAATGGTAATCCCTTAATTAATAATATTACTATTTAATTGGTGTTTTAATATCCTTTTAAATGTTAGATACATTTAACTCTTCTAAGGTAGGTGTTTTAAAATTAATCAATCATCATAAATGGTGTTAGCAAGTCTATTAATGATATCACTTGGCCTAGTTTTTATAAATTAATGGCACGTGGTTGCTCAACCATAGCCCACCTTATCATGTTTATGAAAGTTAAAGGAGGGAAAAGATTAATTAAATATGAAATGATATAAATGGTTTTATGTCCTTGAAATACCTTGTCACACTACTGAAAGTCAATGGCTTGAACCAAATGAATTATTAAACAGCATAATTATTATATGGAATTAATAAATTAATAAATAAATTAAAAGGTTACTATTTTTTATGGACCATAACATTACTATTAGGGCTTTGAGAATTGAGTTATCCTTGGATTTTTGAGGCAATGCCATGACAATTTTTTGATGGCATTCTGATTTAGGGATTCAGGTTTCCAAGGATGAGACCCACCATGGAACCCAGTATTTGTCTATCAGTGGATGCCCATTATGACATCGCCAGATCCAACCATTATCATTATGATATTAAGAGTCCTCGGATACAATCCTTGTTTCCATTATGACATCTATCGACATGAGGTTCCATGGATACACCCTTGGGACTAATCACTACTTTTCTCGTTTTACCTTGTATGAATTACTTAGACTCTGTTAGAATTACATTAATATGGAATGCCTTATGAAATGCCCCTTGGATTTCACTCTTACCTATTAGATAGGATACAGGTTAATACTGAGTTGAATTGAACCCTATGTTCATGTACTCCTTGGTAATTACCTTGGATCCCTTGCATTGTTAATGACATTATAGGATTCTTATTATATCTTTGATCATTTCTTTATCATTATCATATGATGTCTTGTTATATCTTAGATTATTTACTATAATTAAAATGTAGGGACATCAATTCTCATTATACCTCATGTGTCCTACTTATATAAACTAGAACATAAAAAATAAATTAACTGGTTACATGTTCATACACCAGCTAAGGCTGAAGCAGGTACATGGGTATTTACATTATTGTATTTCATTAATTTAATATATGCATAATTTCACACTATTTCCGTTTATATTATAGACATTTTATATTATAGATTCCATTGGAGGTGGCCTACTAAGATTTATCTCAAACCATATCCAGACCGCCATTGCTACCCAAGCATATTACATGTATACAGGTGTTGATAAGGGGAAGTATCCCACTTTGGACACTTAATTTCTTTCTTTCTTAAGATGGATTAGGGTATTAGATGACTGAGCTAATCTTCATAATGGTTGGATAGTTTTTGTTTTATTTTTTATAATATTTTATATAATTTATTTAATGCTTCCTTATATCCATGTTTTCCCATTTTAACATACAAGACATGTATCATCATCATATTTTTATATTATTATCATTTGCTCCAGTTATTTATTATTCATGTCTTCTTATTCTGTTCCTTCTATTTATTATACTTCTTCTTCTATTTACCTTTTATTATATTAATAATCCATTATGATACACTCTAGTAATGAGGTAATAGTATCCTCACAAACACACACTAGTTCCTCCCTGCTGGTCAAAAGCCTTTGGCATTTAGGGAGATGCGCTTGAGGCCATGTGGCCCACCAGGATCTGGGAAACTCTAAGTGGTACCCAGGTCTGGGACATCACGAAGTTCTATCAGAAAAGTTCCTTTCTTGATTTACTATTTGTAGACAATAGACTGGGGGTTAGGAATGCTTAGAAATTAGTCATAATTCGTGTTTGGTCATAGCTAACCCATGTTTGGGGTAAATTCTGAGTTTCCCAAAAATGATTATTGTTTTTCTTTTTCCAATTATAGTTGATATAATTTCACCATTTGGTGATGTACATGTTGTATCATGGTTATTATTATTACTCAGATTGAGGATTTCTATCATCCTTGTCCCGGTGATATGAGGTCAAGGATCATTGTTAAATGCATCATTTTAGGCACCTAAAATTCACATGCCATACATTTTACATGCCATATAGGTGCATTCATTGCTTTTATTGATTTTATTTCCAGTGATTGTTGAGTGATGTTATGGTAGTCACATTAATCCAATGCTTCCTTTGGGATGGGATTTAATGATTTCTAGTTTCAATTAATGAGGTGTATAGGCCCTCATGGGTTGGAATGGGTAGTTTATCGAGTTGAGACATAATATATAACTTGTTGTGTTCTGAGACCTAATATAGATGGGGTTAAATTGAGATTAAATTGATGTATATTTAATTGATACAGTGTTTGGGGCCTCATTCACTGGAACTAAAAATACATTTTAAATCATACTTTGATAAAAGTTTAAAAGAAAACACAAAATATAAAAGAGAAAATTGACTTATAAAGTAAATGATTGTCAGTAAATAATGAGGCAAGGTATAGTTAGCTCTTCATCTACTGGAACCCCTATAATTTAAACTTAAACACTTACCAATACCTAGCCTTATAAGAAGGTGGTTGGGGTATTATATTGTGGTTATTGAGCCCTTTCATTTCATTCATCTTTCAAAATTTCTATCTATCTTCTTAAGTATTGTTTTGAGGTTTGTGCTTATAATTGTTAGATCAATTCCACCATGACAACCACATGTCGTGCACCGGGAGGGTGGTGACGACCATTCTCCAAACGTGGTGGGCCCTAAGACACAAGTATTACTGCCAGGAGTTCCACATGAGGAACCACATTTTATACCTGATATGGGAACAAATTCCTAGCTTTTTGATATTTTCCTACATCTGATTTAGTCCATACTAGGTGCTCCATGACCTGCACCTATGATGGTTAATCTGATCTGTGAGTTCTAGCAGCAACATCCTACTACCTTCTCAAGGGATGGAAGTTCACAGGATGCTGAGTCTTGGAAGGAGACCACCTTATCTATATTTTATCATCTTGAGATGCCTCCAAAGCGTAGGTTCAAGCTTGTTTTGTACATGTTGTGTGACTTGGCCAAGCACCGGCAGGATGTGATTACCCAAGTTGGTTTCCATCAGGGCATGATATGGGATGATTTCTAGACTTCCTTCTATGATCGTGTTTTTCATTATATGTTGAGATCAAACTAAACATGAGATTTAATGCATCTAGATTAGGGTGTTATGTCATTTAAGGAGTATTTAGCACATTTTACTGAGTTGAAAAACTTTTCACTTCTTCTAGCTAGTGATGAGATTTTTCATTCTAGATGCTTCAAGGATGGGATCATGTCAGCCATTTGTACATTGGTGAATGTATTTCACCTACCTAATTTTTCTAAAATAGTCAATTAGGCTCTTATCTCTGAGAACAACCTAAGGGAAGGCAACATTACAGGGCTTATAGGACCAGTGCCAAGGTAGGATGGTAGTTCTTCTCATGGTAGGAAACATTCCCTCAAGGATTCTCATTGGAGAAGTGGTAGCTAGATCACCTATACTAGTAGCTTTGTGGTACCTCGTCAGTGTGAATGATAATGGAATTTATATCCTTAGTGTGATAGAGACCCATTGGAGTTCCTAGATTATGGTCGTATGGGGCATCATTAGAGATTTTGATATATTTTTTCATCATATTCTAGTGTAAGAGGTTCAAAAAGAGATCCACCTTCATGGGAAGGATCTTTTACTCTGCATCAGGTAGGGAGTTGGTGTAGCACCAACCAGACTGTCTGAAGAGAAGTTTATGTTTGTAATATCTAGACTTCAGATTTTTAGCAGCACCGTCAGAGTGGTCATGATCAGGGTTGTCCAACTATTGCATAGGGTTGTGGATCAGGTTAGTTTCTTGGACTACAACCAATACCTAAGGATCAGGTTATAGGACCATCTATAGTATGAGGTCCGATTCTATTATCCTCCACTATAGATCTTACATTATTTGATACTATTGATTCAAACTCCTTCATCTTTTTATCTATAATGGAGAGTTTTAGGCTATAACTTCATTATAAATATGTGTTAATGACTTGGGATATGCCATTGGGAGTACGTTCAGAGGGAATTAACCAATGTAGCGACTTCCCTCTTGATTTAGGAAGTTACCCTTTCTTATGGGACCTATTTTTTCTCGAGATGGAAGGATTTGATGAAATTCTCAAGAAGTATTGGTTGGTCCCATATCACACCTTTTTATACTTCTATCACAACAATGTGTCATTTACATCACCAGAGGGTAGTGCTTGTCTACAAATCATGGGCTAGGTGGTGTGACCGCCCGTATTACTAATTCCTTTATGGAATAATAGGGGTTGTCTAAAATTTATTTTCCTCCCATAGTAGATCATTTTATGGATGTATTTCTTGAAGATTTGTTTGGATTACCTCCAAAGAGGGTGGTAGAGTTAACAATTGAGATCATTAAAAGAGAAGATCCAGTGTCCATTCCTCTATACAGTATGTAACCTAATAAACTTCAGGAGCTCAATCAGTAGTTAGAGGACATAGAGGCCAAAGGTTTTATATATCCCAATACTTCCTCTTGAGATTATCCCATGATTTTGACCAAGAATGTGGATGGGAACCTTCATTTATGCATGGATTATAGATAGTTAAACCAAGTTACAATCAAGAACTGGTATCCACTACCTCAAATAGATGATCTCTATGTCCAGTTCCAAGGAGCTAGTATATTCTCAAATATTGGCATGATATTAGTCTATCGTCATGTGTGATTCAACCCATCATACATAACTTGTATAGATTTTAGTAGCAGGTATGGTTTGTACGAGTATATCATTATGTTGTTTGGTCTTACGAATGTGTCTTCCATTTTTATGGTCTTGATGAATAGGGTGTTTTATCCCTATCTAGATTATTTTTTCATTGCCTTTTTGGAAAACATCTTGGTGTATTCTCACACTTATAGCGACCATCCTAAGCACCTTGAGATCATTCTAAGTACAATGATAGAGAATCATATTTATTCCAAGCTTACTATGTACCACTTATGGATTGAAAATGTTCACTTATTAGGTCATATTATCTCAGAATACCGAGTCTCTATTGACCCAAATAATGCGAGTGTTGTGTTTCCTGGGAGAATCCCTAGAACGTGTTTGATATAAATAGTTTCTTGGTGCTGGATGGATATTATAGGTGTTTTATAAAGGACTTATCATGCCTTGTTCTACCTCTTACTAGTATTAAAAAGAATGGTGTTATGTTCATGTGGTCATAAGAGTGAGATAAATCATTTCAATAGATGAAAGGAAGTCTTGTTTCGACACCTATTCTGATTCAACCAAATCTTGGAAGAGAAGGAAATTTTCAAAACCTGATGGATTTGTTCTCTATCAGAGTATTTCAAGAGATAACCCACCATTGAATTGGTATGTGGACATAGACAACATTCTACATATACATGGATGTGTCTAGGTTCATAAATATATGAGATAAGAGTTTATATGTGATTCCCATGCTTCTCAGTGGGAAGTTCATCTTAGCATATCCAAAATGTTTCAATATATGCAATGCTAGAATTTTTGGAATATAATGAAACATCATATATCAGGATTTATCACTAGGTGTTCCATCTATCCATGGGTGAAGGTGGAGCACCATCAACCTATAGTATTGTTACATCCACTTCCAGTCTCGATATGGAAATGGGAATATGTTTCCATAGACTTCATCACATGATTACCAAATTCATCTAGAGTTAAAAATGTTGTCTAGGTTGTCACTGACTGACTGAAGAAATTAGTTTATGCACCCACACACATCTTTCAATTCATACAGGCTATGGTCAGATTAGATTTATGTTTCCCAAAATACACTTTCTTCTATGGTGTAGTATAGTGACAGTGTGGGGTCATTCCCATGAGGATCTTAGATTGGCTAGAAGGAACTAGTATTAGAACCCTTTGGGGGTAGGAGTCTTGTCATGATGGTTTAGTTTAGAAAAAAGACAAAAGCTAAGAGAGATGATTTTATCATCATAGATAAGGAAGGGATTGGGATCAATTTCAGGGTTTAGTATAAAGGATAATATTTAATTCTAACTTAGTGTGGTCCTCAGGTTTAGGATGGGAAGAAATAAGAGGTCACTAGTTGATCGTGGCTAGACCACGAAGATCTATCTAATGTGAATCTATTCCTTGGTTTTTAGATAACTAAAACCTAAATGTATTAAGCTTAGATTCTATGGTATAAAGTCTCATAGGCTAATAGTCATAGCCTATTCTACTTCAACCGAGATAGGTTTGTTCATTCAACTTTATGCGTTCAAAGTTATTTAAGATAATTGGATTAAAAATTATTATTTATACTAATTAAAATTCATTTAGATTACTATGTTGAGAATTGAAGATTAATTGGATTCAGACACCCCTACTCTTGATCCTTACCCTAATCAGTTTAGGTACTCATGGTAGAATCGATTACAGATTGATAAAGAATTTAAATCATGATCAAGATGCCAACATAGGTTGAGATTAAATGTTTTAAAAACATGTAATTATTCATATTAACCAACTATAAAACATTAGATTAAGAACATGAAATATAAATCTCAAATGAAACATATTTTCAATCAACTACTTACTTACAATAAGAAAAATAACAAGCATAGTAAAACTTCATCATAAATTCATGATTGGGATGATGAATGCATGAGGAACAATGTTGATGATTAAAAAAGGATGAAGAACACTTCGTAAATCAATTCACATGGCTTGGGTAATCATGAAACAATGAATAAACTTGATGTAATTGTGTTTAGGGGCGAAAGGGTAGAGGAAAATAGAGGTAAATGAGAGAGAAAAAATGAGAGAAATACCTAAAGTTTCAATCCATCCGTTCTAGGGTGTGTGGTTATAGGTAATCAATAAAGATATTATACGATGTGTAATGGTGTTTCACATCATGTAATTACCATCTGAGATTCCTTCTGTTATTTTTGATTCAATGTGAAACTTGCACAAATCTCGTTTGAAGATTTATAAATTTGACTCCTTTCAAGGTGTGTATCTAAATCTCATGATGTGTAGGATCATCCAGGATTTATCTTGAAATAGGTAATTAAATTTAAAGGTTACACGAAGTGTAATGGGGAAACACATCATGTAATGGATTCATGACTTGAAATTATTAGCATTTTGGATTTAAGACTTGCAGTATGTTGTAAAATGATATTTTACATCGTGTAATGATGTTTCACAATGTTTAATATCCAATGTTCATTATTTTTTAAATTTTTTCCTTTAAAACCTTAAATTCTTATTTCATACAACAAAAAACACATACTTGATTCATTATCAAGTAAATCATTGAAAATACTTAATAAAATGATCACAAAATGTATATATGATTTCAGCTTATCAAATTCCCCCACACTTGAACAATTAATTTCCCTCAAAAAAAATATCTCAATAGGTATTTCAAAAGGAATGAAAATTTTAAAACATGAAACATTAATTATTTCTAAGTAAATAAACTAATCATAATCAGAAAATCAATCTCTATAATCATCCCTATATACAAAATTAGCCATGCCTCATAGATCAGTTGTTAAACAAATTCTTACTCTTTTAATTATAATTTCTTAACTGTTCCTTGAACTCTATACTCATTTTCAATTTACCTCACAATAAATTTTCTCTCTTCACTCAAGGTAAAATTAAATTGGAGTTATACTCATACCCTAAGTACATGCTCCTAACCATAATCTTTCATTGGTTCTATCATCTCTGCTTCATAAAGAAAAATTCAAAATAAATCTTGATGGATTAAAAAAATGGTTATAATGACTATGAGGCTGTGGGAAGGTTGGTAAACAGTGAGAAAGAATCTCAAAAAGGAGGGTAGGCTCTAAAGTATAATGCATGAATGTCGTGACAAGTGTAATAAAATGACTCCTCCATATATAATAATGTTCACACTCCCAAAAACTGAAGTTGGATCTATGTATATATATCAAGTGAGTGAAAAAAGGTATCTTGTTCATTTTTTTTTTCAGAATTCATGTCTAAGAAAGATCTCACATCCATCCCCTAACCAAATATGATCGTTTAAGGGATTCATCGGTCTTGAAATAGTGATTTTTGATCTTTCTAATAATAACCCAAATCATTCCCTTTTTCTTTTGATTTTTTCAAAGGAACATGATATATGTGAAATACCAAAAAGTACACATGAATCAAAATCAAATAGTCTGGTCAACAACACAATACATATCATTTATAAAAAACATCTTGTGCTAACTGAACCCACCCCCCAGGCTAGTTCAAAGTAAATTCATGCATTATAAAAAGAGTAAGTTAGGAAAGGATAATCAGCTTGGAATAGATACATCCTATAAGTTCATTCATGGAAACTATGGGATTAATAAAGTAAATATGTAATGTGGGACTTGAGAAAAAATTATCTCAATAAAGGTTACCTTAATAATTTTTAAATTATATTTGTTTAGTCATCACCTCAGTAAGATCTCAATGGAAGTTATGATAGGTTTACATGTCCCTGGTTTCACTCTATAAATATGATCAGAAAAGAATATGCAATTACAAGCTTAGAATACTCTTAATAATGGGAGTAAATAATGAAAATAGAAAATAACTACGGCCATAAAACCAAGTAATAATTTAATTAAAATTAATTTTTAAAAAAATGAATTTTGAGTTAAATTACTAAACTCAGTAATCATTCTAAGAATCTAAATAGGAACTAAACATTGAATTTCAACAATTTCTAACTTAACATTTTCTTTTACATAATGGTTATAATGAGTTTTATGTTTAAAGAATGCTCCAAAATAAAAAATGTATCCTAAAAAGATGAAAACAGGAAAAAAATCAAGTGTATCAAAATTGGAACTCTCAAAAATCTCCCCCACACCTAGAAGGATAAAATGTATGCACTGTCCGTTGAAGTTTCATGGGAGGGTTTTGTTAGGTAAAGATCAAATTATTGAAATTGAAAGTTTAGAAATGTGGTTTTAAGGAATCGATAGATCCCTGTATAGAGTGGTATTCCATGGTAAAAGTTTATTTGTCTTGATGTTTTGGAATTGGGTGACCAATAAAATGTGTCATAAATAAAAATCTTGCACTAGATAAAATGTTAGTCCTTACGGTTGAAGCATTTTGTAAGCTACAAAATAGGTAGGTGAACACTATGAATAGTAATGAAAGACATCTGATAAAAAATATAGGAATGTGTGTACAATAAGGCTCAAAGTGACTCATGGATAAGAGAAAACTATAAACAGACAACTAGGAAAAAATAATAACAACAAATAATGTGAAAACAGATGAAATATGGGCTTCTACCCATAAAGAGAAAAAAAATGATGTCTTTAGCCAGATGGATGGGGAAAAGTATTAGGCAATATCGTCCATCATATTAGTATCTTATCTATCATCTACAGTTACTCATGGTAGTGTCCTCTAGATCTAGAGGTCTTTTGGAAGATTTGGCACTTCGAGCACATACCAAGAATAAATATGATGTGGAATGAATGGTATTTGTGCTCGTGGTGGTGGTTATTGAGTATGGATCTATAGGGATAGATCCTAGAGCTAGTGCTTGACCCCGTATAGGTGTTGAGTCACTCATCGAAAAAGGACATATGGTGGAATATGTGCATCGGCAACTATTGATGAAATAGAGGAGCAAGACATGGATACTATAAAATTGTAAAGTGTGGAAAAATAATCCAAGTAAAAATAGAAAAAAAAATCTATATCCAATGTATGTAAAGTGTGGTGATACAATCATGAGGGGAAATAGCAGTAGTACAAAAATGTCCATCACTTAATAGCATAAAAATCTTGGGAGGGGACTGGGGTACACTATGAAAAATCAATGTCAGCAGTGACATCACCGTCAGTCCTCTCCTGGACAATGTGTGGATGCAACTTCCCCCGGGTCAATGGTTGTGGTGGAGGGAGGGGCTCGGTGGTCAGATATGGATGATGGTGTCATATTTCTGGCATTTATATGAGTGTTGGGTGGTGGGGAGGTACTGATCTGTAGTGTGGATATAGGTTTGGTAGTTGGATCGACAAAGGGTGACTCATAAGATGGGGTGGTTGTGGTCGCTTGACCCTCTGATCCTATTCTTCTAGATATTCATGCTGGAAAGTAGGGTCTTTCGTCTCTAATGGTAAGTTGGATAGGGTGGTGGATGGGGCAGGAGTGATAGATGAGGAGGGACCGAAAGGGGCTAGTGAGTGTGAGGAAGTGGTGGCAAATTGGGTGAACTCTGTGAAAGGGATACTGTGGTGTTGGTAAATCTAGTATAGATTCACAAGGATGTAGAGGTGCATAGCCTAGAGATATTATGGATATGATGGGGTGGGTGGAGTAGTAGGGTAAGTGGTACTGGATGGTGGGAAATGGGTTGTAGGAGGTGGAGGTGAAGTGGTGAGTGGGGCGAGCACATGGTCTGTTGCATGATCTCATGGGGCCTCATTAGTAGCCTCCATAACTCTTGGGGTCCATCGATAGTTATAATAATCCTTGATCTGGGGATGTATATTTTATATAATATGGAATTCAATAGAATCCATAGGATCGAGAGAGGTGATTGGCAGGGTGGAATCAAATATACCGAGATGATGTTCTAGGCATGTAATGAAAGATCCCCCCATTATTGTGCCTCGTGCCCTCTGACATTGGGATCTGTAATAGAAAGTGAATTGAGATGCCATTTTCATGACAGGGTCTCCCATGGCTGCAGCTAGAGTGATGAAATCTATATGACTGACACTGTTGTGAGACTCAGATCGGGAAAACCATGCATGTTTCAAGGATCTACCCGATATAAGTAGTGTTGCACCTTGGAGCGGGGTGGGTTTTGTGATCCTAGGATCATGCTCAATTTGATCATCTCTAGATATCATCCACTAGATCCTCTTTGAATCAAACTTGTAAGGATCAACCTGTAGTGCAGGGAAAACCTGGGATGCAGCTAGATCCTCAATATAAATACTGAGTCATATCCTGAATTCTGGAAAGGAGTGGTGAGGTCATCCTCCTAGTCTGAAGTGGATTCTTTCAACTGTGATCTCAAAGGTGGATAAAAATACCAAAAATATCTCCTAGTAAGTCTCCTAGTGCACCTCAATGATGGATGAAATATGGAGGCACTCTAGGAGAGGTATGACCACTTGGATGATATGCAGGCGAGCGAGGATGCCCATATTAATGGTTTTTTTCTCTATATTGGATTTTCCTATAGTTAGTTGAGGGTTACCATCATTGCATGACTCACTGAAGGTAGATTGGGTCTCCTATTGAGCAGCAGATTTCTCATATGTCGCAACAGAAATGGAGTGGGGGTTGTGGGAGGTGGTGGGGTGAATGAGGTGTAGCACCTCATGGGCGTTTCACCGGAGGAGTATCATTGTGGTCATACACAGATTCTATAAGTGTAGGGTGCATGATTTTTTATGAGATGTTTGTGAGCTCAGGGTTGGTTGTATAGAGGGATTTGAAGATGGGATGAAGGGATCAATTCAGTCGAGAGGGGGTAGAGGGAGGGGTCGGCCGAGAGGGAGGGGAGGATGTGGGTCGGGGGTGACTGGGAAGGGGGTATGTGGCTGATATGGAAGGAAGGAGAGGCTCAGGGTGCTCGGGCCATGAATCCTAGGTCCACATCCTATTTTTAAAAACATATTCAATGGAAGACGAGACATGTCACACTTGGGTTTTATTTCTACCTTAGTTTCATCTCGGGTAGGGGTTTAGGGGAGTCCTTGTTTAAATTTTTTAATTTTTATTGAATGATAAGTGTTTTGGACCTAGTGGTATCGGGCACACGAGTAGGGCACGGTCTGGAGATCGTGTGACCTACCCGGTTTTTAAAAAATATGAAAGAAAAATAAAATTGAGTTAAATTGAGTATTAAAATAAAATAAGAAAATGTAAAATAGCATTAAAAGTATAGATAATATTATTAATGAGAATATTACCATTATTATCATTATTAAATATTAAGAAAAATATTATTGAAATTATTGTTGATAATTTTATTAAGAATGAAATGAATTTTATTATTATTTTCACCTTTATTGATATTAAAATTATTATTAGTGCTTTCACCATGAAAGTTTTTATTGATGTTATCATTATTAAAAATGGTAATTATTGTTATCATTAAGAGTGAGACAATTTTTATTATCTTTCTGATTGAAAATTTTATGGGCATGTGGGATAACTGTGTGGTTGCCCAGTACTTGAAATAAATAAATAAAAAAGAAGTTTCACAAAAAAATTAATCAGAGTGAGTGTTCTAACCGTGATAATAATAATATTATGGTCATGGATGATAATAAGATTATTATTATTAAAATTGGTGTGTTATTATTATATTATTATTAAGGTTATTAATATCTTTATCATTGCTATTATTATTATTATTATTATTATTACTATTATGTTATTATAATTATTTTTATTGGTCTTAGTTTATTAGGGTTTTATTATTTATATTTTTATTATTATTTAGTATCTTTCCATTACCTTGGCGCAACCCCCTCCCCACCTCCCTCATCTTCCCTGTTGCGCACCCCCAACCCCCTGGTGCACTCCCCACTTCGAACCGACCAGTTCTGGACGGATCCCCTTGCATAGCCCCCTATCCAAGAAGATCCACCAGCACCCCCTCTCCTTGAATGAACCATTGCATTGGCTGCCCTCCTGTTCCAACGCGACCCAAGCCGCGCCCTGATCTAGAATGCACCGATAGCTGTGCGCCCCTCCAGCGCGATTCCTTTTCCAACACAACCTCATCCGGTAGTGACCTTCCCCTCCAGTACTCTTTGGTTCCATATCCCTTGGTTTATGGTTCTCTTGGTTTAATCCTTTATTTTTCTAAACCATAGTTGTTGGGATTTTGATTTTAGGGTTAAATATTAAATTTTTGGTTCAATATTGTTGCATTAGGGTTGGGTTTGTCTCCCCTTGGGTGCAATTGAGGTGTGTTTGATATTCCACACTGATTTTTGGGTGTTCTTCATTGTTTGAGGCAGGTTCCCCTTGAACATACCTTTATAATTTAAGATTCAATTGTTTCATGTATTTCGCACTGTTCGTGATAATTAATTATCAACTTGCAATGTTTAGAATAATTTTCTTTATGTGCAACTTCTCGGAGATGAGTTTTCCATGTAAAAATTTGGTATATTGTGTGTGAAAATATTATTGTGTTTATTGAAAATAGTTTATAAGTTGTTTGAATAATTTATTAAATTATTAAGATGTTGTGAATCATGGTTTTAAATAGTCTTGATATGTGGTTGGACTCAAAGAGAGGGTTTCAGGTGTGTTTTTTACACAAAATCCTTGGGGTGTTATTTAAAATTGTTTTATAAAATGTCTTAATGGTTTATTAAATTATAAGAAATATGAAAAATATGTTTGAAGAGTGTTTGGGGGTGAGTATGATTTTAAAAAATGATTTTTAACGTGTGGTGTGATTTTGATGGGTTTTGAACACCAAATGTTAGTTAAGTTTACCGGTTGGATCTTGTATATGGTTCATGATTTTTATAATCATGTTTTGATTTTAATAAATTTTCTAGAGATTCTAAAATAATGATTGGTGTTTTAAAATGGGTTTTGCACACTAAATGATCGATGTGATGCCTCTTTGGACTTTTAAAAAATAAAAATAAGTTTTAGAATTGAAGTGGTGGTTTGCAGTTATTAAATGGTTTTTCGAATGTGTGTTTGGTTCTGAAAAATGGTCGTGTGTGAATATTTGTTTTTTTATGTTCATCTTTAGGAAATTATGTAATTCTTGTTTGGAACTTTCCAAGTGGTTTAATTGTTATGTGTGTCCTAAGTGTTTATTAAATTCCTGATTGGGTCTTATAAATGTATCATGGTTTTAAAGTAGTTGTTGGTTTTCTATAAATTGGATTCCAAAGTAAGTTTTAGTCTTTCAAAGAGGAATGTGTTTTGTAACACCCCAAGATTCCACGATACATTTCCCTTTGAATAATACAATAGTTTGTGTTTTACGTAACTTCGAGATTCTAACACACCGCGACCAATCAAACTAGTCGTTATGAATAGTAATACCCACTTTTTGAAATTTTATAAATTTTATCTTTCAAAATGGACTTCATTTTTGGATTCTGAATATCTAAATTATATTAGGGTGAATTTTTGTTTTTTTTCTGAAAACTTTCAATTTTTGATGAATAGTGGAAAAACATTGCATTATTGGTTAAAACCAACTTTTTATTTAAATAATTATTTATTTTAATTTAATTTATTTTAGGTCAAAATAGATACATAATACCTATATATGTTCAATATAATTCATTAGAGTCATTTTATAATAACTTTAGATATATAAAATTTTATCGAACTTTTTACTCTCTTTTACCCACCTGTTAGGAGCATTTGCGAATTCGCATAAAACTTAATTTTACCACTTTTGTGAGTTGAATTTCAAAAATCTGAGAGACACGATTGATATCGGTAAGTAATATTTGGTTCAATAAGATGAAAATAATTTTTGGCGAATAGTAACTTTTTACTTTTATTTACCACGGTTAAAAGTAAATAGGGTAATTAAGGGTAAAAATATTATTATTATTACCCTAACACATGTCATAATTCTATTGTATAAGAGTAATTAAACCAAAAAAAACCTTATGAATAAAATATGATCCTTCAGGTCCACTTGGATTAGATTGAAACATTTATTATTATTTTATTTAAAGAAGAGTTAAAAAAGTTAAATTCAATGTTTAATAACTAAACCATTTGTAATACCGGTTTATACATAAAATAAATTCAACTATAAATATTCATTAGAAAGATAAAAAGATTTCCTACATAATTATATTTTATTTATAATTTTTAGACATTAAAGAATTTAATTTATTTATGACACAATGATGAGGTAGTAATTACATTAATAATGAAATATTAAAATAATTGATATTATAAATATCCAAACAAATGTAAATTGGGACTTATGATGAATTAAACTAATTTTATAGGTTAATATGAAATTTTAGGATTTAATATATTAATTTATTATGAAGTAATAAAGTTTTTAGTACTTTAAAAAAATCATTTATTAAATAATGTCAAAATTGACATAATTGAGTTTTTAAAACAAATATTATATTATTAATTAATATAATATTCTAAAAAACCTAAGGTTCAGCCAAAGGACATAGATAAGGTTATATATATTAATAATTAATCACATGGGGTTCACATGTCATGTTATAGTAAGTTTATTAACCATATAATATAAAAATACAAAGAGACATGGTAAATGAAAAACTATTTAACTAAGAGTTAAATCTAAAAGATATGGTTAATATGATGACCTAAACCTATCTAAAACCTATTGGTTGAGAGGTTTTCGACCCATAACCACCTTATACTTTAAATAATTCAGTTTTTTATCCATTATAAATCGAATATGATTTTATTATAAAATAGTATTTTGAGCTTTTCCTAAAGTGACCCTCGCCTCTCTTATAAAAGGGAACTTACCCTTCTCTCAAATTCACATCTTCAAAGCCTTTTTTCTCGGCCAAACCCTTCCCAAATATCCTCCCAAATGTCCTAACTTCATTATATAGGCCTTCATTTAGTCAGAAAGCCTACATAAAGAGCCCTGTTGATCAAATCAAAAGGAAGAACCCGAAGAAGAGGTAAATATTTCATCACCTCTTTTAAGTTCTTTTCTTCTTTCACTTCCTCTTTCTTTGTTGTTTCCATTATAAAATAATAACTCCAGTATATTATATATACTGTGATGTTATTATAAAAATTTTACAACCATATTCATTATTTTATACATCTTATAAATGACAAAGTCACCATACGTTTGTACGTACAGATTACCGTCTCCACGTCGTGGTGTAGTTTGTTATTCAAACACTTCATCATTTTGATGGTTATAATAATGAATATAAATGATATAAATAATAAATATAACATGATAATGATTCTTTATATATGATATACAATCTAATTATATACTATTTTAATATCAAAATAATGATATTTCCGCTCATGCGTATGTACGGATAACCGTCTCCACGAACGTGATGAGATTCATTCCTCATCGTATCCATTCAAGACTAATTTTCATTTGATGATTAAAAAAGTAATGTTTACAGACATAATATCATTCATAATATGAATACTATAGATCCTATCCATAACAAACATTACTTATGTAACAAATCATATAAAGGAAAACGAATCAGTTAACACCCGAAACGATGATACTACTAAAATATTATTAACAAAGAAATATTAGAAGATCATATATGATATCATATTAATGTATATGGTTCTTTTATAATTTAATAAAAATTATTTCAACATTATACAGGAGGTTAACCTACCCTCTACCAAGGGAAATTACAGGTTAAGGGTTAATTTTACAATCTCTTTATTTTCCGATGTTGTTTTATGCATGTGTATCTTCTAGGACCTCTTTATCATCCACATCCATGTTTTCTTAGAAATTTATTTAAAATAATTTTTTACTATTTACTAGAAAATGGGTTAAATTAATTTATACCCTTATTTGACCTTATATGTTATGAAAGGAAGCTTTCGGTCATTTTCCAAACAAGGTACTTTATGACCTTTTTTACAAAATTAAGGTAAGAATGTTTTTTTAACTTATACGGCGGGTGCGGCTATTTTCCACCATTATAACATCATTGAATCCCCCCTTAAAATCTTATAAGAATATTTTAAAAATGAATGTTTTCTTTTATAATTATATTACTTTTAAATGATTTCAAAATAGAAAGAGATATTTCTCTAAAAAAAGTTTTGATTTCATCTATGTCAGCATCCTTTGATGGATTTTAAGCTTGTTTGAAGTTGATTTATTATGATACAAAACTTCCTTATGGTATTGAAGGTTTTTTGATAAGTTTGACCGTGTGTGTGTGTTATATTTACCCCATTCATGTTTTATGAATAAAGTATTGACATTTCATATACTAGTTTTAATACGAATGTTTATGTTATGTTTAAACCTTTTCATATGAGGAGTGCATTGGACTTAGTAGGTGATGGGTGAATCCCACTATAGATCCTCGATGCATCGGTAGGTATCATGAGACAAACTAGTGACTTGTCACAAGGCCTTGAAAAAATCTTATTTGTAGTCTGCTGATGCTCCTTTTCGTCACATTATCTAAAAGAATGGAAAGGGAAATGACTTATCACAAATTGATTCATCCTTTGAAGAAAACATCAAAAATCGACAAAGGAATGAACAAGGGATCAGGAGCACTTGTGTCATGCAAGGTATATCACTGTCGCGCAAGTCTACTTGCGTGCCGCATGATGGTCGCGTAAGTCACTTGCGCGACCTAAGTGATAACCACCCAGGGTCTTCTCCTGCCTATAAATAGACACTGTGGGACCCTCATTCGAGGAGGATTTTTTTACAGAAACTCATATTTGATCTCCCGGCGCCCTAGTATCTTCTCAAAGCTTCCGAAACACTTCTAAGGTAATTTCTTACCTATAACGGAAGATCTAAATAAGGGAAGGAAGGCCTAAGTGTTGAAACTCATCAACACTTACGCGCCTGAGTGGCCAGCCCTTAAGGGAAAAGGCCACACTTGCGCGCCGCCTAACTCCTTCAATAGAACTTGCGCGCCCCTCTTCTGGAAGAACCTCAAGAGAATTTATAAAGGATTTAATCAAGAGTCTCTCAAGTATTACCCTTCTGGTTAGTCGTCATGCAAGTACCCCATATGTCATGCAGGCATACCTGCGCGACCATGACTTGCGCGCCCACGCAGTACCTGCGCACCTGCCAGGACATGCGCGCCTATGCAGTACCTGCGTGCCTGCCAGGACATGCGCGCCCATGCCTTTTTGGGTGCCCTTCTTTCCCATTTCACCCCTCTTATGCTATTCCATATGTCCTATTAAAGATTCAGTCTTCAAGACACTCTTCAAATCCATTTATGGCATGATTTCTTTATTTGACTTCCTTATCTGAAAGGAATTCTGTGGAAAATCACTCAAAACCTAGTGATTTACACATCTTTATGTCACTAAAGATTGAGATTTCATTCATTCAACCTCATCCTTTAAGATGAGAGATATCTTAACCTGGGCATCCTCCTTAGAAGTAATCCCCAGTCATAATTCTCAAATCTGGGCATCCTCCTTAGGAGTAATCCCCAGTCATCATTCTCAAATCTAGGCATCCTCATTAGGAGTAAGCCCCAAGTTCTAATTTTCTTAACCAGTCCTAATTTACCTTTGATCTGGGATTCCTTTTCAGGAATAAAACCCAAATCATAAGTCCTCTCCTAATTTGGGCCTCCTTTTCTGGAGTAAGCCCCAAGTTAGAGTATTCAAAATCTCCATAAAACACATATACCTTTATGGACCCTGCTCCTGGATTTCTTCCCTCAAGTAAATCCTAACCTTTCATTTATCTAGGCAGTCATACATACATAAGCCCAACATTATTTGTAACACCCCGAGATTTTATGAAAAATTTTATTTTTAATTTTATTGATGTCTTGTGTTGTACGCTACACCAAAAGGAGATTTCACAACATGAATCCTTGACTTTCCTTGCATTACACGCAATCGCGACCTTCCTCGATAGCGTGTGCAGTACGCAATACTGAGTTTCACTAAACGAGATATTATTATGAACTAGCCGTTATGAATAGTAATACCCCCTTTTTGAAATTTTATAAATTTTATCTCACAAAATGGACTTCATTTTTGGATTCGGAATATCGAAATTAGCTTAGGGTGAAATTTTGGTACTTTTCAGATAACTTTCATATTCTGATGAATAGTGAGAATTACTAAATTTTAATTAAAAACAACTTTTTAAATAAAAATAATTAATAGTGATAAATTATTAATTTAAGTGGTTTTAAAGTATATTTAGAATATATTTTTACAATTTAATACAATTTTGGTCATTGGATGTAATTTCACATTTAAACCAGTCATAAACAAGTGTCAATCTTTTGATAGTTATTATCTCTTAAAAACACGCTATTTGTTTTCACGACGGGAATTAATTTTTAAATTAATTAATGTAACTGATAAGTTTTGAATTTGGTAAAATAGACATCATTTTTTAATTCATAATATCAAATATTTCTTAGGCCTAATTGTTTTTATTTTTCTGGAAACTTTCATTTTTTTGATGAATAGTGAAACCACTAAGTGGTAGTTAAAAAAACTGAATTTTTCATAAAACATAATTTTACCGCTTCTGTGAGTGGAATTTTGAAAATCCGAGAGACACAGTTAATATAAAGGACTAAAATGTGGTTCAATGAGATGAAAATAATTTTTGGTGAAAAATAACTTTTGACTTTTTTTACCACGGTTAAAAGTAAATAGGGTAATTAAGGGTAAAAATGATATTATTATTACCTTAACACATGTCTTAATTCTATTAGATAAGTTTAATTCTACCAAAAACAACCTTAGGAATAAAATATGACCATTTAATCCCACTTGGATTAGATTAGGACATTTATTATTAATTTATTTAAAGAAGGGTTAAAATAGTTAAAATCAAAGTTTAATAAGTAAGCTAATTTTTAATATAGGGATATACATAAGATAAATTAGACTATAAATATTCATTAGGAATCTAAAACAATTTCCTACATAATTATATTTTATTTGTAATTTTTAGACATTAAATAATGTAATTTATTTGTGACACAACGATGATGCAGTAATTATCCTATTAATGAAATATTGACATAATTGATGTTATAAATACCCAAATAAATGTAATTTGAGACTTTTTATGCATTTCACTAATTTTCAAGGTTAATATGACATGTTATTATTGATTTTATTAAGTTTTTTCTAACTAATCATTCTGTTATGAGTTTTAAAAAAATCAATTACCAAATAGTGTCAAAATTGACATAAAATAGTTTTTAAAACAAATATTATATTATTAATTGTTATTTTATTCCTAAAAATCTAAGTTTCGGCAAAATGACTTAGATAAGGTTATATATATTAATAATAAACAACTTGGGGTTCGTTTGGCTTGTTATAGTACGTTTATTAACCTTATAGTGTAATAACACAAGAAGACACAGTAAAAGTAATGTTATTTAACTTAATGTTAAATCTAAATGATAAGGTTAAAATAGGAACCTAAACTTGTCTAAATTATATTGGATGAGAGGATTTAGACCCATACCTACCTTAGCTTCGAAATAAATCAATTTGGAGCTATTTAAAACCGAATATGACTATATAATAAAATAATAGTTTTAGTTTTCCAAAGGAGCCCCTCTCCTCCCTTATAAAAGGGCACCTCCTCCCTCTCTTCCTCACACCACTTTGAGCCTTAAAGCTCGGCCCAACCCTGCCAATTTCGTCTCTCCACTTCCCTAGAGACATCCTAGAGGTCCTGGTCTTCTTCAAAGACCAATTTTAGTTCCCTAAAAGGAGGTCT
The DNA here is from genome assembly GCA_963277665.1 of Viscum album. NCBI lineage: Eukaryota > Viridiplantae > Streptophyta > Magnoliopsida > Santalales > Viscaceae > Viscum > Viscum album. The sequence continues at coordinate 1,474,289,358 of OY728166.1, forward strand.
CAAAGAAGCGCTCCAAAGAAGAGGTAATGCCCGTTACCGATTATTTCATCTTTATTTCTTCTTCCACTTCTTCTTATTTAGTTGTTTCATCATGAAGTAATAACATCAGTATCACTCATATATTGATATGTTATTATAATTATGAAACACCCCTATTTCACCATCTATCCATCCTACGGAAAATGAAATCACCACGCGTGCGTACGTACGGAATACCGTCTCCACCCCGTGTTGTAATCTATTTTCCACCACCACCTTACTTGGATGGGTATAATGGTGTAAATAATAAATATATATGATTATTTTAAAGTGATATTGATTCTGAGATAGTATACATACACTCTAATACAGTCCCACGATCATGAGAACGATATCATCGCTCGTGCGTACGTACAGACAACCGTCTCCACGACGCGATGAGATTCATTCTCCACGTTAACCATTCATGAATGATTATAAAGTATATATAATAAGTAATCATGAAATATATGAAATAATAATGATACTGTGTTTATGTGTATATATATTTATTTCATCTACTTAATTCCTTTCAACTCAATAAGGAAACGAAAACAGCGTTCATGCGTACGTACGGCCTACCGTCTCCATGAACGGTGTATTTCTTTCCATTTACTGATTTAGTATATATATGTATATTCTAAATATATATTATATATAAATCATGTTTTGTATTATGGAATTAAGTAATAATGATCTAAGTAATTATATGAATAATTACAAGTCAAAACACGGATGACAAATGAAACAATTTTACCCAAAACGCTCTTTAACATGGAATTTACAAAAGAACGGGTAATATAAAGTCATAAGTGAACCCTATATGATATCATAACAATGAGTATGATTCTGTAATAAGTAAATGACATTATTTAAATCATTATACAGGAGGTTCGAACACTTACGATGCAAATCAAACCTAACGTAAGGGAAAATCTCGCAATCGTAATTTTTATCCGAGATTGTTTATACTTTGAAATTTACTGGGGTGTATTTTATCATCCACATCCATGTTTCATCAATATGTAATATTATTTCCATACACCTAAAATTTTTTAAATCCATTTTTACCCTTCGGTGAGTTTTTAGTAAAGGATATGAAAGTAATCTTTTGTCGTTTTTCGTAAGAGGTACTTTTTGACTTTTCCGACAAAAATACGAGAAAAATGTTTTTTTAACTTATACGGCATGAATGGATTTTTAAAACATTATTTCCAAGAAGCTTCCTTTACAAGTTTTCAAGTTTATTTTTAATCAACTTCTTTTAGTTTAGAATTGTATGAGATGTTATGAAAGGAAAAGTGTTTTTTGAAGAAGAAAGGATATTTTCCTCAAGAATGGAGTTCAAGTGTTTTATCAAAATTATTTTTCATCTAAGATAATAAAGGGTTCTGTTTCTATCCCTATTATTACATTGATTTGACTATGTTGTGATGGAATTATTTTTATGAATTCCTTTATCTTATATGCATTTTTTTATGATGTCATGATGTTTAAGATTCCCATTTTTATTACATGGGTTATGTTATGATGTATGGTTTATGATTTTGTGGCACACATAAGAATGGTATAATTATGATATGGGTGGGACCTATATCTCCCTCTAATGCATTGGGTAAATATTTTATATCTCATGAGATAAACATGGCTGGAACGGTAGGTTATATGGGTTCAGTGAAACAGGACTGAAATGAGGAGTGAACTCAGTTCAGAAAGGGACTTTGTCCAATAAGATAGTCTTGGCAATGAGTCTTGACTAATAAGAAATGATTCTCTATTATTATGTGTGTATGCCACGACATTTCATGTTTTAAGTTATGATTATTGGGATTAAATTTCACTACTATGATTTATCCCATGTTATGAAATTATGATCTCTTTTGCAGGTTAAGATTTCCAAAAGATATGTTCTTATGAATATGATGTGACTGATATTTCTTTTGTTTACCCTTACTGAGCATTTGATCTCACCCTTTTATGTTTTCTTTTCCCCAGGATATAAATAAAGGATTTAGGTTTAAAAAAAGAAGATATTTATGGGAGATGTTGAAGATCTTTCACCATGATTAGAAGATTATATTCCAAGTTTCCAAAGACACTAAACTATTACGGTCCTTATGTGTGTGTTTTTGTTATGTACTAAGTATTCCGCAAAAGTAATGTAATGTCTATGTACGTGAAGCTTCTGGTCTCTACAGTTGGTATTAGAGGAAAGGTTTAGTCAACCTTTAGAAACTAGGATGCAAGAACTTTAGTGAGATCCCTAGAGATATTTCTAAGGTATGTCTAGGGATGTCCCTAAGGTTAAGTATAAGTATAGGTTATAGTCCTATAATTGCGCTAACGATCTTAGAATTAAACCTAAGATGTTAGATATTGAAGGTACTCCCCCTTTATTATGTTGTTTTCCCTAGCATGATTTTTGCCTCTCACACTATTCTTTTTTGGTTTTAGACGATGGCTGGAACCCGAAGGAACCGTGTTGATCAATGCAATGGACAATGCAATGATTTTCCTCCTGAAAAAACAAATGTTATGGGAGATGGAGTGCAAAATCTTATTTCTATACTTACACAAGCTATGAATCATTCTGGACTTCCAAATGAGCAGAGAAGGGAACAATATTCTATTGAGTCCTTCATGAGGCAACGTCCACCTTCTTTCAGTGGGCCTTCTGATCCCCTTGTTGCTGAACAATGGATTAGTACCACTGAAAAGATATTTTCAGTTATTCAATGTTCATAACATGATAAAGTCATCTTAGCAGTATATCGTTTGGAAGGTGAAGCTGATCAATGGTGGAATCTTATCAAGAATACGAGGCCAAGATATGAAATTTAGTCCATGGAATGGGATGAGTTAAAGAACATATTTTTCAATAAGTACTTCCCTCGTATTCTTCAAACAAAGATGGAGAAGGAGTTTCTTAAACTAAAGAAAATGGATGATGAATCTGTTGGTGTATACGAAGTGAATTTTACAAGGCTTTCAAGGTATGAATCTGGCTTTATCATCCAACCTGAAAGTAGAGTTGATCGATTCTTCAGTGGCTTAAAACCAAATCTTCGAAGGGCATTAGCTATAAGAGACTTCAGTAGCTATGAAGAAATTGTGCGTTGTGCAATCAAGGTAGAAATGGAATTTGGTGATACTTATCCATCTAATAGTTTTGAAAAGAAACGAAAGATTGAGTTCAAGGAGAAATCTCAGAATAATGATGAAAAGAAGATGAATGTTTCCTTATGCTCAAAGTGTGGAAAGAAGCATGGTGGAGATTGTCTTAAAAGGACTAGAAAATGTTTTAAGTGTGGAAAAGATGGTCATCGAGCAGCTGAGTGTCGAAGTAATGGAAAAAGGGTTTCTAATGATGTGAATAAAGAAAAGACTGCAGAGAACACACCACCAACACTTCAATGCTTCAAATGCAAGTAAATGGGGCATTATGCTAATAAATGCCCTAATCCAAGGGTTAGTGATGATCGACATGAGCAACCACTTAAGGAAAAGTTCAAAGGGAAGTCACATGCGATCACCATTGGCGATGTTGAATATGACAACGATGTGGTGGAATGATTAAGTGTTTATGTAATGGGATTCCAAAATAATGTTGTATATAGTATCGTGGAATATTGGAATATTTATGTATTGGTCTATTATGGTTTTCAATAATTTTATGGTACTGGTAACCATGGAAAGTGATTGAGATATTTTTGGAAAAAAGATGATATGCGCATAATGAAGGGATAAGGAAAAAATGAAATGTTTGACAGTATTCATAAGCTCTTGACTGATATAAGGAACTAGTTAAATCATGGTTTGAGGTTTTGGTATGTGAAAAGAGTTAACTTTTGACAGAACTCATGTTTTCACTAAGATTCAATGGGTATTCATTTTTCAAGAGAATACATGATTAAGGCCTTCGAATGTTTGGAATGTGACCAACAAGACATATCTCATGATATATGGGGATCAACGATGGTATTAACATGCTTGTTATATGAACTCTTTGGTAATCATTTTCATTATAATATTGGACAACAGTATTTTGGATAAGCCTAAAGATTGGAATGGATTATGTTGGACATAAGTTAGTATTGTTTAAGGATAGAACTTTTTTTTCTATATTATTGATGGGATTTTATAGTAATGTAGTTTTAGAAAAAAGGACAACCTGCAGGACGGGCAACAGCCCATCACATCGGACAAGGCTGTGGGAATCGAACTCACAACCGAAGTGTGACTGACCTTTATCTCCTACCAATGGCCTACAGGAAGTCACTGTTTAGTAGAAACTAGTTTTATTATATTAAGCAGTATGATATATAAATTATAAGTCCATTTTAGGAACCATATATGATTAATCTCAATATAGATCGACTTATGTATATTTAATAACTTTTGTTAACCTTTTGAGACAGATGGAATGACCCGTCATTCTATCACATGATCTGCTAACACTTCACGAATAACAAATTCAACATTATTTCTTTAAGAGATGAAGTGGAAAATGTTCAAGGCACGAACAACAGTGATATTGTACCAAAATAAAGTAAGTATTTATTCTAATTCAAATTCTTCAACTTTAGGGAAATGATCCTGAAAATGAAAAATTGTGTCCTAGTGCCCTTATATCCGATGAATCAGATAGTACCCTAGATCATCACAAATTTATGGATTTGTGATTGTTGTATTTTTCATATCCATGTTCTCTACCACTCTCCATCAGAACATGACAGTTAGATTTCTCTTCCATATCCATATTTTCACCTATGTTCTCCTATGTAGAAACCCAGTGATTAGTTAATTTGGGTAATCGTTACGTTTCATACTTTAGTTATTAAAACCATGTTTTGGTATTCCTTTTTATGATTAAAGAAACTTTCGGGTAGTAAACCATTTATAGCCCCGACGAATTTCGAGGGCGAAATTCATTTTAAGGGGGGTAGAATGTAACACCCCGAGATTTTATGAAAAATATTATTTTTAATTTTATTGATGTCTTGTGTTGTACGCTACACCAAAAGGAGATTTCAAAACACGCATCCTTGACTTGCCTTACATTACACGCAATCGCGACCTTCCTCGATAGCGTGTGTAGTACGCAATACCGAGTTTCACTAAACGAGATATTATTATAATATTATTATGAACTAGCCGTTATGAATAGTAATCTCCACGTTTTGAAATTTTATAAATTTTATCTCTCAAAATGGACTTCATTTTTGGATTCGGAATATCGAAATTAGCTTAGGGTGAAATTTTGGTACTTTTTGGATAACTTTCATATTCTAATGAATAGTGAAAATTACTAAATTTTAATTAAAAACAACTTTTTTAATCAAAATAATTAATAGTGATAAATTATTAATTTGAGTGGTTTTAAAGTATATTTAGAATATATTTTTACAATTTAATACAATTTTGGTCATTGGATGTAATTTCACATTTAAACCAGACATAAACAAGTGTCAATCTTTTGATAGTTATTATCTCTTAAAAACGCGCTATTTGTTTTGATGACGGGAATTAATTTTTAAATTAACTAATGTAACTGATATGTTTTGAATTTGGTAAAATAGACATCATTTTTGAATTCATAATATCAAATATATCTTAGGCCTAATTTTTTGTATTTTTCTGGAAACTTTCATTTTTTTGATGAATAGTGAAACCACTAAGTGGTAGTTAAAAAAACTGAATTTTTCATAAAACTTAATTTTACCGCTTCTGTGAGTGGAATTTTGAAAATCCGAGAGACATGGTTAATATCAAGGACTAAAATGTGGTTCAATTAGATGAAAATAATTTTTGGTGAATAGTAACTTTTGACTTTTTTTTACCACGGTTAAAAGTAAATAGGGTAATTAAGGGTAAAAATGATATTGTTATTACCTTAACACATGTCCTAATTCTATTGGATAAGTGTAATTCGACCAAAAACAACCTTAGGAATAAAATATGACCATTTAAGCCCACTTGGATTAGATTAGGACATTTATTATTAATTTATTTAAAGAATGGTTAAAATAGTTAAAATCAAAGTTTAATAAGTAAATCATTTTTAATATAGGGTTATACATAAGATAAATTTGACTATAAATATTAATTAGAAATCTAGAAAGATTTAATACATAATGATATTTTATTTGTAATTTTTAGACATTAAATAATTTAATTTATTTGTGACACAACGATGATGCAGTAATTATCTTATTAATGAAATATTGACATAATTGATGTTATAAATACCCAAATAAATGTAATTTGAGATTTTTTATTAATTACACTAATTTTATAGGTTAATATGACATGTTAGTATTGATTTTACTAACTTTTGTCGAACTAATAATTTTGTTATGAGTTTTACAAAAATCAGTTACCAAATAGTGTCAAAATTGACATAAAATAGTTTTTAAAACAAATATTATATTATTAATTGTTATTTTATTCCTAAAAATATAAGGTTCGACCAAATGACTTAGATAAGGTTATATATATTAATAATAAACAACTTGGGGTTCTTTTGGCTTGTTATAGTAAGTTTATTAACCTTATAGTGTAATAACACAAGAAGACACGGTAAAAGTAAAATTATTTAACTTAATGTTAAATTTAAATGATAAGGTTAAAATAGGAACCTAAACTTGTCTAAATTCTATTGGATGAGAGTATTTCGACCCATACCCACCTTAGCTTGGAAATAAATCAATTTGGAGCTATTTAAAACCGAATATGACTATATAATAAAATAATAGTTTTAGTTTTCCAAAGGAGCCCCTCTCCTCCCTTATAAAAGGGCACCTCCTCCCTCTCTTCCTCACACCACTTTGAGCCTTCAAGCTCGGCCAAACCCTGCCAATTTATTCTATCCACTTCCCTAGAGACATACTAGAGGTCCTGGTCTTCTTCAAAGACCAATTTTAGTGCCCTAAAATGAGGTCTCAAAGAAGTGCTTCAAAGAAGAGGTAATGCCCGTTACCGATTCTTTCATCTTTATTTCTTCTTACACTTCTTCTTCTTTAGTTGTTTCATCATGAAGTAATAACATCAGTATCACTCATATAATTATATGTTATTATAAGTATGAAACAACCCTATTTCACCATCTATCCATCCTACGGAAAATGAAATCACCCCACGTGCGTACGTACGGAATTCCGTCTCCACGTCGTGGTGTAATCTATTTTTCACCGCCACCTTACTTGGATGGGTATAATGGTGTAAATAATAACTATATATGATTATTTTAAAGTGATATTGATTCTGAGATTGTATACATACACTCCAATACAGTCCCACGATCATGAGAACGATATCATCACTTGTGCGTACGTACGGACTACCGTCTCCATGACGCGATGAGATTCATTCTCCACGTTAACCATTCATGAATGATTATAAAGTATATATAATAAGTAATCATCAAATATATGACATAATAATGATACTGGATTTATGTGTATATATATGTATGTCATCTACTTAATTCCATTCAACTCAATAAGGAAACGAAAACAGCGTTCATGCGTACGTACGGCCTACCGTCTCCATGAACGGTGTATTTCTTTCCATTTACTGATTTAGTATATATATCTATATTCTGAATATATATTATATATAAATAATGCTTTATATTCTGGAATTAAGTAATCTTGATCTAAGTAATCATATGTATAATTACAAGTCAAAACACTGACGACAAATGAAACAATTTTACCCAAAACGCTCTTTAACATGGAATTTACAAAAGAACAGGTAATATATAGTCATAAGTGAACCATATATGATATCATAACAATGATTATGATTCTGGAATAAGTCAATGACATTATTTAAATCATTATAAATGAGGTTCAGACACTTACAAAGCAAATCGGACCTAAGGTAAGGGAAAATCTCGCAATCTCAATTTTTATCCGAGATTGTTTATACATTGAAATTTACTGGGGTGTATTTTATCATCCACATCTATGTTTTATCAATATGTAATATTATTTCCATCCACCTAAAATTGCTTAAATCCAATTTTACCCTTCGGTGAGTTTTTATTAAAGGATATGAAAGGAATCTTTTGTCGTTTTTCGTACGAGGTACTTTTTTACTTTTCTGACAAAAGTACGAGAAGAATGTTTTTTTAACTTATACGGCATGAATGGATTTTTAAAACATTATTTACAAGAAGATTCCTTTACAAGTTTTCAAGTTTATTTTTAATCACCTTCTTTTAGTTTAGAATTGTATGACATGTTATGAAAGGAAAAGTGTTTTTGAATAAGAAAGGATATTTTCCTCAAGAATGGAGTTCAAGTGTTTTATCAAAATTATTTTCCATCTAAGATAGTAAAGGGTTCTGTTTCTATCCCTATTATTACATTGATTTGACTATGTTGTGATGGAATTATTTTTATGAATTCATTTATCTTATATGAATTGTTTTATGATGTCATGATGTTTAAGATTCCCATTTTTATTATATGGGTTATGCTATGATGTATGGTTTATGATTTTGTGGCACACATAAGAATGGTATCATTATGAGATGGGTGGGTCCTATATCACCCTCCAATGCATTTGGTAAAGATTTTATATCTCATGAGATAGACATGGCTAGAACGGTAGGTTATACCGGTTCAGTGAAACAAGACTGAAATGAGGAGTGAACTCGGTTCAGAAAGGGACTTTGTCCACTAAGATAGTCTTGGCAATGAGTCTTGACTAATAAGAAATGATTCTCTATGATTATGTGTTTATTCCATAAGGTTTCATGTTTTAAGTTATGATTATTGGGATTACATTTCACTACTATGATTTATCCCATGTTATGAAATTATGATCTCTTTTGCAGGTTAAGATTTCCAAAAGATATGTTCTTATGAATATGATGTGATTGATATTTCTTTTGTTCACCCTTACTGAGCATTTGAGCTCACCATTTTATGTTTTCTTTTCCCCAGGATATAAATAAAGGATTTAGGTTTAAAAAAAATATCTTTATGGGAGATGTTGAAGATCTTTCACCACGATTAGAAGATTATATTCCGAGTTTCCAAAGACACTAAACTATTACAGTCCTTGTGTGTGTGTTTTTTGTTATGTACTAAGTATTCCGCAAAATTAATGTAATGTCCATGTACGTCAAGCTTCAGGTCTATACATTATTTCTTATGGTTGTATCTTTCATGGCACAATTGTCTAATTTTTTACCAATACCTATTGTTTCTCACACTGAGCATGACTCACGTGAGCTTAGAGTGTAAAAGTAATTATGACATCCTTCTTTGAGCCATCAATCATAAACATCATACTCCCTTACTCGAACTACGTGGGTTCTGATTCCTTTTTAAACAAAGTATACGTAAGTAGCCCGTCTGCGGGTTCGATCCCAACTTTGAAATAATCCATGTCCTTCTAAATGACAATAAACTTCAAGTGCCCCATTGAGTGGCTTTAAAACCAGCATGGTCATCATAATGACCAAGAGAATTATATATAAATGTGTCGAAGGGTACCATTGACCAAGAATATCTAATAAATATAGATGATTCTCTATCGATGAAGAGTCTCGAATACATATAAAATATTCTCTAAATTTCCTACATATCGATCATTAATTGTCAAATCTAAAGGAAAACTCATTTTATACTTGGTAATGTAATAAGGATTCACGAACATAACTTAAATCTATAAAGAGAGTCCCGGAGTAGACAATAATTCCCCTCAAAAAGGTGTGATGAGTCCGACCTCCCATCCTCTCAACCAATGAAAATTCCTAAGCCTCATCAGTCCACAAACTAATGAGCACCTACCTTTGGAAAGTAGGTCCAAATGGATGTGGAATCATTGGATGTTTCCGGTTCTACGAACAAACCCGTTAGAAACCAATCGGAATGTTTGAACCTCCCATCAAAAGATATTATCCCCGAAATCCGAGGGAAACAAAAATGGTGAACCCGACGTGAATCCTTAACCAAGTTAAAATAACGTTTTACCCATTTTTTTAGGCCCCTATTTAAAACTCAATGAGAGGGTCAACAAAACCAATCATTGACATATGTGCTCATCCAAAAGATGCAGCTGCTGAATTTATCTTGATTACGTCTGTTATTGGAAATCGGCACTCTTTTCCAAGATCTTATGCATTTCTAGAATGGCTGCTCTCAAGTTCACAACTGTGAATACTACTGCTGCAAATGCCACTGCTGCTACTCCTGATGGATCGTCATCCGTTCTAAGGACGATATCACCTACTCAGCGTCTTCAACGTGGGATATCAAATGTGCTGGTTAAGGAGTACCGTCAACACGGTACCATCCCAACTCTGGAGGCTGCCCGACAAGCCCTCTAAGTAAATAACTCACATCGTTCGTCTGGACAACGACGACCAGTGATCAAGAAGCAGGTGGGGCAGACTACCGTCTCCAACCGTTTCGGGTCGTTATCCCCATAACGCAATCACCATTCGCTCCCTTATTCTAGGGAGGTGAATGAGAAGGTCCCTTAGGACCTTAATTCGAACAAAAAGGAGTCCTTCCTGAGGGCTCCCACCAACAATCACCGCCAGACTCATGCGGCAGTGCGCCCTCAACATGATGAGGGTACCGACTCCAGGCGTTCGGCTCAGGTTCCTCGAACCTGAGCATGAAATACGAACCACCAGAGGCGGAATCCAGTCAATAGTGACCAGGTTTTCATCTCTGCCATCTCCGGAGAAGTCCACCAATTTAACTTGGTGGCAAGCAATGAGTAGGCACATACACCTACCCGTTTTAATTCTGTTGTCCAGCAGACTCGTCTGGAAGCATCATGCCAATACCGCCAGGCAATTCCGGCGGAGTACTATAGGCAGGGACACACACCTGTTTATACATCATTAGCTAGTCAGCAGGCTCGTCTGACTACATATTATGGATCTCGTCAACCACGTTTAGCGAAGTGAAATCAGCAGGCACATACACCTGCTGGTATTAATCAAGCCTACCAACAGTCTCGCTTGGTAGCATTCGGAGAAGTTAGTCGGAAAGCCCCAACAACAAATAGGAGGCATACTCAACTCTCTGCCCCCACAATTGATTAATGTCAGGATTCACTGATAGGAAAAGGAGGATAGGAGCAGGCACATACACCTGCTCCAAGCCCGGAATGGATGTATATTCCCGTTCCAACAGCTGAAGTCACCAAGAATATTCTATCAATGGTGAAAGAGCAGAAGCAAATCCCTACTCATATTCTGGGGTCCTTCCAGGATATTATAACAACTTCAGCAGCATCTCAGGGAAATAAATAAATCTATCCCTACCAATGGAGCGACACATCAACAATTCACTCTGGAACAGACACATACATCTGTTTCAGTCCAAGAGGGTTGTGGGGCATACTCCCCCATATCATACGGACAACCAAGTCAGGCACATACAACTGATTTGAGTGGAGATCGTCAGCCTAACCAGGCCATACTTCCTGATCATATATATACACCCGCTCAGAGTAACCACTTTCGTCAACAAGTGGTTTCCAAGGCGAGTAAGAAGGCATCTAAGAAAAAGACCTGCCCAACACAGTCAGGAGATCAAGAGCCAATCAATAACAAGGCCTTGCTCTATGCTGGAGTTCTTGAAGCCCTCAGACAATTATCTGTTGAAATTCAAGATTCTACTCCCTCATTTCCCAATAGTGGGAACATTAATTCTGAAGGTCTTCGACAGACACTTCCTCATGAAGGCTTGCTTCATGACAATTCGGTCAATCTCGATGTTTCATCTTCATATGAGATCCATAGGAACCCTCTTTATGGTCAGAAGACCAAGGATCAAGAGATCTCATCTGTTGTTGTAACCGATTATAGTGTTCCTCCCCATGATGATGAATTTCACTGCGAAAGTCCTCTCCGCAGTAGTGATTCACATTTCCTAGAAAACTCTCTATTGGACAATGTAGTGCCGAGAAATCCCTATTATCTTGAGGCACATTCAAATGTGAAACCAGTCATGTCTGAAGCTTCATCGCTAGCAGGTGAAATACTTTCTCAATCAGAAGACAGCCCAGGGTGTAGGTCATTCTTTGAACCACCCCTAAGTCATGCATCTTCTAGTTTGATCAATGATTTCTCTACCAATCATGTTGAATCTAATGAAGAAACCAGGAAACACCAACTATGGTCAAATCAGGTAGAAGAATCTTCATCAAATGACAAAGAGGAAATGATGAACATGAGAAAACAACTGGAAAAAGGTGAAGTGCCAGTCATGTTTTGGCCTTTGGCTGACTCTCAGTATAATATTCCAGAAATGTTGACAGAAGATGAAATTCATGATATTCGACTCAACATATGGAAAACTCTTGGTCAGTTGAAAAAGAAAGTATTATCTTATGATGAATATGAAAATAATCTTAAGATAATATAAGGGTTACAACGTCAGATTGATTTGGTGTCTCTATCAGTATCTTGATATCCGAAAGTTGAAAAGCAGCAGAAAGCCCTTCAACGTTCATGCCTTGGCGCACTAAGAAAATTGCGTCAGTTAATTGCCAATGCCCCATCTGGTATTCATGTTAGAGGATTGGGTGTTCATGGATCACTACATTTCATGGTGCTCTCCAGTCAGCAAAGCCCGCCGAAAATGGTCTCATGCAATGTTATTTCCCATAACCGGCCACAATCAATGGGCTTTGTTTGTAATCAAAAGCTTTCCCAAGAACAGGCTTCAACTAGTTCCTCTCAAAATCAAGAATACAGAGAAAAAGTTGTTTAATTACTCTTGCATCAAGAAAACGAGAATATTAAATAGGCCTCTCTTTTGGAGCAAGCACGTCACCAAGTGAAAGAAGTGTCAGAAAGCATCCAACGGTCTTTTGAACCAGGTGATAAAAGAGGATACAGGTTAATGAATCCAGCTAATTTCCGGACTATGGTTCGCAAGATCAAGAGGAATTTCAAGAAAGTCTCAGACATAACATGTCAAGAACCACCCCAGCTCGCCAGACTGGGGACTCTTTTAAACCAACCCTCGGAATCAACAAATAGGATTCGAGGAGTTGAGCGAGAACAGTAGGAACAGTCCCGGTCCACTGGACTGGGGACTTTTTCAAATCATCAATCCCCTCCTCAGAGAAAATCAGTCTTTTCTCGATTGGGGAAGAAAACTCAAGAGGAGCGAAGAGCCAAATTATCAGGAGATTCTCTCCAAATTACGGTTCGTCAAGAAGTTCCTGAGGGATCAAATCAACAAAAGGAAATGTCTCATCAAAGACATAGAAGAAAACAATATCACAGAAATGCTGATATAAGGGATGCGATGAGTTATGCATCAATCAATGTCATCATAGCCGTTATTGCTGATCCACCAAATGAGGCTCACTCAGGGGATTCAGATGAAGAGGTTCCTGCTCAAGAAGATGTACGCACTGACACAAATGAAGAAGGTGTGCGTACACGAAGTCAAAGGATTACTTAGAACCTAGGTAATCTTTCGAGTAACCCACTTCTTGCTCTCTGAAAAGGATCCAACAAAGGGAAGGGAAAGAACCAGGTTACATATCCTTCCTCTGGAGAAGGTCAATCGCTCTCACTAGAGAAAAGGTTTGCACAATAGGAGGAAGAAATGAAGGAATTAAGAAGGTTGAATGTAGAACTACTTTAGAGTAGTCTTATTCTTAAGCATACTAGAGTCAGTCAGCCAAAGGAATTTGTTGTAGCTGCAGAGATGGATCAAGAATATCTTCCTCTATCAGTACACCCTCACAGGTCTAATCCTACGGGTCAAGTGCAACAACAGTAGGCAATGCTACCATCAGTCGTAACACCAATCGCCACATCTGTCCAAGCTCCAGTCATTGCACCTACCCAAGTCCAAGTTCAACCAGATGCTTCTCAAAATTTAATGACTACTATTGAGTCATTAACAGCTCGGTTAGAAACTATAGAAGGGAAACATGAACAAGTTCAACCAGAAAAGAAAGTTTACCCTGAATGGGTAGATTCAATTTCTCCTCCATCCAGTTTTGGGAACCCTGTATTCCCTATTTTCAATGGATTAGGCGATACTGAACAGCATTTGACGCATTACGTGTCTTGTTGAGATCCTATGATGGGAACTCCGGAGCAACAAGAAGTAGTGAAACTCAGGTGCTTCGTCTGAAACGTGCAAGGACCAGCTTTTTTTGTATACAAGCTTGCAATCCCGGTAAATTACCGGATGGGAGGATCTTCTCCAAAAATTCCTCCTTCAGTCCAGCTCAACTTTTCCAAAGACAACAGTTTTCGATCTTACAAATTGTAAGAAAAGGTAGAATTAAAGGTTCTTTGATTTCATTGCTTGATGGAAGGGATTAACATAGTCCTTGAGTTTAGCACTCCCTCAAGAAGAATTGTTTCCAATCTGGGTGGCAAATCTGTGTGACGAATTACGCACACCATTAATCCCTGTGAAATACAAAGGAGGGTTTCGAGACCTTACTTCAATCGCTCAGCAGATTGAAGATTCCCTTATACAGGCTAAGGCTAAATCTCGTATAATTCCATCAGCTCTAGGAAGGAGAATGGGTAAAGTAGAAACTGCTACAGTTATGCTTAATCAAGAACCTGTACCTATTTCTACCTCAAAACCTTCATCTTCTCGAAGGGCTCCACCTTCTGAGCGCCAACAACAAAGGCCTCTTCATCCAGACAATCAAAGAGATCAAAGACAAAAACAATTTGAGGATTTAAAGAGCAAAACATACTCTTTCCTAAATGAACAAGTTCCTGGTTATTTCATTTCGGCTCTGGAAAACAATTTGGTTCAATTGCCAATACCCAAGAGGCCAAACAAGAAAGGAGATGAATATCATCCCAATTATTGCACTTTTCATCAAATGTTGGGGCATCCCATCCAGGAGTGTTTTGTCTTCAAAGACCTCTTGCAAAAGATGGTCGACTCGGGACATGTCACATTGGAAGGCTCCTCAGCCCAGGTGGCATGTGTCACTGCTATAGTTCCAGAGGAGGAAGGTGAATGGAAAGAAATCAAAAGCCAAAATGCACAGAAGTATGATGATTGGATGGTCAGAAAGACAATCAATCGAACTCATGCTATTTTTTGAACACAATTAAAGTAAACAATTGTGTCTTCTTCCATGAATGTTGCGGCAAAACCTTCTTTGTCAGAGGGAAAGTCCTCAAAGAAACGACATGATTCAAAGAAAGAAAAAGAATCAGAAGAAGATGAGTATGTGTAAAATCCTAAGTTGTCTTTGACTTTGGAAAACTTCATTCCATCTACTTCAAAGCCATGGGCACCGCCCCACCAAATGGAACAGCCTAAATAGTCTAATCAGGCAGAGTCTTCGTCAAATGAAGAGTTAATCTTTGGTTCTGTTAATATGATTCAATTAACAGATCCATATGCCAGTCGCAGTTTCGATTTCAATGAGTCTGAATTGCCTGTATCAAACAGAGGAATCAGAGGATGTTCTAGGGGCTCTGGATACAGGGGAAGACGTGGATCTTTCAGAAGCCACTATTCCAATTCTACCCCTTCTAGAACAGTGTACTCAGCAGAAACTCATGGTAGAGCCCTTCAGCGAGCTCAGCAAGAACAAGCAAGTTCTTCTACCAATAGAAAATTCAGTCCTGGAACAGTTATTTTGGAAGACCAGTTAAATGTTCCATCTTCTTCCTCTCAGCAAATAAATGGATCTAATCGGTCTAATTTTCCAAAACCAGGAATATTGCCAACTCCTATCCCAATACAAGATGCATCAACTTCCAAAGCATCTACTTCCAAGGTACCTGCTAAACCGTATATTCCTATTGGGAAACGCAGACCTCTGGATCAAAAGTATGATATATTGAAACACTTGGCCCAAGTGCCAACCAAGTTATCAATTCTGGATGTTTTGAATCTGTAAAAAGATCTTCGGGAAGCACTCATCAAGGCTTTGTCAAGTCCTAAGGAGTTTTAAAGTGAAATTGATGCAGCTGAAGTCTATCACATAGAGAATAATCCTGCAGAATGTCATGCAATAATATCTTTTACTGATGAAGATGAAGATGATGTTGTACATGGACATATTAGAACATTGTACTTGTATGGCAAGGTCAATGGCGTGGATGTTCGAAGACTTTTCATTGACAATGGTTAAGGAGTCAACCTCATGCCCATTCGTACACTTCGTCGATTGGGCCTCATAGAATCTGATTTATCTCCTTCTAACATGATGTTACAAGGATATGATAAAAATGAGAAAGAACCACTGGGTGAGGTTACACTCAGAACTCAGTTTGGAGATCTTATATCCAATTCATATTTCATGGTTGTTGATCAAGACTCAGCCTTCAACATCTTGCTTGGAAGACCCTGGCTACATCAACATGCGGCTATCCCTTCATCATACCATCAATGTCTCAAATATTGTTTCAATGGTCAAGTTGGGACATTGTATGGTGATAAGTACTTGTTCAAGACATGTGATTCTCAATACATTGAGGCGGAATTCTATCACATGAAGCAAAGGGAGAAATCCATAACAAGGGAGATTACCAAAGTTAATGCTCCATATGGTTTGGAAAAAATTCCAGTAAATCCATTTACACATGTGAGTACAGATTATGTGTTTCCTATCAGTCAAATTGACAAGATATACCCAAATCAAAATACTCTTATTGAAAGATCCATAATGTCAATTATGGAAATAGAGCCAGACAACATGGGAGAAATTGGTAATCTACCAAGCAGTGATGAAAGCACAAATGGTGACGTCTTCATTTCATCTGCTGAAATCCAACAAGTCTATGCTTCACCAATTAGGCCAGAAGAAGTTATAGAAACATCGTAGGTGAACAATGATGTCGATTCTTGATCCATCATCTCCTCTTTATTACCCAAAGAAGACCCTTCATCATCAATTGGGTCAGAAATGGAAGCTTCTTCTTCAAGATATGCAAATTTTGACATCTCTTCAGATCATGAGAATTCTACGTTATCATATACTATGCAAGTAAAAAAGGAAGAAATAACATATGATGAAGAAGAAGAGGAAGATCTAAGAGATGATCCTCCATCATTTGAAGAGGGTATCTCTACCATTGTGGATGAACTTAGAGAAATAAATCTGGGTACGAAAGCAGATCCACGCCCCACTTTAATCAGTGCGGCCATGACTCTTGAAGAACAAGAGATGTATATTTCTTTTCTAAATCAAAATAGAGATATATTTGCTTGGAACTATACAGAAATGCCCGGGCTTGATCCTCATGTTGCTACTCATCATTTGGGTTTACCAAAAGAACATCAAGGATTTAAGCAAGCTGCGAGAAGAACACACCTAACCTATGATTCCAAAATTGAAGCTGAAGTGGATAAGCTTATCAAAGCTAACTTCGTCAGAGAAGTTCAATATCCCAAATGGTTGGATAATATTGTCCCTGTAAAGAAAAAGAATGGACAAATTAGAGTTTGCATCGATTTTAGAGATCTTAATCGGCATTGTCCTAAGGATGATTTCCCAGTTCCGATTACAGAACTTCTAATTGATGTAACAGCTGGCTATGAAGCACTTTCCTTCATGGATGGATATTCTGGATATAATCAGATCTGAATGGCCCCAGAAGATGAGGAATCTACAACCTTCTGATCCCCTCAGGGTGTGTTTTTCTAATGGGTAATTCCCTTCGGCTTAAAAAATGCAGGTGCAACTTATCAGCGTGCCATGCATCATATCTTCAAACCCTTCTTAGGGAAGTTTGTTGAATGATATGTAGACGATTTGGTAGTTAAATCCAAACAATGTTCTAATCATTTTGCTGATTTGGAAGTCATATTCTTCAAGCTTCGACAACATAATTTGAAGATAAACACCTTAAAATGTGCTTTTGGTGTAACTTCAGGAAAATTTCTTGGCTTTGTTGTATGCCATCGTGGTATTGAAGTCGATCCTGAGAAGACCAAGTCAATCCTTGGTATTTCACCTCCACAAAATTTGAATTAATTAAGGGGACTTCATGGACACTTAGCCTATATTCGGAATTTCATAGCCAATTTGGAAGGTAAAAGTTTACCCTTCACTAAATTGATGAAGAAGGGAGTCACTTACCAGTGGACTGAAGAATGTCAAGAAGCATTCGATATTCTCAAGAAATACCTCTTGAGTCCACCGGTACTCATTCCACCTGTTGAAAGAAGACCACTTATCCTCTACATGAAAACTCTAGAGCGATCATTGGGTGCCTTTCTTGCTCAAAAGAATGATGCTGGGAATGAACACAATCTCTACTATCTCATTCGAACCATTCATGAAGCAGAAACCCGGTATTCAAGTATTGAGAAGTGCTTCTTGGCATTAATCTTTGCAGTTCAGAAGTTGAGACACTACCTGCAGCCTCACGAGGTCCAATTGGTATCTCGCAATAACCCTCTCAAATTTATCCTTAGTCGTCCAATTCTTACATGATGTCTTGAAAGGTGGGAAGTTATTTTGCAGCAATTCGACATTCAGTATGTGTCTCAAAAGGCAATAAAGGGCCAAGCTCTGGCTGATTTTCTGGCTGAACACCCTTCAGTGGAAGATACATATTCAAATATTGAACTCCCTAATGAGGAATTCTTCTCTATTCAAGAAAGTCCTCAGGCATGGGAAATGTATTTTGATGGTGCTTCTAGAATTCCTACAGGGAGGAAAATGGAAAATCCTAAATTCAACAAAGTTGGCTTAGTAATTGTGCTCATTTATCTAGAAAAGGCATTGTTACCTTATTCCTTCTTATTGTGGGAAAGTGGTACCAATAATGAAGCAGAATACTAAGCTCTCATCGTAGGCTTAGAATTTGCGCTTCAAGCACAAGTGAATCACTTAAAGGTGAAAGGTGATTCAGTCATGGTAATCAAAGAAGTCAATGGGGATTATGCCATCAGAAAAGAAGAACTAATCCCTTTCTATGATTACGTCAGAGAGTTGATGGCGGAATTCCCTTTGGAACTGACATTTTCTTATGTCCCAAGATCAGAAAATGCTCAAGCTTATGCATTGGCTAATATATCCACAACTCTAGAAGATCGAAATCGGGACGAGAAAACCATCAGTATTGCCCACCATCATGCAATTTCACCTTATGTTCGAATCAGAACAGAGGAAATTAATGAAATTTGTCCCATTCATTAACCGTATGGTCATACTACAGGTTGGATGTCACCTATCAGGGAATACCTTCAAAATGGAACACTTCCATCTGATAGAGATGAGAAAGAACAAATCCGGAGACGTGTGGTTAATATTACTGTTTATGATAGCCCAGATCACCTAGAGGAAATTCTCTACAAACATGGTTTTGATGGAGTTCTCTTTAGATGCATTGATGGTGAAGAGACAATGGCTGTTATAAAAGAAGTGCATGCAGGAGTCTGTGGTGCCCACCAATCTGGACATAGACTGCCTGATCAGATTCGAAGGCTTGGATACTTTTGGCCTTCAATGATACGAGATTGTGTCGATTTCACAAAGAAGTGTCATTCATTCCAAGTAAATTCCAACTTCATTCATCAACCTCCAGAGTTACTTCATACAGCTAAATACTCTTGGCCATTTTCCACATGGGGAATGGATGTGGTGGGACCTTACCCTTCAGCTACGACCAAGCAGTTTAAGTACATTCTTACTGCTATTGATTTCTTTTCCAAATGGGAAGAGGCAATACCTCTCAAGGAAGTCAGTTCTAAATGCATTGTTAGCTTCATCAAGTCTAACATCATTACCATATTTGGTGTCCCTCATACCATATTGACGGACAATGACACCAATTTCTGTTCATTCGAGGTGAAGAAGTAGTATCAAGAATACAACATCAAATCCAACCATTCATCTCGGTATCATGCAGCAGCCAATGGCCAGATAGAAGCCTTTAACAAGACACTTTCAAATATACTGCAAAAGATGGTGGATAAAGATAAGAGGTCATGGCCTAATAAACTCTTTCATGATTTATGGGCTTATAGGACTACCACCCGCACTGCAACTCGGTCAACTCCATATTCATTGGTATATGGAATGGAAGCTGTCTTTCCCATTGAAGTTAAACTACCCTCACTCAGAGTTTCCATTTTTGATCAATCATCTACAAATGAACAATCTCAAAAGCGATTGAATGAATTGGAATAGTTAGATGAGAAAAGATTGTGCACTTTTCACCACTTGGAAGTCTATCAGAATCGAATAGCACGAGCTTTTAACAAAAAACTTCATCTTCGTTCATTCACTCAGGGAGAATTGGTATTAGTTCTTAGAACTCCAATGATACCAGTAAAGAAACCTACCAAACTTGAGCCAAAATAGGAAGGACCTTATTCAATACATAGGGTCTACTCCAATGGAGATTATTCATTAATCTCGATGGATAGAGAACTCATCACTACTCCAACCAATGCCAGATTTTTTAAGAGGTATTTTGTATAAACTGCAAAGTACGTAGTTTTACCTGCAACATGACATTAAACTATGCAGCGCCAGTTTGTCCCTGCAATATGACATTAAACTGTGCAGCTCCAATTTGTCTCTGCAACATGACATTAAACTGTGCAGCACCAGTTTGTCCCTGCAACATGATATTAAACTGTGCAGCACCAGTTTTTCCCTGCAACATGACATTAAACTGTGCAGCACCAGTTTGTCCCTGCAAAATGACATTAAACTGTGCAGCACCAGTTTTTCCCTGCAACATGACATTAAACTGTGCATCACTAGTTTGTCCCTGCAACATGACATTAAACTGTGCAGCACCAGTTTGTCCCTGCAGCATGACATTAAACTGTGCAGCACCAGTTTGTCCCTACAACATGACATTAAACTGTGCAGCACCAGTTTGTCCCTGCAACATGACATTAAACTGTGCAGCACAATTTTGTCCCCGCAACATGACATTAAACTATGCAGCACCATTTCTTCCTTGCTATATGACGTTAAAATATACAGCAATGGTCCAGTATGACCTTAAACTGCAACTTCATCCCACACGACGTTAAACAGTGAAAAATCTCCCTAAATGGTCCAGTATGACCTTAAACTGCAACTAGGTCCTGTATGACCTTAAACTACATCAATGGTCCAGTATTACTTTAAACTGCATCATCAATGGTCCATGCATATGACCTTAAACTATTTGCAAGTCCCTTGCATCCAGCAAGATGTTAAACTGTGACGTCCTAACTACATGACGCTAAACTGTATAAAAGTCCCTTACGTCCGGAAAGACGTTAAACTACATAATCATCAAAGGTCCTGTATAACCTTAAACTACAATTTTGTCCAGCATGAAATTAAACTGCACAATCCACGGTCCATGCATATTACCTTAAACTATTTTCACTTTCATCCAACATGACGCTAAACTGTGGGAAAACCCCCTATGCGTCCAATATGACGATAAATGGTGTACTCTTTTGTCATCACTGCATGACATTAAACTGCACAGTCCCCCTTTCGTCCAACATGACGTTAAACTCTATTTTCCCCATCTTCCTAACTACATGACGCTAAACTGTACATAAAGTCCTTGATATTTCCTACATGACATTAAACTGTACTTTGTCCCTGCTACATGACACTAAACTGTGCAGCACCAATAGTCCAAACTGCAAGACTCTAAACTGCATAGTCCCTTTATATGTCCTACATGATATTAAACTATTCATTTTTAAGGATGTTGTTACCTCTTGTTTCTCACACCGAGTATGACTCATGTGAGCTTAGAGAAAGCCTCAACCATAACACTCTCTTTGAGCCGCTAACCAAGTGTAAGTCCCAACAACATTTTTTTTTATTTAGGTCGTTGTCCCCAAGAACAACTTGATCATTAATTAATTATTTAATTGAACTACATGGACTTTGATCCTTGCCTTCTAGGCTGGGTATGTAGGCAACCTCCCAGGGTTCAATCCCAAAACCAATCTCTTCACATCGGTTCACCTCCATCTCATATGATGTTGATTCGTGAAAACGCCTCTAGAATCAATATCTTTATATTGGTTCACTTTCATCCATGTTATACGACGTTAAACTATACAACAGTTTTTTCCAGTATGACAATAAACAACAATATTCTTTGATACCCTCACCTGAGAGGGAACCAATATTTACATTGATTTTTCAATCATGTTTCATTTCAAAGATTACGTACATATATGGCAACACCCAAACCTTTTATCTTGGGTTACACCATCATTGTACTAAATTCCCCTTTCACCCTTCACAAGTATGAAGCAAATTTGTACAAAGGGTATTTATAGAACTATGTGGGCTTGATTTCCATCCTTATGGGATACGTAGGAACGTTCGAGTGTCCCTCGAATCCAGCCCCAAGTCTTTGGGCCTAACCCCAAATTTCACTTTCAGTCCCTTGGCTAAAAAGTCCCCATGAAAACACACACTGTGTATTTCTTACAATGGTCCAAGCTCTATGACCCTAAACTAAGATCTCTAATCCTTTTGTCCCACATGATGTTAAACTGTAGTTTAAGAACTACGTATGGATTGATTCTCATCCTTATGGGATACGTAGTGAAGTCCAACATTTCAATTTAGGACCCACCCACAACATGATTATGGTTAGCATTGATCTGTGTATCTCTGTATACATTGAACAATATCTATCTTTATGTGTCATAATACTAACCTTAAATATTTTCAGATCCTCAAAACCCTTTTCATGACTTTTAGTCACAAAAATGTCAAACTTCGGAGAGTTATTTTGCCTTACTATGCAGCACGTGCCCATAGGAGGCCTTCCATAAACAGTCTACATAACAGACTTGTTAGCCAAAAGATACTATTATTTGACAATGCAGCCAATTCCCTTAGGTGGCCCTGCATAATTCAACCCCCTAACGGGTTTGTTAAATAATAGTAACTTCATTCTTGGTAAGAATGCCTCTTTTGTCCTTATTTTTCCTAAATGACAGTATGTAGGGATCCGTAAAAATAGTCATCCTTAACATATTTGTCCCATATCCTTTTTCATGATCTAAAAGTATTCAAGTCTATAGTTTATATTCTCCTTCCCTACGTTTGGGTCAGACCTTTGTAGGAGTTATATTCATCTAGTTCTTCGATAATCTTCTTTGGAAATATCTTCTCCATATTCAGGTACCTCTTTCCATATAGAAAACTCTATACTTTGGAAGATTTGAATCTCCATAAACATTCACTGGCTTTTAGCACTAGGAAAGTAAATTTCTGAGAGTTCTTTTTCCTGACTATGCAGCATGTGCCCATAGGTGGCCTTGCATAAACAGTCTACATAACATACTTATTAGCCAAAAGATACTATTTTTTTTAACTATGCATCCAATTCCCTTAGGTGGCCCTTCATAATTCAACCCCCTAACAGGTTTGTTAAATAATGGTAACTTCATTCTTAGAAACTAATTCTTCTAATGCATTTTAGCTCTTTTTCATGTCATTCCTTAGATTCAAATATTCTTAAGTCATAGCTTACATATTTTCCCTCATACTTGAATATGGTAATATGTTTTCAGATGAGTTTTCAAGGAATTGAGTCAATTCTAATCCATTTCGGTCAATGCTATTTCGACCTTAAACATTATCCTTTTTATGTCTGACGTGCATGACATTAAACTGCCCACAAAAGACAAGGGAACTCTGAATAAAAGTCAAGTTCCTAGCTCACTAGACATTCATTTTGTATGATTTAGGTAACATTGAGAAATTAAAAGGATTGAAGTTTGTAGGGTTATTTACATTAATCCTAGTAAAAATAAAACTATGCTTACTAGTCCCATTGGCTTAGGTAAGATCTAAAGAATTTAGAAAAAGAGAATGCAGGTACAAATGAGTGAAGGTGAAAGTGTTTTTCATTGATGCACAAGAGTTAGAAGGACATCCACAGACTGGAGTCTCTTCTCTTTTTCAAGAATTATAAGAGGCTTTCAACATAACTCTTCATTCGATTTACGGCATCCCGAGCTTCATCAGCAACCACCTGGAATTCATTCATTCAACTAGATACAATAAGAGATGCAGTAATACTAACTCTTCTTGGAACAATTTTAAAAGGATGTTCTTGAGTCCGGTTTGAGAAAATTTTCTGCTAATCAAACAGTGACTTTGTTTCTGTCCAAGAGACTTGGAAGATGGATACATGGATTTGATAATGGAGCATTGTAAGTAAAGATCCATTTAGAGAGAGTACTCTTTTCAGATATTGCTCTAATTCCATGTTTGTCTTCTCTCCACCAACTGACAGCGGAAAAAATTTCAGCCGATGGGTTTTCCATTTTCATATCTGCAAGAAAATGACATGGATGAAGAATTTGAAAGTTCACACTATTTTTGTTGCTCTTAATTCACAACATAACCAAAATAGAGGAGTAGCAGTGCAGCTGCATTTTAGGTGTATAGTTCTTTGCATTTAGAACATTGACTCCTTGCAGATGACCATGACCATACAGGGACAGCTATGTTCTCTGTGAGAAATTAAGATGATATTTCTTCAAGTAATCAGCCAAATATGGGAAAGTGCTATCGCAGATATCATAGTAATCATGGACAATGATGTTCACCTTATCATCAATCCGTTTGCTAGCCAGTTCATCAGCCGTTTTAATTCCCTTAAGAGCCATTGAATCTGCACAAAAGTTGAATAAACTAACTCTTAAATGGGTTTATTTTTTCATAAAATTTGTGAAAGAATTCCGAAAAATGGAAAAGGCATTAAGACGCGCAAGTGTAAAAACTTGGCGCACAAGTATGGATATGTCACGCAAGTATATGGCGCGCAGGTATCACCACTCAAGTCAAGATACCTTGACAGCAGTGTGCCATCTAGGAAACACCAGAAAACAAAGAAACCTGCGCGGTTAAGGTGACCTGCGTGGCGAGAGCTCGAAGGTGTGAAGTCCGGAAATCCGGATGCTTTGTACTAAAGGGAATCCCTCTTTTTATAGATGCAGCCCGAACCCTGTGCACCGTATCCTGGGCAACTAAAGGCCATACCCTTACACACCGGATTCTGCACGCTCAAAGCTCATTTGTGCGCCCAAACTTTCGCGCCACCGTTCCATTAGTTTTCTTCTTTTCCTCAGAGTCAAATCCCCAATTCTTTTGGATCTAACTCTGTGGGGGTACTTTTGTTGACTCTCCTTTTCATAACATTATCTAAAAGAATGGAAAAGGAAATGACTTAGCACAAATTGATTAATCCTTTTAAGAAAACATCAAAAATCAACAAAGGCATGAACAAGGGATTAAGAGTACATGTGTCGTGCAAGGTATATCATTGTCGCGCAAGTATACTTGCGCGCCGCATGATGGTCACGTAAGTCACTTGCGCGACCTAAGTGATAACTGCCCGGGGTCTTCTCCTGCCTATAAATAGACCCTGTGGGCCCCCCATTCGAGGATGATATTTTTCCAGAAACTCAGATTTGAGCTCCCGGCGCCCTAGTCTCTTCTCAAATATTCCGAAACACTTATAAGGTAATTTCCTACTTAGAACGGAAGATCTAAAGAGGGGGAGGAAGGCCTAAGTGTTGAAACTCATCAACACCTGCGCGCCTGATTGGACAGCCCTTAAGGGAAAAGGACACACTTGCGCGCCGCCTTACTCCTTCAATATAACTTGCACGCCCCTCTTCTGGAATAACCTCAAGAGAATTTCTAAAGGCTTTAATCAAGAGTCACTTAAGTATTACCCTGCTGGTTAGCTGTCGTGCAAGTACCCCATATGTCGTGCAGGCATACCTGCGCGACCATGACTTGCGCACCCACACAATACCTGTGTACCTTCGAGGACTTGCGCGCCCCTGCCTTTTTGGGTGCCCTTATTTCCCATTTCACCCCTCTTATGCTATTCCATCTTTCCTATTCAAGATTCAGTATTCAAGACGCTCTTCAAAGCCATTTATGGCATGATTTATTGATTTGACTTCCTTATCTGAAAGGAATTCTGTGGAAAATCTCTCAAAACCTAGTGATTTACACATCTTTATGTCATTAAAGATTGAGATTTAATTCATTCAACCTCATACTTTAAGATGAGAGATCTCTTAACCTGGTAATCCTCCTTAGAAGTAAGCCCTAGTCATAATTCTAAAATCTGGGCATGCTCCTTAGAAGTAAGCCCCAGTCATAATTCTCAAATCTGGGCATCCACATTAGGAGTAAGCCCCAGTCATCATTCTCAAATCTGGGCATCCTCCTTAGGAGTAAGCCCCATGTCCTAATTCTCTTAACCGGTCCTAATTTACCTTTGATCTGGGATTCCTTTTCCAGAATAAAACCCAAATCAAAAGTCCTCTCCTAATTTTGGCCTCCTTTTCAGGAGTAATCCCCAAGTTAGAGTATTCAAAATCTCCATAAAACACATATACCTTTATGGACCCTGCTCCTGGATTTCTTCCCTCAAGTAAATCCTAACCTTTCATTTATCTGGTAAGTCATACATATATAAGCCCCACATTATTTCTTATGGTTGCATATTTCATGGCACAATTGTCTAATTTTTTACCAATACCTCTTGTTTCTCACACCGAGCATGACTCTCGTGAGCTTAGAGTGTAAAATTAATTATGACATCCTTATTTGAGCCATCAATTATAAACATCATACTCCCTTACTCGAACTATGTGGGTTCTGATTCCTTTTCTAAACAAAGGATACGTAGGTAGCCAATCTACGGGTTTGATCCCAACTTTGAAATAATCCATGTCCTTTTGAGTGACAATAAACTTCAAGTGCCCCACTGAGTGGCTTTAAAACCAGTATGGTCATCATAATGACCAAGAGACTTCTATATAAATGTTTCTAAGGGTACCATTGACCAAGAATCTCTAATAAATACAGATTATTCTCTATCGATGAAGAGCCTCGAATACATATAAAAGTTTCTCTAAATTTCCTACATATCGATCATTGATTGTCAAATCTAAAGTAAAACTCATTTTATACTTGGTAATGTAATAAGGATTCACGAACATAACTTAAATCTATAAAGAGAGTCCCAGAGTAGACAATAATTCCCCTCAAAAAGGTGTGATGAGTCCGACCTCCCATCCTCTTGACTAATGAAAATTCTTAAGGCTCATCAGTCCACAAACTAATGAGAACCTACCTTTGGAAAGTAGGTCCGAATGGATGTGGAATCATTGGATGTTTCCAGTTCTACAAACAAACCCGTTAGAAACCGATCGGAATGTTTGAACCTCCCATCAAAGGAGATCATCCCCGGAATCCGAGGGAAACATAGTCTTGGAACAAGGACTTGACTATGTGGTTATAAAGTCTGGAATTATGCATTCCATCATTATGAAAGTGGCTATTGATACTGCATGTGATTATTTTACTAGTAGAATATCCATGTGAATAAGTAAATGGATTTATTTGATTTTATCTTTGCCATATTATGCTTAATTTCAAGTTTAAAAGTATTTTTTAGTCCTATAAATTGACTTAAATGTTTATAATTATTTATGAAAGTTTCTTCTATATTGTTATCCTTACTGAGCATCTGAGCTCACCCCGTTCAATGTTTTATTTTTCGTAGGATGTGAAGTAGTATTTTATGGTTGAATTTCAGGGATAGTATAAGGATATAAGTGTGTTTGAAAAGGGGAACATGTTGTTGATGTTTTTATTTAATGATGTAATGTAAAACTTATGAGTGTATCTAGTACTTCCAAGTCTACTAAACTGATCGGCCATTCGATATTTCATCCCTTGTGATCATGCCAATGTTATTTAATAATGCATCGACTATGGATAACTAGGGTCGGGGCATTACAGTTGGTATCATAGGAAGTTTGGCACAAACCATGGAAGCTAGATTTAGAAAAACTCAGATTAGAGAACATTACCCTAAGATAGACTTTGAGGATTAGTATAGAAGAACTTCCTAGAAATTTTGGGACAGTAGAGATTTTTTGAGTTCTCTAAGAAATACATCCATGTATGGATACGAGCAAGTAGAGGTGGCTCTGGCATAGATGTACCTAGGGATAAAATCCTAAAACACCGCTTTGAGCTAGACTCAAATGGGAAGTAGTGCATGACAACGACCCTTGCTGCACTCTTTGTTACGACACTCCCGGGGGATATTATTAGTATGATTCTCATTTTCTTTAAAAAAGCATTATGAAGGGTTTATGAGTATATACTTCCTCAAAGAAAACATTTTTATGATTATGGATTATATCCATAAACTGTTAAATTTATGTTAAGTGTTTTATAAGTTTGGAATTATTTATTGTGGTTCAGAAACTAATCTAGTGTATTCTATTGTTTAGAAATGGCGCCTAGTGGAAGGAATGTAAACTTTATCAATGCATATAATCCATGTAGGTATTTCCCTCCTACTCAAGATAATTATAGTGGATCTAGTGAAGCAACTAGTGGTGATCATCTTATCACCATACTGGGACAACTCACTTAGGGTATGAATAGTAACCTTACCCATATGGAGAACCCTGATCCACAACGTGGTGGATCAATGTTAGACCGATTCATGTGGCAACAACCACCAGCATTCAATGGGAGTACAAATCCATTAGCAGCTGAGAAATGGATAAATTCCTTAAAGAAAATATTTCACGCTTTGAAGAGTAGTGAAAGGGAAAAAGTTTTCATGGCAGTTTATCACCTCATGGGAGATGCAGATCAATGATGGTCATTGATTCAAAACACAAAGGAATATGATGAAGTATCAAATATGGAATGAAGGGAGTTTAAAGAGATTTTCATAGAAAATTACTTTCCTCGTGACCATCGAGCGGATATGGAAAGACAATTTCTGAGTCTGAGGAAAAAATAGGACGAGAATGTCCCAAAGTATGAGGCTAACTTTACTAGGATAGAAAGGAATGCTGCAGATTATATACGTAACCCAAGAAGTATGATTTATTGTTTCTTTGATGGGTTAAAACTGTTTCTCCATCGAGCATTAGTCTCAAAATCCTTCTTGTCGTACGAAGATATTGTCTTGTGTGCTATCAAGATAGAAAATGAATTCTCTAATTCTTACGACTTTAAAGAAAAGGAAGAGAAGAAGAGATTTGTTTAACACTCTAGAAATGGAAATAATGGGAAGAATGGAAAAGTTGAATATCTATCCTATAGTAAATTTGGGAAGAAACACCCCAGTACTTTCCATAAGGGAATGGGAGTCTGTTATAAGTGTGGTGAAAAAGGCCACCAAGCTCGTGATTGGAAGGGGAAGAAAGAGGTTGTTGAATGATACAATTGTAGATAAAATGGGAATTATGAAAATGAATTTCCTAATCACCAAGGGAACTTACCTCAAAAAAGGCCAAGGGAGCAAGGCCAAGCTTATACGATCACTAGTACTGATGTTGAAGCTCTAAAAGACATAGTGGCAGGTAATTTAAGGGTTTCCTCAAGTTTATCCAATGTTTTATTTGATCCTGGATCATCGCATTGTTTCATGTCTTCCCAGTTTACTAAGAAAATTAGATATTTTCAATTTGACTTAACAAGGGAGTTTTCAGTCAAAACACCTAAGGGAAGTATCATCGCAACAAAGTTTTGTGAACCGGTTCCCATTATGGAATATAAGTGTTCTTTATATGTTGATCTTATCATCATACCCATGATTGAATTTGATATAATCCTTGGTATGGATTTGATTTCGGACCTTGATGCGAAAATTTATTATAAGAAAAAGGAGGTTAAAATTTTCGATGATGATAAAGAGTACCTTATCTTTAGAGTAGAAACGTCACGACCTAATTCTTATCTAGATCCATCCTCAGTAGCTCTACTAAATTCAATTATTGGGGTGGATGATAATGAAATAATTATGGGTAAGGAAAAAAATGTTCAAATAGAGGACGTACCTATTGCACAAGAATATGTTGATGTGTTTCCATAGAATTTACCTCGATATCCTCCAGAATTAGAAATTGATTTTTCCATTGATTTAATTCATAGTTCAAGGCCCATATCGAAGACCCATTATAGAATGGTCACTGTAGAATTAGTGGAACTAAAGAAACAACTAGAGTAATTGAATAATAAGGGATTTATTCTCCCTGGTGTTTCTCTATGGGGAGCCCCTGCCCTTTTTATTAAGAAGAAAGACATATCTATGAGGTTGTGCATTGACTACAGGGAGATCAATGCTATAACAGTAAAGAACAAGTATCCCCTACCTCACATTGATGATTTATTTGACGAACTTCATGGAGCTCAATATTTTTCAAAGTTTCAACTTCGATCAGGATATCATCAGTTGTGTGGGAAGAAGGAAGACATTCCAAAAACAAAATTTCGAACTAGGTACGGGCATTACGAGTTTACAGTAATGCCTTTTGGGCTGACTAATGCACCCTCTGTTTTCATGGATCTAATGAACAGCGTTTTCAAGGAATATCTTAATGACTTTGTAGTGGTATTTATTGATGATATTCTGGTATACTCCAAAATATATGAAGAACATTAAAATCACTTTTGCACCATTTTGAAAACCCTCAGAAGAAATGAATTATATGGGAAGTTTAGCAAGTCTGAATTCTGGTATCAGGAGATTTATTTTCTTGGCCATATTGTCTCTAAGGATAGAATCTCCATTGATAATTTAAAGACCAATTCAATCCATGAATGGCCAACACTAATTATTATAACTAAGGTATGCAGTTTTATTGGTTTAGCAGGTTATTATTGACGTTTCGTCCAGAATTCTGCACGATTGGCTAACCCATTAACCAAGATCACACGTAAAGAGGTTAAATTTGTTTGGAAAAAAGAGTGTTAAGAATGTTTTGAAGAATTGAAGATAAGATTAGTCAATGATCCTATCTTGACTCTATCCTCGGGGAATGATGGGTTTGTTATTTATAGTGATGCATCAAAGAAAGGACTTCTTTGTGTCCTTATGCAGAATGATAGGGTTATTGTCTAGGCATCACGAAAGCTAAAAATTCATGAGTAATAATATCATACTCATGATCTTGAGTTAGTAGCTATAATATTTGCTTTGAAGATATGGAGACATTATCTCTATGGTGAAAAATATGAGATATATACCGATCATAAGAGTTTCAAGTATATTTTTTCACAGAAAGAACTCAACATGAGGCAAAGTAGATGGCTTTAACTACTCAAGGATTATAATTTCACAATACACTACCACCCAAGGAAGGAAAATAAGGTGGAATATGCTTTGAGAAAAAAGGATCATGGAGTTTTGAACAAGATGAGAGTTGAAAGGGATCCTATTTTCATGGATCTAGTGAAAATGGATATGGGAATAATCATGGAAGGTGAAACATCAATACTTTTTCAAATGGTTGCCAAACCATATTTACTAGAAAGGATAAAAAGTTCTCAGGATGATGATGAGGACTTTCAAAAGAAAATTAATGTTGTGAACGATGAGAGATTGATCGACTTTATATATGAAGATGAGATTTTGAAATTTGGGGAGAGACTTTGTTGTACCGGTATACCTGATCAGAAAATGGAATTATTAGATGATGCTCATAGCTCCAATTTCTCTATACACCCTGGTAGCACCAAGATGTATAGAGATTTGATGGAACATTTTTGGTGGGATAACATGAAGAGGGATATTTCTGATTTTATGTAAAGATGTATGGTTGGTCAACAAGTGAAATCTAGAAGGCAACATCCTGGAGGAGTCATGTAACCTCTTCCCATACCTAAGTGAAAATGGGATAATATTACGATGGACTTTTTCATGGTGCTACCAAAGACTCACTGCTGGAAATAAGCCCATTTGCGACGGGTTGTTTGTGACGGCATCCCGTTGCAAATGGGCATTTGCGATGGGGGTCCGTCGCAAATGACCCATTGCAGTAAATGGCGTCGCAACTAACACTATTTCTGACTGGTTCGTTGCTAAAAATATTATTTACGACGGTAATATGTCCCGTCGGAAAAACTAATCGATATATATTAAAAACTTTAAATAAGGATTTTGCGATGGGCCCGTCGCAAATGTTATTTGCGACGGGCCACGAATACCGTCGCGAAAAAGTTTAAAAAAAATAAAAAGAAATAAGGAATTGCAACGGGCCCGTCACAATTGCCTATTGCAACGGGCAAATATTCCCGTCATAATAGGCAATTTAAAAAAATTTAAAAAAAATATTTAATTGCGACGGGATACCGTCGCAATTACCTATTGTGACGGGATGATTATCCCGTCACAAATATGTATAAAAAAATAAAAATAATAATTTTTTAATAATTTTTTTTAATTAATATTATAATAGTAATAATACAATTATAATTCATTCAAATATTATAACAAAAAATCATTCAAATATTTAAAAAATTATAATTAAATTTAAATATTTAAAAATTTAAATATATATAAAAAAATTAATATTATAAAATATGAATAATATTATTAATCATATTAATATTATAATATAAATAATATAATATTATATAATAATAATAATAATAATAATAATATACCGAATTCATATTATTATAAATAATTAAAAAAATTTAATTTTAATTAAATTTTTTGATACTTTTTATGTATTAAAAATACTGAATATAATATTATTAAAATAATTTGAAAATAAAAATATTAAAATTTTCAACATTTGAAAAAATAAATATAAACAAATAATAAAATACTAAGAGTAATATTATTATTAATAAAATAAACAAACATTAAAATAAATACCAATAATAAATAATAAAGTATTAAAAATAAATAGAAATTAAATAATACAATATTGACACCAGTATAAGAGAGACGGAAACTCTGAATAGAAAAAATGTCATATTTTAAATTTACAAACTTTATAACATCTAAACAATAACTAATCTGAAGGAGGAGGGGGAGGGGGGATCTGCTGGTGGAGGAAACTCCATACCTAAGGCATGAGTGAGTCGGCACATGTACTCCATCTGCTCCTGCTGCTGCTGCTGTCACCGACTCATCTTCTCCCCGTACACCTGCTGTTGTCGTCGACGCTCCTCCTCATGCTGCTGCTGCTGCCGATGCATCTCCTCCTACTCCTTTTGAAGACTCTCTATCAACTCAGTCTGAGATCGCAACCGATCCTCATACTGTGTAGCGGAAGAAGATGCACGAGCTCCTCTCGAGCTGGACGCAGACATCGCAGCACTGTCATAATAATCTCCGAGAGTCAGTCGAGAGCCGATAACAACTACCCGACCCTTCTCGAAGGCATATTGGGTCGCCTGCATCCATGTCGCCTCATCAAACTGATGGCCACTGGTCTGATCTGATGCCTCAGCCTGACCCTCAGTCCGGGTCTGTGACACTGCAGTCTCATATGACTCTTGTAGTTGCAATTTAAAATTAAAATTGTGAATATATTATATGCAGTTAATTTTTAAACTTGAAAACAAATAATACTGACCACGATGTGATGCTGGCGATCACCTCTGAGCTCCCCAGTAGCTGGATCATTGTACATCCTCTGATATACGTCGTACTCCGTAATATCGGGGTGCTCAACAGCCTATAAGAATATAAAATGAATTGTTAATATTTAAAGTTATATAAAATATTTATAAAAAATGTACATACCAAATGCTGTCTATGAGTACTGAAAGTAAGACTCCCAGCTCGATGAGTCACCTCCTGTCACCCCTGATTCTACCTCCCCACCGATGATCTCCTCTGAAAGCGACCACTGAACTAGTGTGCACATAATCCATCCCATATGTGGGATGAAATGTACTCTGGCCAGTGTGCTCTACATGACTCGTCAAAATCTGACACTCCTGCTTTCTTCATGGAAGCTCTTCTTAAATTGTGCAAAAACTGACAAAAGCGATCACACATGGCCACCTCCCATGCCTCGTGGATGGCGTCAGGCATAGTATCCTCGATCAGATACCATAAACCCTACAAATAATTCAAAATATCAAGTTATAAATGAAATAAATTTCAAAATAAAAATTATTTATTTACGTACATACCAACCAATGGTCGAACATGGCCTGCTGCACATCAACGGGAATATGCTCCCATGTCGTCCATGGCTGAGAAAAATAGTTGCGCAAAATAGCGCTGCCCTGTCCGACTGCTATATGCGGAAAACTGTAAAAACAATAATCAAACATTTATAATGTAAACATATTAATGAAATCTTAGTAAAATGCACAGGTTATCACACCTCTGGATGTGTGGATCGAACCCAAGACGTGGACGTCGCTCGGGGATGGGGTCAGGAATCATCATTCGTGCAAGACCGCGCCCCCTCTGTGTACCCCCTGAAGCGCCTTCAGGCTGAGGGTCAGGTGCCATCAACTCGTCCGCATCGAAAGATAGGTCAGCATCCGCCAACTCACGAAATGTGTCCTCTTCCATCTGAAACAGAAAATGAATGTTGTTAGAAAATAATTGATAATTATTATTATATATACATATATATTAGTTATGATTATATATAACTACCATTTAATTGTATCAATGTTTAGCTTCATCATCATCTTTATATTTGTCAATGTCATCTTCATATTCCTCCTCAATATCATTGATATCCATTTGAGTTCCAGTTGTTTCATCTCTTACCATTTCAAATTCATTTGTGACGTCATTACCATCATCATCATCATCACTGACTCTTAATTGAGGGGTGTCATGATCGATACTCATGTCACTTTGTAACAAAGTTTGATTTTGAGTACTCTCTTGAAAAACATCAATTCCTTGCACTTCAGTGAAAGCACATTCACTTTGACTAAACTGATTGTCTCAAATTTTCATTTTTATTATGCTCCACCAATCAGTCAAGTCTCTTGACATAGCACAATACATTGCATAATAAACTTGATGTGCCTGTTGAGCCAGTAAGAATGGTCCATTTACTGCAAGAAAACTTTTACATTTAATATCGATGATTCCATGAGTTGGATGAACACGCACACCTCTCTCAGTATCCAACCACCGACATTTGAACATCGTTATGTAATGGTGTCCTAGATAACAGAGTTCAATGATTTCATCAAGTATGCCATAAAAGTCAACTTCATTTTCTCTATGATGATATCCTCTCAAGAAAACTCCACTTTTCATTGTTCTTTTTATTCCCCATATGCATATGTATGAAATCAAAAACCATTCACCACATATGCATTATAAGATTTAACCATTTTGGATGGTGGGTTACTCAATATACAAAGTCATTTGTCAATTTTATCAGCATGTAGAGACACCTCAAATTTTGTGAAATAATTATCAATATAGTAAACTATAAATTGAAGGAGATGTTAAAGTAAGAAAAATTTATGTTACCAGTATTTGAAACCACTGAGAAATTTTTTTTTGTCTGCCTTTCGAGTGCAGCTGCTGTAATTTGTGGAAGTTGTTTCTTGATATGATTATCATATAATCTATAAAAAACAAAGTTATTTATTGTAACATAAATAATTGAATAAGTAATAGAAGAACTTATAGTACAAATGATGTCATCTGTTCACAGTTGAGCATAACATACGTATGAGCTCTGTGATGTTCATCATCTGAAATACATCGTTCATGAACTCCACCAAAACCAAGATCTGACTGGTTAAAAATAGATAATTGATTGTCGATTTCATCAATATTCCCCTCGTTCTGTCTCATGCGGTTGTGTTTTGAAGGATACTCAGATTCAAAATAGGGGGATCATAAAAAAGATATCTCCTCTTGAAAATAATCTTCAGCAATCGATCCTTCAACAGATTCTTTGTTACGTACTTTTTTTTCAAGTTCCGCATGCATCTTTCGAATGGGCACATCCATCGAAACTGTATCGGACCTCCACATTTTTCTTCATATGGAAAATGTAATATCAAATGTTCCATTGAGTCGAAGAAAGATGGCGGGAATATTTTTTCCAGTTTATATATAATTACAACAACATCTTCTTCAAGTTTTCATAGAGCATCGTAATCTATTATCGCTGCACAAATGTCCCGAAAAAATATGATACATCTATTATGGAATCCCATATCATAGAATTCAACAGACCTATTAATCCAATGGGTAGAAGTCTTTCCATTATGACATGACAATCACGACTTTTTAATCTGGTAATATGACCATTATTTACACATCTACCCAAATTGGATGCACATCCATCTGAAAGTCTCAAATATGCAATTCATTTACAAAATAATAAGCGGCTTTCTTTGGAAAATGTATAAGCTGATTTTGGTTTCATTAACCTTTCTGTTCTGACATTCTCAAATAGTTCGAGTTCTGGATGCCTGCAAATTTGAGCAAGATCTAATCATGCATTAATATTATATTTTCTCTTTCTTGGTGTATCCAAAACTGTATGAAACAAATTATCAAAATAGTTCTTCTCAATATGCATGACATCCAACATATGGCGGACCAGCAAATCAGACCAATATGGCAAATCCCAAAATATGCTACGTTTTAGCCAATTGTGTTCTTTCCCAAAACCAAATATTTTCTGTTGGTTTATTGTGGGTCCAAATGTGATGGGAGGTAATGAATATACAACTAATTTTAACTCCGTACCTGATAGCATTTTTTGAGGTCCATCCCTTTCAACTGTGCCTTTTCTAAAACGAGATCTGTTTCTGTGAAAAGGATGATCAGCTGGAAGAAATCTGCGATGACAGTAAAAATAGTAAGGTTTTTTTTCATGGATGAGCATTAATGCCTTGTTCTCTCCCATACAGTAAGGACATGATTTCAGCCCATGTGTACTCCAGCCAGATAACATGCCATTAGCTGGGAAGTCATTGATTGTCCACATCAATGCTGCTCTTATTATGAAATTCTGTTTCACATCAACATCATAAGTACTAACACTGGTCCTCCATAGTATATTTAATTCATCAATCAATGATTTCAAATAAACATCAATATTCTTCTTCGGATGTCCTGGGATTAGTAAGGTCAAAAAGATATAGGGATCCTTCATCAACATCCATGGAGGTAAATTGTACAGAGTTAAAAAGACAGGTCAACATGAATACTGACTACCATAAGATCCGAATGGACAGAAACCATCAGTGGAAAGACCCAGTCGCACATTTCGGGCTTCTAAAGCAAAGGATGGATGCACTCTATCAAAATTTTTCCATGAATCACCATCGTCCGGATGATTCAAGATTTTACTGGTTGAAATATTCGTGTTGTGCCATGACATCATTGCCGCTGTATTCTTAGACATGAATAAATGCTGAAGTCTGGATGTAAGAGGAAAATATCTCAACTGTTTTACAGGAATCAAGCCAGACTTCCCATATTGAGCTTCTTTATACCTCGATTGCCCACAAGTGGGACAACTATCCAACGACTCATTTTCCCCAAAATATCAAATGAAATCATTTGAACATGAATGAATCTTCTGACAACTAAGTCCTAAATTCCGAACCATCCTCTTACTCTCATAGTAATTTACAGGCAAAACATTTCCTTCGGGTAACAGTTTTTTAACCAAAGAAAATATTTGATCAAAACACGTGTTTGACATTCCATTATCTGATTTGATAGCCATAAATTTTGCAACTGCATCTAATTTTCATATATTTCAACCAGGATATAACGCATCCTCAGAAGACCTCAACAAATCATAAAATTCAGAGTGTGCCAACTCAGGAGTTGAATCAATATCATCTTGAGTTTCTGTATGTTGAATAGATGGACATGCAACATCATGTAATAAATTTTGAAACCTAGATGGATATGGAATCAAGTTAGTATCACCTTCTGTAGAACTGCGTTCACCATGTTGATACCAAAAAACATAATCCGGTTGAAAACCAAAATGCAAGATATGTCCCCCAACTTTCTCAAACGTGTCAAATATTCTCAGGTCACATTTTTTACAAGGACATTTTATTGTGCCTTCTGAAACAAATTCTGTATTTGATGCCTTAAATGCTAAAAAAGTCTCCACACCCTCTATATATACTGGATTTAAACCAAAACCATTTGGATTTCTACATCGATTTATCCATATGTGGTCATCTAATAATGATTTTTGATGACCTTGTTTTTCCATATTTTTCTATAAAATATAAAAGCATTACTGTTTTTGAATAATTTGTTAGACAAAACACTCAAGCAAGGATAATTATAGAGTTTACATCAGACACGACTGATGCAAACTTTTTATTGGTATAGACCTAAAAATTAACCCTTTAAGAATTGAACATGTTAAGAATAAAGAAAACCCTGTTACAAATATTGATAATTTTAATATTTTATAAATTTTTTATTATTTTAATAATACTAATATTTTTTTTTCATAAATATTAATTGTATAATAATAACATTATTACATTATTAGTATTTTTTATTATTAATATTAAAATAATATAATTTTCTGTATTATGTTACAATTCTCCTTTCATCTGTGTGTTTAACATTTTGTCTCCACATGTAATATTTGCATTCACTTTCACCTCTCTATTGGTGAGAAGGTTGATAATTTTGAAAAAGAATGAAAATATTATATGTGGAGATAGAAGTTTTCTTAAAACCAATACAGAGATGAAAAGATAATAGAGAAAGATAATGATTGGTAATTATTGCTAATTATTGGTAATTATTTCTAATTATTGGTAATTATTCTTAATTATTGGTAATTATTGGCAATTATTGGAAATTATTGGCAATTATTGGCAATTATTGGAAATTATTGGCAATTATTGGAAATTATTGGAAATTATTGTTAATTATTGGTAATTATTGGTAATTATTGGTAATTATTGGTAATTATTGGTAATTATTACTACTTATTACTAATTATTGTTACTTATTCCTAATTATTCTTACTTATTCCTAGTTATTGTTAATTATTCCTAATTATTGGTAATTATTCTTAATTATTGGTAATTATTCCTAATTATTGGTAATTAGTCCTCATTATTGGTAATTATTCCTAATTATTGGTAATTATTCCTAATTATTGGTAAATATTGACAATTATTGGCAATTATTGGTAAAAATTGGTAATTATTGGTAATTATTGGTAATTATTACTAATTATTGGTAATTATTGGTAATTTTTACTAATTATTGGTAATTATGGGTAATTATTGGTAATTATTGGTAATTATTGGTAATTATTGCTAATTATTGTTACTTATTACTAATTATTGTTAATGTTTTCTAATTATTACTATTTTTTTGAATTATTCCTATTTTTTGTTAATTATTGCTAATTATTACTATTTTTTGAATTATTCCAATTTTTTGTTAATTATTGCTAATTATTACAAATTATTACTAATTATTACTAATTATTGGAAAATTTTACTAATTATTACTAATTATTACAAATTATATTCATTAATTACTAATTGCATTCATTAATTACTAATTACATTCATTAACTACTAATTACATTCATTAATTACTAATTATTATCTTTAATTAAAATTAAAGTTATTAATTACTAATTACAGTCACTTAATTATTAAATATTTTTAATTACTAATAATTAAATCTAACAAATCAAATTTAATACAACCTTAATACAACAAAATTATATCTAATAAGAAATAATAAAAACTAATGTAAAAATATAAAACAAAAACATTAAATAAATATTAAATTAAAATTCAGATAAAAACCTTAAAATGGTTTTCGAGCTTTCGATTTGTTGTACTTGTAAGATGATCCCCGCAACCTCCTTGAAATCAGCTTTCAAAACAAAATTCACTCAACTCATATAAACTAGTAAGAAGTAGTTCAGATTCAGAAAACTTGTCAAGGCTGGTTGTATTTATAGGTTAGATTATTTGCGACGAGGTTTATTCCGACGGTATTCCCGTCGCAATTGGTATTATTTGCGATAGGACAATCGCAAATAACCCTGACTGCACTTATTATGGGTGGCAATTAAAGGTATTATTTGCGATGGGGCCCGTCACAAATAACCCCTTCCGCTAGGTTATTTGAGACGGGAAGCCGATCCCGTCGCAAATAACATGTTACTGCCGCTGGTTATTTGCGACGGGTAGGGGATACCGTCGCAAATATCTTTCGCGCGATTGGGCACGCAAGTCGTGCCAAACCATTTTCGACGGGTGAGAATATCCCTTCACAAATAACTCCTTATTTGCGATGGGGAATAATCTCGTCGCAAATACCCCGATTGCAGGGGTTATTTGCAATGGGAAATATTCCCGTCGCAAATAACCCATCGCTAATACCACTTTTTCCCGTAGTGACTCCTAGAAGGAATGATGCAATATGGGTCATTGTTGATCCTCTTACCAACTCAGCACGTTTCTGTGCTATAAGGGAAGATTTACCACTTGAATGTCTAAAAGGACTATATATTAATGAAGTTGTAAGACTTCATGGAGTACCCTTATCGATTGTTTCTGATCATGATCCCCGTTTTACATCAAGATTCTAGAAAAGTCTTCAGAAGGATCTGGATACTGAACTTCGTTTGAGCACTGCCTACCACCCTCATACTGATGGACCATCAGAACGAACTATTAAAACCTTATAAGACATGTTGATATCTTGCTCACTTGACTTTCAAGGTAAGTGGGATCAATATTTACCTCTGGTAGAATTTTCCTATAACAATAACTCCCATTCAAGTATTCAGATAGCACAATATGAAGCGTTATATGGAAAGTGATGTCGTACACCAACTTATTGGGATGATGTTGGTGAAAGAAAACTCATAGGCCCATCACTTGTTGAGGAAACAATGTAAAAGGTGAAGGTTATCCAAACCCACATCAAAGCATCAAAAAGTAGTCAGAAGAGCTATGTCGATAACCAAAAAAAGGATTTGTAATTTTAGGTAGGAGATCATGTTTCTTTGAAGGTATCTCCATGGAAGGGAGTTATACGTTTCGGTAAGAAGGGTAAATTGAGTCTCAGGTACATCGGACCTTTCAAAATTCTATAACAAATTGGAGTTATAGCTTATCATTTGGAAATTCCTCCAAGTCTCTCCAAAATTCACGATGTATTCCACATATCATTATTGAGAAAATACATGCATGAACCAACGCATGTACTCACCTATGAGGAAATTTAATTGGAACCTGATCTGTCTTATTGTAAAGAGCTTTTCAAAATTCTTGATACTAGAGAACAAGTGTTGAGAAACCGGACGACTCATCTGGTAAAAGTTCTATGGAGAAACCGCAAGATGGAAGAGGCAACGTGGGAACCCAAGGAACTTATGATGAAGAACCACCCAAATCTTTTTATGCAGTAATATTCAAGAAATCTCAAGGGAGAAATTGTTTTCAGGATAGGAGAATGTAACACCCCAAGCTTCCACAATACGTTTCCCTTTGAATAATACAATAGCTTGTGTTGTATGCTACTTCGAGATTCTAACACCCACGACCAATCAAACTAGCCGTTATGAATAGAAATACCCACTTTTTGAAATTTTATAAATTTTATCTTTAAAAATGGACTTCATTTTTGGATTTGGAATATCGAAATTAGCTTAGGGTGATTTTTTGTATTTTTATGAAAACATTCAATTTTTTATGAATAGTGGAAAAACAATGCATTATTGGTTAAAACTGACATTTTATTTAAATAATTTGTTATTTTATTTTAATTTATTTTAGGTAAAAATATATACATAATACCTATAAATGTTTAATGTAATTCATTAGAGCAATTTTAAAATAAGTTTAGATATATAAAATTTTATCGAACTTTTTACCGTCTTTTACCCACCTCCTAGGAGCATTTGAAATTCGCATAAAATTTAATTTTACCACTTCTGTGAGTTGAATTTCAAAAATTGGAGAGACTCGGTTGATATCAGTAAGTAAAATGTGGTTAAATAAGATGAAAATAATTTTTGTTGAATATTAACTTTTTACTTTTATTTACCACAGTTAAAAGTAAATAGGGTAATTAAGGGTTAAAATGATATTATTATTACCCTAACACATGTCCTAATTCTATTGGATAAGTTTAATTCGACCATAAACAACCTAATAAATAAAATATTATCCTTTAGGTTCACTTCGATTAGATTAGAACATTTATTATTATTTTATTTAAAGAAGATTTAAAAGGGATAAATTCAATGTTTAATAACTAAACCTTTTTTAATATAGGGTTGTACATAATATGAATTAGTCTATAAATATTCATTAGATATATAAAAATATTTCCTACATACTGATATTTTATTTATAATTTTTAGACATTAAATAATTTAATTTATTTATGACACAATGAAGACACACTAATTACCTTAATAATGAAATATTAAAATAATTGATGTTATAAATATCCAAACAAATGTAAATTGGGACTTTTGATGAATTAAAATAATTTTATAGGTCAATATGACATGTTATTATTGATAATATGAATTTATTTTTAAGTAATAATGTTTTTAGGACTTTATCAAAAATCATTTATTAAATAATGTCAAAATTGAAATAATTGAGTTTTTAAAACAAATATTATATTATTAATTGATATAA
Organism: Viscum album; assembly: GCA_963277665.1. Lineage (NCBI taxonomy): Eukaryota > Viridiplantae > Streptophyta > Magnoliopsida > Santalales > Viscaceae > Viscum > Viscum album. The sequence continues at coordinate 1,474,331,784 of OY728166.1, forward strand.
TATTCTTAAAAATATAAGGATGGGAACAATAACTTATAAAAGGTTATATATATTAATAATTAACCACATGGGGTTCTCTTGGAATGTTATAGGATGTTTATTAACCATATAATATAAAAATACAAAGAGACATGGTAAATGACAAACTATTTAACTAAGAGTTAAATCTAAAAGATAAGGTTAATATGATGACCTAAATCTATATAAAACGTATTTTTCGAGATGTTTTAGACCCATACCCACCTTATAATTTAAATAATTCATTTTGGAACCATTACAAACTGAAAATTATTTTATTGTAAAATAATATTTCAAGATTTTCCTAAAGTGACCCTCACCTCTCTTATAAAAGGGCACTTCCCCTTCTCTAAAATTAACACCTTCAAAGTAATTTGGATCAGCCAAAAACTACCCAAATATCCTCCCAATTGTCCTCCCTTAATCCTATATTCCTTCCTTTAGTCATAAATCAAACCTAAGGAGCTATTTTTATCAAATCAAAAGGAGGAACCTGAAGAAGAGGTAAATATTTCATCACCTCTTTCATGTTTTTTTCTTCTTCCACATCCTCTTTATTTGTTTTTTCCATTATAGAATAATAAATCCAGTATATTATATATAATGAGATGTTATTATAAAATTGGTATAACCATATTCATTATTTTATCCATCCTATAAATGAAAATGTCACTATACGTGCGTACGTACAGATTACTGTCTCCATGTCGTGGTGTAGTTTGTTATTCAAACAATTCATCATTTTGAGGGGTATAATAATGATTATAAATGATGTAAATAATAAATATAACATTATAATGATTATGTATATATTATATAAAATCCAATTATATATGATTTTAATATCAAAATAATGATATTGTCGCTCGTGCGTACGTACGGATTACCGTCTCCACGAACGCGATGAGATTCATTTTCAATCGCATCCATTCAAGACTAATTTTCATTTAAGGATTAAAAAATAATGTTTAAAGATTTAATATAATTATTAATATTAATAATATACAACCTATCCATAACAGACATTACTTATGTAACAAATCATATAAAGCAAAACGAATCAGTTAACACCTGAAACGATGATACTACTGAAATATCATTAACAAAGAAATATTTGAAGATCATATATGATATCATATTAATGTATATGGTTCTTGTATAATTTAACAAAATTATTTTACCATTATACAGGAGGATAAACTACCCTCGACCATGGAAAATTACAAGGTAAGGGTTAATTTCACAATCTCTTTATTATCCAAGGTTGTTTTATACATGAATATCTATTGGGACCTCTTTATCATCCACAACCATTTTTTCTTAAAAATGTATTTCAAAACATTTTTTTATATTTACTAGACAATGTGTTAAATTAATTTTTACCCTTATTTGACCTTATATGTTTTGAAAGGAATCTTTCGGTCATTTTCCAAACAATTTACTTTATGACCTTTTTGATAAAATTAAGGTAACAATGTTTTTTTAACTTATACGGCGGGTGCAGCTATTTGCCGCCATTATAACATCGTTGAAGCTCCCCTTACAATATTATAAGAATATTTTAAAAATAAATGTTTTATTTTATTGTTATATGACTTTTAAATGACTTCAAAATAGAAAGAGATATTTCCCTAAAAAAAGTTTTGATTTAATCTATATCAACATCCTTTGAGTGATTTTAAGCTTGTTTGAAGTTTATTTATTTTCATACAAAACTTCCATATTGTATTGAAGGGTTTGTGATATGTTTGACAGTGGATGTATTATTTTTACACCATTCATGTTTTATGGATAAAGTATTGACATTTTTTATGCTAGTTTTAATACGAATGTTAATGTTATGTTTAAACCTTTTCATATGAGGAATGCATTGGACTTAGTAAGTGACAGGTGGAGCCCGCTATATCTCCTTGATGCATCAATAGGTCTCATGAGATAAACTAGTGTCTTGGAACAAGGCCTTTACAAAATCTTATTTTTATTCTTGGAACAAGGCCTTCACTGTGTGGTTATGAAGTCTGGCATTTTGCATTCCATCTTTATGAAAGTGGGTATTGATATTGCATGTGATTATTCGACTAGTAGAATATCCATGTGAATAAGTAAATGGAATTATTTGATTTTATCTTGGTCATATTATGATAAATTTCAAGTTTAAAAATCTTTTTTTTAGTCTTATACATTTCCTAAAATGTTTATGCTTATTTATGAAAGTTTCTTCTATATTGTTATCCTTACTGAGCATCTGAGCTCACCCCTTTATATGTTTTATTTTTCCCAGGATGTGAAAAAGTATTTTATTGTTGACCTTAAGGGATAGGATAAGGATATAAGTGTGTTTAAAAAGGTTAAAAAATGTTGTTGATGTTTTTATTTAATGATGTATTGTAAAACTTATGAATGTATCTAGTACTTCTAAGGCTACTAAACTGATCGGTCTTTTGAGATTTGATCCCTTGTGATCATGCCAATGTTATGTAATAAAGCATTGACTCTAGATAACTAGGGTCGGGACATTACATGTTTTTTTATTTAGGATGTGGTTTAACTTGTGTAAATTACGTTAGGAAAGGTTGGTGATTTTGAAATGGTTTGATGGAAAACCCTCCTCAGAAGGGGTCCCTTGCCTTGTTGGTTAATTTAAGAGATAAGAGTGTCCTTGGTTAGGGACCTCCATTGTTTGGTAATGGTTTAGAGGTAAGGGAAATTATTTGGGGTGGCTAGGGTGGTTTCGGTTTGTGTGACTTATGTGATGACTTGTGTGTGTGTGTGTGTGTGCATGGATTATTACTTGATCCTATTGGCACACCCTATTACGAACATAGCCTGGGAACCTAGCACAATTACTAGGGTTACTGAGAATGATTATTACATTGTTAGTTTACGTACGAAACAATGGCCCATAGTAGGTGGATATATTTGGCCTTATTGCTATGGGATTGGGCCCCTCGGTCTTCCCTGAGTTAGGGTGGATGATCATTTGGGCATTTTTATTTCATTATGTGTGGCATGCTACTGGGGATGGGGTCTCATGTATTAGTATGTTCTGGTTCTCCTATGAGTTACTAGGATTTCCCATGTTCCTCTAATAATAGTGTAGTTAGTGTCATTTCCCTCATTTTGTAGGATCACATTCTTTGTACTTGGTTTTGGTATTTATCTAGAAAATTGTAAATGTGTGTTTTGTTGAAATGGATTTCAAGGTTGATATTTTAATTGAGAAAGAATTATTTCCTTTTTCACTTTTATGGAAAATGACCACACTCTATTTTGTTTCCCCCTCCCAGCTTCCCATGTTCCTTTTTTAAAATTCATGAGGGAAATGAATTATAATTATTTTTTTAAAAAATGAAAAATGTGGAAATCCTATGATTATATTTTTTAGTTCAATATTGAAATTGGTATTCGTTTATTTTAAAGGTTTTTCATTGGGAATAGATTAGTCGGGCCTACCTACTGAGTTTTAATACTCATGCCTATAGTGTTTTCTTGTTTTTAGTTTCTCCTATAGGTTTTAGCTTTGGTTTGGATCACCTTGGGCAACATTTGGTTTCGGTATCGGGGAGTGACCCATAGGGTTATGTGGAGACTAGGTCGTGGTCAGGTTAGTCATGTTGTTGATTGTTCTTTCTTTTTCCTGTCGTATATTTATTTTTTCATTGTTCTATTTATTTTTTATTCTTAGTTTATTTACATTGGGAGAAATCATTCCCATTATACTCTTTTGATGCCTTGCTACTTGTCGCTATCCCGGGAGGATCTGGAACGCCTCTCAGGTTTTTCCATAAATCGGCTCGGGTGGACGGTTCAGGGCCAACTCAGATTGGTTCATGAGAAAATGGTATCTAACGGGTTGACTGTTTAGTGGTCCTTGCTTTTCCAAGCACCCATTGTTACTTGGGGATGTCAATGTAGAATGTGTAGGACTGTTGGGGATTAGGATGTAGGAACGAGAAAGAATTCATGAACCCTTTCTCATTATGAACCTCGATTTACCATGGGATATTTCGGGTTTTTCGATGTCCTTTTATTCATATGCTATTTTGGTATTGGGAAATGAAATGGGAGTTGGTAAAGTGACATCTGTGAGCTCACAGGGCCTAGAAATCCATGTGGAGTTGGGGAAATTTCCCGAGAATACTCTCTATAATTGTGGTGTGATTGGCATATGGCCTCCATCCATATGGCCAAATCACTCATCAATGCTAGTTTTTCTTTGTGAATCATTTTGGGTTTTTATTAATTCCAGAAAATGGTTTTGAAGAGTTTTGGTTTTGAATTGTAAAAATTTATAGTTGATATGTTAATGAAATTGTTTTGATCAAATTCCTTATTTCTATGTTCTTAGTGTCCACCCCACAATGGTTCGATGGACACCTAAGGTGTAGCTTCAGGTGGTGAATCCTTATAAAACACTCTGGTTGATCAACCTATATATTACATTATTGTGTTTCGGAAGATGACCCGTCCCCTATTTTATGGTCAAGCAGATCCTTTTGAGGTGGAGGAGTGGTTTTGGAATATTGATAGGTACTTTAGTTTCCTTGGGTTTCCTGAGTCATTAAAGGTGAAGTTGGATATCTTTATTCATGAAGGTCTAACCTGGAAATAGTGGATGTCTGTGTCTCGAAGCAAGCATCGGGAAGATCTAGCATGGGTGTCCTTCAAGTCTTCGTTCATCCAATAGTTTTTTTCTAAAAGGAAAAAAGTGCGGAATAGGTTGGTGATGTGCGGTCTTCAACAGGGTCCTCGATCGGTGTTAGAATTCTACCATCACTTATTGGATCTATTTCCATATAAACAGAGGTATATTGGAAATGACCCTGAGAAGAATCAACATTTTTATTTTTGACTCCATGTTGAACTATAGTCAAAAGTGGTAGAGCTCAACCTAACCACATTCTCTGATGTGGTGGGCCAATCCTTTCATGTTGAAGCAGTGTTAATAGGAGGTATTACGGTGGAGACTCTTCCTATGATTTTTCAAAGTGATAAAGAGGTTGCGAATAAGATGGATGGGAAGCGGTATGATTCTAGTGGTGCTGGTAGGGGAATTAATAGTCGTTGAAACCTGTAGTCATCTTCTACGAAGCGCAATGTCGTGATTTCTCACAAGTGTGGAAAACTTGGTCATAAAAATCTGATGTGCCTGAGTGCTATGAGACCCTGCTACACTTTTCGGCACTTGGGTAACTTGCAACAGTTCTACTGAGGTGTTTCCAATAATCTCCATGAAGCCAGACCCAACTCGTCGAAGGTGACCTCAGACTGTTAGCAGAAGTAGGACAATTTTTGGGATCAGTTTGGGGTTTTCTCTCTACTGTGCCCCTAGGATGTAGTCGTCATATCTGAGGGCATGTTTCGGTGTTTTTCACTTTTCCAACTGCATGGGTGGTTATTTATTAACCCTTTTTAACTCCTAATTTAATGAATACGTTTTCCATAAAATTTTTATTCATGTGTTATGTTTGGGGGGTTCTAAAGCCTGATTATGAGGCAGGAGATGCTTCAATCATCGGAGCTCCAACCTTAGGTCCCGAAGCGAAGTTGCCACGTAGTTTGGAGAACCCCAATGGTGTAAAAAGACCTTGGTTTAATCTCTATCTTTAGTGTGTCAGGGTTTGTATTTTCCCTAGTGAGTAAAGTTGTTGGTATAGCGATGACGAATGTTTTGATACCCTATTAATCGGGTCTTCCCTTCCCCCCCTGTGGTGGAGTTTTTTTGTCCATGTGAAATTTCTTCAAGTTTGGTTAATTTCATATGCTCTTATGGTGGGAAGACCCATCATGGGTCTCATTGAATTTAGTTTTGGCTTGTTTCTTATGGTATGGAGTCTTTTCGGTCTTCCCCTTGTCAATATCTCAGTTTCATTCTTGGTATGAGTTCTATTTGAAAATGTTTAAGGTGTTCATATGTTAAGGATGGATTTAGCCTCGTCAAAGTTCTTTGCCTTTTTGGATCGATCAATTGGAGGTGTCTAAGCTTTGGGGGGTGGGTGACACTTAGCGGGGAGTCTGGTTCAGTTTCTCGATTTGATGCCTCTTTGTCCTTTAAAAAAATAAAAGTTGTTTTAGAATTGAAGTGTTGGTTTTCATTTATTAAATGATTTTTCAAATGTTTGTTTAGTTCTGAAAAATGGTAATGTGTGGCTATTTTTGAAAAAAAAGATCATATTGAGGAAATCATGTAATGCCCATTTGGAACTTTCCAAGTGCCTCTATTGTGATGTGTGTGCTAAGTGTTTATTAAATGCCCGATTGGATCTTATAAAAGTATCATGGAATTAAATAGGTGGTTGGTTTTCCTTAAATGGGTTTCCAAGTAAGGTTTTTGGCTTTCAAAGAGGTGTGTGTTTGATTCTTTAGGATGTATTTCAACTTGTGTAAATCACGTGAGGCCTGGTTGGTACTTTTCGAATGGTTTGACGGAAAACCCTTCTCGAAATGGGTTCTTTTCTTTTTTGGTTAATTTAACGGATGAGAGTGTACTCAGTTAGGGATCTCCCTTATGAAATGATGGTTTAGAGGCATGGGAATATTCTTTGGGGTGGCTGGGGCGATGCTGGTTTGTGTGACTTATGTGATGACTTGTGTGTGTGTGTGTGTGTGTATATATATATATTTACTTGATCCTATTGGCACACCCCTTCACAAACATAGCATGGGAACCTAGCATAGAAAAAAGGGTTACTATGAATGATTATTTCACGGGTAGTTTATGTACTGACCAGTGACCCATAGTAGCTGGATATATTTGGGCTTATGTCTATGGTATTGGGCCCCATGGTCTGTCTTGAGTTAGGGTGGGCGAGCGTTTGAGTGTTTTGATTTCATCGTGTGTGGCATGCTACTGAGGATTGGTTCTCATGTATTAGTACGTTCTGGTTCTCCTCTGAGTTCCTAGGATTTTCCATGTTCTTCCAATACTAGTGTGGTTAGTGTCATTACCCTCGTTGTGTAGGATCACATTCCATGTACTTGGTTTTGGTATTTTTCTGTAAAATTGTAAAAGTGTGTTTTTTTGAAATAGATTTCAAGGTAGATTTGTTAATTGAGAAAGCATTATTTCCGTTTTCACATTGGAAAATGACCAGACTCTATTCCCCCCTGTTTCCCCTATACCTTGTTTTAAATTCATGAGGGCAATGAATTATTGTTGTTTTTTTAAATGTAAAGTGTGGAAAACCTATGTTTATATTTTGTAATTCAAACTTTAAATTGTTGTTCTTTTATTTTAAAGGTTGTTCATTAGTAATAGATTAGTCATGCCTACCTAAGTTTTAATACTCACTCCTTTAATGTTTTCTTATTTTTAGTGTCTCCTATAGGTTCCAACTTGGGTTTGGATCGCCTTGGGCGACATTTCGTTTCAGAACCAGAGAGTGACCCACAGGGTTACGTGGAGTCTTGGTCGTGGTCAGGTTAGTCATGTTTTTTATCGTTCTTTTTTTTTCCTATTATATATATATTTTTTATTTATTTATTTCTTCTGCTTAGTTTATTTTCATTGGAAAAAATCATTCCCATTGTACTTTGTTGATGCCCGGGCGCTTGTCGCTAGCCTGGGAGGATCACGAATGCCTCTCAGGCCTTGCCACAGATCGGCTCGGGTGACCAGATCAGGGTCAATCCAGGTTGGTTCATGACATGACATGTTACTAGGTTTGACATCATGTATTTCAGAATTGTTTGAAAATTTTGAATGTGAAAATACACATTGTGATTTACAAGTACACTCCATGTAATTCTCTCTTTTTTGCTCAGATTGAAATTAGAAAATGATCTTATGCTTTTTCCCTACCATAAGGTGTCCTACATATTATTCTAAACTAGTCTAGCCTAAAATGACCTATCCAAGGTCTCCTCTCAATCAGAACTTCCTTTAACATCAATATCCTAATGCTTTGAGTGTCATATGAATTTCAGGCTGATGACATAGGCTTCACAGAAGGGTTCTTATTAGATTTTTAATCTTTGACCATTTACTTTTAAGGATGGTCCACCTTCCTTTTGAATTTCAATGATTTCATAAGGGAATACTTGAATGACTACGAAGGGTCCTGACCATCAAGATTTTAGATTCCTAGGGAATAATTTAAATTTCAACTTGAGCAAAATAACCTTATTTCCTAGGATAAAGATGTGCCTTTTAATCCATTGATCATTCCATTTCTTTGTTTTTTCTTTGTAGATCATGGAATTTTCATACGCATCTTTTCTTATTTCCTCTAATTCATCTAATTATAACATTTTATCTTCTTAATCTTCTTTAGAATCCAAATTGAGCTTCTTCATTTCCCAGTACGAGTGATGCTCTAATTAAAATGGAAGATGATAAGGTTTTCTATAAACCAATCAGAATGGTGTGGTGTTAATGTGGGTTTTGTACATAGTGTGGTATGCCCATATTGCATCATCCAATTTCAAACTCCAATAACTCAGACTTATTTTCACGGTCTTTTCCTGTATTTGTTTGATTTCTCAATTTGAAAATTCCCCTTTCTCGCTTGTTTCTTGGTGTTAGGGAGTTCCTGTGTTATACCAGAATCCATATCTCTCCAGTATCACTTTAATATATTTATTTGTAAAATGTGTTTCTCAATCAATAATTATTAGTCTAAGAAATAAAAATCTTTAAAAAAAATATTTTTTAATAATTTCATAACCAATTTTTCTATTTCATGTGATATAGGCTCAGTTTCTACCCATTTGAAATCATAGTCAATGCCAATAAAGATATAGGAATTTCCATGTGAATTTGGAAATGGTCTCATGAAATCTATCCTCATACGTCAAATATTTTGATTTCCAAGATTTGGTTTTGGGGAATTTTTTTCCAATTGTGCCAGTTTTTTGGAACCTATGACTAACATAAAAATAATCCCTTGCATGTTGGTGTAGCATGGGCTAGAAAAGTCCACACTATATGATCTTTTCTACCATGCATTATGGTCCATGATTTCCTCTATTTGGTGATGTATTACACATTTCTATCATGTTTTTTATTTCTTGTTATGGAATGTAGTGTCGCAATAAGCCATCATTGTTATGCATAAATAGGAGTGGTTCATCCCATTAGTAGTGTGATACTTCAGCTAAAAATTTTCTTCTTTACTAGAAGGAGAGATATTTTTGTTTAAATATAATGTATAGATAATTTTCAATATCTAAAAACCATAGTTGTACCCTTATGTTGAAAATGGTTTCATCAGGAAATTCGACTTCGATTTCAATATCATCATCTCCCTTTATGAGTGGCAGTGGAAGTCGGGACAGATGATCAGCGGTCACATTTTTCTGTGCCTTTGGTATCCTTGATGACAATGTAAAATTCTTGGAGCAATAGGATCCAACTTATAATTCTTTTAATGTAATCCTTTTTATTCATCAAATATCTCAAGGTAGCATGATTTTTGTGCACAATCACCTTGGACAAGATCAGATAGGAACAAAATTTCTCAAAATAATATGACACTTCTAAGATCTCTTTCTCTATAGTTGTATAGTTAACTTTAGTTTCATTCAAAATTTAACTGGATAAAATATGTGACCAATTCATTGTCCTAAAATAGTGCCAACAGTGACGCCGTTGGCATCACAAATCAAGTCAAATTATTTTTTCCAATCTCATGAAATGATTATAGGAGTAGCTATTAGGATATTATCTAAAGAATTTAATGTCCTCCGAAATTCTTCAGTAAATTCAAATGGAGTTTCCTTTGATAACAGGTGCATCATAGAGTGGTAAAAATTTTCAACATATTTTACAACCCACCAATAGAATCGTGTATGGCCTAGAAATATCCTTATACCTTTGACTATTGAAGGCTCAGGTAAATATTTGATAACTTTAATCTTGGAAGGATTAAATTCCATTCCATTCTTGAAAATTTTATGTCCAAAGATAATGCCTTCTTAGACCATAATGAAACATCTTTTCCAGTTTAAAACTAGAAACTTTTCTTTATAGCATTGTAAGACTAGATCAAGATTTCTTAGGTGAGATTTAAAGGATCTTCCATAGGCTATAAAGTCATCCATGAAAATTTCTAATAATTCCTCCACCATATCATGGAATATATGTGCCATGTATCTTTGAATGTTTTTTGGTGGATTACACATACTGAATGACGTGCGCCTATAGGAAAAGGTTCCAAATGCCCATATAATGGTTTTTTTGAATAATCTTCTAGGTTGACAAAAATCTAATTGTATCCTAAATATCCATCCAGAGAACAATAAAATTCATTTCCTCCGAGTATCTCGAATATTTGATCCATGAAAGGTAATGAGAAATGATCTTTCCAGGTTACTGCATTTATATTTTGGTAATCCAAACACACTCACCATCCAGTGACAGTGCGTGTTGAGATTATTTCATATTTATAATTCTTTTCAATTGTGATGCCACCTTTAGTAGGAACTACTTGTAGTTGTCTCTCCCACTCACTATCATAGATTGAAAAGATTATCCCAAAATCTAGAAATTTCACCACTTTCTTAACAACTTCCTTCATCAATGATGTGAGTAACCTCTGTGGTTGATATATGGGGTTTTCACCTTCCACAAGTAGAATTTATGGGTGCATAAAGTAGGGTTGATTCCTTTAATTTCATCCAATACCCAAGAAATTGTTTACGTATTCCTTTTCAGGATTCAAACAAATTCTCCTCTTGTGACTGTGACAGTTCAGAGTTAATGATAACTAGTAGTACATCAACAATCTCTAGCAAGGAGTACTTGACTGTATTAGATAAAGGTTTAGTTCTGGTTTTGGTGGAAGAATGACTAAGGTTATGAAGGGTGGAATTTGGTTCCTTGTAATATGTTCTATATATTTTACTTCACCAATGTCATATTCATCATTTTCATCAGGGGTTATGACATCATTCTCTTCTTCAATTTTGATGTAATATTCTCTTTAGTGATTGAGAGAGATCATTTGGAAATCAAAAGAATCATCTATTTTTTGAGATTTATTTGATAGGTTGAAGATAACTTGTTATTCTCCTACTCAGAATATAATACTTCATTGATTCACATCAATCAGTTCCTTTCCAGTGGCTAGGAATTGTCAGATTAAGATGATTAAAACATCTCCTTCCTCTTCCTTGTTAAAAATAAGAAACCCTGCTGGAAAAATAAATTTGTCGAATTTGACTAGGAAATCCTTTATAATTCCTCGAGGATACTTTATTGATCAGTCATACAATTGGAGAGATACTCTAGTTGTTTTGAGCTCTTCGATTCCTAGTTTGCGGAATAAACTCATTGAAATTAGGTTAATGTTGGCTCCTAAATTGCATAAAGCTATTTCGAAGTTACATTATCCTATTGTATAGGGAATTGAGAAACTACTTGGGTATCTCATTTTGGGTGGAATTTTCTAATGAAAAATAAAATATCATTCTTTATTAAATTAGACGACTTCTAGATCTTCCATTTTCCTTTTTTTTGAAAAGATATCTTTGAGTAATTTTTTATAGGTTGGAATTTGAGTGATTACCTTTGAAAATTGAATATTGATGAGAAATTGCTTGAAAATTTCCAATAACATTATGTATATACCTTCAATTATTCCATTACTTTCTCTTTCTGGAAAAGGAAGTGGTGGTTTATATAGTGGTGGAGTAACATAAGCATTCTCTTATGGATGCTCAGGTTCTTGGGTTTTTGTGGTTTGTGGTACCTCTTTAGGTATTACTTGAGTGGTCCTGTAAACTTATTCCTCTATTATTGGTGTATGATTCTTAGGTTCCTCAGCTTGTCAAGGATTATACTTATGCATCTAGTGAGGTATTTTATTCAACTTGGTGGATACCATGATGAGGTGGTCCATGATCACTCTACCACAAGCTGACATTATGAGAGACTTCATCTAGAAGTGCTCAGCCTACCTCAGGCATCTTAAACATTATTCCTCCATCAGCTGTGGCATAAATATTTATGCGCATAGATGACTGGAGGCCTTGATAGAATGTATGGAGATATACCCACATGTCGAAATCATGATGTAGGAACTTATAGGTGAGTTCTTTAAAATGATCCCATGCTTCTCATGCTAACTCTTTATCTTCTTGACCAAAAGTTTGAATGTTGTTCCAAAATTTCCATGTGTGTATTGTGGAGAGTACGTGCCCATAAATTTCTTGGATAAATCATCCCAAGTCATGATAGACTTGGTTTCTTGACTTTAGGTCCAATCCTTAGCACGATATCGCAGAGAGAAGGGAAATAATTTGAGTCTTATCACATCATAAGATTCTCCCTGGTTGTGAAAGGTATCACGTACTTTTAGTAAGTCTGAAATGTGTTCATAGGAATATTTTATTTGAATCCCACAGAACTATCCCATGTTCTGGATCATATTAATGAGTCCAGGTTTGATCTTGTAGGTGTGTGACTACATAGGAGGGTGCACAATACTTGGTGTAGCACTATGAATTGAGGGTAATTCATAGTCCATGATGGTGCGTTCTTGATGTATAGACTGCTCTTCCTGAATTAACGATTGTGTGTTGGGTGAGTTGGGATGATTCAAAGTTGTAGGATTGTTTCGGTGTGCTATTTTTTATGAACGGAGTCATGCAGAGATATACCTATCAATTTCAGGTTTGAAGGAAATTTTTTCTTGTGTGTCAAGTCTCCTTGAACAAGTTAGAGGGCCCTAATACTGACTGACAAGTACTTTTTTTATTATCGTCTAGGAAAAGGCCTAGTACCCCTATTACAAAGAGCCCTCAAGGGGGCGAAAATAATGTAATCCAAGTGAATCTTTTTACACAATTACCTCACACTCCTACGGAAGAGACCCCAAACCATCAAAAATGATTAGTCCCTCTCCTGAGCGTCCAAGGATTGCAAGAGTGTCTGCAAAAAAATTAGTCTCCCTCTAGCTATGATGAATGATGTGTCCCGAAACCATTCCCCTGGAACACCTTATGATAATGTAAATCAGGTCCCATAGAATCTCATGCCTTCCTTACACAGTCTCCACTAGAATTTCGTATTTTGACTCAACTTCTGACACCTCAAGACCACACTCCCTGCAAACTTGAAGACCAGTAAGCAGTGCCCAAGCCTCCACCCCCAGGGAAGAACTCGGACCACTGAAGGAGTTGAAAGCCATAATAACAGAACCACATGAATCACGAAGGATCCCTCTACCTCTCATGTGTCCGTTTCTAAAAGAACCATCAACATTGAGTTTCAGCCCACTGGGAGGGGGAATCCAACCGACCCATCTGCCCCCCAAACCTCCAATCCAAATAGGTCTGTTGAGGATGTTGCAAATCAGAGCTGATTACTAACTCCCCTTCATCAATGACAGTAGATCATTGATTAGAGACCTTGACCTCATAAAAGGAAACGAATTTAGAACACGAGAACCCAACCGTGCCTCATTCCTAGATTCCCAGATTGTCCAACAGATGGAAGCAATGATGATGGCTTAGACTTTACAATCCATGCTCTTTCCCTCCACACCCTGAAGCCATGAGGTCATGAGGGTATGGAAGGGAGGCTGCTAAGGATCGATCCTTGGCTTTGGGGAATAGAGAGACCAAAGTTCAACCGCCTAGTCACCCTTAGCAAATAAGTGGTCAGTGGATTCCCTCCTCGAGGTTTCACAATAGAAGAAACGTCAGGCTAAATGAATACCCCTCCTCTGTATGTTTTTATCCATAGGTAAAGCTTTTTTTCTTGATGCACCAATCAAGGAAGATCATTTTGGTGGGGATATCTTTGCACCAGTAATTTCTAGCCCCCTCCTTAGAACTGACCGCTTCATGTGTGCTTCTTCTAAACTCCGGGATGGAGAATAATCCCAAGCTCGAACCCATGTAACAACATCTGTCCTCCTCTTAGAAAAAGCTGATACTACCGAACACCACCTTCTGTTCCTCATTAAGGACTGCCTCAATAAACGAAGGATGATTTCTTGCTTCTTTGAAGGAGATATTGGGTGTGGGGAAGTTCGGGAATCTGAGACTTTCCCCTGCCCAATTTTCTTCCCAAAAACCAATGTATCCCCTTCCTATGATCCTCTGAATTGATTCAGAGAGCTCTTCTATGTAGTCAAACATGCACTGTGCCAATCCAAACTTCCCTTCTCTTCGGGTTCCTTCATAATTTTGTTGGTCATCATATCTACCCCTGAAGAAGGATGCCCACAACGATTTCCCCATTATGATATCCCATGCACGTCTTTCTTTCATTCCTTGCATGATTCCCATAATATCACGTAATCCTTCACCACCCTCCTCCACTGGACACATCATATGCTCCAAAGATGCCCAATGGCAGCGACCATTCTGTTTGTTGTCCCATAGGAAATAGGAAATCACCTTCTCCATCCTTACAATAGTGATCTTCAGTGGTTTGATAATCGTCAAAATATGCAACGGGATGGGAGTGAGGACGATGTTAATAAGCATGACACGTCCCACAAAGGATAGGAATTTGTTTTTCCAGTTCAGGATTCTACCCAGAATCTTATTTGTGATATCTTCAAAAAAACCTTTGTTTAACACATCCAGGAGAAAGTGGGACCCCAAGATAAATAAAAGGAAGTTATCTCCTCTGGAAACCCAAAATATCTTGAATAGCTCTGTAGAGTCTTCCCAGACACTGGTTAGAGAGGAAAACATGGCTCTTCCCTGCATTAATATTCTTCCCACTCAAGAAGTAGTAAACCGAGATAATACCCATGACTTAGATCAAGTATCTTCTTCTACCATTTTTAAAAATCATAATGTCATCTCCAAACATCAAGTGTGAGATTGAATATCTTCCTTTCCTTTCGAATAATGGATCATGTTTCCCATTTATCATGCTCATGTGAATATTCCGAGAGAGGAAGCCCTGTTCCAAAATAAAGAGAGAAGGGGACAAAGGGTCACCTTGCCGAACACCACACACCGATTTGAAGAAGACAAAACACTTTCCCTTAAGTGAAATGGAAAGCCACGGGGATGCATAACACTGAAAACAAAGGTCGCAAACCCATTCCTGGAAGCCAAATTTACGCATCACCCAGATGATAAAACTCCATTTCATCTTGTCGTATGCTTTATCCATATCCACTTGGAAGATGACATTATACCCAACCACCTTCCTATTAATATCATTTACAAGTTCTCCAGCAATTCCAACCTCCACATGTATGCTTCTCCCTTTGATAAACCCATGTTTCTCACCTAAAACCAATATCGGAATGATCCCACCCATCCTCCTTGTAATCAAACTGGCCAAAATTTAGTAGGACACGTTACAAAGTCAAATTGGCCTGAACTGCCCAATATAAGTGGGGTCTTTAACCTTCAGAATGAGTACCAACCTGGAATCACTCACCGATCTACTTAATTCACCACCCCAAAAAACATCTTTTATGGACTCCACCGCCTTCCACTTCACCATCTCCGATGCGGCCACATATAATTCACCAGGGAAACCATCCGGTCCAGGTGCGCTACCATGGGGCATAGGCAAAACTGAACCCTTGATCTCCTCTTCATCTGGAAAGGCTAACATAATCTCATTGTCAGAGTTACTCACCATTCTTGGAATCTCCTCCCAGAATTCCTTAGTCTCTTCATGCCCTTGATTATCCTCATAGCTTGTACTCACTGATCCGACCATGAGACTTTCAAAGTGTTCTAAAGCCAAGTGGCCAGCAGCCTCCACATCCGACGTGTAGACCCCATTACCTAAACAAAAGTTGAATCTCATGTTGTCCTTCTCTTTTAGGCAGACATGAAAATAGGTGTTGTCTCTATCTCCCTCTTTCAGCCATCTTACGCAAGATATCGACTTGTAATCTTTCTCAATTTCAAGATGCTTCTCCATGAGAAAAACACATTTATCACAAAGTATCGTGAACTTATTCTCATCCCAGGAAGTTTTAAATTCTTCCTATAGGATCCCAATATCTTTATGCACATTTTCTACTCCCGAACCATCAATGGTTCTATGTGCAATCCATTCATGAATATCCTTTTTGAGTCTTTGGAGGCTATTCGTAAGACCATGCCATGCCCTTCTACCAACCTCGCCTTCCCACAAGGTTATAACCGTTGATATGAAATCACTCTCCTGGTGCCATTTAACGGAGTAAAGAAAATCCCCATGACCTGAAACGTCCCTATGGAAGTGCACAAGAAGCAGAAAATGGTTAGATAATGTATGAGGGAGATGTGTGACCGACATCTTCCCAAAGGAGTCGAGGCCATGAATATTTGCAAAACACCTGTCAAGCCGGCTCCATATTCGACTAGTTACCCTATGGTTATTGCACCAGGTAAATCGATTTCCAATGAAACTCAATTCGAAAAGTCCCACCAAAGAGGTGAATTCCCTGAAGTCCTGCATCCCCACAATATTACCTGATGAACCTCCTTTATTCTTCAAAGGATCAGTGATCATGTTGAAGTCTTTTCCCACAAACCATGGGAGAGAATCCATCTGAAATGAACTCAGAAAAGCCTATAGTACCAATCTCTTAGTAGTGTCATTACTGACATAAACAAATGAAAACATCATCTCACCCCCTTCAAAGAAGATTTTGGTATGTATGTACTGGGCCATAAGATTAACCAGTTCCACCTTAACCGACTGTTTCCAGAATATCCGGATAAAAGGGTTGTCCGGAAAGCCATGAATTCATGAATGGAATCCCATATTTTTAGTTAGTTTAGGTATCTTGAAAGAACCCTATTTTGGTTCAAGGAAGGCCACCAGAGACACCTTGTATTTCCTCACTACGGTTGCTAGGATGGAGCTCTTTGCTGGAGCACCCATCCCTCTCACATTCCAAATAATCAGAGCCACCATTACTGTTTGACACTCCTGGTCCTCTGACCAGCATCTCTAGATGGGAACAATTAAATGGATGTACCTGATTCCTTTGATTTAGAGAGGGTTACCGGGCCAAGGAGTCTCTCAATCGAGACACCTTGCAGGGGGAAGCGATTATTTCCCTTGGTTCCTTCTGGATCCTCTAGCAACGACAACTGAGGCGACAATGAAGGAGACGAAAAGAGGATCTATGATTCCCCATTGAGAATAGAAACCAGGAGAACTCACTGTGGGGACTCTTGTGAAGCCTTCATCTCT
Organism: Viscum album; assembly: GCA_963277665.1. Classification (NCBI taxonomy): domain Eukaryota; kingdom Viridiplantae; phylum Streptophyta; class Magnoliopsida; order Santalales; family Viscaceae; genus Viscum; species Viscum album. The sequence goes on from OY728166.1 coordinate 1,474,348,915, forward strand.
TTCAATACACCTATCTAAAGTGACTCCTTTCGAGGGAGCCCACTGATGGTTGATGACTAGTTTTGGAAAAGTGATTTTTGAATTAAGTTGAGTGAAATCTGAGACGAAATCTGATACCTGGAGGAAGGTGGTGATAAAAACCTAGGAGGGAGATGGAGGGGGTATTCTTGGGTATCTCGTCCCCCAGTTTCCCCAAAAGTAAGCAGAGTCATATCGACAATGTCAGATTCCCCACGGTGTGTAGGCGGCAACGATGTCAGATCTTTTTGGGGGAAGTCTATCTTTAGAGGCACTGACTCAGATAGAATGATCAGATATGACAATGGAATGTGCATGTGGGGACCATATTTTGAATTTGAATTTGAACCTGCCTCCGTAACGGTCACCTTCCTCGTTGTCTCTGCCACCGGCCTCGATGGCCCCAACTCCCTCGAACTACCGTGCTGGTCATCAAAGCACCCCGAGCTAGATCCCACATCAGGTATCTTTTTTCTACAAACTGCCATCAAATGCCCTTGCAGGCCACATTCCGGACAGAACCTCTGAGGAGATTTGAAATGAAGCCTCTTCCACTATTGTCGACCATCCCTGAACCTCAACAGCATCCGCTCCGGGAGCTTCGATGAGATATCTATTTCCACACAGATTCTCGCGCAAGCCATAAAACTATAATGAGTTGTATCTTCATCATATCAAAGGAACAAACCCAAGGTAGTTCCCAAACTACACTTTCATCATATCTTGGATTGGCTGGATGGAACTAAGCTTAGAACCCTTTAGGGTTGTAGTCCTCTCAATATGTTTGATTTTGGGAAAAAGAATAAATCTAAGAGAACTAGGTTTGGGATCAGATATAAGGAAGGGACTGGGATTAATTTTTTGGATTAGTATAATGGATGATTTTTAACTCTAACTTAGTATGGTCTAAAGGTTCAGGCTACAAAGCAAGGAGAGGTCACTGGTTGTTTGTGGTCTGAACAACTAGATTTATCTACAAGGCAAAGTTTTATTTTTCTGGAGATATCTATAACCTAGATGCATTAAACATATATTCTATGGAATAAATTTTCATAGGAAAATGTTTATAGTCTATTCTACTTCAATCAGGATAGGGTCATTCATTTGAACATCCTGTGGTTTCAGTTTTTTAGGCTAATTGGATTAACAATTTTTATTTTTCCAGATTACTATTCCTTAAGATTAATAAGTTCATAATTGAAGATTAATTGGATTCAGAAACCCCTACTTTTGATCGCTACCCTAAGCTGTTTAGCCACTCATGATAGAATTGATTAAAGATATATAAAGAATTAAAAACACGATCAACATGCCATAAGTGGCTGATCTTAAATTAATAAAACACATAAAAATATTCAAATTAATCAACTAGAAAACAACCAATTAAGAATAAGAAATATGAATCTCAAATCAAACACAATTTCAATAAACTACTTACATGCAATAAGAACCATAACAAGAGTATATAAAATTCATCATAGACCGATGATTAGGATGATGAATTCATGAGGAGCAATGTTGATGGTGCAAAATAGATGAAGAAAACTTTCTAAATCAATCCAAAAGGCTTGGGTAATCATGAAATAATGAATAAACATTATGTGATTGAGTTTATAGAGAAAAGGATAAAGTAAAATCAAGATAAATAATAGATAAAAACGAGATAAATCACAAAAGTTGTTGTCCCTCATGTCCGTGGTGCACTGTTGTAGGTAATAAATTAGTATATTACACAATCTGTAATGGTGTTTCACATCATTTTATTCCTATTATATTTTCCTTCTGTGGTTTTTTAATATGCATGAATCTCACGCAAATATCGTTTGATGGTTTGTAGATTTGATTCCTTTCATGGAATGTATCTGGATCTCACGATGTGTAGGTTCCTATGGGCTTTATCTTAAAATTATTAATTGAATTCAAAGGTTATATTACATATAATGGCGAATCACATCACTTAATGACTTCATGACATGAAATTATGCACAACTTGGATTCATGTCTTGCAACATGTTGTGAAATGACACTACACATCATGTAATGATGTTTCATGACGTGTAATAGCCAATTTTGGTTATTTTATACATATTTTTTCTTTAAAACCTTAAAATCTTATTTTCTACAATAAATAGCACATACCTGGTGCATTATTGAGGAAATCATTAAAAATTATTAATAAAATGATAGCAAAAATGTATATATGATTTCATATTATCAGTTTCCCACTTCCTTCCTATTTAGGAGACTTTCTCAGTTGATGAGCTGAGAAGATTGTATGTTTGTGAGATCATCTAACTACATGGGGTCCCACATACTATGGTTTTAGATAGGTATTCTCATTTCACATCACAGTTATGGAAAGGGTTGCAGAAGGCTATCGGTGCACATGTGCTTCTGAGTAGTGCCTTTCAACCTCAGACCAATGGATAGTGGGAACGAATAATACAGGTTCTAGAGTACATGATTGAGGCATGCCTCCTTGATTTTGGTGGTTCTTGGGAGAAGCATATTCCTCACATTGAGTTGTCCTATAATAATATCTTTCAGGAGATTATTCAGATGGATCCTTTTTAGTCCTTGTATGGTAGGTTGTTACGTTCAACTCTATGATGGTTAGAGGGGGAGGCAATGCTACTAGGTCTTCAACTCCTGTAGGATAATTTGGAGAAGATTAAGCTGATCCAAAATAAAATGTTTTCTACTCATTATATATAGAAATATTATGTCGATCACCTTTGATGACCTCTAGAGTTTGATTTTGGGGTCATTTTTTCCTACGGGTATCACCCAGGTCAGGGCATAGATGGATACATAGGCTAGGGAATCTTTCTTCACAATATATAGGGTTGTTTCAGAATGTGGAGAGAGTCATGCTGGTATCTTATTGGTTACCTTTCCTCATAGGTACCAATTCATTCATGATGTCGTCCACATTTCATTACATCGTCAGTATCATGCTGACCCATCACATACTTTTGATCCTAAGGAAGTTGAGTTAGATGTCAATGCTTCATTTGAGGAGTATCCTATATACATCATTGGCCAGAGTACACGGTCTCTCCAAGGAAATTATATCACTTTAGTGCAAGTGTCACGGTAGCATATCCATGTACATGATGATACTTTAGAGTGAGAGGCTGACATACATGCCCATTGGCCAAAGTTGTTCTCATACAGTGTTTCGTCTCCCTTGGAAGGTGAACTCAGGGATGAGTTTCTTTAAGAGGGGGAAAGACTGTAAGAACCCTATTTTTATCTCAGGTGAAGATCCATTTTAAATTTGGACTAATTATTTATTTTGGACCTAATACAGATTCCTAATGAGGTTGTCAATGTTTTGGGGGTTTCTGGGGCCTGTTCAGAGCTTGAAACCCTTGCTGGTTTGAAAAATATACTAGACACATAGTTATTAGAAACCATGTGATCTAGGCTACATGGTCACTACTAACCATGTGGTTCTGGATAGTGAGTAGCATGAGGCTTCACGATTTGAGGAAACTTTGAAAATTGTACATCACGTCCATGCGAATGGATTGTAGTTTTTAGCAGAGCAATTTCACACAGTTAGCACACAACTTCTTAGACTATGTGGACTAATCGTGTGAGCACCCCTTGGTACAAGAAAGGGTGCATGGTTGGTGTACGGTATGATAAACCATGCGATGCCTATTTTTGGGTGAAATTACAGATTCACTCTTAATGAAATGTTTAAACTTTTTTTATTCTCCCCCTTTTCTCAATCCATTTCCAAGAGCTCTCCCCTCTCCCTTTTCAGCTTCCAAATCCACTATTATAGATTTTGATCATGATCGTCCAGCCATAGTCCAATCGAAGCACCATTCATCTTGTTAGATATGCATCGGTATATACTCGATTCCATTTTAGCTGTTTTCCACTATTCTTTCTATCGTTGATGCTATTTAGATGCATGATCATATTCCCCATTTCCAAAGGTGTTGGTATGTTATTTAGAACTCTTCCAATCCAGGTAAAACTAGAGTCTGTTACTAGTTGAGGATATTCATACGAGCCTAAGGTGGGTGTTATATACTTCATCCCTCAAGATGTTTCATTTTATAAATTGTCATGTGTGCCTACTGATCTCATCAGGCATCACTGGTTTAATTCTAGTGCCTTTCTTATAGTCATTAGAACCGTATTCTAAGACCCTTTTCATAAATGTTACCCATCATTGGAGTTTAAATCCTCAATGTTGACCACTCCAGAATAGGGTTTTTCCCTCAATTATTCCTTTTGAGGTTTGTTATGTGCATCTACACCACCATTCAGGTGTTCTTTGGCATGACCTTGCTAATGGTTATCCCTTCCATAATAATATGACTATTGAATTGGTGTTTGAATATCCTTGTATATTTTAGAGATACTTGAACCTTCTAAGGTAAGTTTTTTAAAATTAATCAATGATCATAAATGGTATTTGAAAGATTATTAATGATATCACTTGGCCTATTTTTTATAAATGAATAGAACATGGTTGCTCATCCTTAGCCCTCCTTGTCATGTTTATAAAAGTTAAAGGACAGAACCAAGTAATTAAATATGAAATGATAGAAATGGTAGTATTTCATTGAAATTCCTTGTCACGCTAATTAAAGGTAATGTCTTGAACAAAATGAATTATTTAATGGAATGATTATTACATGGCCTTAATCAATTAATGAATCGATTAAAAGGTGTATATTGTATATGGACCTTGAAATTACTATGGGAGTGGTCAGACCCAACTTATCCATGGTTTCTTGAGTGGATGACATGAGTACTTGTGTACACCATTCTAATTCAAGGATGCTAATTTCTAAGGGTGATAAACACCTTCGAACTCAATATTTTTCTATCAGTGGATGCCTAGAATGGCACTGCAAGATCCCTCCATTACCATTCAGATATTATGATTCCCTGGATATAATCCTCAGATCTAGCATGACATCTATGGACATGAGGATCCTTGGATACACCCTTGGGCCTAGTAAATTCTTTTCCCATTTCTCCTTGGACGAAATCCTTAAACTCGATTAGAATTAAATTATTGTGGAATGCATTTGGTGATTCCCCTTGGATTACACTCATACCCCTTATCTTGGCTATAGGTTACTATTGAGTTTCCTTGATGCCTGAGTTCATGGATGCCTTGGATTCCTTTAATTATTAGTGACATTATAGGATGCCTTGTTATATCTTAGATCCTTTCATTATCATTATCATAGGATACCTTGTTATATCTTAGATCCTTTACTATTATTAACATATCAGTACATAAGTGCTTGTTATACCTCGCATGGCCTACTTATATAAATTAGAACATAAATAATAAATGAACAGGTTACATGTTTAGGAACCAGATGAGGCTAATGTAAATACTTGGGTATTTATATTACTGTACTGCTTTACTTTTATATAGGCATACTTTCACACAGTTTCAATTTATAATACATGGAATGGATGTTATAGACATCATTGGGGGTGTCCTATTTAGATTTATCTCACACCCTATTTAGACCACCATTGGTACTCATGGATATTACATATATACAGGTGTTGATAAGGGGAAGTGTCCTGCTTTGGAAACTTGATTTATTTCTTTCTTAGAATAGAGATGGGTAGAAGATAATCGAGTTAGAGCTTAGGATTCTTGGATAGTTTTTTTGTTTCTTTTTTCTACTTTCGTAGAGCATGTATTTCCTGCTTCCTTGAATCCATGCTTCCCCTTTTTGTAGAGACATTACATTTATCATCGTCATTTTTTTCATATTATTGTCACTTTCTTTAGTTATTTATTTTTCCTTTTTACTTATATTGTTCCTTATATATATTATATTACTTCCACTATTTATCTATTATTATATTACTTATCCACTATGTTACACTCTGGTAATGAGGGTATAGTCTCCCCATGGACACACCCTAGGCCCTTACTTCTAGTCAATGACCTCTGGTGTTCAGGGAGATATACTTGAGGTCATGTGGCCCACCCAGCTTGGGGCACCTTTGAGTGGCACCTGGGTTCGGAACGTCACATAAGTTGTTACCATGAACATAATTTCTATATCATTCCTAGATTCATATGAGTTTATTTTCATGTTTGGAAGTAAAAGTTGTTTATTTTGTAAAGAAAACATGTGTTGTGGTATGAAACATTTAAATAAAGGTCTTTTTTTATTAAATTTTAAAAAGTTTTTTGAATTGATAACGAATCATGTTCACATGACTCATATAACAACCAACTATGGAATCACCATATTGGACATTTAAATGAGAAGCATTTGACAAAGCTCTATCAAGATAGTTATTTGGACTCTTATGAGATAAAACTACTTAGAAAGATTTCATTCTTGTTTAAAATGGATAATTACAAAACCACCATTTGGTGGATGGGGTTAAAGGGCCATAGAGCTTCTAATATTGGTACATACTAATGTGCATGGACCATTTTCAGCATAATCTAGGGGTGGGTATTTTAACTTCATATCTTTTATCGATGACTTGAGTAGATATGATTATGACTACGTGATGATGAAAAGTGTGAGTCCTTTGATAAATTCAAGGAATTCAAGAATGAAGTGAAGAATAAACTTGGAAATTATATGAAGAAACTTCTATTGGGTTGAAGTGTTGAATATCTTAACCAACATGTTATCAATTTTCTATGAGAGTTTGGGGTTATATCTCAACTCACTCTACATTACACACCATAGTAGAATGGTGTTAGTTAAAGGAGGAACCAAACTTTGTTAGACATGGTAAGGTTGATGATGAGTCATATATATATTCCATTATCCTTTTGGGGATATGAAATAAAAACTATGGAATATACATTAAATCGAGTACCAACTAAAGTGGAAAATACAATTCTCTTTGAGTTATGGAGTGCAAAGACACCTATTTTTTATCATACACGTGTATGGGGTTATAATAAAAATTTTAAGGCCTTATCAGGGAAAAAACTGTCACCATGGGGCACAATGTGTGTCTTTATAGTGTATCCCAAGGAAACAATGTGATACTACCTATACCACCCTATAATAAAGTTATTATCGCTAGAAAAGCCATATTTATTGAGAGAGAGAACATCCTCAAAAATGATTGTGGGAGAAAGATTGACTTCAATGAATTTGATTCTTAAGATACACAAGAGTTGTTATAAGAACATATTCTATAGGTCCCCATAGAATAAGTTGTTCTTGGAAAACAAGTATTGGGTAAGATCCTAAGAGAGGTAATAGAACCAGAGAAATAAGGTTTTCTAGTCACTAAATATGGTGAATCCTTATTGGTTGAAAATGATGAACCTATTTGCAACAAAGAGGTTGGTAGAGAGCTTAGAAGATATAATATCAAAAAATTCCATGAATTCTTAAATGGATTCCATGTATCATAACCAAATTTGGGGTTTTCTCAATGCGCTAGTTGATGGTAAGCCTCCAGGGTGAAAATGGGTGTTCAAAAGATAACTAGACATGGAAGGTAAAGTAAATGCCTATAAAAAGGCTAGTGGATAAAGGGTTTAAACAATTTCAAAGAATTGAATATGATGAAACCTTTTCACCAATTTCTATGTTTAAATATATCAAAATTATACATGCTATAATAGCTTACCATGAATATAATATTTGGCAGATGGATTCCAAAACTGCATTCCATAATGGGAATTTTTAGGAAGATGTCTATATGACACAACCAAAAGTGTTTGTGACTCTAGGGTATTCCAAAAATATTTTCAAGTTGAAAAGATCCATTTATGTATTGATGTAAGCATCTAAGTGATGGAACATTTGATCTAATGAAGCTATAAAAGAAATTTTTTTCATTAAGAACGATACATGTGATTATAATAGGTTTAGTGGAAATGAAGTTGTTATACTAGTAGTATATGTTGACGACATATTACTTATTGGAAATGAAATATCAGTCTTACAGTTAGTTATAGACTGGTTAAACAAATATTTCTCCATGAAGGGCTTAAGTGAAGTAACCTATATTTTAGGGATCAAGATCATTTTTGATAGATCCAATAAGATGATTGTAATATGTCAAACTACATGCATTGACCAGATACTAAACAGATTTTGTGTGGAAAAATCCAAGAGGATATTGTTTCCAGTATCACATGGTATACATCCTTTTATGAAAACATGTCTTATAATACAACATGAGAAATATAGAATGAGTAAGATCCTATATGATTCAGCAATAGGATCAATCGGGTATGTCATGTTATGTACTAGACATGATTTTCCTATGCATTGACCATGGTAGACAGATATCAAGATGATCCAGGAGAACAACATTATTCTATTGTTAAGGATATCCCCAAGTATCTGAGAAGAACTAGGAATATTTTCCTTGTGTATAGAGGATATGAGGACCTGGTCATATGTGGTTATATTGATTCATGTTTTCAAATAGATCATAATGACCTAAAGACGTAGTTAGGATATGTTTTTTGTCTCAAAAGAGGAGCTCTGAGAAATAAAAGTTCAAAATAGCTAGTTTCCACTGATTTTATAGTGGAGTATAAGTATATTGAGGCTTCTGATGCAGGAAAGGAATCCATTTTGATATGAAACTTCTTTTAGAGGCTTTATGTGGTACCTATAAGTAAATATCCTATCACATTTTATTGTGATAATATTGCAGTGGTGGCTCTTGCAAAAGATCCAAGGTCACACGAATGGACAAATCATATACCCTAGAAGAATCACCTCTTAAGGATTTTTATCAAAGGTTTGAAGTTTCAGTAAGAATATTACCTGTGTAAGAGAACATGGTGGAACCCCTTAATAAGGTCCCATATCAACATAATCATGAGTATCATGTAAGAGCTAGAGGACTACAGGTTGATAGTAGTTGGATCTGGTGAAAGTGAGATTTTGTTGGAGTGGGTTACCTAGAATCAACTTCTGTGTACTTTATGACAACCTGTATTCATAGTTTTGAATGTCAATAAACATATTATCAAATTGTGATTCTTCTTTTTCATAACATAGTATATGAAAATTTCTTAAGAGTAGCTATCATACTAAAAGGTCATAGTAGTTCTCCATTATGATGAGAACCCAAAAGTGTCGCGAAAGTATTCTTAAATATATTTTATATATCCAAATGATATCATTTGAGGTAAAAAAAATGATATAGTCTATTAGGGGTGGAGAATCACGGGACTTTGAGTCACCTTCTCATGGTGTATGCCCTAGGTAATATCCAGTGTAGGATATTATGAAAATGATACCCCCAATTAAAAATCCAAATTTTTATGTGATATTGGATGTTCATATCTGTAGATGTTTTAATTTGTACTTATACTTTAAGATTATTATTAATGAGTACTATGAGTTTCATACTTTTATTTATTGATGAAAACCATGATGGAATATGTTCGTGCCATGGTAAGATATGTTGGGTGCGTCATGAGTAATATTGGATTAATGAATAATGGGAGAAATGATGTTTCCCTTCCATTATTTAATAGAAGTTGATATCTAATGCCCATTTATGGAAATTATATATCCAAAATCAATCCATGGCCATGGTGTTTTATAGGCAATTTTGATTTTTAGAAATTCAAGGAAAGATACATTGAACACATTGGTTGATGACACCATCATGAAACCTGTTTGATTAGAGATATCATGATAAATGGATTACATTACACAGTGAGTTTCTATATGAGGTATTATGTCGTTGTATCATTAAATTCCTTCTCTATAGGTAACTTTACATGTTTCTAGATGTTAATCTTGGACTTTAGGCTGCTTATCCTAATGCCACTGAGAAAGACGCCTTGAGGGTCACATACTAAGTGTATCTAGAATCTTAGTTAAATAAAATATTATAAAATATTATCTGAAATGTTTAAAAATAGTATTCCCACACATGGTTTACTAATTATTAATATTTTCTTAATCGCATATATTTTGTCACCAGTTATTCGAGAGAATATTATGTGAGCAGAATATTTAATAAATATTTGTTTTCTATTTTGTGAATATAATATTTATTTATTTATTGGTGAATAATGAAGTGATATTTATTTAATAAATAAAAATACATTATTCAAGTCCTGATAAATATTGTGGAGTAATGAGAGATTGAGTTTAGTGGTCTGTTGATGAATAATATATATTAAATATTATCTTAACAAATAATTTTTTATTTTAACTTGCAAGTTTAGCTCGTATAGAGAAATAATAATATTATTATTATTATAAGAGACATGGGGTTCCATAGGGCATTAAATAAATAATAAAGGGAACTTATGAAATTATTTATTTCTAACCCTACCAATATATAAATCAAATTATAATATTTTCAAAGAGATCCAATTCATTTGTTTGGTTGTGCACAATGAATTTGGAGAATCCTCTCAATCCCTAAAGATCTTTCTTTTCCAAGAACTCTCCCAATAATAGAGAGATATTACTCCACCTCCCACTCTAGAGTCAATAGAGAACAAATATAATTATTTGGAAGTGATTTTCTTGGAAATAAAATGAAAATGATGCAAGTGATAGGATCTATTGTGCTAGCACTTGAAGATTTCTATGAAGATGTTTGGAGATTTTTGGAACGTGTGTGGATCATTGGTAGAGGGAACCTGCTCTTTATTCCTTCAACGCAACAATAATACAATGTAGTTCTGTTTTTAGATCCACCAATAAAGAAATAATTTTCACAAGGTAATTCTTTATTAATTAAATTTAATTATAAATAATATGTGATTATCTTATACTTGGTTCTCATGTTCTACCCCTTATCTATTTTATTTGATTCAATTACATTGATCATGGAGTTCATCATTGTAAAAATATCGAATTGATCATTGATCACGAAAAAAATAAAAGTTGGACATAAACCATCACATGCTTCCACTACATCTATAACCTTCATTGAATACTATATTATCATGGTTAAATAATATAAATTACATGAATTTAATCATGAGGTTTTGGTCACTATTGATGCTATAAAATATGTTTTAAATAAAAATGTTTTGTATTTTATTTTTTCTATTATTATATGTGTTTATAATCCTATTCCTTCTTGTAAAACTACTTCTATCATATGTAGGAATTTAAAAGTCACACATCAAGGAACTAACAAAGTGCATAGATCTAATCTTATCATTCGTTAGGTTGAATTAATAGAAATCATAAAGTTTGATCCTGAAAGCATTAGTGAGATGTAAAAAAAGTTTTCTAAGATCATACACAACATTATTTATATTGGTGAAACCATGAAGAATATTGTGTTAATTTAATGAATGCTTCAAGAACTACCAAATAAATTGAATTATAAGAAGATTTAGAAAAAAAAAGAAGGGACTTTTAGAATATGCATTATAAGTTCTAATTGGATCACTTTTTAATTGTGACCATAAGATGAAGAACATTGAAAATGATTCAAATAATAAAAGTGGAGATGACTTTAATTCATATTATGTTTCCTCTAACTCTTATAGCTATTATGGAAAAATTTCTAGTAGTGAAAAATGTGAAAATCTAAGTCAATTTTCTAAAGAATTAAAGTACTAATGAAAAAATGAAAAAAATATTAGGATCTAGATGAAAAAAATGTATAAGAATAATTTCAAGAAGAGAAGAATGAAAGGTAATTCTTATTCTACTATTAGTTGTTTTTAATGTAATAAAGTTCTCATCACTATGTTTGAATGTCTAAAGATGAAGATTGAAAGGGAAGAAATAAATATTGGTAAAAAGGAATAGAACAACAGCTAGAGTTGTCAATAATATTTTGATTCAAGTGAAGAGTTTGGAACTAAAAAGGAAAATAAAAAACTTTTTCTCATAGATGAGTATATAAGTAGGGTTAGATATTATTACTATTATTCAAATTATAAATTTATATCTAATAAAAATTATATTGAGGAATTAAATTCCATTTTTGATAAATATCATGAGGAAATTGAGATATACTTAGGTATGTATTTAAAGTTGAGTAAGGATCACAAATTTTTTTAAAAATAAAATAAAAATATCATTATAGAAAATAAAAAATAAAAAAAAATTATTTCAAAGAATAATTATGAGGTGAAATTTTTGGATGAGATGTCCACGTTAAAAAATGAGAATAATAGTTTAAGAAATTATACTTATTTCAATAAAGGTAAACTATTTTATTGTTTAGAAATAGTGTAAAAAATAAAATAGGGAACTTAAATCTAAGGTTAAAAATATAAAGGAAAATATATCTAAATTTAATATTGGAAGTAATTCTTTAGGAAAATTTATGATATTATATAAAATTTATAAACCAAAAAATGAAATTTGTCTTTTCTATGATGGGATACTTCCTTGTATGTACTAGAATAAATTTGTTAAACATAAACTTTATGGTATTTTATTTATTATATATTTTATATGTAGTTAATTTGGTCATTTTACATCTAATTTCTCATTGTAGTTTGTTTAATATAATGGATATAAAAAGGATTTATTCATAAATATTCTTTTATATTTAAACCAACTAATACTTATGAAGTATAGGTTTATAATAAATCATTATTAAATCTAATTGGACCTAATTTAGTCTTTATGCCTAGGTAAGAATGTTTCTTATGTTCAATATGAATAAAATTTTATACTCTTATCTTATGGTATGATATAATGTGTTTCATATTTATTATTTTATTATTATATCCAATGAGCATATATGCTTAGTTTTATATTTTGGTTTACTATAATAAACATAATTTTTTTATTTTTAATTATTTACATATATTTTTTATGAATTATTTGAATATAATTAACCCATGTTAATAGATCTTGGTAGAAGTTTCAGTTTTATTAAGGTTATAGAGATCACTAAGATAACTACTAATTGTATTATCACTTTAAGATAGAGGAGAAGGATCAATTAAGGGGGTTATTTTATTATTTTATTCTTTTATCCCCTTAGTTAATCTAATCAAAATTTTCATACTCATTTTTTGTATGAGCATGTTGTATATTAAGTTATTTTCTGGCAAAGAATGTGTTTTACTATTTAATTTAGCGGGGAGTTGTGCTATTTTTATTTAATGGTAGCCAAATCATTTTCTAGAAATTATGAATTTAGTAATATTTGTTACTAAATTATTTATCCATTATACATATTGAATATATAGTATTAAATATTATTTAATAATGCTTGATGTTTTAATGTTTTAATAGAAAATTATTAATTTATGTATTATGTCATTTATGTTATTAATATTTATTTTAAAAGTGGAATTTCATCCGTAATATTAATTTAATTTAACTTTTATGATTAATTAGGGAAAGTGGTATAATTTTTGGAATTGATGTTTAGTCATGAAATTATCAGAATAGAATAGATTTTTTAATTGACTCCTTGAACCACTATTTATTTATATTTTAATAATAACAATTACTCTTATTATTTTTATTTATTTATTTTTATATATTTTCAATGTTTATTTTTTTATTAATTATTCTTAATTTTTTAAAGATTCCACTACTTGAATTTCATTTATCTCATTTGAATTTTTTGAATTTTTGGTTAACAATTTGAATTTTATGAAGTTCCAGTTAACCTTACATCTTTTAGAAGGAACCTTATGACTATTTAGTGAAGCATATTTTTGAAAAAGGAATTCTATCTTATAGATATTTGAAGTATATTATATGAATTATTTTATATTTTTCAAAGATCAAAATCTCTCTTACAGAATTTTGATTATATCTTATGGAAAATAATTCTATCTTGAAAAGTTGATGTTTATCTTACAAAGATCAAATTTCTATCTTACAAAGTATGATATATCTGATATTTTTTTCAAAGGGAAGGAACTTCTTATCTTTATAAAGTCTTTTCATCAACCCTATAAACTTCAAAATTATAGAATGTTTAAAGATTTAATATTATTAGAAGAAGGATTTTTTGGAAATTAAATATATAATATTTATTATTGTTTATATAGATTCCAATATTCAAATTAAAATGGATGGAATATTAAATTATATTGTTCACTATATTATGGGAATTGTCTACATGAATAATGTTGATTATTAAGGGAGTATTTAATACTCTAATATTTAATGTTCTAAAATGATTATTTTTATTGACTTTTTTTTACCAGATAAATATAATTTAGGAGAATCTACATGATAATTATCATTGAACATTTTAAATGGGGATATCATTGAATTTTAATTGATAATTCATCATTAAGATTTATTGTTTAAGTGTGATGGAGTGATCATATATAACAGGGGAATGTGAAATACTTTCCTGGTTAGATATTCAAAGAACTAAAACTCTACACTGATCGACTTGGGTGGTGCTAGAAAACTCAAATATTCATTGCTACATAATTATTGAAGGGCTAAGAAAAATATTCCTATGCTGATATTAATATTCACAACTACAAGAAAAGTTAGTTGTGTTTTTTATTTTCCTGTGGTTGTTTTTTTCTACACTTTATCAATTTCACATATTATACCACCCTTAAAAGGTAGTATTGGTTTTCCAAATAAAAACAAAAATTGGTTTCAAATGTTTTTATTTATCTTGTTAAAAACTATTAGGTTAGATATCCCCCTATTAGAGAACATGGGTTCCATAAACACCTTTTAAAATGATATATTAATCTTGGGGATTCACATTAGAAACTACTATGTTATTTTTGATCTAGATTGAAAGAATAGGTTATGTCCCCTCTAATTGTTAATTATTTTTATTAAACCCTTAAAATTTTGTATTATAGTGAGTACCATACTCATAGGTTTGAGTATCAAGAGTATACATACAGTTTTTTGGGTTTGAATTACTAGAAAAATTCTTATTCTCTCTTGTTCCTTAACTTTATAACCACATGTTTCAATATTATTTTTTGATTAATTTTTTATTCCTTAGGTCAATCATATCTTCATTATAAATTTTAATAGTAATACTATTACAAATAATTAAAATTCACCATCACCACTTCCCCTGAGTATTCTTCCATCATCCTTATTGAACCTAAAAATACCACTAATGACACACACACACACACACAAATCTACCTCACCACAAACATAATCATTCATGGTTTTCATCAATAATTAAAGTATGTTATTAAATGATATACATTGATAATTATCTCGATTCAAGATACCAACACACATTCTCATAGATAGGATCATTCAATGACACCAAAACAATTTGTGATCATATTAGTGGGTTAGTCCCCATGATCTCCTCTTCTTTATATGACCAAGTACTTGTTTCGTGAGTTAAAAGTCTAATTGATTTTGACCCCCTATTACTTGATAATGAAACATCAACTATGTCCCATTAGTATAATATATCTAGAGTGTAGTAAATATTTTTTAAATTACAATCATCGTATCATTTGGTTATTGTTATAGTTAGGAACTATTATAACCTTTTGGTATGATAAGTCATTTAAATACATTACTATATATACTATATGAAAAGGTAATATTACTATCAGGATAAGTAAAATACATGTATGTATCAAGTTGTATACATCATATGGTAACAAAAAGTATAAGTTTGAGTTGGGTTTAGGGCACTCACTTTCACAACACTCCCACTAACACCAGATCCGACTAATAACCAGTCTCAATCTTCTAGATCTCACATGAAAATCATACTTTTATTGTGATGTATATTTATTTGGTGGGTATACCATGATATATAAGGTGGGTAACCTATAAATTATGACTCCACCTCTTTGATTAAATTCTATCAAGTGATAAAACTTTGTATGTACATGGTTTTTCCTTTGGTGTGACATGGGATCCTTAGCAAGTACCATTGATACATATTTATCATAATATAGTGTAATTGGTTCTACAATGATGGTTATAACAACAAGATCTAAGAAAAATATGTGTATCTAAATCATTTCCATACTTTCATTAGAAGTCCCTATATACTTGGATTTTCCTATAGATTTGGTGACCATGGTTTTATTCAAGATTCTCAAGATAACTTCACACTATTCTGGAAAAGTCATAGCCTGACTAAAATTTCATATAATCATGATCTATTTAAAAACTAGAATTTTTATATACCCACACCACTATCACCTTATATCATCCATATATGAGGGACATTTACTTTATATTCCTCAAGTACTTTAGGATAGTTTTAATTTCCACCCAGTACATCTCTCCTGAATTTACTTGAAATCTTCCCACTATGCATAAAGCGTTTAAATGTCAAACTTAGTATATAGTAAGACAAACATGATATATATTGTTATAAAATTATAAGTAATTATAATCATTTTATTTATCTCCTAATGTCTGCAGACACATTTTCTTGGAAATATTGATTCAATGTGATGATGGAAAAAGTCCCTTCCAAAAACAATTATAACATTTTAGTAATTTTTTAGAATATATATGTTGAATTAGTTTGAGAAACATTTTAGATCTATCTCAATATATCTTGATCCCTATAATATAGGCTAATTCACCAAATACCTTCAAAGAGAAGCATTTATTTGACCAAGTATTAACTAATGGTAAGACATGAATTTCATTTCCCCTCAATAATAAGTCGTCAACATAAAATACCAAGAAAATAATTAAACTCCCATTAATATTCTTTTAGAAACTTTTATTTATTCCAATCTTATTGGAACCAAATTCTCTAATAACTTTATAAAAGTTAACATTCCATGATTGTGATTTCTTCTTTAATATATAAATAAATCTATGAAGTTTTCATACTTTTTTGAGATTATTAGATGTAAAAACCCTTTTAGTTCACTCATGTAGATATCTTGAACTAATTTACCATTTAGATATTTTTTATATCCAATTTTCCAAATCCCATAATCATAAAATAATGTCATTACAATAAAAATTCTAATTGTTTTCAGTATTGAGTTTAATCAAGGATAATTCCTTGGTGTTCTCTAAACCCATTTACAACAAAACAAGATTTATAGGTATTTAATTTACCATCCATATATAGCTTTTTCTTAAATATACATTTCGCCTAATAGTTTTTACATCATCTTATGGGTCTACAAAAGTCAAAAAAATATTTTGGTACATGGAATCTACTTCAAAATTCATGGTTTCTTACCACATAGTGGATTTTTCCATCAAAATATTCTTTCACAGTAAGAGGTTCATTATACTAAAAGAATAATATTTCACCTAAGTTGGGGATAAGAAAAATATATATATAAAGTTATATAAACTATCTTATTGACCTGATTAGTACTTATATCTCAAGAACATTTTCTCTCCAACTATTTCATATATATATTTTGTTCCCATGCCAAATATTATTCATAATATGATTCAACTAAATCAAATTAAATTTTCTGCCACTATTTCCATGGGAAATGTGTTCCCTTTCAAGAAATATGGCATGTATTACCACAATCACTTCTATATTTAAATGGTTATATAGTTAATATTTTTTAGTGTCTTTAGGATGTCCTATAAAGATTCATTTTTTCCCTCGTGATGAAATTTTGTATTATGTATTATCTCAGTAAATACCTAACCTCCCCATACATTTATGTGAGAGAGACTAAGCTTCTTTCCATACCATTACTCAAATGGAATATGATAATTTGATTCATTTTACATTAAATTTATTTATTACTCCATTTTCCATAGAGAATAACCCCGAATGGTTAACAGAAGAGTTGAATGACTCATTATTGATCTCACTATGTTAAAAAAGGTGTGATTTATCATTTAATTAACATCATTCCACTATGTTTTATAAGGATGAGTGAATATTCAATGGTACATTAAATGATTGATAAAGGAATGGTTGATATACTCTTCACCATTCCCTAAGTATAGTTTCTTAATGTTCTTTCTAAGCTTATTCAATACTTCATTTTTATATTCTTTAAAAATGTTAAAGGAATGTGACTAAGAACACTCACCAATTTGCTCCACTGAAAACAGAACACATGAATCAATATGAATAAATTATAAAAATTTTATATACCTTTTTTATTTACCACTAAAATGTACTTTGTTCATTTTTCCTTGTAAACAAGCATGACATGCATCTGAGGATCTTAACTCAAAAGTGACTAAGTACCTTTCTTGATGTAATTTATTCAAATTCTTCAAATTTACATGAACAAGACTGAAATTTCACAAATAGTGGGGATAAGAGTCTTACTCACTAGATTTTTAATTAATTATGAAAAACTAATTTTCAACTTCAAGCATATATAAGATATTTTTAAGGTAAGTTATACCATAACATAAGTTTCTATAATAAAATAAAAAAGAATTACACCTAGACTTGAAATAAAATCATGTTGTCTCTAAACATGAAACATAGATAATATTTTTAGTATTTTACATTATGTAATATCAATTATTCAATACAAGAATCAAACCAGTTGATAAAGTAAGATGGAAATACCCTACTACAAATGATTCTATGATTTCACCATTTTCAACCTAGAGATCCCCTCACCATTTAAAATATTATTAAATATACATTGTTTTTATATTTGAAAAGAAATTTTTGAGGAAATATCTATATCCAATGCCAAACTTTTAAAAATTGATAGATTGAGTCCAATTAAAATATAGTTGAAATAGAAGTGTTGCCTTGCTTCTTCTTCCTAGCCATGCAATTATTCTTCCAATGACCCTTTTTACTATTTGAAAATCAAACACTTTATTTCTAATTACTCCCCCTTTTAATTTTTATGTTCTCATAAGGATAATTTAGGAATTTTTTTTCCATTTATTCATTAATATATTTTCCTTGCACTTCCTTTTCTTGTTCACCGTAAGTATTGAAGTATTAGAGGTCTTCATATTCTTATTTTCATGAAAACACGTTTCTAAATGAATAAGGATTAACTTATTTATGTTATTCATTTTATAATTAATGATTAAGGTTAGGAAGATAGGTGGTAAAGATATATGAGTCAGATTTATAGGAATTCATTAGTTCATCTTGAATACTAGTCACTCCAATCACTCAATGTATCATATCATCTTAATCATGAGGACCCGCCTGATTCCCTTCTCCTAGATTGCAGTTAAAAAGTGTGCAAGATATCCCATAACTCTCCAAACTTTCTCCCTCCACATATAAATCTTGAATATTAGATAACATTTTTTTATGGTTCCTTATCCACATGCATTTGTTCTAGTTCATTTGACATGGATGATAGCATAGTGCACTGGATATTGAATAAATCATCAATGTGTTTTAGGTATGGATTTGGTTCCCTAGAAGCAACTAAATTTATAATTTTTGTTACAAATAAATAAATATATATATATATATAATCACATAATAATTGTTCTTTTTTATAAAATTAATGTGATAATGTTCTTAGAATGGTTTTAATGTTAAACGATTATAGTATTTTCTTGCAATAATGAGAACCTGATTATATTATGAAAATATTAATAAATTGATATTTCATATGATTTATATACATATATATGAGAAGATACATAAGATTTTTGGATATCATATGTTGAGGGATCATAAGTATTGAGACTTTTCTTCATGAATTTTGAACTTGGAGATCCCTAAGAATGGAGGTCATGAGGAATAACCCACTAATAGGAATTCCATATGTTTCATGTTTCATTGGATATTACTCTTTGCAAGAATGTGTATTATTCATTATACTGTAAAATATTAATAATGTGTATCATGAATCATGTACTTTGATGTATAACTGAAAACTATTTTGATATATACTCACAGAGAGGAGTCATGCATTTAGTGAATCATAAGTGATATTATATTAATTTAATGGTCAATAAATGTTTTTTACCTTCTATATTAATGTAAGAAGATATCTCTATCCCTTTAAATGAAATGTAATTTCATAAAAAATCTATAGACACAGTAGTATATTGAAAAGTTCATTTCATAAAGTTAAGGATAGGTAAATTGAGCATATAGGGTGATGACACAAGCACACATATGTCTTGATGACATATAAATTTTAAAAGGAAATATATTATATAGTAGTTCTCATAAGAAGATTGTTATAGTTTATACACTAACTGATTTCTTTATGGGTTCCTTAATGTGTTATTAAACATTGATCTTAGACTTTAGGTGAGTTACAACTTTCCACTAAGAAAGGAGCCTATAGGGATTCACACTAAGCATATCCAAAATCCCAATAAATTATTTTGTGTAATAGTATTTATTCAAGTAAAATTTTCTCATATAAGTTAAATCACAAGGTATTCGAGTATAGAATATATGTGTTGAATTTTATGTTTTGCTTAATTATTAAAAAGGTAATGAATATAATATTAAATTTCTCATGAGTTTAGTGAATATAGTAAAATAAATATTTATTCTAATTAAATAAAAATTAAAAAAATATTTTCAAGATTAGTAAGTATAATATTTATTTTATTTTATTGAATGAATATTATATTATTTAGGGTTTGATAAATTTTATAAGAGATTATGGGTCATGTTTAAAGATCCAATGAAAATGATATATGTATTATAATTTAAATAAATATTAATTTATTTATAAAATATATTAGATTTAACATGTTCCATGAGATTAAAAAATAGTAGTATTATTATTATTTTAATATAAGGAATTATTTAGATTAAATGACTTGATAAGGGACTTTGTGAAATTATCTTTATTTAACCCTAATTATATAATCTAAATCATGTAATTTTCCAAAAATAGACATTGACAATGTTAGAAAAAATTCTTTCAAACCCTTGAGAGAGTTCTCCCTTCCTGTCTCAAGAACCTAGAGATAGAACTAGAGAACATTGTTGTGATCAATGATGAATGGCATATAGAACATGATTATTTAATTCTAGAAATCAAGATATTAAGAACAACATTCAAAGATTTGTGGATATCATGTGGATATTTATAGAGGAATCCTCGATAGAATTATCCATCACAATTATAAAGAAACACGAGAAGTGATGGAAATTTAATCAATAAGAATACCATAGACAAGGTAATTTTATAATTTAATTAATTAAAATTTAAATATGTATGGTATTATCATAGAAATTTTGGGGTACATTTATCTAATTCTATGGATTTATCTATTGATATTAATGAAAAATAAAAAATTTCCACCCACCTGATGCTTTTGTTATGTCCTAGAACCATTATCTTTATTTTCCATTCTCAATCCACGAGGAGGCTTAGTAAGAAGTGAGGAATCCAATAGTTAAAACTTTTTATCTTGGCATAGTACTATGTGTAAGTTCCTGTACCACTCATGGAAGTCATTGGTGGTTGGGAAATTTTATTTTTCTTTTTTATATAGTAGTGAAAATGAATTAGTCGTGATGATTTCCATTTGATTTAAAATAAATAATTTTAGTATATTATTGTTTTTATTGATTATTATTAAAATAAACATTATAGATTTATTAATCTTAAATTTATCATAAAATTTTATTCCAACATCAATAGCCCTAAACAATTGGATTTAAAATACTCTGTCACTTAAATATATTAGTGATAAAGGATCCTTAAAATATATCTCTATATTCCATGTTATAGTTACATCACTTATGACCTCCCGGACCCACATAGCTAGATCTTATGCCATAAACACAAACTTTACATACTTTCTTTAATACCAACTATAGATTCTCAAACTAAAATATCCCATAATTACATAAATTAATTTAAAATTTTCATTACACATATTCCCAAGATCTTTTAGGTTTAGAGATTTAGATAATTGAGACTAAATATATAATAAAAAAACAAATTTATTTCGCAATAGATGGATATTTTTTTACTATGTAAGAAACTAATAATCCAAAATATGTGTTTAAAATATCCCACAAATTCTCCACACATGTTATCCTATTATATGTATCATGTGTAATAATTTTCTTTATAACCTAGGGAAATGGAAATATAAGAAGGGGTGAGATCAAACACTTAGTAAGGGAAAGCATACAACTGAGGTAATCATAGAATAAACATAGAAAAAATATTATGGTAGGAATAAGTAAACATGAATCTATAATCAAATAAAACTGGGAGCATGTTATATCCATGAAAATAAATTAAAACATTGATATCAATAATACTGATATCATACTGATGGAATGAATAATATTAGACATCAAAAACATGTTTTCAATTCCTTAATCCAAGAAATTATCCTATTATGGGAATATGTATACACCAAAACCCAAATGTTTTTCTCATAATACCCATAAATACATTGGGGGTATATAATTTTGGTTTGCACCTATAAAACCATGTTACCTTTTATTCAGGTATATTTTTACCTTTTTTGGTTTTCCCATTTCATTAGTTGATTAATGTCACGAAGGAATTAGGAGGATACCTATAATGGAGATGTCAGGTATTTGTTGGAATTTTTATTCTTAGTCCTATAGTTTTTGTTGCTCATTGAGAACTTACATGTTGTTTATGTGACGTACATTCCATCTAATGGATTTTGGATAGAATTCCTAGACTGGATACATAGATTGAATGTTTTACACACCGTGTAATAGGTATAAAACATGTAATGGGAAACATCTGGTTTTAAAAAGGTGATGAGTTTTTTAGTGTATATGAGAATCGAGAGTTACATGACATGTAATGGAATTACACACCATTTAATTATAATTATTTTTGGTTTTAAGTAGGCGGATCATATGATTTTCAATTCATTCAACCTGCCGCTAACCTTTTGCGACTTGAATCTTACCCTGGGTGATTTTGGGTGACTTTTTTCTATCTGGATCGATTTGTTTAGCGATTTATCACCATTGGGATTAAATTTATTATCTATAGGTATGTAATCATATTGTTTCTTAATTGTTTTTTGTGGGATATATGGTTTGGATTCATATTTATGAGCAGATGTTTTTTTTTCTATCAATCCTTTTATTATTCTTGGAGTTCCTTGTCCTTTGAAGGTCATTCTCTTGGTTTCTAGTCATCATTGTCGAAAGTATCTTGGATTATACTAGTTTGAGGTAGGTTTTTCTATAAAATGGGTGAATTTTATGGATTTAATGTTGTTATTGATAAATTCCTTTGGGTTTTTAATTGATTGGAAGTGACAACTTGTTTCAAATGATTTCTTAGAAAAGAATTTTTTTTTCAAAAGGGGGGTTTTCTTTGAAAATGGATTTCATTGATTTGGAAATGGGTTATAAAAATCGGAAATAGATTTTCTTGGCTTTAAAAATGTTTTATAAAATTATGAGTATGGTTTTGAATTTGATTTGGAAAAATCCACATTGGGAACCTTGAGTGTGTAAGTATAGAGGCATGGGTATCCTCAGTGTGTGTTGCACCGCTAGGTGGTATCTATTTGTGATATCAACTAGAAGAACTTGATATCTTTTGGATCTAACATATGCTTATTTAGGCTTGTGAGAATATAGCATGCATTGACCCATAGGCTAGAACTAAATACTATGTTCTTTTTCATTGTTCATTATTGTTGTTTTATCACATGATTGTTTTATCATTGATATTTTCTCACAGGTTTTTATATGTGGGTTTATATCACATAGCTTCACATGAAAGGTTGATTAATGGATATGTTTTTACCTTTATACCTATTGAGGCATGGAAATATTTTCCTATTTTTATCACTTCTACTTTTTATATTTCTTATTATAGAATATGAAATTATTTTATGAAATTCAAAGGCAAAATTATTTACAAATGGATTTATTTTATTAAAATGATTTTTAAAACTATTTTTTTAAAAGATAGAATTTTTAAATTCTTGATATTAGAACTTGTATAAAAACTATGACAGTGTCCTACTAGGATTTGGATCACACCCTACTTATTCCATTTAGAATTTGTATATGTTGTATTTCAGGATCAAAGTAAAGGGAAGAGCATCATGTAGAATGTTGTATTCTCTTGTTGTTGTTACTTTTGATTCTGGTTGGTCTGGAGGTGACTTTTGGTAATTTGGGGATATGAATTACTTTCTGGTTTAGCTTGTTGGCTTGGATTGTATGTCTTTTGCAGTATCTTTTTTTTCCTCTATGTAAACTAGTTTTATGTCTTGTTAATTATATTCAGGATTGGTTTTTTATCATGTTTTACCCATATCATGTGACAGGTCAGTTCAAGGGGCTTATCTAGTTGACCTGGGTTGGTTTATTGAAATTTGGTATCAAAGGTATGTTAATCCTAAAGTGCGTTAGCAATGAAAAAGTTTGGTTCTATGTATTGCGTAGATCAGAGTTTGGATCATCGGAATTCAGATAGTAAGTGTAGCAAAGGGACCTGGCCATCTCACTTCCTTGACTAATATCGAGTTTTTGTGGGTGGTCGGGAATTTTTACTAGGTTTGAGACTTTGAGTTTGAGGTCATTTGAATGAACTGTATGTGAATTTTATTTAAATAAACATATTCCATTTTAAGAATGTATTTTTATAGTTTCTTTAAATTCTTAATGTTTTAAATATTTTTTATCTATACCTGAAGTTGGTCTTTTTATTTTGGAATTTTCTCACGACTGATTGGTTTTTGTCTTTTATTAGACAATGCCTCTGAGAATAGATCTTTCAAATACAAGAGAAGAACCCATGAGATAGGTTCCACAGATGATCCCTCTAGTGGACCATACTCTGGTAGAAGTTTTCATCTGCACTGTTCACACTCTGAGTCATGTGGGTGTCGGGAACCCGAAATGCATAGTAGATCATGAATCAAAATTTACTAAGCAGAATCTACACATATTTATTGGCAACAAAGGACCCCATGAATTTTAGGAGTGTCTTGATTTGATAGAAAGGATATTCAACTTATTAAAGACTCTTAAAGACTCTAAGGTGGGTTTTTTCATGTATATGCATGATGGACCAGGAAAGAGATGGTGGTACTTTACTTTACAAGTTAAGTTCCATGAGGACCTCACCTAGGCTTCCTTCAAGAAGATATTTAACAAGAATTTTTATCCAGAGACATTGTGTGCAATAGATAATGAGAGTTTCTGACCTTGGAGAAGGGGAGAATACTGTTATGGTGAACTTTACCCTTTTTTTTTGAGTTAGCGCATCTGGAATTAAATCTTGTCACTAATGAGTACCTAAAGGATAAAAGGTTTGAGTTAGGACCGAATCCTAATATTTGGTCGATGTTGATACTCTTGTGCCTTTAGACCTTTGTGGAGGTATTTGAAAAGGAATATTTATCTGAGGTATGCGTTACTGAGAAGACATGTTTGGGTGGAGCTTCAGTTGGTTCTGTGGTTATTCCGGGTGTACCTTCTGGCTAGAAAAGGATGCATAAGAGTGGTCATTTTTCCTAAGGTCCTGTCTCAGGGGTGAAGAAAGAGAACCTATAGGTTGTTTTATATCGGTGTGGAAGGTGATGTTACACCAAGATTAACTATTCATAGGCTCCTAAGACTTGTCATCTTTGTGGATGATCTGTCCCTCAATGATGATTTTGTGAAAAGATATATCATGGTTGTAGGGAATGATCCACTTTCTCCAAGGGCTCATAGGTTTACATAGATGCTTCCAAGGGTAGTGGGTCTAATCCTCAGGCCAAGAGATATGTTCATGTGTCTAAAACCAGATGACTTTATATAGTAGAGTATGTGCTACAGGAATCTTAAGTAGGGCTAGTGACTATTAGAGGTACAGTGTTTATCCCATATTTTATGGTGTTATCTTTGTTTGATATGGGTACTATTCATTCTTTTATATCATCAATGTTATTTGAAATTTTGGGCTTGCATTCTGAACTTATGCCTTTTTTGTTGGATCTTTCTATGCCTTTGGGAAAGTGGTCTAAACAAGGTTTCAGATATCCTATGTGTCGGGTGATGATAGCTGACTTTGAGGTATAGTAGGAATTTTTAGTGCTTCATCTTGACATATTTTACTTAATTATCTCTATGGATTCGATGATCATTATAAAGGCCCATATATACTCTTATCATAGCTGAGTTCACTTCTTATCAATTGATGGGGTCACTAATGTATTTTAGGGTGAGTGGGACTCTAGATTGCAAAGGTCGGGGCCTATTGTTCCTTATGATGGGGTAATATTATTTCATCTATTAGATATTTTTATTGATGAAGTTGACCCTTTCTTCGGTGGTTGACTTCCTACTGTTGTGAGTGACTACCCTAAGGTATTTTTGGATTATTTTTCTAGTTTTCTTCCACAAAGAGAGGTCAAGTTTACTGTCGACCTACTCCCTAGTATGATTCTCATTTATTTTCCATCTTACCATATGTTAATGGAACTTTAGTTCCAAATTAGGGACCTAGAGGCTGAAGAATTTATTTTACCTAGTGCTTCCTCATGGGCTTCAACTTCCCTCTTTTCTATGAAGTCATATGAGAGCCTAAGACCTTGTATTGATTGTCAAAAGTTGAATCGGGTGACCGTTAAGACCAAATATAATTTTCCAATGATTTGTGATCTCTTTGATCATCTTAGAGGGGGCAATTGGTTTTTTATTATTGACTTATAGTCAGGGTACCATCAGTTGAGATTTTGAGATGATTATATACCTAATATATAATTTTGGATTTGATCTGGGCATTTCAAGTTTCTGGTTATTCCATCGGTCTCACTAATTCCCATGTGGTGTCTATGGATTTGATGAACTAGATATTTCATTAGTTCTTGGAATATTTTGTTTTTTTGTTAATGGATGATATTTTAGTGTACACCATGTTAGAGGAGGAACATGGGGACCATTTGGATACAATTCTATGAACATTGGTGGGAACATTGTTTGTATGGTAGGCTTTCCAATTATGAGTTTTGGATCTTAGAGGTGATGTTTTTGGGGCACGTGATATATAAGAGGGTCATTTAAGTAGATCCTAAAAAGGTACATGAAGTTATGTTAAGGTAGTGTCTCTAAAATGTGTTTGATATGTAGAGATTATTGGGTTTGGCTGGTTACTATAGATTGTTTTTTAGGACTTATCCAAGACCACATCTTTGATGATTAGCGTTAACCTGTAAGGGTGTCATGTTTGAATGGAATGAAAATGGTTAGAGATATTTTGATGAGATGAAGGATGGGATGACTTCAGCACCAAATTTGATTCTTTTGGAATATGGGCTAGGTTAAGATGTTTTCTATGATGCTTCAAGTATGGGATTGGAATGTGTCTTGATGCAGGCGAAATAGGTTGTGGCTTATGGATCTCACTAATTACGCCCTCAAGAGAAGAAACACCATACCCATGATCTTGAGTATGTAGCTATTATGAATGCACTAAAAAAGTGGTTTCTCAATCTCTTTGGGGAGAATTTTATAGTATATTCTAATCCTAGGATCATGAAATATATTTTTTACTTATAGGGATCTGAATTTGTGAAAGAGACCTTGGGTGTAATATCTTAAGACTTTTGATTTTGATATTTCTTATACCCCTGGAAAAGGAAGTGTGGTATCCAATGTTTTGAAAAAGAAATTACTAACACAAGACATGGAGGAATCAGTTGATGAGTGGTCTATGATGAGTTTGTTTACTGATATAAGCATGAAATTGGAAGAGGTTTGTGGATATGTGTTCTTGGTTTCGATGAAATCGAGCTCATCTTTTGATGAGTGAGTTAGATCAAGTAGGTGGAATACACTGAGTGACAGAGCTTTAGTGAAATCTTTTATGGTGGGGAGACCTCAGGTGAGTGGTCTCAGTCTCTCGGTGGACATTTATTCTTCCGTAAAAGGTTGGTTGTTCTATTTTCTTTGAATGGTAGTTGTTGGACAGTGTACATAGTTCTTGTTTGTCCATATACTATAGGGATACCAAGATGTATCATGACTTGAGGCACCAGTATTGGTGGAAAGGGATGAGATGGTCGATAGTAGATTTTGTTTCGTGATGCCCTACTTTTCAAAGAATTGAGGAAGAGCACTCGATGCGTGTGGGGTTGTTGAAACCTTTACTCATTCTGGTTTATAAGTTGGATTAGATTTCTTTGGATTATGTCATTTGTTTTACATGGACTCATAGTGGGAAGGATGTGATTTGGGTGATCATTTATTGACTCATGAGATCTTTACATTTTCTACCTATTAAGAAGGTGACAAAAGTGGAACACCTTGGGGACTTATATGTCTAAGAGATCATAGGAGTTCATGGGTTTTCCTCTATAATTGTTTATGAAAGGGATCCAAGGTTCACATAAAAGTTTTGGAAAGGTTTGCATGTGGTGATCTATTCTAGGATTAAATTAACAACAGCATATCAGTCACTGAATAATGGACAGATAGAGAGGGATATCCAGGTTATATAGGATATGCTATGAGATAGTCTACTTGATTTCAAAGAATCTTGAGAAAATTATTTTCCTTTGGCTGAGTTTTACTATAGAAATAGTTATTCGGCTTCAATAAAGATGGTTCCAAAGGAGGATTTTTATGGGCATCCACATAGATATCCCTTATGTTGGGAAGAGTTAGGAGAGCGATCCTTGGTTGGGCCAATTGTCATTTTGGAGAAGACAGAGATGGTGTAGTTGATCCATAGGTGTTTGATCACGAGAAAGAGTCTTCATAAATCCTATATGGGCTACACTACTACAAATAGGGATTTAACAGTGATGTTATTTATCAGAGCTAGAAGAAAATGTTGATAAATGACATATTTATCAGTGCTAAAGAAAGTGCTGATAAATTTAACATTTTATCAGTGCTTTTATTTTAACACTAATAAAGGAAACCTTTATCAGTGCTTTATTTTTAGTGCTGATAAAGGGTATCAATTATCAGTGTTTCATTTTTATCACCGATAAAGGGTATGCTTTATTAGTGCTTTATGTTTAGCACTGATAAATATTTATTTCATCAATGCATTTTTAGTGCTGATAAAATGAAATAATTAAATAAAAAAATGTGTTTATTAAAAAAATTAAATTTTTTATTAATTAAATAATTATTGATAAAAATAAATTGATTGATTATACAATATTAAATATTAAATATTTTATTAATTTGATAATTATGATAATTAATGTTCTTAAATGGTATATATTAAATATACAGATATATATTAATGTATATAAATATGATTTATATATTACGAAATATTTATGTGCTTTACATTAAACTTTCATATATGTATTGAAAAATGGTGTATAATTAAAAAGTAATATAAATTAAAAATATTGACTAATTGTATAGTACTGGACAAATAATTGAATTTGGTTTGATTTTTCCATTTAATATAGATCAAATGTGTGTTATATTGATTTCACATATATGTAATTAATGCATTTTTATATACAATATACACACAGGGAGAACTTATCAATATTTAATTATTATTAAAGTGTACCTATATTCTTAATTTATTCAATTTCACTAATTTTGAACATATATGCATGCACTCAAAATTAGATATTCATTAATAATGTTAAAAAATATTTGTAAAAAAATATTTATTAATAAATATATTTATAAATGTACATTCACTATATTTATACAATTATATATTTATAATTTTAAATAAATAAAAACAGTTAAATTTTTTTATATAATTATAAATAAATAATTATGTATAATTATTAAATTTAATTTAAATTTACTTAAATAATGAATATATTTACCATATTTATATTTATATATATTTATTAAATATATATGTGTAATTATATTAATATATATAATGATATCAATAATGTTTAAAAAAAATATTTCCATAATTATAAATAAATAATTACAAAAATTATAAAAAAAATGTTTAAAAAGAAATATATTTACTATAACACCCCAATATTTCATAGTATGTTATCTCATTAAAGTAATTCAATAGCTTGCGCTACACGCAACACCGAGTTCGAGCGCATCACAACTTACCAAACTAGCCGTTCAAAAAGTAGTTATGAATAGTATTAACTGCATTTTGAATCTTATATACTCTATATAATTTTAACATCCTTATTATGTGTTTATTAGACATCATATAAGAAATAAACCATTTTTTAGATAAAAGAAGTATTTTTCAAAAAAATGCAATTTTACCGCCTTTTAATGGAAAACCCTTTTTAAAACCAATATTTGACACTTTTATATATTCAATTTAATGAAATTAAATTATTCTTTAGAGGCGGGACATAAAAATCTAGTTTCGATAAATTTTTGGTACTCTTCTTATAACTTTCAAATTTTGAAAAATAGTGAAAAATACTATGTTTTAATTGAAAATAACTTTTTTAATCGAAATAATTCATAGTGTTAAATTATGAATTTGAGAGGTTTTGAAGTATAATTAGATTATATTTTTATCATTTAATACAACTTAGGTCATTATAAGTAATTCCACCTTTAAATTTCAAATAAACACATTTCAATCTTTTGATATTTTTAACTTTGTTTAAAAAACCCGCTTTTTGGTTTTGACAACGGGATTTATTTTAAATTAATAAATTAAACTTCTATTTTTTTAATTTGAAAATATATACTTCATTTTTGAATTCGGAATATCAAAATTATCTTAGGGTAAAATTTTGTTATTTTTCTGAAAACATTCAATTTTTGATGAATAGTGAAAAACACTACGTTATTGTTTAAAACCAACTTTTTATTTAAATAATTAATTATTTTATTTAAATTTATTTTAGGTCAAAATATACATAATATTTATATATTTTCAATGTAATTCATTGGAGTCATTTTGTAATAATATTATATATGCAAAAATTTATTGAACATTTTACCGTCTTTTACCCACCTCCAGGGAGCATTTGCAAATTCGCATAAAACTTAATTTTACCGCTTTTGTGAGTGAAATTTCAAAAATCCAAGAGACACAGTTGATATCAGTATGAAAAATGTGGTTCAATAAGCAGTAAATAATTTTTGGTGAATAGTAACTTTTTACTTTTATTTACCACGGTTAAAAGTAAATAGGGCAATTAATGGTAAAAATGATATTATTATTATCTTAACATATGTCCCAATTCTATTGGATAAGTGTAATTAGACCAAAAATAACCTTAGGAATAAAATATGATCCTTTAGGTCCACTTGGATAAGATTAGGACATTTATTATTATTTTATTTAAAGAAGAGGTAAAAGAGTTAAATTCAATGTTTAATAACTAAACCATTTTCAATATAGGGTCATACATAATATAAATTCGACTATAAATATTCATTAGAAAGATAAAAAGATTTCATACATAATGATATTTTATTTATAATTTTTAGACATTAAATAATTTAATTTATTTATGACATAATGATGACGCAGTAAATACCTTAATAATGAAATATTAAAATAATTGATATTATAAATATCCAAATAAATGTAATTTTTGACTTTTGATGAGTCAAACTAATTTTATAGGTTAATATGACATGTTAGTATTGAATATATGAATTTAGTTCAAAGTAATAAAGTTGTTAGGACTTTAAAAAATTATTTATTAAACAATGTCAAAATTGACATAATTGAGTTTTTAAATCAAATACTATATTATTTGTTGATATAATATTCCTAAAAATCTAAGGTTCGGCCAAAGGGCCTTAATAATATTATATATGTCATTAATAAACCTATTGGGGTTCTCTTGGAAGTTTATAGTAAGTTTATTAACCATGTAATATAAAAATACAAAGAGACATGATAAATGTCAAACTATTTAACTAAGAGTTAAATCTAAAAGATACGGTTAATATGGTGACTCAAACCAGTCTAAAACCTATTGGTTGAATTTTTTTCGACCTATTCCCACCTTATACATTAAATAATTCATTTTTAAGCCATTATAAACCGAAAATGATTTTATTATAAAGTAATATTTCAAGCTTTTCCTAAAGTGACCCTCACCTCTCTTATAAAATGGCACTTTCCCTTCTCTTAATTTCACACCTCCAAAGCCTTTTGGCTCGGCCAAACCTTGACCAAATATCCTCCTAACTTTCCTCCCTTCATCCTAGAGGAATTCCTTTGGTCAGAAAGCCAACCTAAGAAGCCCTTTTGATCAAATCAAAAAGAAGAACCCGAAGAACAGGTAAATATTTCATCACCTCTTTCAAGTTCATTTCTTCTTCCACTTCCTCTTTCTTTGTTGTTTCCATTATAAAATAATAAATCCAGTATCTTATATATATATTTATGTATTTATAAAAATGGTACAACCATATTCATTATTCTATACATCCTATAAATGACAAAGTCTCCATACGTGCGTACGTACGGATTACCGTCTCCACGTCGTGGTGTAGTTTGTTATTAAAACACTTCATTATTTGGATGAGTATAATAATGAGTATAACTGATGTAAATAATAAATATAACATGTTAATGATTCTGTATATATGATATATCATCCAATTACATTTAATTTCAGCATCAATATAATGATATTATCGCTCGTGCGTACCTACCGATTACCGTCTCCACGACGCGAAGAGATTCATTTCCACATTCACCATTCAACGATGATTATAAAATATATATCATTAATAATTATGTAACATATGAAATAATAATTCTAAAGGTGATATATATATATATATATATATATATATATATCTCTCTCTCTGTGTGTGTGTGTCCTTACATATATCTTATTCACTTAGTTTCGTTTAATACGATATGAAAACGGAAACAACGTCTATGCGTACGTACGACCTACCGTCTTCGTAAATGGTTTTTTTCATTTCATATATACATCTATTATACATATTTATATTCTAAATATATATTATATATAAATAATGTTTTATATTTTGGAAGTATTTAAATCACTATCTAAGTGATACAATCAAAAGTAACAAGTTTAAACACGTACGATAAAGAAAGAGATTATTACCCGAAATGTTAATTTAACATGGAAATTATTATTAAATGGGTAGTATAAAGTCATAAATGAATCATTTATGATATCATAAATATTAATATGGTTCTGGTATAATTTATAAACATACTACGATCTTTATACAGGAGGTTAAATGTACCCTCGACTAAAGGAAAGTGCAAGGTAAGAGTTAATTTCACAATCTCTTTATTATCCGAGGTTGTTTTTACATAAGTATATACGTGGAAATATTTATTATCAATGTACATGTTTCATAAATAAGTTTTCAAAGGTATTATTTTTAAGAGACCTTTTTACTAAAACATTATTTTAAATGTTTTAAATATTTATTCTTCTAAATCATTCCCATTAATATCCATGTTTTCAAAATGGTTTTTAAGGATTTATTTATATGGACATGAATGTTTTTAAAATGTTAATTCCTTTAAAAAGTTTCAAAGTGGTATGAGACACTTTGATTAAAAAATGTCTTTAAATGTGTTCCTTTCTAAATTGTGTGACTTTTAAATTTTTTTATGAAAAAGGAATATTTCTCTCAAAGATTTTTTACAAATAATTTTCATCTATATCAACATCCCTTGATGGATTTTAAACTTGTTTGAAGTTGATTTATTATGATACAAATCTTCCATATTGTATTGAAGGTTTTGTGATATTTTTTTACTATGGATGTGTTATTTTTATATCATTCATAGTATATGGATAAAGTATTGACATTTCGTATGCTAGTTTTAATACGAATGTTTATGTTATGTTTAAACTTTTTCATATGAGGAATGCATTGGACTTAGTAAGTGATGGGTGGAGCCTGTTATAGATCATCGATGCATCAATAGGTATCATGAGACAAACTAGTGTCTTGGCACAGGGCCTTGAAAAAATCTTATTTATAGTCTTTGCACAAGGCCTTAACTATGTGGTTATGAGGTATGACATTATGCATTCCATCATTATGAAAGTGGCTATTGATATTACATGTGATTATTCTACTAGGGGAATATCTTTGTGAATAAGTAAATGACATTATTTGATTTTATCTTTGCAATATTATGCTTAAATTTAAGTTTAAATGTCTTTTGTTTTAGTCTAATACATTGACTTAAATGTTTATGCATATTTATAAAATTTTCCGCTATATTATTATCCTTACTGAGCATCTGAGCTCACCCCTTTCTATGTTTTATTTTTTCAAGGATGTGAAGAAGTATTTTATGATTGATAATCAGGGTTAAGATAAGGGATTAATGACATTCTCAAAGGATTATTTATGTTGTGTTGTATGTTATAAAGTGCAATGTAACATTCATGTATGTAATCTATTTTCCAAGAATTCTAAATCGATCGGTCCATCAGGACTTGATTCCTTGTAATCATGCCAATGTTATGTAATAATGCACTGACTATGGGTAACTGGGGTCGGTGCATTACAGTTTGTATCAGAGGAAGTTTAAAAACATCCTTGGAAATAAATTTAGATAAACTCTGATTAGAAAACATTAACCAAAGATAGACTTTGAGGATTAGTATAGAAGAACTTCCTAGAATTTTGCTACTGTAAAGATTTTGTGAGTTTTCCAAGCAATTCATCCCTGTCTGGATACGAGTAGGTAGAGGCAGCTCTGGCACAGATGTACCTAGGGTTAAAACCCAAAAACACCGCTTTAAGCTAGACTCGAATGAGAACTGGTGCACGACAACAGGCTTTGCATCACTCTTGACTGAAAATTAAAAAAAAACTTATTTCAAAAAGCACTTTTAAGGAAAATGTGTGAAATCACACAAGAACCACATACGAGACAACCTACCCAAGGGGATACACCATTTCATACATGATTCAAAACAAAACCCATAGATCACTTTTATGGTTGATTGAGAACTGCAAGTTAAACCCAAAAATTATCCTCAAACGTACCTTCAGAATCATCATGTTCCCTCTCAGAATCAAGATCTGACTCAGACACGAGACCAGATTAGCAGCTGATGGAGTGAGTGTGCATCCTACCCAACCTGTCTCTCACCTCTTATCTGCCAATGACCTGTGAGGAAAAACCAAAGTTGAAGAGTTCCCTTGCCCTCCCTCTTATTTTTGGCTTTCTTTTTGGTTGATTGACGTTCCCAAGGATATCAAATTGGTTATGGATGGTCACTGGGGAATCCAATCCATCTAGAATCCCCAAGCCACCAATCCGCCCATCATTGGTCAAGTGGGCCATAGAGACAACCGCCACTTGTTCCCCAGCCGAACCGACAGCAGCAGTGACACTCCCTTTGGCCCAATCGACCATTGGGATACTCTGCAATGTTGGGTCATCCCTTCTCCCATCAGGATCATCCATCACACCACAAACAACATTTGTATAAGAAGGACCGACACTTCCAAAAACCACAGCAGTGATTCCCTTAACTTTCTTGTCTCCCCCCTGACTCGATCGCCTTCAGCACAAAGGAAGGTGCATGAGCAGAAGAACCTGGTTGGCCAGAAGTAGATGAGGAGGGTTTTCCAGGTCTTGAAGTGGAAGCCCGTTGGATGCCCGAAGGGGAGTGATAACCACCCAAATGAGATCTTGGACTCATCCCAGCCCAGACTGAGGCATTCCAACAGCAACCTAAGGGACTGTGGGAGAAAGGGTGTCATTAGGCTGAGTCACCGATCCTTTTTCACCTCGCCTCCCATGTCGAGAACAAAAAGGGGCCCAGTGGCCTTGTCGAAAGCAAACCAAACAAAAACCAAAAGTTTCCTCATAATGAATGTGTTGCCAAAAACCAAATGAACCGTCCACCTGGAGACGAAGACGATTCGGGAGATCCACCGATAGGTCCATCTCAACACAAAGGTGAGCAAAGCCGAGTTTCTTCATGCAAAGAGTATCATCATCTATTTGGAGAAAACAACTGATCATGTCACCAATGCATTTGAGGATGGATGGGTTCTGAAAGGGGAGTGGAAGGCGAGGAAGTTGAATCCACACCACCGCACACTTAAAATCATGACCATGATCGAAGTCAACTATCCAATGAAAGATATGGAAGTTTCAATTATCACACAAGCGCGAATCTGATGACCAGGTACAGACAAAATCATCATCAGAAAAAAGGTGGATGCTCAGATTTCGTTGATCCAAAGCACCCACTGCCGTTCGCGAATGAAAACCCCACATTGAGTTGATGAAACCCTCAAACAACTCCGACGAAGGTCGATCTCCACCAAATCTGGCCACAAGGGTTCTGGAGTGAAAGGCTGCAGCATCCTCAAACTCTGATGTAGATAAATAAATTGATTGGGATTCCTTAAATGAAGATGGTTCCTTTTGAGAAATTGGGATCAGAGGAATATAAGGAAAAGGAACCGGAGCAAGAACATCTTGGGGAAGGGGCGCGATAGATCCAAAGAAAATGACCGAAGGTGTATCATTGGCCTGACATTCTCCCTCCAAGTATAGAAAGCTCCGACTCCAACGCCTGGACCCGGCTGAGTAGGGGTCACGCCTCACTCCTCATCCCGCACCGCATCCTGCTGGAGGTCGCCTGTGTGGGGAAAACGCCTACACCATGTGATGTCGCCCCTCCTGAGTGCCTCGCCGACCTTCTCCAATCGAGTCCCGCTTGAGATCACCGTCGACCTGAGGCTCTCGGTCGATTAGGGTTTCGCACCGTGCCTCACACCTTGACCTGCCGCTCCGTCCTGTCTCCATTCATCTTGCTACACTCTTGGTTACGACACTCTCAGTGGAAATTCTTAGTATAATTCTCATTTTCTTTACAAACCCATATGAAGGGTTTATGAGTATATACTTCCTCAAAGAAAACATTTTTATGATTATCGATTATATCTATAAAATGTTCAATTTATGTTAAGTGTTTTACAAGTTTGGAATTATGCAATGTTATTCATAAACTAACATAGTGTATGCCATTGTTTAGAAATGACGCCCAATAGATGGAATAAGAACTCCAACAATATACATGATCCAAAGAGTAAGAAGGATCATATATTTCATGGTATGAAGCCAAAATTTAGAAAAAAAATAATCTCCCACGTATTATCATCATATATTGAAATAGTATCATGTGTTAATAAGATAAGTAAAAAATTTTCTAAGCCCTATGGATTTGAAGGGATGCCAGAGAAGAAAAGGATAGTAGAGAGAAAGATGGATAAAGAGAAGAGGAGAAAGAATGGTTTTCCCATATGTGATAATTTTGGAAATAATCACCTTCGTAAATGCTTAAAGGAAATGAGAGTTTGTTATAAGTGTGGAGAAAAAGTACACCAAGTACGTGATTGCAAGGGTAAGAAAAAGGTTTCAATGGTACAATTCTTCATCTGCAAGGAGTTGGGACACTACGCGAATCAATGTCCAAATCATCAGAGTATGCCCAAAATGATGCTATTGGATAATAATAAAGTTATGATACTACTACATATGAAGATGAATGACTAGTGTTATTACATTGTTATTAAAGAATTATTTCATTTGAGTGTTGTATCAATGATGTACTGGTCATATTAATTATGGAAATAAATAAGGATTGTACTGTCGTACTATTTGATTGAGGATTTGAGATTATATGGTACTAAGAAAAGTGACTCAACAACAAGTTAATCTTTTTTGGAAAATACATGGTTGAATAAAGACAAAACTATAATATGATCCTGATACTGAGGTATTGATTTTGGAATAAGAGATGATTGATTTGGATAAATTATATTGGATATTATTGACATCCTTGGAACTGGTTAATGGTTTGTTTATTACATCATTGTTGGACTTTACAACACTTTTGGATAGGAGTATATCCAATATTCTATAAGGAATAAGGGAGCATGAATGAAATCAATAAGTTTTTATGGTAATTCAGGGTGTTACATTGTTTTAAAATAATACATGATGAAGGTATTCACATGTTATTACGTAGAAAAAAGGATCTTCATTGTGTTTACCTTCTTTATAAATTTTGAACTGTGAGTTTGGACAGAAGTATTTTAGATAAGTCTAATGGTTGGAATCAATTAAGTTTGACATTTGATAGTATTTTTAAGGATAAATCATTTATTGAGATTATTTTTGGATTGTCATAAAAAGGAAAACCTGGAGGTCGGGTGACAATTCGTCGCATCTGACAAGGCCGCGAGA
Source organism: Viscum album (assembly GCA_963277665.1). Lineage (NCBI taxonomy): Eukaryota > Viridiplantae > Streptophyta > Magnoliopsida > Santalales > Viscaceae > Viscum > Viscum album. The sequence continues at coordinate 1,474,386,833 of OY728166.1, forward strand.
CTTGAACCCACAACCGAAAAGTGAAAAGGGTGCATCACCTACCACTGGCCTACGAGATATCCTGGATTGTATAATGTAGTTTTTTAAATGGTATAACAGATAAATTATAAATTAATTTTTTTTGAACCCTATACGATTAGGATAAATAGAATATTTTTGAATTCTATTATCTTTTAGAGTGAAAGGTGAGTTTTTTGTAGGAATTAGTTGAAGGATGAAACTATACATGTCAATTATATATATATATATCATCTTATTCTATGAATAAATTAATTCTTAAACTTTAGGGAAGGTATCCTAAAACCAAAAATGTGTTATCCTAATACCTTATGTTTTTTTGAACCAACAATATTTTAAATCATCATAGATTGATGGATTTGAGGCCCTCGGTTTTATACATGTTTGTGATTGATGGCCACAATCACTCCCTATAAATATTTATGTTTTTCCTCCAATTATGTCCCTCTAATTTCCACCAATGTTATCCTAATCGAGATCATAATTTGGTGGTGACTTTTTCATTTCCATTTCCCTCTTATTAAGACTAAATTTTATTAACCCAATTTCCGATGTGAGTTTTTCCACAAAGGTATTTTTCTATTTTTAACCTTTTATTTTTGAAGAACAATTTCAAATTGAGAAGACGCAATTTATTGAAGGAGGATAGAATTTAACACCCCATGATTTCATAGTATGTTATCTCATTAAAGTAATTCAATAGCTTTCACTACACGCAACACTGAGTTCGAGTGCACCACAACTTACCAAACTAGCTGTTCAAAAAGCGGTTACGAATATTATTAACTGCATTTTGAATCTTATATACTCTATAATTTTAACATCCATATTATGTGTTTTTTAGACATAATATAAGAACAAATTCATTTTTTTAGAAAAAAGAAGTATTTTTAAAAAAATGCAATTTTACCACCTTTTAATGGCGAACCCTTTTTAAAACCAATATTTGAAACTTTTATTTATTAAATTAAATGAAATTAAATTATTATTTAGAAGGACATTAAAATTTAGTTTGGATAATTTTTTTGTACTTTTTTGATAACTTTTATATTTTAATGAAAAGTGAAAAATACTATGTTTTAATTGAAAATAACTTTTTTAATCGAAATACTTTATAGTGTTAGATTGTGCATTTGAAAGGTTTTGAAGTATAATTAGATTATATTTTTATCATTTAATATAATTTAGGTCATTATAAGTAATTTCGTATTTAAATTTGACATAAACACGTGTCAATCTTTTGATAGTTATTACTTTTTTTAAAAAAAATCCGCTTTTTGGTTTTGTCAACGAGAATTAATTTTAAATTAATAAATACAACTACTGTGTTTTGAATTTAGTAAAATAGACTTCATTTTTGAATTCGTAATATCAAAATTATCTTAGGGTAAATTTTTTGGTATTTTCCTGAAAACTTTCAATTTTTGATGAATAGTGAAAAACAATGCGTTATTGTTTAAAACCGAATTTTTATTTAAATAATTAATTATTTTATTTAAATTTATTGTAGTTCAAAATAGATACATAATACTTAGATATTTTCAATTTAATTAATTGGAGTCATTTTGCAATAATATTAGATATATAAAATTTTATTGAAAGTTTTTACCGTCTTTTACCCACTTCTTAGGAGCAATTGCAAATTCTCAAAAAACATAGTTTTACCACTTTTGTGAGTGGAATTTCAAAAATTCTAGAGACGCGGTTGATATCAGAAATAAAAATGTGGTTCAATAAGATGAAAATAATTTTTGGTGAATAGTTACTTTTTACTTTTATTTACCACGGTTAAAAGTAAATAGGGTAATTAAGGGTAAAAATGATATTATTATTACCCTAACACATTTCTTAATTCTATTGGATAAGTGTAATTTGACCAAAAACAACCTTCGAAATAAAATATGATCCTTTAGGTCTACATGGATTAGATTAGTACATTTATTATTATTTTATTTAAAGAAGAGTTAAAAGAGTTAAATTCAAAGTTTAATAAATAAACCATTTTTAAAATAGGGTTATACATAATATACATTAAACTATAAATATTAATTAGAAATATAAAAGGATTTCCTAAATAATTATATTTTATTTATAATTTTTAGATATTAAAAAATTTAATTTATTTATGACACAATGATGACACAATAATTATCTTAATAATGAAATATTAAAATAATTGATATTATAAATATCTAAATAAATGTAATTTGAGACATTTGATGAATTAAGATAATTTTATAGGTTACTATGACATGTTATGATTGAACATATGTATTTAGTTTGAATTAATAAAGTTGTTAGGACTTTAACAAAAATAATTTATTAAATAATGTCAAAATTAATATAATTGAGTTTTTAAAACTAATACTATATTATTGGTTGATATAATATTCATAAAAATATAAGGTTCGACCAAAGGGCCTTAATAATATTATATATGTAATTAAGGAACCTATTGGGGTTCTCTTGTTAGTTTATAGTAAGTTTATTAACCATATAATATAAACACATAAAGAGACATGATAAATGTCAAACTATTTAACTAAGAGTTAAATCTAAAAGATAAGGTTAATATGGTGACCCAAACCTGTATAAAACCTATTTTTTGAGTGTTTGGAAACCTATACCCACCTAAGACTTTAAATAATTCATTTTTCAGCCATTATAATCCAAAAAATATTTTATTATAAAATAATATTTCAAGATTTTCCTAAAGTGACCCTCACCTCTCTTATAAAAGGGCACTTCCCCTTCTCTTAATTTCACACCTCCAAAGCCTTTTGGCTAGGCCACACCCTACCCAAATATCCTCCCAACTTTCATCCCTTCATCCTAGAGGCCTTCCTTTGGTCAGAAAGATAACCTAAGGATCAATTTTGATCAAATCAAACGGAAGAACTCAAAGAAGAGGTAAATATTTCATCACCTCTTTCAAGTTCTTTTCTTCTTCCACTTCCTCTTTCTTTATTGTTTCCATTATAAAATAATAAATCCAGTATTTTCTATATACTTTGATGTTATTATTAAAATGGTACAACCATATTCATTATTCTATCCATCCTATAAATGTAAAAGTCACCATACGTGCATACATACGGATTACCATCTCCACGTCGTGGTGTAGTTTATTATTCAAACACTTCATTATTTGGATGAGTATAATAATGGGTATAAATGATGTAAATAAAAAATATAACATTTTAATGATTCTGTATATACAATATACCATCCAATTACATATGATTTCGCCATCAATATAATGAAATTTTCGCTCGTGCGTATGTACAGATTACCGTTTCCACGATGCGATGAGATTCATTTCCACATTCACCATTCAACGATGATTATAAAAAATATATCATTAATAAGTATGTAATATATGACATAATAATGCTACTGGATATATATATATATATATATATATATATATATGTACTTACATATATCTTATTCACTTAGTTCCGTTCAGTACGATATGAAAACGAAAACAACGTTTATGCGTACGTACGGCCTACCGTCTCCATAAACGGTGTTTTCCATTTCATATATAAATCTGTTATAAATATTTATATTCTAAATATATATGATATATAAATCATGTTTTATATTCTGGAATTATTTAAATCATGATCTAAGTGATACAATCAAGAGTAACAAGATAAAACACGTACGATAAAGAAAGCAATTATTACCTGAAATGTTAATTTAACATGGAAATTATTATTAACTCGGTAGTATAAAGTCATAAATGAATCATGTATGATATCATAAATATTAATATGGTTCTGTTATAATTTAATAACATACTACAGTCTTTATATAGGAGTTTAAATGTCTCCTCGACTAAAGGAAAGTGCAAGGTAAAGGTTAATTTCACAATCTCTTTATTATCTAAGGTTGGTTTTACATAAGTATCTACTGAGACATATTTATTATCCGTGTACATGTTTTATAAAAGAGTTTTCAAAGGGATTATTTTTAATAGACCTTTATACTAAAACATCATTTTAAATGTTTTAAATATTTATTCTTCTAAATCATTCTCATTAATGTCCATGTTTTTAAAATGGTTTTTAAGGATTTATTTATATGGACATGAATGTTTTTAAAATGTTAATTCCATTAAAAAGTTTTAAAGTGGTATGGGACACTTTGATTAAAAATGTCTTTCAATGTATTTCATTCTAAATTTTATGACTTTTAACTATTTTTATGAAAAAGGTATATTTCTCTCAAAGATTTTTTACAAATCATTTTCATCTATATCAACATCTCTTGATGGATTTTAAACTTGTTTGAAGTTGATTTATTATGATACAAATCTTCCATATTGTATTAAAGGTTTTGTGATATGTTTGACTGTGGATGTGTTATTTTTATACCATTCATGGTTTATGGATAAAGTATTGAAATTTCTTATGCTAGTTTTAATACGAATGTTTATGTTATGTTTAAACCTTTTCAAAAGAGGAATGCATTGAACTTAGTAAGTGACGGGTGGAGCCTGCTATAGATCCTCGATGCATCAGTAGGTCTCATGAGACAAACTATTGTCTTGGCAAAAGGCTTTGAAAAAATATTATTTGTAGTATTGGCACAAGGCCTTGACTTTGTGGTTATGAAGTCTGACATTATGCATTTAATCATTATGAAAGTGGATATTGATATTGCATGTGATTATTCAACTAGTAGAGTATTGATGCGAATAAGTAAATGACATTATTTGATTTTATATTTTCCATATTATGCTGAAGTTTAAGTTTAAAAGGGTTTTTTAGTCTAATACATTTCCTTAAAGGTTTATGCTTATTTATGAAAGTTTCGGCTATATTGTTATCCTCACTGAGCATCTGAGCTCACCCCTTTCTATGTTTTATTTTTCCCAGGATGTGAAGAAGTATTTTATGATTGATAAGCTGGGTTAAGAAAAGGGATTAATGACGTTCTCAAAGGATCGTTTGTGTTGTGTTGTATGTTATAATGTGTAATGTAAAATTCATGTATTTAATCTATTTTCCAAGACTGCTAAACTGACCAGTCCTTCGGGACTCGATTCCTTGTAATCATGTCAATGTTATGTAATAATGCACTGACTCTGGGTAACTGGGGTCGGGGCATTACAATTACAACATTTATATTTATATATATTTAATAAGTATTTATAAATATTTACAATTTGTTATTTATAATTATAATTATAAATCCTTTAACAACACTCTGGGAATAAGCACGGATAACAGAATCTTTATCAATGATTTTTTTGCGCAGATAAAGATGAGGGTTTATCAGTGCTAAACAAAGTGCAGATAAAAAGAACATTTATCAGCACTATAAGTTTAGTGTTGATTCATATTGGTTTATCAGCGCTAAATAAGTGTTGATAAAAGGTCTCTTTATCATTGCTTATTTGTAAGCACTGATAAAAGTGACCTAATCTATTTAAAACCCTAATAATTTGAAAAACTGTTGTGATATAGAAGAATTCCGCAGAAGCCACCTGTTGTCGGCACTCCTCCTCAGTGAATTGAAGGTCAAATCACACCACTCAACTTTCTCTAAACATCTCATTTAACATCTGAAGAGGGTCTTGAACTTTCTTCAACCTAGCGAAGTAGGAATTCTGATTTGTTTGTGTATTTTTGGTTTCTTTTTTGATTTATTATTCTACAATTTTTTTGATCCATTTTTTATGATCTATTGTTTATGATTTTTTTTGAGATCCATTGTTTAGGGAACAATTTTTGGTCCGCTGTTTGTATTGACTATCGATGTATGATCCGTTGTTTATATCTGATACTAAACCTCATATTTATTCATTGTTGTTTTATTAATATATTTTATATCTTCTTACTAAATAATTCTTTCATATATGTATATAAATGTGTAGATATTTTCATGTATATTATGTTTTATTGACTACTAATTTGAGGAATATTGATGGTTCCCTAATGATTATATATATGTTGACCCCTTTCATGGACACCTCATTAGACATGCGGCTTCAGATGCTATTTTTCAGGAACCAAGTTAGTAGAGTTATATATGTTTCTCTATTGATTATATGTTTCATAAGATCTATTTCCTCTTATAATTCACTATGGTCCTTAGTTTTCTTATGGAGCAGATTCAAAGGGGCCATCCCTAGTTAATCACATTAGGTTTTATCACATCAAGTCATCACTTTGTGAATCATTATAGTGCCTTTAGTTCACGTTATGTTTGAATATAAGGTTTTTATCTATTTGATATATCTTATAGAATATAAGTGAGTTATTTTTTATACCTGATTGACATTTATGTGTGTCTATATATCTACTTCATCATTTATTTCTATAGTTGTTTTCCTAACAGGTATTACTATATCGGGTAATGATGATTTTGAGTCTACATGTCCATTAACCCCAAGGGTCATGAAAGAATTTTGTTCGACCTATGGTACTAATTATTTCTATTTGGGGGACCACCTCCCATTTTTTATTTTTTACACCCAAAGATTAAACCATACTTTAGTGACTTTGAGGTGTGTTAGAGGTCATAAGATGATCTGACCTGGTGTTGTTGGGGTAATTAAGGCTAGGGTCATTACACTATCCATCTTCCAATTTACACCTATAAAGATTAGTGATAGTATCATTTATTATCTACCTTTATCTCCATATATTTTTTCAAATTCCAATATCCCTTATTATTGGATTTGGAATATCTAGGCTCTCAGATGTTCTAGTAGAAATTATCCATATTTCCTTTATTAGAATTGTACATAACATTCTCTTTTGATATTGAATATCTTATGTGTATTTATTTATATATTATATAAAATTAATATTTTATGATCCCAATAAGATGGATATGAACTAAAAATGGATGCACTCTAATATTTCGGCAAACAAAAATATGAAGACAGAGTTAAAGAGTTCATCCAGTTTGAAAGCGACCATGCAGATGACCCTTTTAAAATCCTCTTTCTGTGTTTATATTGTTGTTATTCAATAAACATTAGTCTGAAAGAGTTGTAAGAACATTTGATTTGTTATGGAATATATCAAAGCTATAAATATTGGACTAAAAATGGGAAAAAACTGAATGTGGTCATCTATTGGGATGATTCTATGCTTTATTAATCTTTTGATATGAATACCTTTGTAAAGTATTATGGAGATCGCATGGAAGAAATGACAATGGTGATTGAAGACGACCTTCGTGATTGTATAAAGTTGTTTGAAGAGTTAAATAGATATTCCAAGAAACCATTGTATACCAGTTGTACTAAATACAAAACATTTTCAGCTGTATTAAAGTTATATAATTTGAAAGTCGAAAACAGATGGAGTGACACCAGCTTTACAGAACTACTTGGTCTTCTAAAAGATATGATACCCGAAGAAAATGAACTACCATGCAAAACATATGACACTAAACGAATGTTATGTTCAATGGTCATGATCTCTAAAAAAATACATGCTTGTCTAAATGATTGCATATTGTTTCGCATGGACTATGAATCACTCATCAAATTCCATAAGTGTGGTGCATATCGATACAAGAAAAATGAATCAATTCCTTCAAAATATTCCTTTTTAGGAAGAGTAACGACGTTGTATATTCTCAATTATAGAGGTAATCTTGATATTTGCACAATAAAATCATTGTCCATAGAATTAATGTATTATTTCAAATTTATGTTTAATTTATTTATTTTTAGTATTATTCATAATAATTGTTTTCTTATACATGTGGAGTATTTTTTTCGAATTGAGGTGAATTGTTCGAAACTACTCATCCAGTGTTATCAGTTCGACAAAGAAAGTCAATGGAAATCATGATAACATTTATAGTTAGGATTTTTTTTGAATTTATGTAATAATTTGTATTTATGTGATTGTATAAACCAATGTTTGAAATTTCTATAATATAGTGTTTTTTCTGTTATTTTTGTTTTAAATTTTATTTCATTTGAACCTTGTATTGGGACTTGTTTCTTTATATCTAGCGTGTTTTTGGTGTGTTTTTTGTGTTTTGGTGTGTTGTAAGAGCACACTACAGTGGTGTTGTAGTGTTTTGTTAGAGCACACTATAGTGGTGTTGTAGTATGCTATTAAAACACACTATAGTATGACCTTTTATCAGTGCTTCTAAAAGTGGTGATAAAGGTCTACTTTATTAGTGCCAATAAAAGGCCTTTATCAGCACTTATAAAATCACTGATAAAGGAGTCCTTTAGCGGTGATAAATTAAAGAGATGATAAATGAGGCCTTTGTTAGTGCATTTAAAAGAGATGTTAAATGTCCTATTTATCAGTTCTTTTTTAGCAATATAAATGACCCATTTATCAGCGCTTTTTTAGCACTGATAAAATTCAAGGGATTTTAATGTCCTTTGCGTTATTAGCACTTTTCTAGTGCTGATAAAGACCATTTCTAGCACTGTTAAAGTCGTGTTTTGTAGTGGTGACATCAGCATCAACCACTTGATTTTGAGGTTGGTGATTTGGTATTTCTTAGAGTTTCACCTCACTTGGGACATCACCATTTTTGTATGTAGGGTAAGTTGGCCCCAAGTTTTGTATGCCCCACTAAGATCATTGGATGACCGGGGAGGGTAGCCTATTAATTCCACTTTCCATTTGATTTGTCATATATCCATGATGTGTTTCATGTTTCTCAATTGAGGAGGTATATATCAGATTCTTCCCATGTGATTAGATGGGATGATGTTGATCTTGATCCTAATAAAACTTTAGTTGACTGGATAGTTCAGATTATGAATCACTGGGATAAAAAACTGGATAGTAAAATGCCCCCCTCAGTATGGGTTCTGTGGAAGTTCGAACATGATATCCATGAGACATGGGAGTGTGATTCATTGATGAGGCAGTGGTGGACATCTATTTTTTCAGATCTAAGAACCTGAGGGATTTCTGGGGGAGGAAAGCGTTTATGGTGGGGATATTGTAACACCTTGTTACCTTTCAATCGTGTATGTTTTAACCATTGTTTTGGTTTCCCTTTTCCATTGGTCAAGTAATGCTGGAAATTAATTGGTAGGATACCTTTGATAATGAAGTTAGTTATTTGTTGGAATTTTTCCACTTACACGTATAGTTTTTGCTGCTTGTTGGGAACTTATATTCCATGTAAGTAGAGTACATGTCGTGTAATAGTTTTAAGGAATAATCAATGAAATAGACACATGAAGAGAATGGTTTACACTCCGTATAAGAGGTACATTTTGTGTAATGGGAAAATCTGATTTTTAATAAAAAGGAAATGGGGTTTTCGGCCTATAAGAGCCTCAAGTGTTAAATGATGTGTAATGGAATTGCAAAACATGTAAATATCATGAGTTGTGGTTTTATGTAGGAAGCATCACTAATTTTCAATTAATTTTACATGTATCTAACCTCTCTCTACCCAGAGCTTACACTAGGTGATTTTGGGTGAATCCTTTCCATCTGGATCGATTCATTCGGCGATTGATCACCATCATGATTGGATCTATCCTCTACATATATGTTTTCACTTCTTTGGTTTTCATTAAAGCTACATTTTGGCTGGGTATTTCTGATCAGATAGTGATTTTTATCAATCCTTTTTATATTCTTGTCATTCATTATCCATCGAAGGTTGTTCTCTTGGTTTCTGGTCACCGTTGTCAAAAGAAGCTAAATTTCTACCTTGTTGAGGTGAGTGGTTCTATACAATCGGTTAATTTGAAGAATTGCATGTTGTTCTTGATAAATTCCTTTAGGGTTTTCATTTATTTGAAGTGATAACTTGTTTTAAATGATTTCATGGAAATAAAAATGTTTTCAAAATTGGGGTTTTGATTTGAAAATGGATTTGGTTGATTTGGAATTGGGTTTTCAATCCCCTAAGCATATTATCTTGTATTTGAAAATTATTTATAAAATTGTGAGTATGGTTTTGAATTTAATTTGGAAAAATTCACATTGGGAACCTTAGATGTATTGGTATAGAGACACGAGTAGCCTTAGTGTGTGTTGCACCACTATGAGGTATCTTTTTATGATATCAGTTGGAATTAATCGATATATTTTGGATCCAACATATTCCAATTTAGACTTATGAGTGTCTAGTATGCATTTGACCATAGGCTAGTTCCCAATAAAATTTAATTTTTCATTTTCATTATTGGTTGTTTATTGCATGATTTTTTTATCATGGATTTCTTCTCATAAGTTTATATATTTGGGTTGTATCACATAGCTTCAGGTTATAGGTTTATTCATGGATATGTGTTTATATTTATACCTCTTAACACATGGATATTTTTTCCTTTTTTATCACCTATACTTGTCATATTTATTTTTATAGAATATGAAAGGATTTTATGAAATCAAAATGGAAAATAATTTACAATTCTAATTATTTTATTAAAATTATTTATAAAAGTGTTTTGTTTTAAAATCTAGAATTGTCATATTCTTGATATTAGACCTTTTATAGAAACTGTGGTGGTATCCTACTGGGATTTGGATAACACCCTACTTGTTCCATTGGGAATTTTTTAAATTTTGTATTATATGATCCTGGTGAAGGGAAGAGTATCATGTGGAATTTTGATTTCTCTTTTTTCTTTTTCTTTTGGTTTGGGTTGGTCTGGAGGTGATTGTTTGTCATGTGGGGATATGAATTACTTTATAGTTTAGCCGGTTGGATTGTATTGTATGTATTTTCTTGTATCATTTCTATATTATGCATCATACCATGGTTTTATATCTTGTTCACTACTATTAAGGACTGGTTTTTTTATCCAATTTTACCCATATCATGTGACGGTCTGGTTCGGGTGTCTTGTCTAGTTGACTCGGGTTGGTCTATTACACCACCTATCACCTGATTAAGCGTAATTCATTCACCATAACAGTCAAAAAGACTTTTCATACCTTCCCTAAGGAACCTCTTACTAAGTAAAAACATGGATATCCATATAATGAAATATATGTAATATCAATATATAATCAACCTATATTAGTAGTCAACAAACATCAAGAATATAAATAATTTTTTCCTTATCATAAAAAATAGATAACATTATCATAGACCATATAGATAAAAAAATGTGGATGGTCAAAAAATATGTAGTTAAATTTCCAGTAATCATCTGTATTTGAATAAAATCTAAAGGAACATTGATAATTTTCACCCATGTTAATAGAATAACATTATTTCTAGGTGAACAACCTCTAATATGAATTATGTAAAATGTGATGTTCAAACCATATAGAGAAATGAGTATAAGAATGAATCAATACTATAATAACATTATCATAATCCATAAAAATGAAGAATTATATGGTTTTAAAAGAACATAACCCCATTAAAACAAAGTAAACATAGAAGGGTGTTGATATAAATGAAAAACAACCTTGTGAAAAGAATGATTAAAAAAATATCACAAAATAAGGGATCAAGAATTTGTTTCATACCATGAGTTAAATCCCCCAAATTATAAATATATATTAGAGGATAAATAATGAAACATAAACCACATTTAGGTATATACTTTTGAAAATATAATGGGAATTGGAAATGAAATTTAAAATATATTTTAGAAAACATGTTAATCATCAACGTAAAATAAAAAATTTCATTTCGCTTTCCAAGGTAACTTTTGAAAATATAATGTGAAATAATTTAAAACATTTACTTTTAAAAATAATATATTATAATTTATCCTTTAAAATACATAAATTTTATCTAGGATAAATGAGGAGATGAAGAAAGAAATAAGTGAAAGTGAAAGGAAAAAACCCTTCTTATTATTTTTAAAAAACTTTTGTTTAAAAATTACATTATAATAAGTGTAATAAAACATTAATTTTTATTAAAACATCATTTTACAAAATAATATAATAAAATACAATATCATGTAGAAGTAATTTTTGCGATGAAACATTATAACTCAAAGAAAGGTGATTTGAGTTATCAATATCTCTTACGGACGATATAATCTATAAATTATGAAACATTTGAAATGTATTTTATAAGGTAAAAATTTATTCAATGAGATAATACCACATAATAAAATTAAATGGAATAATTTAACAAAATTATATGAAATAATTTTCAATGAACAATCATAACTCGATGAATCAGAATTGAGTATCAAAAAGCTCTTACGGTTGGGGTAACACTTGAGTCAAAATACATTTGAAGAAAATAACTTCATTGTGTTTAGTTTATCACATGAATTAAAAGAAAATAACATATAGAAAATTCATGGTATAGTAAATAAATAGAACCTCATACATAGAAAATATGATTCATAACATGTATCATGTCTCTAAGAGTCTGAATTGAGACCGAGAAAATCCTTACAGATTGAGTAAGACATTAATAAAAACCCCTTAAAAGGAAAGACTTAAAATTTAATATAAAATACCATTATTAAAATATAATTCATGATATTTTACCACATATAGGCATTATATTTACCACATAAATAAAATTAGGTGCCTAATACCAACCATGTTTCAAAAAGAGGAATGTGAGATGAAAACCCTTACCTCGATCCGGATTCATTCTAAACATGCACCAAATTTCCTAAATAATTAAATTAAGTTCATTTAATTAATTTTAAATAAACTAATTTATAAATATAACCATCTATATTCCTCATTTATAATTATTCTATACATATATATATTAGTTAGTTTGTACCTATTTTCAACATCGGGTATAAGTAATCATTATCACTTTGAACTAGTTTTGTAAAAACAGTGTTGGTATTGATTCTTGTTACTAGTTTCAATATTCCAAGATAATTAAAGTTACTGGAATAGTTATTATATGATATTTATAAAAGCTATTATTCTATTCCATTGTATTTTTGGTTAAAAACCACGAAGATGAATTTAGTGATGATCTTGTTTTGGTGATTCTTAATGAACAAAATGTGTTTTCTTAATTAATGAGTTAAATATTATTATAACCTTAAATAAACAAAAATCAAAACATTATTTATATATTTTTTTCCTACTATATTAGTAAATAAGTTATAATAGTCATTCATGATATAAATACATAGTATTGTTCAAGTAAGTGGTTAAACCGACCCAAACATTAACCTACCATGATTAATGGATGATTATGAGGTGGTTTGGTTTGAGTATAATTATACCAGAAGAATAAGGATCATATTTTATGTTTATTAGAGTAGTTTATTTACATTTTAAATAATTATAAATATAATATAATTCATATACTGTTGTTACATAGAAACAAGAGATCATTTTCCATAGTTTTCTAGTTTTAAACGATTGAATAAATGATAATCATATGTTAATCATATCATTAATAGGTGCTCCAATTTTTCATAACAGAACATTGATGAAATCATAAAAATAATATTTATCTTATAATCTTATCCTCATTAACAGCTATGAAATTTGATGATGAAAATAAAAATGAAAATCAATCGTTTCATGGAGGCAATAGTCCCCATGTACTCATGGTTGAAGATTTCATTTTCCATGATGGGAGAAAAAATTAATATAGTTTACTCTATCAAAATAATAAAATTTGTATAAATATAATATTTTTTTAAAAAAATACCTTTATACCGTCCATTTACTATAGTGAAAGAAAATTAAGCACACTGCTTCATGGAGGTGGTAGTCCACACAATGCACGAATTATAGTTTCATTTTTCTTAATAGAAAAGGGAAAAGGTTATTGATGATTAATCCCATAGAATAATAACATTAAATATATAACCAATATTAATTTCAGCACATAGGTATTTTCCCATTATAATTGGAAAATAAATATAAAAATTAAAAAAGTTAATTAAAAATGATTTCTCTTGTAGGGTACTATGAGATTTCCTTGGAAAACCCTTAGAAAATAATGGAATAAGATAATATCTTGAGACTATAACCTCAATAGAGTGAAATAATATTATATTAGAAGTAAAACATTCATATTTTTATTAGGAAATTAATATTTGGGAGTGAATTTAAGGGGTAGTGAGAGTCCCTTTTATAAGTTTTAATAATGGTACTTTTGTTAATATTTCAAATGACTATAAAGTGAGCACATTTTAAACATGTAAAGTGGATCCAAAAATAGAAAATAATGGATTGGGGAAGCTATATGGTATATACACACCTAATTAATTAAATTATAGACATGTGTTTATTATGTTTCAAGCCTATTACCCTTTGAATTATTAATTTTACCATTTTATCATTTTTCTAGTAACTAGTTTTTACCTAAGGTAACATAATATTTATACCTAAAATTAAGGTGGTACTACTAATTATAAATTTGAAATATACTTCATTTTATTCAATTTATAAATGTGATAAAAAATAATTTTAATGTAAAAAAGCATAATGTATTAAAAACAATTATTTCAAAAAATATTACTTATGTTCTAAAATGTCACATATGGATTTATAAATTAAAAACAACATTTTTAAAATTATTAATATTTTGGAAAACAATTTATAATAGAAATTTTCTTTTTAAATTGTTAACTATTCTTTTTTCATATTCTCTATCAATTACTAATTAATTTATTGGTAATATATTATTCATATTATCATTATATTTTATTATTATCTAATAATAATATACTTAGTTTCTTTAAATAAAACACCAATTTTAGAAAAATATATTTTTAAGCATAAAATAATTTTCTTAGTGGTTTTAGCTATACCAATTTAATTTCATTCAAATTAAAAGTAACTATTATTTTATTTTGATAAAAATTTCTTAAAGTTGTTACTCCTATTAATTATCTATAATTTTACCATTTTACTATCACCGTAGTATTTTTTCATAACATATTATGTTTGTAATCCATTATCTATAATTTAATGTATAGTTTTTAATGTTTATGGTTAATATTTATAATTTTATTAAAATATATCATGGTTTCATTTTAGTTCAGTTTTGTGTGTGGAGAATGATTTCAAACAGATTGAGTTATTTAAAGTTAATCATATATTACAATTTCAAGGTGTTACATCACCCTCCCTTTAAATAAATTATGTCCCCATAATTTTTCTCATAATATCAGATTAATTACTATAGGGAAATCCTAATTAACTATACATTATTAGATGAAAATGGGTTTATTTAGAATATAGAAATAGATTTATCTATATGATTTATATGATAATCATACAATTAGGGGTTTTTATTTATTAATTGATATCCAATAGTGAAAACTTACTTGACATAGGACACTAGAAAATCTAGAGTGAAAACTTACTATCCTATTCATTAATAGTAGTCAAATATGTTTTCCCTATTTTCATGGTTATTGGTGACTATTTACCCCGTTAGTCCTTATATTGGGACATTGAGTCGCATAATCTCCAACTATCTTGTAATTGAAGCAATGAATTTTGGTAGATTATCTCTTTACTTTACATGTGTGAGTTGGACGACCTTCATCACCACACTTATAGATTTTACCTGTCCCTTTAAGGCAATATCCCCCACACTTCTTACAACATTTTTGACATGTAGGAAATTGAACCTTATTTCCTTAATATTCTTCATCACTTGATCTATAATGAGACTCCATCTTTATCTTATTTTTTGTGTTTGAGAATTTTACTATGTTCACAGTATGGGGAAATTATCATAATTAATAACATAAAATGGATTCAACCTTAAAATATTTTACCCTTATCATCACATTAGCAAATAGTGCATGTGGTTCAAACTACATCAATCTTAGTTTTACCTAGGTTACTTTAACTTGGTTTATCCTATACTTATCAACCTAATCCTAAAAATAGAGATACCAAATTACAATGAACTTTCTTAAAATATTATAAACCCAAAAAATCATTGAAATATATGCTCTTAAATCCAACTTATCATTTATCTAGGAATGCACATATTAATTGATATGTAACTTCACTTATGAATCTCTATGTTTCAATCTATATTATCCACTTTCACTTTCCTATTAATTTATTTAACCTAAATATATTCAAATACCTCATAATGGTTTATAAATATAATGTTAATTAACCAAAGCATATCCCCATAGAGTATCAAACCAAGTGTCAAGTTAGGCCTCTTGATCGTGCACTAGGTGATGATCGATTTAATACCCAATATTTCTTTTATGAGGTTATTACACCTAGGTACATCTGTTCTAGATCATGTACCCACTTTTAGTATTAGATCGGGATGTAATTTATAGGATAATCACACAATATCTACTTTACCAAAACAACAAGATGTTATCCTATACTTAGAATTATCTCATAGAAATATCCCTAGGGTTTTCACCAAAGTTCTCTTATCCTAATACCTAAAAACGTGAATTATTTCCTTAACATTAAATCATATACTATCCCAAGTTTTTATCTATACCTTTGAAATTTTGATCATCCATAAATTATCAACCCTTAAATTATCCTCAAAAAACATCCTAATATCCAAAGTTATCTAAACCCTACTTTGATACTAATTTTTATTCCTTATACTCTCACTCCTATACATGCTTCCATAACACATACTTTACATAATTTCTTTGATACCAAATATAGATTATAAAACATAACTATCAAATAAATACATGAATAAAAGAAAAAATTGCATTACATACATTCCCAATACCTTTTAAGTTTATAGATTTAGATAATTATGAAAAAAACATAAACTAAAAAAACTCATGTCCTTCTCAATTGATGGATATTTTTTTACTACGTAATAAACTACAAAATCCATAATAAGACTTTAATATATCCCATAAATTCTCCACATAGGATATCTTGTTAAACTGGTCATGTGTAATACTTTTCTCCATAACTAGGGAAAATAGAAATATAAGGGTGGATGTTAAATGCACATTAAGAGAAAACATACAATAGAGGTAATCATGCAATGAATATTATTACAGGAATATGTAAACAATATGAAACCATAGTCAACTGAAATTAAGTTCATGTTATATCCATGATAATAAATGAAAACACGGATATAAATAATACTAATCTCATGTTGATGTAATGTATAATGTCAAACATCAGAAACATTCTACCAAGACCTTATGCCAAGTCACTATCCTATTATGGTAAGAGGTATACACCAAAACTCAACTTGTTTTTTATCATGATACTTATCAATGTATCAAGGGGATATATAATTCTGAGCTCCATCCACCACCTGATTATGTCCAATGACTTCACCATAAGAGTTAGCAAGACTTTTCAAACCATTCCCTAAGGAACCAATTTTTGAATAAAAATATGGTTATCCAAATAAGGAAATAAACATAATTTCAATACATAATAAACCTTCCATAGTAGTAAATATTCATTAAGAATATCAACACTTTTCTCCATGTCAAAAAAAGGATAAAATGATCATAACCCATCCATAGAAAGAATGCGGATAGTCAAAAAATACATAGTAAACTTTCAAAAAATAATCTGTGTGGGAAAATAAACATATATCATTCCCATGCTTTTCCCCATGTTAATAGAATAATATTCTTTCTAGGTGAACATCATCCAATCAGAATTATTTAAAAAGTGTTGTTCACACTATATAGAGTAATGAGTATACAAATAATCCAATACTATAAAAACATGATCCTAATACATCCATAGGAATAAGGTGGGTGGTTTTAATAAAACATAACCTCAGTGTAATAATGGAAACATTCAATGGTGTTAATATAAATGAAAAACACCCTATCAAAAATAATTTTTTGAACGATATTACAAAATAAGGGATCAAGAATTTGTTTCATACCATGATTTCAATCCATAAAATGATAAATTTATATGTTAGAGGATAAATAATGACACATAAACCTTATCATGGTAAAGCCTTTTGAGAATATAAAGGGAAGTGGAAATGAATAATTAAAATATATTTTAGAACATATTTTTATCATTGACATAAAACAACTTTTCATGTTCCTTTCAAAGGTAACTTTGTAAAAGGTGATGTAAAATACATGAAAAACATTTACATTTAAAAAATATCTAATAACGTAACCTTGAAAAGATATAAAATGTTTCCTAGATAAATTAGGACAGTAAGACAAAACATGTGAAAGAGAAAGGAAAACCCCATTTTATTATTTCAAAAATACATTTGTTTAAAATTGACATTATAATAAGAGTAAAAAAACATTTTTATTAAAAAAATATTTTATCAAAGAGGATTATGAAATATCATATAATAAAATGTTGTGGTGGGAGAACACACGCATGGAAAATCAAATTTCAAGATGAAACATTATAACGCAAATAAAAGATATTGGAGTTATAAATATCCCTTATGGGTAACATAATCCATGAAGCATGAAAAATTTGAAGAGGAGTTTATGATGGAATACCAAATAATAAAATTTAAGGGTATAGTTTACCCAACTTATATGATATAAGTTCTAGTGAATGATCATATCTCAAGGAATGATATTTGAGTTACCAAAAACTCTAATGACTGGGGAAAAAATTGATTCAAACTCATTTCTAGAAAAGAACATGATTAAGATTAGTTTATACCACTAATTAAATAAAAATAATTTATAGAAAATTCATTTCATAGTAAATCAACAGAAAAATATATAAATAAAACATGGTCCATAACATGTATCATGCCTCAAAGAATCAGAATCGAGACTAAGAAAACACATACAGCTTGAGTAACAAATTAAACAAAACCCCTCAATAGAGAGGGATTTTAATTGAACTTAAAATACTATAATTAAAATATAATTCATGATATTATATCTCATATAGAAATTATATCCCCTATATAAAATAAATTATGTCCATAATAACAAATATGTCTCAAAGAGAGGAATTTGATACAAAAACCCTTACCTCGATCCTAATTCTTATACACTTTCACCTAACATCCTGAATAATTAAATTAACTTTATTAAATTCAATCTTAATAACCTTATTCATTACTATAATAATTATACTCCTCATTTTTAATCATTCAATATATATAAATATTAGTTAGTTTTTATCTATTTTCAACACCAAGTGTAAGTAATATTTATCGCTTTGAACTAGTTTCATCAAAATAGTGTTGTTATTAATTATTTTTACAAATATCATCATTAAAATATAATTAAATGTATTGTAATATATGTCACATGATATTTATAAGGTGTATAATTTCATTACATGGTAGTTTTGGTGTCAATAATGAAGATGAAATCAGTGATGATAATGTTTTGGTGATTCTCAATGAATGAATAATATTTTCTTAGTTAATGGGTTAATTGTAGTTATAACCTTACCTGAACCAAAAAAACATTATTTACATATTTATGAAATATTTTATTAGTAAATAAGTTCTCATAATCATTCATGATATAAATGCATAATGTAGGTGGTTAAACCGACCCAAACATGAACCAATAATTTTAAAATTGTAAATTCACTTATAAAATATCTATTTTGTCTTATAAAAATGTTTCATTGATTTCTAATCCATACTTATATACTAATATTTTCATAAAATCCATGTTATTTTTAAAAATGATATTTTTCACTATTCACCTAAAAATCATTTTTTTAGAAAAAACCAAAAAATTAATCTTCAGATTATATTATTATGATTAATCAAATAATGATTTTAATTTTTTCAAATGAAATCTCTAATATTTTTTAATTAAATATTTAAATAAAATCCTAAATTATAATGGAAAATACTCATATTGGAAAATTGCTTTTTAAAATGTCAACGATTCTTTATTCCTATTTCCTATCAATTACTATTTAATGTTTTGGTAATCTATTATTCATATTATAAATATATTTTATTATTATATAATCATAATATATTTATTTTCTTGAAATAATAAAACAACGATTTTATGAATATATATTTTTTAATCATAAAATGATTTTCTTAGTTATTTTAGCTATATTAATTAAATTTAAATCATCTTAAAAATATCCATTATTTTATTTCTATAAATATTTCATAAATTGGTTACTACTACTCATTACCACTAATTAAATGGCTATGTTTTAATGGTTATACTAAATATTTATATTTTTATTAAAATATATTGTGGTTTCATTTTAGTTCGTTATTGCATGTGGAGAAAGATATTGAACACATTGAATTATTTAAAGGTAATCATGTATTAAAATATAAAGGTGATACACCGTTAATGATCGAGTTTTTAGGTATAATTTATGTTGACTAATTGTATTTACTCACAACTCCTTGAAATATTGACTGGATTTTCATATCCTTCAACTCCCAAATGTATATTTACTCAACAAATTTACTATAAATTTTACACTAAAAAAGTTATGAATATTTATTGATGAAAATATTAGTTTAGTCAACACAAAAATATTTTTAGAACTCAATAATAAATAGAGGCACTCTCAAATTTAGTTTATGGGCACCATGTAATTATTTTGTTGTTCAAATTTGAATAATGAAAGGTACTTAATGGATTAATATTACCTTACAGTATTTTGAGTTCTTTTATTTATTTATTGAATGAAGTTAGATTCTTTTTATAGAACTTTTTATAATGTGATCACACTCAAAAAAATATCCTTTTATAAATATAAATCATTCATCCTATGTTTATTCATTTTATTTTTTTCATTCTTTTTAACTATTTTATATTATCTCATATCATCCATATTTTTACAAAATAGTTAACCATGCATCAAAGAATAAATAAAAAATACACAATCGTGAGATGTTATCTAATGATTGATACATCTAGCTGATGATGGATAAAATGAGATCCTAGGGTAATTCTTAGAGTAATATAATGAATCAAATTGTAACATCCCAACATGTTCCCATGTATTTAATGTAACACCCAAGACTTTTATGAGAAATATTTTGTTTTTATGATATATAAATCATCAAAGGAATCTTTCACTACACACAACACTAGCTTGGCTTGCTTTACACGCAACCACGACCTTCCTCGATAGCTTGTGTCGTAAGCAATAACCGAGTTTCACTAAACAACGATATATTATAATATTAGCCGTTATGAATATTATTAACTGAATTTTTAATTATATAACATTTTAATTCATCTTATACTTTTTCTAGAATGAAGTATGAAAACAAAATCAGTTTTTTCAAAAAATGCAGTTTTACAACCTTTTGATGGCACACCCACATTAAATCTAGTTTTTTAGAAGTTTATAAGTTCCACATGACAAAATAAAATTCTTCTTTATAATCAAGATATAAAAATTTACTTTGGATAATTTTTTCATATTATTCTGATAACTTTCATATTTTAATGAATAGTAAAAACACGCTATATTTTAATTAAAAACAACCTTTTTCATCGCAATACTTTATATGGTTAAATTATAATATTGAATGTTTTTAAAGTATAAATAGAATATATTTTTACCATTTAATATAATTTATGTCATTATAATTAATTTTACATTGAATTCATAGGTAAAAACATTTCAATCTTTGGCAATGTTTAAACTTTTAAAACTCGTTTGCTTAACAACGGGATTAATTTTAAATTAATTACTGCAACTTCTGTGTTTTAAATTTTTAAAAAAGGATTCCATATTTGGAATCAGTGGGTCTAAATTATGTTAATAGGTTACTTTTATTTTTTTGATATTATGAATAGTTACTATGGTAATTTTTATTTACTACGGTTAAAGGTAAATAGGGTAATTCAAGGTTAAAAGAATATTATAATAATTCAAAATTTCCTTGAAACTTGTCCTAACCTTATTGGATGAGTATTGGCCGACCATGGGCATCTTTGGGTCGATTTTGGGACCCCATTGAGCTACTTGGTAGTGACAATGACAATTTGGATTAATTAATTTAATGTAAAGACAAAATTGACATTAACAAAAATCTTTTGGTAATTAATTTTTAT
Organism: Viscum album; assembly: GCA_963277665.1. NCBI lineage: Eukaryota > Viridiplantae > Streptophyta > Magnoliopsida > Santalales > Viscaceae > Viscum > Viscum album. The sequence goes on from OY728166.1 coordinate 1,474,408,719, forward strand.
AAGGGGTTATATAAATTATATTTTCGACTATAAATATTAATTGGAAAGATAAAAAATTTCCTACATAATGATATTTTTTTATAATTTTTAGACACCAAATAAATTAAATTATTTATGACACAATAATGATGAAGTATTTATCTCATTAATAAATGATTTAAATAAATAAGATTATAATGATTAAAATATTTTCCAAAACATATCAAATTCTGATTGGATGATTTTATTTCGACTATGAGTCATCTTATCTTTATCTTTAATGATTTTTGGACCTTTTGAAACCGAAGATAAGTTTATAATAAAATAATATTTCCACACTTTCCAAGTTGCCCCTCTCCTCCCTTATAAAAGGGCACCTCCTCCCTCTCTTCCTCACACCAATTTGAGCCTTCAAGCTCGGCCAACCCCTGCCCATTTCACTTCCCCACTTCCTTAGAAACCTACTATAGGTACTGGTCTTATCAAAAGACCAACTATAGTGCCTTAAGAGAAAGTTTAAATGAGGCACTTAGAGAAAGAGGTAATACCTTCTACCAATTTCTTCAAGTTCCATTCTTCTTATAATCCCTCTTCTTTAGTTGTTTCATTATGAGGTAATATCATAAGTATCCCTCATATACTGATATGTTATTATAAATATGAAACAACCCTATTTCACCTCTTATCCATCCTACGGAAAACGAAATCACCGCGCGTGCGTACGTACGGAATACCGTCTCCACGCCGTGGTGTAATCTGTTTCCACCACCACCTTACTTGGATGGGTATAATGGTGTAAATAATAACTAAATATGATTATTGTAAAGTGATATTGATTCTGAAATAGTATACATACAGTTCAATACAATTCCACGATCATGGGAACGATATCATCGCTCGTGCGTACGTACGACCTACCGTCTCCACGATGTGATGCGACTCGTTCTATATGATCTTCATTGAATAATGATTATATAAATGAATTGAATGAATGAATATGATATATATTACACTAATACCATTCTTTAAATGATGTATCTATATCCTATAAAGAGTAATAATAATTTATTCAACAAAACACGCATAAGAACAAAAAGTAATAAACACTCGAATAACAAGTAGTAATGAAATATTACTAATAAGAAGCTACGAATATGACCATATATGGTATCATAACAATGAATATTATTATTTAATAAGTCAATTACATTATTTAAATCATTATACAGGAGGTTCGTACACGTACAAAGCATATCGGACCTAAGGTAAGGGAAAATATCACACTCTCATTTTTATCTGAGATTGTTTATACTTTGGTATTTACTGGGGTGTATTTTATCATCCACATCCATGTTTCATCAATATGTAATATTATTTCCATCCACCTACAATTGTTTAAATCCAATTTTACCCTTCGGTGAGTTTTTAGTAAAATATATGAAAGGAATATTTTGTCGTTTTTCGTACGAGGTACTTTTTGACTTTTCCGAAAAAAGTATGAGAAGAATGTTTTTTTGAACTTATACGGCATGAATGGATTTTTAAAACATTATTTCCAAGAATATTCCTTTACAAGTTTTCAAGTTTATTTTTAATCAACTTCTTTTAGTTTAAAATTGTATGACATGTTAAGAAAGGAAAAAAAATTGAAGTAGAAAGTAAATTTTCCTCAAGAATGGAGTTCAAGTGTTTTATCAAAATTATTTTCCATATAAGATAATATATGGTTCTGTTTATATCCCTATTATTACATTGATTTTATTATGTTGTGATGGAAATATTTTTATGAATTCATTTATCTTATATGAATTGTTTTATGATGTCATGATTCCCATTTTTATTACATGGGTTATGCTATGATGTATGGTTTATGATTTTGTGGAACACATTAGAATGGTATCATTATAAAATGGGTGGAACCTATATCTCCCTTCAATTCATTGGGTAAATATTTTATATCTCATGAGATAGACATGGCTGGAACGGCAGGTTAAACCAGTTCAGTGAAACATCACTGAAACGCGGAGTGAACTCGGTTCAGAAATGGAATTTGTCCACTAAGATAGTCTTGGATATGAGTCTTGACTAATAAGAAATGATTATCTATGATTATGTGTGTATGCCACAAAGTTTCATGTTTTAAGTTATGATTATTGGGATTACATTTCACTACTATGATTTTTCCCATGTTATGAAATTATGATCTCTTTTGTAGGGTAAGATTTCCAAAATGTTATGTTCTTATAAATTTGATGTGATTGATATTTCTTTTCTTTAACCTTATTGAGAATTTGAGCTCACCCTTTTGTATGTTTTCTTTCCCCAGGTCAGTAAGAAGGTTATTAAGTAAGATATACCAAAAAGGGACTATAGATATGATGAAATAAATGGGAGACGGTGTAGATGCTTTATGAACCAGTTGTTTATGTTTCCCAGTTTCTAAAGACACTATACCTATATGTTCATTTCATGGTTTTGTTATATTTTGTAATAAGTATGCTTCAATTTTGAAGTATTAACCATGTGTGTAATGTATGGGTCATTATAGTTGGTATCATAGGGAGGTTATAGTCAACCTTTGGAAACTAGGATGTGAAAGCCTTAGTAAGAAACCTAAGGATATGTCTAAGCATAGAGCACAATCATAGTGTTTTAGAAATGTCCATGAACAACCTATGATATGACCTTAAGTGTGAAATTTTATTCTTTATTATGTGGTTTTCCTATTATAATTAGTGTTTCTCACACTATTCTTCTTGGTTTTAGTCAATGGCTGGAACTCTAAGAAACCGTGTTAATGCGGAATGCGATGGGCAATGAAATGATTGTCCCCCTGAGCAACCAAACGCATTGGGAGCTGGAATGCAAAATCTTGTAGCCATGCTCACACAACTTTCTCAAGCTATGAACCATGCTGGACTTCGAAATGAGAAAAGTAAGGAGCAAAATTCTTTCAAATCCTTCATGAGGCAACATCCACCTTCATTCAGTGGGTCTTCTGATCCATTAGTGGCTGAAAAATGGATCAGTACCACTGAAAAGATATTTTCAGTTCTTCAATGTTCTGAACTTGATAAAGTCATCTTAGCAGTGTATCGTTTGGAAGGTGATGTTGATCAATGGTGGAATCTTATTAAGAATACGAGGAAAATGGATGAAATTGAGTCCATGGAATGGGACGAGTTCAAGAACTTATTTGTCAATAAGTATTTCCCTCGTATTCTTCGAACAAAGATGGAGAAGGAGTTTCTTGGACTAAAGAAAAAGGATGATGAATCTATTGGTACCTATGAAGCAAATTTTACAAGACTTGCAAGGTACGCTTCCGGAATTATTATCCAACCTGAGAGTAAGATCGATCGATTCTTTAGTGGCATAAAACCAAGTCTTCGAAGGGGGTTAGCCCTAAGGGACTTCAATAGCTATGATGAAATTGTTCGGTGTGCTCTCAAGGTTGAGATGGAGACATGGGTTTGATAAGAAGAGGAAAATGGAATTCAAAGGAAAATCTAAAGACCACACTGAAAAGAAGATGATTTTTACCTTATGCTCAAAGTGTGGAAAGAAACATGGAGGAAATTGTCATAAGGGGACAAGCAAATGTTATTAGTGTGGAAAAGAAGGTCATCGGGAAATTGAATGTCAAAATAATGGGAAGAAGATGTCTAATGATGCAAACAAAGGAAGGGATACACAGAATGAACCTACTACACTTCAATGTTTCAAGTGCAAGGAGATGGGGCATTACACCAATCAATTCCCAAATCCAAGTGTTGATGATGATGATCAACGTCAACAAACTCTTAAGGCCAAAGACAAAGGAAATTCACATGCAATTACTATCGGCGATGTGGAGTACGACAACGAAGTGGTGAGAGGTACACTTACCATCCACTCTAAAGTAGAGAATGTTTTATTTGATTTTGAATCCACCCACTCTTTTATTTCTGAAGAATTTTCTAAGGGTATCACCATATCACCTCAACAATTAGATGTTGAGTTGGCTGTGACAACTCCTAATGGCACAACGGTCGCATCAAAAGTTTATAATTCTTCGCCGATTGAAGTTTGTGGGAAAGTGCTTCCTGCAAATCTTGTGATCCTTCCTATAGTGGAATTTGATGCGATTCTTGGCATGTATTAGATTTTTTTATATGGATATCATATCAATTTCCAAACAAGGGAAGTCACATTTCATATTCCAGATCAATCTATGATCGTCTATCAATGCAAGGATGAACATAACCTTCTAGTGGAAATTTCTTCCATCTTATGGGTATTCATCCCACTAAATGAAGGTTATTTATCTCAAATGGTTGGTGAGAAACTCACGATTAAGAATATTCCCATTGTACGGGAGTTTGATGATGTCTCTTCGGAGGAATTTCCAGGTCTTTCACCAAATCGTGAAGTTGAGTTTTCAATAGAACTCGTACTGGGTGCTTTTCCTATTTCAAAGACACCTTATAGAATGGCCCCAATTGAGTTGTAGGAATTGAAGAAGTAACTCCAAGAGAATCTTGATAAAGGATTCATATTCCCTAGTACATCACCTTGGGGAGAACATGTTCTGTTTGTTAAGAAGAAAGATGGATCAATGAGACTCTGCATTGATTATCGAGAACTTAACAAGATCACTATCAAGAATAAATATCCTCTCCCACGCATTGATGACCTATTTGACCAACTATGTGGAGGTCACTACTTTTTCAAGATTGATCTTTGTTCAGGGTATCATCAATTAAGGGTAAAAAGGGAGGATATACCAAAGACGGCTTTCCGTACAAGGTATGGACACTATGAATTTATAGTGATGCCATTCGGTCTTACTAATGCCCCTGTTATCTTCATGGATCTGATGAATAGAGTCTTTAGAGACTATCTTGATCAGTTTGTGATAGTCTTTATAGATGATATTCTTGTCTATTCAAAGAGAAAGGAAGAACATGAAGATCACTTGAGAATGGTATTAAAGACACTAATAATGGAGAAGTTTTATGCCAAATTTACCAAGTGTGAATTTTGGCTTCAAAAAGTTGCATTTTTGGGTCACATAATCTCAAAATAGGGGATATCTGTAGATCCAGCAAAAATAGAGGTTATCAAAAGATGGTCGAGACCAACAACAGTAACCGAGATCCGAAGTTTTCATGGTTTGGATGGATATTACCGACATTTTGTGAAAGATTTTTCAAGGTTAACTAACCAACTCACCAAGTTAACTCGAAAAGGAGTTAAGTTTGTTTGGATGGAGGAATGTGAAGAAAATTTCAAAGAGCTAAAAAGAAGGTTAGCCAGTGCACCTGTGCTCACACTACCTTACATTGGAGAAAGGTTTGTGATCTACAGTGATGCATCCAAGAAGGGAATGGGATGTGTTCTCATGCAAAATGATATGGTGATAGCTTATGCCTCATGACAGTTGAAAATCCATGAGAAAAATTACCCAACTCATGATTTAGAGTTATCTGCAGTAAACTTTTCATTAAAGATTTGGAGGCATTATCTTTATGGAGAAAAGTGTTACATTTATACTTATCATAAAAGTTTAAAGTATATTTTCACAGAAAAGGATCTGAATATGCGCCAAAGAAGATGGTTGGAGCTGATTTAGGATTATGACTGCTTAATTCATTACCACCCTGGGAAAGCAAACAAGGTGGTAGATTCATTAAGTCAACAAGACCATGTTAGCTTATCCATGATGAGGATCAAAAAAGATCCAATATTTATGGATTTACAAAGGATGGATCTTGTAATTATAATGAAATGGAAAAAATCGTATCTTTCTCAAATGAATGTTCAACCATCTATACATGTGAAGATTAAAGAGGTGTAGAAAGAAGATGTAGAGTTACAAAAGAAGGTGAGAAATGTTCCTGAATTAAACCTTGATTGTGATGGGATAATAATGTTCAGGAATCGGGTTTGTGTTCCTCCCATCCCCAAATTAAAGAAGGAGTTACTGGATGAGGCTCACAGTTCTTCATTCTCTATTCATCCTGGAAGCATGAAGATGTATAGGGACCTGAAAGAGTACTTCTTGTGGGATGGAATGAAAAGAGATGTTGCGGAATATGTCTCTCGATGCTTGGTTTTTCAGCAAGTTAAAGCTGAGAGACAGAAGTCTAAGGGGATGTTACAACCATTACACATACCTGAATGGAAATGGGAAAACATCACTATGGACTTTGTCACTGGACTTCCTAAAACATCCAAAGGCAATAATGCTATCTGGGTCATAGTTGATCGTCTTACAAAGTCTGCACACTTTATTTCTATTAGAGAGGATTTTTCTCTAGATCAGATTTCCAGGATATATGTAAAGGAAGTGGTAAGATTTCATGGAGTACCACTTTCTATTATATCTGATCGGGATCCGAGGTTTACCTCAAAGTTCTGGCAAAGTCTTCAGCATACTCTAGATACAGAGTTGAGTTTCAGCACTGCTTATCATCCTCAGACAGACGGTCAGTCTGAGAGGACAATTCAAACTCTAGAAGATATGTTGAGAGCTTTCTCTATGGATTTCAAAGGTGGTTGGGATCAAAACCTACCTTTGGTGTAATTTTCTTATAATAATAGATTTCACTCCAGTATTCAGATGGCTCCTTATGAAGCTCTCTATGGAAAGAAATCAAGGACTCCAACTTGCTGGGATGAAGTTGGGGAAGGAAAGCTATTTGGACCTGATCTTGTTGATGAGATGGTAGAAGAGGTCGGATCTATTCAACAACACATAAGAGCAGCTCGGAGTCAACAAAAAAGTTATGACGGAAACCGAAGAAAAGACCTAGAGTTTGAAGTGGGTGATAAAGTGTTCTTACGAATATCTCCTTGGAAAAGAGTAATGAGATTTGGAAAGAAGAGAAGGTTGAGACCTAGATATATCGGTCCTTTTGAAATTCTGGATCGTGTTGGGAAGGTAGCTTACCGATTGTCACTTCCACCGAATCTCTCTCAAGTTAACAATGTGTTCTATGTATCTCTCATGAGAAAGTACATACCTGATCCTTCACATGTACTCAGCTCTGAAGTTGTACCGCTGGAACAAGATCTTTCTTATGAAGAACAGCCGATAGAGATTCTGGATCGTAGCGAAAAATTCCTACGGAACAATACCACTCTCTTGGTGAAAGTTTTATGGAGGAACCACCAATTAGAAGAAGCTACATGGGAACTTGAGGGTATGATGAGGGAGAGGTATCCTCATCTGTTTGTTACGAAGTGACAAATTTCGAGGGTTAAATTCATTTTAAGGGGGGTAGAATGTAACACCCGAGACTTTTATGAGAAATATTTTGTTTTTATGATATATAAATCCTCAAAGGAATCTTTCACTACACACAACACTAGCTTGTCTTGCTTTACACGCAACTGCGGCCTTCCTCGATAGCTTGTGTCGTACGTAATAACCGAGTTTCACTAAACAACGATATATTATAATATTAGCCACTATGAATAGTATTAACTGAATTTTGAATTTTATAACATTTTAATTCATCTTATACATTTTCTAGAATGAGGTATGAAAACAAAATCAGTTTTTTTCGAAAAATGCAGTTTTACCACCTTTTGATGGCGCACCCACATTAAATCTAGTTTTTGACAAGTTTATAAGTTACAAAATAAAATTATTCTTTAGAATCAAGATATAAAAATTTACTTTGGATAAAGTTATCATATTCTTCTGATAACTTTCATATTTTAATGAATAGTAAAACCACGCTATATTTTAATTAAAAACAACTTTTTTCATCGCAATAATTTATATGGTTAAATTATAATATTGAATGTTTTTAAAGTATAAATAGAATATATTTTTACCATTTAATATAATTTATGTCATTATCATTAATTTTACATTGAATTCATAGGTAAAAACATTTCAATCTTTGGCAATGTTTTATCTTTTAAAACCCGTTTTCTTAACAACGGGATTAATTTTAAATTAATTACTACAACTTCTATGTTTTTGATTTTGAAAAATGGATTCCATATTTAGAATCAGTGGGTCAAAATTATGTTAATAGGTTACTTTTATTTTTTTGATATTATGAAGAGTAACTACGGTAATTTTTATTTACTACGGTTAAAGGTAAATAAGTTAATTCAAGGTTAAAAGAATATTATAATAATTAAAAATTTACTTGACACTTGTCCTAACCTTATTGGATGAGTAGTGGACAACCATGGGCATCCTTGGGTCGATTTTGTGACCCCATTGAGCCACTTGGTAGTGACAATGACAATTTGGATTAATTAATTTAATGTAAAGACAAAATTGACATTAACAAAAATCTTTTAGTAATTAATTTTTATAGGGGGTTATATAAATTATATTTTCGACTATAAATATTCATTGGAAAGATAAAAATATTTCCTACATAATGATATTTTTTTTATAATTTTTAGACACCAAATAAATTAAATTATTTATGACACAATAATAATGAAGTATTTACCTCATTAATAAATGATTTAAATAAATAAGATTATAATGATTAAAATATTTTCCAAAACATGTCCAATTCTAACTGGATGATTTTATTTCTACTATGAGTCATCTTATCTTCATCTTTAATGATTTTTTGGACCTTTTTAAACCGAAGATACACTACTACAAATACGGCCTTTATCAGCGCTAAAAATGGCCTTTATCAGCGCTAGAAAAAGCGCTGATAAAGCCAGCGTAGATAAAGGTGGGGTCCCCTTTATCAGTGCTTTCGTTTTAGCACTGATAAAAGTTAAAAAAAATTAAAAAAAATTAAAAAAATTAAAAAAAAAATAAAAATACTACCAATTGGGGGGCTTTTATAGCGCTTGAACCCCCCCCCCTTTTCCAGCACTTTTCGGCCCCTATACAGCACCCCACGCACCCCCCTCCACCCTTTAACAGTTCTTGCTCCAATATTCCCCATGCGCGCGCACCCCTGCCTCCACCAGGATTTGAACTCGAGACCTCCCCCCTGCGCACCTAAGCCCTTACCACTACTCTATTTTGATTTGCTTTCCAATTCATGATATCTATCTATATATATATTTATATATTTATTTATATTTATTTATATTTATTCGTATAGTAATATATATTTATATTAATATATATATATATAGTTATATTATAATATATATAGTAATATTAATATATATATATATATAGTGGTATTAATATATATCTATATCTATATCTCTATATATTTAGTTATATTTATTCGTATAGTAATATATATTTATATTAATATATATATATATATAGTTATATTAACATATATATAGTTATATTAACATATATATAGTTATATTAACATATATATAGTTATATGAATATATATTTATATAGTTATATTAATATATATATAGTGATATCAATATATATATTTATGGTGATATTAATATATATATTTATAGTAATACTAATATATATATATGTAGTTATATTAATATATATATAGTTATTAGATTAATATATATATAGTTAGATTAATATATATATATATAGTTAGATTAATATATATATATATAGTTAGATTTATATATAGGTATATAAATATTCATTGTATTTTAAATAAAATGTTTGTTAGTTATTATTTAGATAAATTTAATATATTTTATATGTAAATATATTTTATTATTTATATTTATAATTAAATTTTTAGGTGTGAATATTTAAAAAATATGAATATATTGTTATATATTTGATAATAAATAGCAGTTCATTATAAAAAATAATGAAATTTCAAAGACATAATATCAATATGAATGTACTACCTTGGAATAAATTCATACCCCACCAAAAAAATCCAATAATACCCCCTTAAACGAGGGTCAAAATCCACAAAATGTTAAAAAATCGTGGTACCCCGACTAAAAACTCAGTTTTGGAGGCATTTTGGGCCTCTTTTATCCTAGAAAATCCCTTGACCAGGGTGCCCCCGGGTCACAATGATGTAGAGCTCATCGCAGGCTTCGATTTGATATGTGGTAGAGCTCAAACGGACACTCGGATCAAAAGTTATGGTCGTTTGAAGTTTCAGTTTCATTTTCAACATATTTTGGATCTTTTTTTAATTTTTTTAATTTTTTTAGTCTTCAAATTGTTATTAAATGACTATTACTCCATAATGATTAGAAAATTATTAATTAAAAATATTTTTTTAATTTTTTAAGAAGCCATTTTCACTAAATATCTTATATATTATGTATAATAAGTGTAAATGTACATTTATATTTATCTAAAATATATTTAAAAATTATATATTATATTTATATATCAATATAACTATATTTATATATTAATATATTAATATTTTTAAAAAAAATTGAAGCCGACCCTTTATCAACGCTGATAAAGGGGGGGCGCTGCGAAAAACTATTTTTGTGGTAGTGATAAGTTTATAATAAAATAATATTTCCACACTTTCCAAAGGTGCCCCTCTTTTCCCTTATAAAAGGGAACCTCCTTCCTCTCTTCCTCACACCAATTTGAGCCTTCAAGCTTGGCCAAACCCTGACCATTTCACTTTCCCACTTCCTTAGAAACCTACTAGAGGTACTGGGCTTATCCAAAGACCAACTCTGGTGCCTTAAGAGAAAGTTTAAAGGAGGCACTTCGAGAAAGAGGTAATACCTTCTACCATTTTCTTCAAGTTCCATTCTTCTTCTACTCCCTCTTCTTTATTTTTTTCGTTATGAGGTAATAACATAAGTATCCCTCATATACTTATATGTTATTATAAATATGAAACAACCCTATTTCACCTCTTATTCATCCTACGGAAAATGAAATCACCGCGCGTGCGTACGTACGGAATACCGTCTCCACGCCGTGGTGTAATATGTTTTCCACCACCACCTTACTTGGATGGGTATAATGGTATAAATAATAACTATATATGATTATTTTAAAGTGATATTGATTCTGAAATAGTATACATACACTTCAATACAAGTCCACGATCATGGGAATGATATCATCGCTTGTGCGTACGTACGGTCTACCGTCTCCACGATGTGTTGCGACTCGTTCTATATGATCTTCATTGAATAATGATTATATAAATTAATTTAATGAATGAATATGATATATATTACACTAATACCATTCTGTAAATGATGTATCTATATCCTATAAAGAGTAATATGAATTTATTCGACAAAACACGCATAAGAACAAAAAGTAATAAACACCCGAATAACAAGTAGTAATGAAATATTACTAATAAGAAGCTAAGAATATTACCATATATGGTATCATAAAAATGAATATGATTCTTTAATAAGTCAATGACATTATTTAAATCATTATACAGGAGGTTTGGACACGTACAAAGCATATCAGAATATCACAATCTCATTTTTATCCGAGATTGTTTATACTTTGGTATTTACCGGGGTTAATTTTATCATCCACATCCATGTTTCCTCAATATGTAATATTATTTCCATCCACCTACAATTTTTTAAATCCAATTTTACCCTTCGGTGAGTTTTTAGTAAAAGATATGAAAGGAATCTTTTGTCATTTTTCGTACGAGGTACTTTTTGACTTTTCCAAAAAAAGTACGAGGAGAATGTTTTTTTAACTTATACGGCATGAATGGATTTTTAAAACATTATTTTCAAGAATCTTACTTTACAAGTTTTCAAGTTTATTTTTAATCAACTTCTTTTAGTTTAAAATTGTATGACATATTTAGAAAGGAAAAATGTTTTTGATGTAGAAAGGATATTTTCCTCAAGAATGGAGTTCAAGTGTTTTATCAAAATTATTTTCCATCTAAGATAATATAGGGTTCTGTTTCTATCCCTATTATGACATTGATTTGATTATGTTGTGATGGAAATATTTTTATGAATTCCTTTATCTTATATGAATTGTTTTATGATGTCATGATTCTCATTTTTATTACATGGGTTATGCTATGATGTATGGTTTATGATTTTTTGTCACACATAAGAATGGTATCATTATAAGATGGGTGAGAACTATATCTCCCTCCAATGCATTGGGTAAATATTTTATATCTCATGAGATAGACATGGTTGGAATGGCAGGTTAAACCGGTTCAGTGAAACAGGACTGAAAGGAGGAGTGAACTCGGTTCAGAAATGGACTTTGTCTACTAAGACAGTCTTGGCTATGAGTCTTGACTAATAAGAAATGATTCTCTATGATTATGTGTGTATGCCAAAAAGTTTCATGTTTTAAGTTATGATTATTGGGATTACATTTCACTACCATGATTTATCCCATGTTATGAAATTATGATCTCTTTTGCAGGGTAAGATTTCCAAAATGTTATGTTCTTATAAATTTGATGTGATTGATATTTCTTTTGTTTACCCTTACTGAGCATTTGAGCTCACCCTTTTGGATGTTTTCTTTCCCCAGGTTAGGAATAAGGTTATTAAATAAGATATGCCAAAAATATACTATAAATATGATGAAATAAATGGGATACAGTGTAGAATCTTTATGAACCAGTTGTTTATGTTTCCCAGTTTCTAAAGACACTATACCTATACGGTCCTTTCATGGTTTCGTTATATGTTGTAATAAGTATGCTTCAATTTTGAAGTATTAACCATGTGTGTAATGTATGGGGGAATTAGGATGTGAGATTAAATTTAATTATATAAAGAGAAACAAATCATATTATTATTGTACATCCTCTCCATTATCAGTTTATTTCCCCAATTTTGATTTATTTTTCAAAACCGAATTCAATTCATTTTCCATTTTATTCAATCTAGGGATTATTTTTTCATGAGTAATTATTCTAGTTGTATAAATAAATTTTAAGTTAAAATATTTGAAGAAATTTTCATTTTTTATTGATGTAATTTGATATTGCTTGATTTATGTCATTTTAAATATTATTTAGTGTGACTGAATATGAGTTTATTTATTTTTTGAAACACCACAATAAGTTATATGGTCTTATTGTTTTTGATTTATTTTTCAGCATGGTTGATGTTTTGAGTAATTTAATTTATTTATTTATCTCATTGGTTATATTACTTTATTTTCTTGTATTTTTATATATTCAATCTATGTGACTATTCTAATATGGAAATCATATCTATTTATCAATTACTTGGTTTTATTTTTCAAATTAATTCAACACAATGATCACTTTAAAATGATATAACTTTTTCTTTGTCAAATTGAAATCACAATTTTTTTCTAAATATTATAACATAATTTAAATTTATTAGAAATTTCATGGTGATAAATAGAGTGAATATTATTTTAATTTAATATTTTCTTGATCCAAGAGATAAATTTTCATTTTTGAAGTTTTTATTTTTCAAATTTTAATCCTATTGGGTTTGAATAAATGTTGAATGTGTTAAAAGAGATCTTATTTATGGTTTTTGTGGAATATTATAAACACAATTCGAGTCTAAAACATATTAATATTCATAAAATAAAAACTCTATTAGACTATAAAATTCCCTAACATTCTGACAACAATATGAATCTAATCTTTCATTAAAACTCTTATATTTCCATTTAATTTTCATGCAATCAAATATTATGAAAATTCATTGATTAATTTATTAAACGTATAAATAGTTTTGGGCTTATTTAGTGAATCAATAAGATGATGATTATATCCTAACTTCTATGTCTCAATTATAGTCCTATTTGGAAATTACAAATCATTATTTTCATCTTCATAATGACTTGTTTTTTTTAATTTGGTGGAAAGATCAGAAATTAGGGGTTCCCTTTTTTATCAATCATGACTAGTGGTATTTTAAGCATCCATATCAATAATGTAGAATTTGAATCATCTTTTACAATTGGAGGGCATGTATTGAAAAAATATAGATGTTGCCTTCTTTAAAAAAAGTATATGCCCTAGTTTTTTCACAAATTCAGCTTCATGGTTTTAAATCAACTATTAATGTTTTCAACTGTTTAATTTATATTTTTTAATTTAAATTTTATTTTACGTTAAATTTATTGGTTTAATTTTTTATAGGTTGGGAATAAGAAGACAGAGATGAAGATGGATATGGAGTTTATTTAGTGAAGGATTCAAATGTTATTTGAATTAGACTCCACAACATGGGTATATTTTAATTTTTTAAAACATTTATGATTTAATTAAAATATATACATAAATTAATTTGAAATCCCTATGTATTAATTACAAATTCAAAAATATGGATTGGTTATAATTTGTTCCATTACAAATACAGTTTTTTTTTGTTCCCACAAAAAGTAATAAAGGCTTCCCAATTAGGTTGCATTTATTATTTTTCTTTTTATATTTATTTTTATTTGTTTTATATATAATGTGTTTCATTTTATTATTCAATGAATTGTATTTTAATGCTTCTTAATTTGGAAACAACTATTTAGATTTATATTTTTATGATTGTATATCATTCAGTGAAGGTAATGGATGATTTTGTAAAGTAATGAAACAAATCATTATCTTTCCATAAATTATATACTTAATTTATTTTCCCCATTTCTGTAATTATAAAAAAGTTTTTAAGAAACTATAATATTAAATTTCTTATGATATTTATTGAATAATATTTCTTAGTATTATAATTATAACCCTCAATTAATTTACAGAAGTTGTAATATGGGTGTATAGTGTAGAAGTGTAGCATCCCACACCATTTTCCACTTCATAGTGCCCTGAGATAGTGGGCCACCAGACCTCAAACCCACCTCCTTATATGCTAGAGGCTTATGACTAGCAATGAGGGATTAGGGTGAGTCAGTGGGGAGACTATTACCTCATAGATTAGATTGAAGCACATCGGTATATATGAAATAAGAAAAAAAATAAGAACACACTATAACAACATGACTAGTCACCTGCCATGGTAGAAACATTAATAAGAAATAGATAGTAGTGGAATAATCATAATAAATCATCCAAGATAAAAAAAATAGGTTGAAGTTTAATGATAAATAGATACAAAGGATTATGATCATGATGTCATGTAACTATAAAAAATGATTACATGGGAAATAGGGGATACATGCATATACCACATGCTATAAAAAAATAAAAAAGGCCAAAAGAATATATTACTAGTATCATAATCATAGGATCAGTCTCTTGCTTCTTTATTCCATCCTAGAAAGGTCTATCAAAGTATCAGAAGCTGGAAACTTTCCTTTGTCTATAGTTTGAATCATAAATTCCTCTTGTGTACAAAGGGATTCCCAAGAAGGGTGTGATATATACTCAGTAGTTCACCCTCAATGATGTCTAGATCAATCCAGTTTATAAATAATAAAATGGACAGTATGCAAGTAGGTGTAAATGAAAAGCGATAAATAAATAATAAGTACTTAGGTCTAGGTTCCTTAATGGATACTCGAATGATACCACCTTCTTCAGTATAATACAGTTGTATGAACCAAGGGAACCTATACAAAATAAATAAGGCATGTACTTAGATGATCATAAGTAAAGAATAAATTAGGGACCAACCTCGACATTGTGATTAGGCTTGGAAGACGCATCCCATTGACATCAGCCCAGTAGTTTCATAATTTAATAATAAGAATCATATGTAAAATAGGAAAAGAATCCATAAAATCCAGTGCAGCATCCTGAGCCTGTCCAAGGTGATCTATAAAGGAATCTAAAAGGTCACTAGAGGAGATCCTGAAATATCCAAGACTGAAAATTCCATCTAGGGAGATCCAAATAAGGCTTCCTTGTATCACTCTAAACATGGTTTAATCATAAATCACTAATCCTAACCTAGGTATCTCTCATAGGGGACCAATTAGCACCCATGGAATGGTATAAACATCTTTTCAATGGGCCCATCCATAGTGCCTCCCCTAGTAAATTGGTGTCAGTCATGTGTATAATAAACTGCCCAGAGATACCATTCAAGGAAAGCCATGTGTCACTCCCAGCGCGTCCAACAGATCCAAGTACCAAGCATAGAGAACCCATCCACAACGTCCTTAATTCTTGACTTGTGTTCACTCCTTACCGATAAGTAGTTAAGGCATAACAATTGATATTACATTTCATAATTAAGGAATTGTATGTACAATAAAATAAGAAAGATATCCAATTCATTTTATTTAATCCAAGAAACCATGGCATAAGGAACCAAGAACAATGCACTAAGAAACAATCATGAGTAGTGAGGCATAAGGCATAAGGCATAAGCAGTGAGGCCTAATTCATGATGTATGATAGTTAAAATAAGAATGAAACACAGGTCATATCCAAAGGGGCCTAACTCATTTCCATTAAATTCTTATTCCAATAAAACTAATTCGTTCAAGTCATTTATGACAAAGCATCACACCTCAAGAGGTGTTATAACTAATTGAGGTAGTGGGAAAAGGGATAACAAAAAAGGGAACACCCATTAGGGTGTCCCGTCTTAAAGAGAACAACCTTTAATGTATTTCTCCATTAGTTAAGATCAGAATAGACATGATAAATCCTTTAGATTAATTTCTTTAACAATTTAGAGGCATCATCAGAAAGGTCTGGTGCGTGACAGAATGGTGCATTGTATAAGAATAATGAAACTTGAGGTAAAGAACCTAAACCATCTACCTTAGGATTGTAGAAGACCATTAATTCATTGTCGACCCTTGAATCAAGCTAGTGTGGAAGATATTGGAAGAATCAAAAAATGACCTAAAAATTGGGGAAATGGCCTCTCACCAAAATAGTTTAATATAGGATACGAACAATTAGAAATAGAAGTTAGAGGATTTAGGAGTTACCTCAAGCTTTCCAACACATTCAGCGATGACTGATTTGGAGACCGTATTAAGGAGGGATCAAAATCCCTAAGGATGGGAGGATGAGAGCTCTCGAGTGAATACTGGAGGATAAAAATGAATGGGGATGAATAATTAGGGATTAAAAACATTTTAGCGGGTAAAATTAATTTCCCATTTAACTATTAGGACACATGGTTTGGCCACATGGTTAGCCAAATCGTGCTCTAACCGTGGGACTAGTTATTCATAAGGGGGGACCTCGAACATTCTAGGTACATGTTTTGGATAACTATGTTCTATAAATGTTAATTCCACTATAAAAAAGGATAGAACCACCCAAAATGGCATACACTTTAGCTCGCACTATTGCAGACAACCATACAGCCCGACCTTCTTCTCAAATATTTAGGGCTATGTGATTTGAACAAGACTTGGACACCCTTGTGACCTCCATGACTTGATTAGGTAACACAACAATGTCTAAAAAATGAATTAAAACAAAAAAATAATGGGTTTTACCTTTGAGAAAAACCAAGACATTACAACCTCCCCTCTTTAAGACAAATCAACCCTGAGTATCCCTTTTGAGGGTGGTAAAACGTCATCTGAGAGAAGTTCCTACCACTACACACATACATCAGCCTCCAACTCCCAGGTCTCATCCTATACATAGTTTTATTGTCATAGCACTCAGACCAGTGAAACCGACCTTCATCAGAGAGCCTCCATTATCTGATCAATGATATGTATCAAATGAACCTAAAAGGATGGATCTGTGTCCAACTCAATATACTCAGGGTCAAACGAATGAAATGGTTCATGGTGATATCATCAATGATGTGATATGTGGAAGATGTCGTGAATGTCATGGTGCCTCTGAGGTAGCTACATCTGATCATTTACTAGCCTGACTCTATATACTACCTCAAAATGCCCGACATACCGAGATGGTGGATTTCCCTGTCTCTAAAATTCATCAATGACAATCTAGGAATTACACGTAGAAAGACTCGATGTCCCACCTCGAACTCTAGAGGTCTATGGTGATGATTGGTATTAGACTTCTTCCAGGACTGAGATAT
Organism: Viscum album; assembly: GCA_963277665.1. NCBI lineage: Eukaryota > Viridiplantae > Streptophyta > Magnoliopsida > Santalales > Viscaceae > Viscum > Viscum album. The sequence continues at coordinate 1,474,426,524 of OY728166.1, forward strand.
ACCTATACACTTCTAAATCAGCCATAATTTCTCTGAGGTCTCTTGAATGAGACAAGGACCCAGTAGTGCTACATATCTTACCTCTAACTAGAATAGAGGGGAACAAAATGTCCAACCTTATACGGCCTCATAGGGATCTATTTGAAACATTTCCAAAAATATATTGTTATTTGAAAACTCCATAAGAGGTATATGTTTTCCCCATAAACCATCAAAATAAAGGAAACATTCTCAGAGCATGTCCTCTAACACCCATATATCTTCTTGGACTTCTTGTTAGTATGAGGGTGATAAGCTTTACTCAAGATCACCTATAAACCCAGCTCCTTACGAAACCCCTGCTAGAACCGTGAGGCAAAATAGGCATCTCATCCAATAGGATAGAACATGTAACACCATAAAGGTTCACAATCACTCATATGTATAAAATCCCATGCTTATCAACTGAGGAGGTCTTCCATATAGGTAGTAAATGTGAAATCTTTGTAAAATTGTTGACGATCACCTATAGTATGCCACTACCTTGAGGGGATCACAGAAAACCAATAACAAAATCCATGGTGACGGCATTCCATTTCCACTCAAGAATTAATAGAGGCTATAAAAGTCCATCAGGTCACTGGTGATCAGCCTTCACCTACATATAGGTGGAGCATTGAGTGATAAAACCTAAAATATTCCTCTTCATACTTGGATGCCAATACTGACGGTGTACATCTCGGTGCATATTGGTAATCCTAAGGTGAACTACCCAATTAGAGGCATGATATTCCCACATCATCTCTTCCCATATATTATAAGGAATCCAACCATTCCCATGATAGAGTAGGGTCTCATTACCACAAACAACCCAACCAGGAGGTTGGATCTCACCTGAGATGCTCTCTCTTAAGACCAAACCTTCAGGATAAGAAAGTTGTCTCATCTTGACCCACCCTAGAAGAGAGGATGTCACTAATTGAGATTCTAAAATAGGTTTTTAGTGTTGTTCCTGAACCTCTAAGTGCATCTCAAAAAATAGATTCATCATCTTCTACTCATAGATGGATGTAAGAAAAACTTATGTCTAATTCTTCTAGTTCAAGGAATCATCCACGACATTACCATTCACAGGTGTATAAGCAAGATAAAAATTGAACAACTATAGGTATTTAAACCACCTGAACCACCTAAGAATCAAGTCTCACTATGTGGAGATATATTTGATACTTTTTTTTCAGTGTAAACAATGAACCATCCAACCAATAAGTAGTGCCTCCAACAGTGTAAGGCATGGACGACAACAGCTAACTCGAGGAAATGAATAGGATAATTCTTCTCATGAGGTATCAGCTCAGAGGACCTATATGATAAAACCCAATCACCCTACATCAACACTATTCCCAACCCGATTCTTGAATCATTACAGTAAACAGTATAGCCTCTTCTTAACTCTAGTAGAATCAGGATTGTTTCTAAATTAAGTCTCCCTTTTAACCCCTAAAATGTTTTCTCACAAAAATATAACCATATGAAATTCACACCCTTCTTATTCAAGACTATAAGAAGCAATGTAATGCGTTATAAGTCTTGTATGAATATCCTATAATATCCAATCATCCCCAAGAAACTGCATATCTCAAACACATTCTTAGGCTACTCCCAGGAAACCATGATTCTCACCTTCTCTAGGTCAATAGATATACCTGTCTATGAAATGATCTGACTTGAGAAGTGAACCTTACTAATATAGAAGTGGCATTTTATGAGAATCAAATAAATATAATACTCTCTTAGTGTATTCAACACAATCTCAAGATTATTGGAATGGTCATTTCTGATGTGATAACACACTAATTTTCCATCTTAGAAGACAATGATAAAATAATCCAAGTACAGGTAGAAACCCGATTCATGAGAGCCATAAATACTTATGGGGAATTCTTAAGTCTAACCGAAATGAAAAAATACTCATGCAAACTATACCTACTCAAAAACATTGAATGTGGTATGTATGATGGCACACATGAACATGATGGTATACCGACCTCAAATCGATCTTAGAGAAAATTGTTTATCCTCGGAGCTAGTTGAATAGGTCTCTATACGAGGTAGTGGATACCAATTCTTCACTGTAAGATATTTCAGTTAGTGGTAATCTACACAAAATCTGAGGGTACTATCCTCCTTCTTGGATAAAAGGATAGGTGAACCCCAAGATGTTGTGTTGGGTCAGATGAAATCTTTTTCTTAAAGATCTTCAAGTTTCTTCTTGAGTTCCTAGAGCTCTGTAAGTGTCATATTATAGGGAAGAATGAACACTAGTTCCTCACCTAGAAATAGTTTGATAGTCAAATCAACCTCTCTATTATGAGGTAATCTAGATAATTCATTAGGGAATACTCCTTGAAATGTTCAACCACTAAAGGTAATTCCACAACCCGTATCCCCTTATTTATCATAAAGATATTTTCCATTTGGGTTGTCACTCTTCTTATACCCTAACACTCAATTCTAGCCCGACTAGCATGTATTTCACATTCACCCTTATATATATGAGTGCTTCCCTTGGGTGATGTGAAATACACCCACCGATGAGAAAAATCCACATGGGATTAATACAACAGTAGCCAATCCATATCAAGAATGATGTAAAAATAGGTCATCTCAAGGATGAAGAAACTCCACAAGAAATGGTATCCACCTATCTCAGGGGGGGTACTCCTTAAATTAGTGAATACTCTCAGAACAAACTCCCAATGGCATATTGAGGATCATAACACCACAAAATTACTCTGTTGCAAGGCCCGTACCTTTCACAACCATAGAAGATATAGAATAGTTTGATGCACCTATATAAAAAGGGAATAAACTAATTTATAGGCTATCAAAATAGTACCTCATATAGTAGAAGGCATTGGACTCTTATCCTCAAGTGTAAGATGCACTATATAGATATAAACCAAATCGAATCCCTGAGATGAAACCTGACTAGCCTAGGTAGGTCCACTCTGATGGCGCTGAACCACAGAAGCCTGACTACCCCAGCCATGAATGCCTCCCCTACCTGATCATCTAGTAGAAGACCAAATATCAGCCTACCATAGATTTACTGATCATGTACCTAAAAGAGGTGTTGGTAAAGATCCCTACTCACTAGACACTGGAGGAAATGATCAGTAGAAGCACTGAAAATAACCCATCCTTCTACAAGTTTGGTGCTCGATTGGGTTCCTCATACACTGGGTTTTTTATGGCATGGCCTACCACAGTGATGACACACCACATAGCTATCAATACATATCACCTGTCTAGTATTTCCCCATATATACCCTCAAAAAAACACTTCCTACTACCATACAAACCATCACCATACCATGGAAGTGAACTGCTCCGACTCATATTTCCAAATTCCCTTAGGTTCCGATCAGTGATGAGGGCCTAGTTCACTGATTTTATAATGGTGGTTAATTGGAAGAAGTTCACCTATGATCATATGGTGTAAATTATCACATCCTCAAATAATCTCAAAGTCTTCAACTCATCATTGATCAGAGTCAAAGAAAAATGTTGAAGCTTGGTGAAGTGAGAAGAATACTCTAAAGCGAACATAACACCCTGCGGAAGATGCATAAACTCTCTTGTGTAATCTGATCTCAGTGTCCGTGGGAATAAGTGATCATAGAAGGATATTTGGAAGTCTTCCTAGACCATATCCTAATGACACTCAGTCTGAGAGATAATATTCCACCAATTCTTGGCGGAGTCACGTAGCATGTAAGTAGTGACCTTTACCCTCCACTATAGGGGCATATCAAGATGGTCAAAGATTGATACCATGGCTTCTATCCATGAAATGGTATCCTAGGGCCGGTCATCCTCCGAAAATGTTGGAGGATGTTGTTGTTGAAACTCCTAAGTCAGTTCTTTCATAGTATTGGAATGTTAGGGAGCACCCTATATAAAATTCATGAACTAGGAAAAACTATCATGAAACTAATCATCATCACCCATTGGAATATCAAAAGTAGGTTTCTTTAGTGGAACTATTGGAGGAATCACTGGTGGCTTAGGTCCCACCATCTTCAGAGAATTCTGATCGCCACTTTCTTGGAATACGACATGAGTATATCATAATGGAATAACTCTATGATTTCCAAGATCACTCCTTAGATAATATTTATAATATATAGGGAAAGAAATAATAAGAAAGGATATACATACAACCTCTCTATAAGCAATCCATTCCTCTCTGAAATCTATTAAATCCAGGTGTAGGTGATAGGGAAGAGTCGCCACAAGGTCATGGGATACACGGCCTATTACCCACTACTAAGGTCAGGTCAAGGTTAAGGTCTTGAAAACCTCAATAGAGGTTCTGATATATGGAGTTTCTAATGAAAGGTATAGAGGAAAACACCCTTTACTTTACATTTGGAAACCCATTTAGCGGTAACCATTTCATTTTTTTTAAAAACATTAGTTTATTGAAATTTATTCTAATTTGTTTGATTATTAATATTTTAACCTAGTTAATTGTGTCACAAATTCTAATTTATAAAGTCTTATAATCACTATAAATTTAAATAGGTGCATCAAGTAATTGTAACATAACATTTTCACCCGATAACATGATGTAACAGGCCATGTATAGTGATTTGATTGAATGAACTACCATTTCCAATTTATAAAAGTACTCGATACTTAAATTTCCATTAGTATTAAAAAATAAAACCAACTAATGTGGAATAATTGGTCAATTTAACCAATTATTTCATTATATAAAAATAAAAACACACTGCAATACATAGAAAACAAAACACTGCAACAAGATCATGCAAATAAGGCAATGCATGTAGAAAAAAACATATGGCATGGAATAATGCATGAAATTTAAGAAATATGGTGCCTAGTATGATGGATGATTTTGATTTTCCCTCTTATCATTAGGAAAATAGTAAAACAACTCATTATTATAATATCAACAATTATAGCAGCACAAAACAAGTGTTTCACCCAATGGTGAAGTATGAAAAAACTATAACAAGTGAAACCAATAATTACATTAACCCATCCTAGGTAATTTTTATTTCCCATATACATGGGTTAGCTACTACCGAACATAATCTCATTACCAAATTCCTATACTCATAGTCTCCTATCTAATACTTAAATAGTAATAAAAAAGAAAAATCCTTTAATGCCACTTTATTGTGTCCCACCCCAAGTGACACTTAATGGTGCCCTGAGATGGGGGTCCACTAGACCTCAAGCAAGCATCCCTTTATTCCAAAGGCTTCCAACTATAATAAAGGGTCTAGGGTGAGTTTATGGGGAGACTATGACCTCATATAAGATATTGGAGCACAAGGATATATAAAAAATATGAAACAGTAGTAGCAGACATTATAGAAATAGGATCGGTCACCCACCATAGAGAAATTAATAATATGAAACAGATAGTAACAGAATAATAATAAAAAATCATCTAAGATAAAAAATAATTGTTGTAAGATAAATGAAAAATTGGTGCAAAAGATGATGATCATGATGTTATGTAACTATAAAAAATGAGTACATAGTAAATAGGGGATATAGGCATATACCACATGGTGTATAAAAATAAAAAAAGGGCAAGAGAAGCTACTACTAGTATCAAAATCATATACTAGATCCCTTACTCTTCTACTCTATCCTATAAAGGTCAATCAAGTATCAAAATTTTAATGATTAACTTTGTCTATAATTTCAATCATAAAATATTTTTGGGTACCAAGGGCGGCCCAAGGAAGGTGTGAGATGTACTCGGTAGGCCACCACCAATGGTTTCAACATCAATCCAATCTATTCATAATAAAATTAGTAGTGTTCTAGTAAGAGTAAATACAAGGTGATAAATAAATAATAAGTACTTTGGTATGGATTCTTCAATGGATACCCAATCGATACCACATACTTCAACCTAAGCTGGATTTATGAACCAAGGGAACCCATACAAAAGAAATAAGGTATGCACTTTGGTCATCATAATAAAGGAATCAAGTATAAACCAACCAAAATCATGTGATTAGTCTTGGTTGATACATACCATTGACATCAATCTATATATTTCATAATTTAATAATAATAATTACATGTAAAATAGGAAAATAATCCATAAAATCAAGTGGGGCATCTTGAGTCCATCCAAGTCGATCCATAAAGGAATATCAAAGGTCATTACAGGAGCTCGTGAATTATCCAATACTGCAATGCTCATCCAAGGTGACCTAAAAAAGGCATCCCTCATATCACTCTCCACATGGTGTATGGATAAACCAATGATCCCATGTAGTTGGGGTTTAGCTTAATGATAATAACCCTGTAATCCTATATGAATAATGGGGGTTCAAAACCCATTGGGTGCAGGGAACTGTAGCAATATTGTTGTGTACTATAGCAGTGGCGGCACTGTAGCAATGATGGGTACTGTAGAGGCGGCATGTAACTGTAGTGGTGGTAGGGCATTGTAGTAGTGGTGTGTATTGTGTGGTACTGTAGCAGGTGTACTGTAGTAGTACTATTCAATGAATGGATTCTGGGAGAAACCTTTTTAAAAAAAGGGAACGTCCATGATGCCTCCCCTAGGGAACAAATGTCACTCATGGTTATAATAAACTAAATAGAGAGCTTGTATAAGGAAAATCAAGTGTCCCTCCGAGAGCATCCAATAGATCCAAGTACTATACACTATGATCCCATCCATGGTGTCCTTAAGTAGGGACCCATTTTCAATCTCATATCGTAATAAGATAAGTTATATCAACCAAGATCACATGTCATCATCAAGGAATTACATGTACAATTAGATAATCAATCTAGATAATTCATTTTTTCCATTCCAAGTAACCATGGAATAAGTTATCAAGCACACGACACTAAGAAACACGCATAATAAATGCGACATAAGGCATAATTCATAAGCAGTGGGGTGTAAATCATGATGCATTGCATTTATAATAAGAATTAATCATAGGGAATATCCAAAGGGTGATAACTCATGGTCATTCAGTTCTTATTCCAATTCAACTCATTCGTTCAAAGAATTTATGAAAAATCATCACACCTCAAGAGGTGTTCTAAACAATCATGGAAGTTGAAAAAATGATAATAAGAAAGGGAATTCCCATTGGGGAGGCACGTCTCAAGGTGAATAACCTTTAATGTGTTTCACCATAAGTTAAGGCCACAATAGACATGAGAAACCCTTTAGATTAATTTATTTAATGTTTTAGAGGCTTCTACATAAATTTCTACTACATGGCATAATGGAGAATAGTATAAACATAATGAAACTTAAGGAAAAAAACCAAGACCACCTAATTTAGTTTCATATAAGACCACTCATCATTTGTCGACCCATTAATCGAGATAGGATGGAAGATATCATAAGAATTTTCAAATTACCCGAGAATGGGGAAAATGAGATCACATAAAAATAGCACAAAAAAGGAGAAGAGAAACTAGAAATAGAAGGAATAGGAAAAAAATCTTACCTCAAGATTTCCAATGCATTTAGAGTAATGGTATTTGAAGACTGTGTGAAGGAGGGATAGAAATCCCTAAGAAGAGGAGGGGGAAATATATTGGCCGGTTGTTGGAGTAGAAAAATAATGGGGGAAGAATAATGAGTAAATAAAAATATTTCCGAGGAAAACTATCATTTCTCGTTAAATTACGAGGCTATATGGTTTGTCCACACGGTTGGCCAAACCGTGAACCAACCATGTGCCAAGTTCTAGTTAAGGGTAGAAAATCATGGGTATACACCTTGGAATGAATAGTTGTAGAAAATCATGTGGCCCCCAACATCCTTCTACAGCACCGTCGCACTGTTAGGGAAACCATGTGGGTTGTGTAGCACAACTTCTTCTAACTATGTGGCTCAAACTGCTTCTTAAATTTTCAGGGCTCTAAATAAGCCCCTGAAACCCTCTTGACCTATATGAATCTATTAGGTAACACCACATGGGAAAAACTAAGGAATGAAAACTGAAAAAATGGCATGTACCATAAAAACAATAGGACATTACATGAATCAAGTGTAACAACATGTGTGTGAAATGTGAAAACAAGCCTAAGTATCAGCATATCTTGAAAATAAGAAAGATTAACAAAATATTTTGTATAGTATAGTAGGATAACTATCATCATTTTGTGTGCAACATGATAGAATTATATGTTTCTTATCTATATAGTGTGGTAATAAAAGTAGTAGTAGATTCTTATGATAGCTGTAATAACAATAGGTATTGAACTTTGATTGGATGTTCTGTGTTTATGTTTTGTGTTTTTTAAAATCAATTTTTTTTGTATTATTTTATATAAATGGGAGATGATATATGTTGAATTGTTTAGTCCATGTAATTTTTTTAAAATATTTTTATACAACGCAGGCTGTCCTGTGGGCTAGTCCAGTTTAGTCAAGACATTGTTTTTGAAGTCCACAAATAATACGGACCAGAATAGATTATATTTTTAAGTTTGTAAAATGTCTGCTTTAATCTGGTATACCCCTGTATATCTAGTTAATCATCCCTAAATTTATGATATTTTTAATTATATAAAATAACATTAAAATAATTTTAATTCATTAATGATGCATCCCATAATTCCCAAAAAAAATTATTAAATTTAAGATAGTTTTAAATAGTTTTAATTTTTTTGAAATTTTTAAATCATTTTAAGGCTTTTTGCTTGCTCTCAACAGGTGATAATGTATTTTTCGGGCCTGATTGGTCTAGGATATTAACCCATCTTGAGCTGGGATAGGAAATATTCAGTTCCATGTGGGGTGATGGATAGCTTAACAACCACTCGCTTATACTGGCAGTAATTTCTTTAAAATAAAATAAAATAATAGGAGTTAGTGTCCTAGAACAAAATTAATTTTAAATTTGAATTACTAAAATATAAATGAATATATTATTTCAAAATGATTTTCTTATATGTAATGTTAATGTAATAATATCATTATAATACTCATAGCATTAGTATATTATTGAAATTCCCCTCAATAATGAGAACCTAGAGATGCTATTACGATATTATTAAATAAGTATTCTGGTCTAAATACATTTATCTAATAGGATAAGGATGATTCCTAATTATCAGTTCTTAGAGTATCATAATACACTAATACTTATTCTCATGAAATTAGTATTTGGTACTCTATAATAAGGTAGGTTATGTGAAAAAACTCTCTAATATGAATTTAACATGTTTTATCTATCATTCGATATTCCTATTTATAAATATGTGTATGGTTCCTTATATTTGAGATTATTATTAATGTATATCATGAATTTTGTGATTTTATGTATGTAAATAACCAGGATGATATATTCTCATAGTGAGGTAAAATATGTTATGTTCATTATAACTCATATGGTTGTTGGCGCTAAAAAATATATCATGCAATTTTTCATGATGTCTGTACTATGAGCCTCACTCAAATGGAATGAATTGAGTTAAAGATAAATGAGTTTCATGATCAATTAATAAGACACCAATAGGATATCTATATGTCACATAACTAATTACATATCAAGGGGTAGATACTCTCCAAAAACATCACCCAATCTGGTTACATGGAGTTGAGATCCTCTCATTGGGAGTAGGCCATGGATTTCATCCATTTTTTTTAGAAAAGGATTATCTGGACATAAGATCGATCTTTAATGATTTTTAGGCCAATTTTATCCATGTAAAAAAATCTATGAGAAATAACTATATCATATGATTTATAATGATTTTGAGACTTCAATTTGATAGCTCATTGAGTTGAAATGGACTTATAGATAAAAGTATATGGTCATTTAAAGTTGGAAATAGTTTTTCCAAATTCTGATCAATTAGCACCCATAAGTGATACAACACACCTGACCTAATTTATCTACCACATTACCTTATTCAAGATCCCTACTATCTATTCCCTATTACTACACACCCTATTATTACACAACCTAATGTTTTCTACCCAGAATAATCCTTACAAGGCTATATACAATGTTTAATAATGAACATATGTTGTCACACCCAAACTTTACTTTCTATTTTATCTTATTTATTTATTGGTTTTATTCCTATGGCCTATTTTATTTTTGGTATTTTAGAGTTTTAGAGAGACCTTAGAAAGAAAATTATCTAGAAAACTATAGATTTTAGTGGTTTATGTTGTGATAGGTTTGTCACGCTATGAACCACTCCTTTATGGCATCCAATCGGTTCTGTCCAGGAAATAATTCACATTGAAAATGGGGGATTAAATCCATGAAAGTAACAATGAAAGTGGGGATCTATTATTTTAATGGATGGTTCATGGAATGAACTACTAGTACACATCATGAACCTACTCACATGAGTGTATGTTCACCCTCATGTGAGGGTAATTCATGGCGCAACCTGTAGGTTTTCATCACAAATGAGCTACGTAAGGGTAAACTGATAGCTATTTTAGGGGTTTTCTTGGTGTAAAGAAATATATCAAATTTTAAACCATGTTACATAGGTTTTCAAGAATACCATTTTTACATTTTTCCCCTATTGGGTTTTTACCCCATTTTGGGGTTTTCTTCTCCTCACTTTCACGTGACACAACCTTGTAGAACTCTTAATAACATATCTCTTATTCTTCCTTAAATATTTTGTCTTATGTACTTCTATTTTAGTTATTTCATCTTAGTAAATACCATATCCTTCCTTTATTATTCCTTTCTCATGATTATACATCCTCCTATTTCATAGGGTTCAAGTTGGTCAAACCCTATGAGATGGATTGGTCTAAACACCCTTGTGATTCTTGATGTTGGGGTGTATATGTTGTTTTCCAAGTTATCTTCTTCCTCATTTAGAGGTTTCAGATCCTGTGAAGTCTATTGAGGTAGGTGTTTCAATAACCTATACATTTTATTGAGATCTCATATATGCTTGGGTGTTCTGTATTGGTTTTTACTCATCTTAATTTAAGTTAAATGAATTTTTATAGATTTAAATGAGTTAACCAAGGTATTTTAAAAGGTAAATATTAGTTTCAAATGGAGTTCTTATAGATTTTACCCTATTTTTATGATTTCTTCCAAATAATGGATTTCATTCAATGTTGTATTAATGGTTATTTCAAAAATAAAATTGAATATTTTATAAATGTTTGAAATTTATTTATGCTATTGTTTTCATAATATATGAATCTAATTTGCTTATTTTTTGGATTTATTTGTTAAAGAGAGTTTGTTAAACCTATTTGTTTCTACCATAGGTTATTCACTTATAATTTATACTATAAAATTCACATACTATGTTTAGGAATTACACACATATACATAGATATACATACATATATATATATATATATACATATTCAGACACAGAAGTTTGAATATGTGCATTGAGAGGTGATTATGTATGTATATAAAAGTGTATATGTGTGTAATGTCAATTAAAGGACTTTAAATCCTTAAAACCCAATGATTGAACTTGATTTTAAAGTTTGATTATAATATATTTCTAAATTTTAACCATTAGGCCCATTTGATACTTTTAAAATAGTTTCTCAAATAATAATAGTTCTAAGGGATTTTTTAAGTGGAATTTTTGAAAATTATATAATACTTTTAGAATATATGAACTAATAGTAACCTTATAAATAATTTTATGAAAATATGTTTCACCGTATTATAATCCCAAGATCTTATTATTTTCATGTGATTTTAATTCATGTGATTTATTATATTGATATATTCTTTAAATTGGGTATTCACATTGGTTGTGTAGGGAGGTGGGATGAAATAATGTGACACAAATGTGTTGCATTATGATTGAGACTTTATAAATGTTACCTCACCTCACTTTTCATTTTTTATGGGAATCCAAAACATTTTAATGAGGGGTTGATAGGTAGTTACTATCTGGCCACATTTAAGTATGAATAGATCCCACTTGGTATTTCTTTGGCCTAGACCATAGGGGAGTTCCACTGATGAGGCTAGTTGAGAGAATTAGGGAGATTATAGACTAGGAATTCATCAATATATTGGTATATTATTCCACTTGATTATGTGTTGGATCCCCTCACATAATGTTTAGGATACACCCATAATTTTGTATACTTCACTATTTTCTTTATATTTCTCATCATTTTGATTCAATTCCCTTCTATACTAATGATTTTTATTATCTTCTTTATATTTTTTTATGCACTAGTTCTGATTTAACTAAAAATATGTACTTATTATTCCTACATCTTTTGTTTGGTATTTTTTTCTTATTTTTTCCCCTCTTCAATTTAGATATGGAACTCTATTTTTCTATATTATTACTTTATCTATCCTTTGATCATTTTTTGAGTATTAATCCCATTTTCAATATCAATTATAAAATGTTTTAAAATGTTTTTCAAAGGTATTTTCAATTTTTTTGTTAATGGAAATTTAAAAATATATTAAAGACTTTTTTGGATTTCTGTTATAATATTTGAACTTGGTTTCAAGACTTATTTATTTGGAAAATAAAAATCCCTCTTTATTTAAAACCTATTTTCAAATTGGAAGTTGTGTATTTTCATGGTAAAAGGAAGTTCATGGACTCTTTGGTGATATCCTACTAGTCTATTATGATCACACCTTACCTAAACTACTTGGAATAGGTAGACCCAAGTTGGTTTGGGTCTTGGTTGCTCATGGAGTGGGTTTTTTTTAGGATATATGGTGGCTTTGGATCTATGTGGGAATCACATATGGTATTTTGGTTGCTTTTTATTTTATATTGTATATATATCATCCATCTAAAACTCCTAGTTATCCTTATAGACCTTTTTATATTTTTTTAATTTGAAATGATGTCTTTTGGTTTTCTTTTTTTATTCCCTATTTGGTTTTAACTCATTTAAGTTTGTTTATATTTTTATGAATGGGCATCCAAGATATAGACACACCATGATGGATTCATGGTATAATTATTATATTTGTTTAATATTCTTAATATAAGTGAAATCCTTTTCATTTATAATATTTTGATTCCCTTGGAACTTTTCTCAAACCCAAAAAGTTCTGGTATTCCCCTCGGGCCTTTCCATGGGTTGGTTTCAGTTCCCAGTTTTGGGGCATCCTAGACTGGTTTGTCACATGAAAATGTGATCAAATATATCAATTCATGTCTATAAATTATAATTGGATTCCTGATATGGGTACATATAGTAACCATTAATAGTCGGGTTCCTAGGCTAAGGGTTTCCTATAAAAGGACCACTAGACCTCTCATTTTTTACAAAAATTACTAAGTGAAATAGAAAACAGATTGAAATAATCTAAGTTTAAAAATCTCCTGTCTATGTGACTAAGTTTTCTAAAAAAAATATCCTTAGAGTAATTTAAAAATTAAAATATAAGGATAAGGGATAGAAAAATTTGTGACCAGGCCATCTTAATTTTAGATACGCCTTGGTCACTAGTACATTAGAACACCCAGCCACCCAAGCGCCGGACCACCTGGGCACTGGACCACCTGGGTTCCCATTCACCCAGGTCACTTACCTGGGTTCCCATTCACCTAGGTAACCTACCTAGGTTCATAATGATCTATACCATGGAGGCTCCTCCCCATCACCCCTGGTTGGGATCAATGACAAGTTATATTCTCATTCTTTCAGCTTCATCCTTCACTTCCATCACTCACCCACATGAAGAATCCAGAGTTTTAGTAAAAAAAAATTGGTCATCTCAAGAAAGATTTGGAATTTGATACCAACTCAACTAACATTGATCCCAGAGAACACCTTGAGTCAAGATCCTTCTCTTAGCTTTCCTAGACACCTTGAGCTGAGATACCCTTCCTGGTTTCCTCATATACCTTTAATTGAGATACTCCTATTGGTTTTCTCATATACCTTGAGTTGGTATACTCCTCTTAGTTTCTTAATATAATTTGAGTAAATATTTTTTTAGGTTTCCTAAATTTTATTCACCTATTTCACATGTTATTATTGAAAAAAATGATGATTCACAATAGTTCCCATACCATCATATTACTATGTTCCTTTCACCTAGTAGTCCACTACAAAAGACATTAAATTAAATGGAAGTGGTTATAGATGAATGACCTTAAAAGGCACCAATATGGTCCTTATCACATGACTATAAAAGGTATTCCATATCATGTTAAGTGTCAATGAACAATGTGGATTCTAATTCCCTTCAAATGGATACATTGGAATCCCCTTTCATGGTCATAGTCCAAACTCTAAAACGCCTCTTAGAATCTTTCATATGATTATTTGGGTCCCTATATGATTATAAATTCTATATTTATTCCCTATATGGATTTAAAAAATATAGTGATAAAATAACTAGAACAAATAATAGAAATTATAAATCCCAAGTGTCGTGTCCTCTTAAATGCATGTTTTCATTCAATTAATTTCAACAACATTGTTATTGGGAAATATTTCATGAGCATGTCTTAAATATATAAGATAGACCTAGACTAGGTAATAAAACCCCTTGATAGATTATACTTCATTACATCCTCTCATCTAAAAAAAGGTTACATCATCACCAACCTACATGATTTAGAGGAAACCCACCTTTATAAATTGGTAGAGTTATGGGATACCCAAAATAGAGAAAATAAGCCTATGATAAATGGAAATCAATTAGAAACAAAATGGTGAACCTGATGTAAAATTCATTACTCATGAAAAAAATTTGATTGAACATGCTTTATGATTTGAGAAACCGCACTGATAGGTTTCTTATTTCTATCATAAAATACAAATGGAATCATTGGAGAACATACTATAGAGGATTAGGATCTTCATCTTGTATGTGGAAAATTTCATAGTAGTGAGGGTTTCAATAAACTACCTTCTAATGATACCTCAATATTATTCCACTATCAATGTTAAAACCACCTCTTCTATATAGTACAGATATAGAAATTTTCTAATCCAACACTTACATCACCAGATGGTGAATGCAATGGTGAAAGGGTACCCCTATAAAGGGGTAATTCCAACCTAGGAAATATCCAATTCTAATTTTAAGGGGATAAATCCACAAATTCCAACATCATTTAAACAAACTAGTAGGGTAAGGTGACCCCCATCTCAATATCAAATTTCTCTTTTATTATTTCCCTCAAGCAAGAAAATTATTATCTTCCCTACCTAGGGTAAATTGATAAATACATATCTTTTTTCCATGAAGTTACCTTAGAGCCAGTAAGGAGGGTTCAAACTAATCAAGGACATCATAGTAATCACTGCATGACCACAATTCTATAAGTATCTAGGGATAAAGTTTTTAACTCCCCAGTCATCCAAACTATGAAACCCAGAAGAAAATCCCACTGGGGTATCCAACCACTTAAACTCAAGAGGGGATCCATATCTTTATTATTACCAACACCCCTCAAGAATGTTTCTATATCCCAAAAGTGGATCAAGGTCAATTCCATATCACCATTATCCACACTCCTTAAACTTCATCAAAGATAGATTTTGTGATGACTTCAATAGACCCCTCACCAATATGGGATATATTTTACCCACATGGAGGTCCTAATAGTTTCAAGACACCATTTCATAAACCATACCATACCCCTTGGTAAATTGATACCCAATCCAGATCTAACATGTATTTAAGGGTGTTCCTAATCTCCATGGGTTGGTGACTAGAACCTTGATTTATATAAGAATCAAAAGGGAATGATTTTTCCAACAAAACAATGGAAGATTAATGATACAAGTTAATATTTCAACACTCCCCAAGGATAAATTACCATATTCAATAGGTAAAAAACAAAAACAACATCACATCATCAAAAGACAAAACATCTTCCAAGATAAATCTCCAATTAAAAACCCATGTAATGGGTGGATCACATCTCCACCAGTCACCTCCATCCATATAGGTCCTATGAATCAAGTACACCCTCCTCCTCTAAGAGGAACTTTTCCTTTACTTGAACCTAGAAGTTGTTGTGTCTTTTGATGATGTGATGTTTGGTTATTGTTTTACCTATTCAATCTGGTACTTTTTTCATGGGTAATTTTTACATACTGACTTGTATCGTTTATCTTCCACTTTTTTTTGGAAAAACCAATTTTGATTCTTATATGGTTTTAGTTGCTAGTCACCAACCCATGAGGATCAGAAATAACCTTTGGTCCATGTCATATCTGGATCAAGTATCATTATTCTTGGGTTTCCATGCTAGTTACTAAAAAATTTGTATCAAAGTGAGGTTGTGAATATTTTCTTGAATTCAATATGAAAATTGGGTTTTCCTGGTGGATAGGAGGTAGGCTTGTTGGAAATTAGAAGATATTTGTGAATGAGTACATGAATAGATCTCATTGTAACAAGACTTATGTCACCATGGGTGTTTGGGAAAATCATCATTGAGAAATAATTTGATATGATTATTTTACTTTCCAAAAGTGAAATGATTTTTTTCAAATACTTTAATTTTGATTCTCGTTTTAAAAAATAGATGTTCCTGTAGTTCTTGGTTGATTTGATGATATGAGTACCCTTGCTGATGTTTCAATGTTTTATGTTTATGTTATATAGAATCATGACTCTGAGAATAAATTTTAATATTCCATATGAGGAATCTACCAGTGACCCACGGCAGGAAAATCCCCCATTGTACCATAATTTTGTTGAGATAGTAGTCTGTGTTATCCAAGCTCCGGGATAGGTACCTACACCTATTCCTGTTCTAGATCTGATAGTGGAACGCAAAAGGGATGATTCTCAAAATTGTTCTCAAAAGTTTATTCACAAGAAACCACCATCATTCTAAGGACTTAATGATCCTCAAGGGGATGAGGGCTGGTTAAAAAATATAGAGATACATTTTGAGATATTGGAAATTTCTGATTCAAGTAAAGTGAAGAGAACTACCTTCAAGATGGAAGGTCCCAGAAAAATATTGCAGGATTCGATGGTGATGGAAAAGAAACATAAGGGTTTAGAGAGAAAATAATTTAGAGTTATTTTTACTGATCAGTTTTATCCTGATTTGATGGTCTTGGAAAAATCCATAGAGTTTCTCAATCTCCAATAGGGTGAAATCCCTATGACATAGTATGCAAACTATTTTTCTAAGCTTGTTCAGTTTGATCCTGAGGTGGTAAAGAATTATAACCTTAAGTCTTAAAGGTTTGAGATAGGTCTTCATGCTGAAATATGATATCAAATATTCATGTTAAATCTTACATATTATAATGATCTTTTGTATAGATCATTTATGGATGAGTTTGAACTGGCTAGTGAGTTAGGGTTGAAAAGAGTTCCTTTTTCTCTCAGTGATAGTTCTATGAGTTTCTTTAAAAGAAATAGAAATCATAATTATTCTCATGGTGTCTCTAGATATAAATCATTATCTAGAACTCCTCAAGTTCCTGGAAGAGTCCATATGACTTGCTTTCAGTTTGGAAAGTTTGGGAATTTGAAGCGGTTTTGTATTGAGGCACCAAATATATGTAGTTCTTATGGTCATTCAGGACACTTATAGAGGTTTTGTCATATCTTTTATGCTCCACACAGTAGAACAATTTAATTTTCACCAAAAAGTACTTCAATGAAATCACATTCTTCAAGAACTAAGGGGTTCAATCCACATATCTAAAATGAAGCCTATTCACATAGTAGAAGAGTCTCTGGAGGAAGCTGATGTGATTCCAACAACTATGATAGGTACCATCACTATATATTCATCTGTAGTGACTAATTTATTTTATACTGGTGCATCTCACTCATTTATATTGACTTTTACTATGAACCTTCTAAATATTACTATGTATATTTTGTCTTATGTGATGGATATTACCACACCCCTCAAAATGAAGAGAGATGAGGGTCTCCATTGTCCTACTTATGTTTTCACTTTATCAGATATTGAGATTACCTAGAATTTTATGGTTATCAGTATAAAACCACTAGAATTATTTTTTGAGATGGATTGGCTGACTGCTCTTGAGGCCCAAATTGACTGTTATCTTTATAAGTTATTCTATACTATGTCCAATGGGGTGTGTTGTGTTTTTTAGGGAGAATGGGACTCAAGGTCGAGTGGTGTCAGACCTCCTTTTTTGAAGTTAGGAAGGTTAATATCGGTGTTTTATTTTGACTTGGAGCAATAATAATTGAGTGATGATCACCCTCCAGTTTTCATTGAGTTTCCCAATGTTTTTTCCTTCTGATTTCTATGGCGTATCACCAGTAAGAAAGGTGAATTTTTCTATTGATCTAGTACTTGGTACTCAACCAGTGTCTATTCCTTCTTACCATATGGAACCAATAAAGTTGTAAGAGCTTCAAACTCAGTTAGATAATCTATTATTGAAAGGATTTATATTCCCAAGGGTGTCAACTTATATGGTACCGGTTCTCTTTGTAATGAAAGATGATGGAACTCTTCACCTATGTGTTGAATAATCAAAAATCAATTAAGTTACGGTAATGAAAAAATATATATTATCACATATTGATGACCTATTTAACCAGATGAAATGGGTGAAGTGGTTCTCTAAGATTAATATTTTATCTGGATACCACCAGTTGAGAATTAAATAATCTAAAATTCATAATACCACCTTCAAAAGTAGGTATGACCATTATGAGTACCTTATTATGCCATTTTGTCTAACCAATGTTCCTATAATTTTTATGGAATTGATGAGAAAGATATTCCATGAGTACCTTTATTCACTCATGGTTTTTTTTTTGGAATACATACTGGTTTACTACAAATCCAAGGAGAACCATGTGCATCATTTGAGAGTGGTTATATAAATATTGAGTGATCACTAACTTTACAAAAATGTTCTGAAATGTAATTTCTTGATCCGGGAAGTGAAGTTCTCGCAATATGTGGTCTTAGAATATGGAATTTCAGTTTATCCTAAGAGGGTGAAGGTTTTTATGACATGGGAGAAACCATGTAATGTTTTTGAGATATGTGGCTTATTGGTATTGGCAGGGTATTACCACAATTTTGTTAAAGATTTATCAAAGAAGGATTCTCCAATGACTGCTCTTACTTGTAAGAGAGTAAAGATTGTGTGGGACTTGAAATGTTAGATTTTTTTTCTTGAGATGAATTCTTTGTTGACTTATGAGCCATTTTTGACTCTTCCAGGGGCTGGGTAGCGATATTTGGTCTTTTTTGATGCATCGGGTTTAGGTTTGGGTTGTGTTCTCATGTAGGGTGATCATGTAGTAGCATATATTTTCCAACAGCTTAGGCCACACAAGAAGAATTATCTAGCCCATGATCTTGAACACATAGTCTTGATTCATGAATTCAATAATAGGTGGTGTTACCTTTTAAGAGAATGGTTTACCATTTATTCAAACCACAAAATATTGAGTTATATATTTTCTCAAAAATATCTGAATCTCCATCTGAGGAATTGAGTGGAGTACTTATAGTATTTTGATCTTGATGGTGTTGTCATGCCTGGTAAGGGGAATATCATTGTTGGTGATTTAAGTGGGAAACATCTATCCTAGACTATTAAAGAATAGTTAGTATAGTGGAATCTTAAGGTTCTCTTTGTTTGGTTATATTTTGGAGTCTAAGAGGATGAGAATGAAATTGTTCTAGAAAATGTTCAGTTGACCTCTTCTCTTCTTAAGATAATTCTTATGGAGCAGCATCTCAGTGATGAATTATACAGTATTAAGGACTCTCTTTATGGCGGGGAGATCATTGGTGAGTGTTTTTTCTATTTGTAGGGTATCTTATGTTTCTGAAACTACTATGTTTTTTATGTTCCTATGAGGAATGTACTGATGGGGGATTGTCAAATTTCCCAATTTGTGGTGCACCTGAATATCATGAATATGTTCTATGATATGAATTGATGATTTTGGTGTTTGGGTATGAGATGAGAAATCAAAAACGTTATTTCTCATTGTTATATTTTCTAACAGGTCATGGTTGAGTACCAAAAGACTTTAGGATTGTTTAAACCACTTCCAGTGCTGACTTGGATGCGGGATGAGATCAATATGGAATTTTTGGTTAGGTTAATGCATACCAATTGAGGGAATAATTTGATATGGGTTATGATCTATAGGCTAAAAAAAATTCCACTCTATACCCAGTTGAGATACGGCCAAATTTGAGGACTTGGGATGTCTCTACATATAAAATATTGTTTGTTTTCATGGAGTGCCTTCTACTATAGTCTCTGATAGGGATCTTTGTTTAACTTCACACTTATGGAGAGGCCTCTAGGAGGAACTGGGACCTCAAGTGTGTTTGAACATGGTGTATCATACACATAAAGATGGATAGATTGAACAAGCTATATAGATCCTTAAGGACATGATTGATTCTTTCATTCATGACTTCGGTGGAGCTTAGGATGTCTATTTGGGAGTGGTTGATTTTTTATACAAAAATGGTTACCAGTCCTCTATCAGAATAGAACCTTTTGAGTCCTTTTATAACTATTTTTGAAAATTTTGATTATGTTTTTCATATATTAGTGAAGCTTCCGTGGTTGGACTGAGTTTGGTATATGAGATGATAGTGAAGATTTAGTTGATTTTTTAGAGAATGGTTATGGAATAGAGTCACTATAAATATTATACTGATCATCATTGATGATTATTGAAGTTTTTAGTTGGTGACCATGTGTTATTTAAATTTTCACCTCGATTGGGACACCAATGCATTAGTAAATTGGGAAAATCAGGCCATGGTTTATGGGTCCTTTAGATATTTTTGAGCAGGTGGGGAAAGTGGCCTACCATTTAGGGATTCTATAGTAGTTCACTTTGATTCCCAACATGTTTTTTGTATCACATATTAGGAAGTTTCTTTATGACCCTTCTTAGGTCCTACGCTGGGAAGATATTAAAGTTGAATCTGACTGATATGTGACTGAGCATCCATTCATGATTGTAGATTCCATAAAAAAAGGTTATTCATGTGAATAATATACCTTTGGTTTGTGTACTATGGTATCATTGTTCTGATTTACATGATACTTGGGAGGCAGAGGTCCTGATGAGAGAGAAGTGGACTCACTAATTTTTCATGGAATCTTCTTGACAAGATTTTTGGGGACATAAAGTCTTTTATGGTGTGGATGATATAACATCATGTTACCTCTTTTAGGTAATTCTCCCTTGTTTTATTTTCCTATCGTTTGGGTGTGTTTCTGATTCTTTTGATGTTTTTGGGAAAAACATTAGTTTTTAGTAAGGAGTTATTCCATGGTATAGGGGTTGTGGCATGGAGAGTATAATTTGTGGTGTGTAGGAGGTTGTTGCGGTAAAATGGTTTGAGGGGTGGACATGGGTACTACTTCCATTTATAGTATAACTACTCCATGGAGGAAGCGTTATGTCACAGTCCTCCTGATGTGGTTATTTACTACAGTGTGGAGGGATAGATATAGCATGTATACTCAAGTGAGCAAGTTGAGGCGTCGCTACCTATTTGGGAATGGTTACAACATGGTTCTTGGGTTGCGTTGTTTTCTTTCCAAGGGTGGATCAGATTTGGGCAAGCTCTGCACCATGGATTTCATATGACATTTAATTGGGAGGTGATGTGGCATGGTTTGGTGTGGTTGATGTGTGTTCATGGGTATTTTTACCCCCTCTACACCATGGGAATAGAGTTTGTGTCGTGATCTATGTTTTTATACACTTGAATGACCCGAGGCCTATTTTAAATTCACAACTTCTCCCATTCAGACCTAATTATTTTTTTTGGATTTTGAAGTCTCCCAATATGTCTTTTGACTTCTACAACCTCTATTATTCTCAAATAAAATACCTGGTGGAAGATTTTGATTCCTCTCTAGTGAGTGATCTCTCTTTATTTTAGGATTTTTCATGTTCTTCTCTTCTTTCCATCTTTGAGGGTGATGGATCATCACATTATTGATGGATCTAATTTTTTTGATTAATTATTACTTAGGGTTTCCTTCTTGATCTTTCATGCCCTCAACTCTCTTTTGGAATTCTCATTCCAGGTGTTTAATCATTTGATCACATGATTAAAGGTCATTTGTTCCATAAGTCTTTACCCTAAAATTGAAACCCTGATTTTCTTGATTGATTTGAAATTAGTGTTTAATTTGTTTAAAAATTTATATATGACATGATTAGATGTTTTATTTAAAAAGGTCATGGAAAATGTGGAAGAAAAACCAATTTCAATGGAATTTAAATTTTGGGGGCATATTTTGAGAAAAAATGATAGCTTGATTTGAAACCTGATTTGATGAAATTATTGACTATTGATTCTTGAGAAAATTGGATTAAAATGAAATATGATTTCAAAATGCATTAATTTATGAAAACATATTATTTTCTTTTGAAATTGTAAAGTAATTTTGAAAATTGATTTTAAGAATTTTAACTATGATTGATGAACAATATTAAAATGATTTATTTTTCCGTGATTTATTGATTAATTTAAGCACATGTGACCTTGGGTATTTTGTGGTTATTAGGACAAGAACACTAGGTTTCTGACTTCCTACCAATGGATTGATGATGAAAACACTAACTAATCCAATTTTGGCCTGATTCCCCATGATGATTCCCCAAATGGGGTGTAGATTGATTTTATCATAATGGGTCCCCTGATAGGGTGTTGATTTGAGTGTTCCCACCTATCTTGAACTGTGATGATAAATGAGATGTCTAAGGATCCTATAGATAAAAACTAACTTATTATAGGGCTTATGAGATAGTAATATGATGTGTTTTGATTTTATGATTTCATGCCATTTATTATAGAACAATTTTATTCATTCAAAATATTATATATAATTTTTTTATATAAAATGTTCATTTCATCTTATTTTGATATATTTGTCATCCTTTTGAGTTTAAATTATGTTTTTTTTAATATGTAAATACCTTTCCATACATTATTTATTTAAATTGAAAGAATAAATGGTTTATTATTATGGTATTTCTTATGGAACACTTGGTGAGACCCTACTAGTCTATTTTAATCACACAATAGCTTTTCATTCATGTTTTTATATATTATCTTATGTCAGGTTCATGTAAAGGAAAAGTTACTCTTTGAGGAGGTGGGTGTACTTGATTTGTGGAACCTGGAGTGATGGAGGTGACCAGTGTAAATGTGATCATCATGTTACATGGGTTTTTCCTTTGAGTTTTATCCTATAATATGTTGAGTATTTTGATGATATATTGTTTGGGTATTGTTTTATCTATTGAACCCGGTACTTTCTCCTTGAGGGGTGTTAACATACCAAATTGCAACTTTTATCTTTCATTATTTTGTGCAAGATTATAAACTTTTTAATCTTTTTTGATTTTATGTGCTAGTCACTAACTTGTGGGGATTAGGAATTCCCTTTGGGCCATGTCAGATCTGACTCAGGTATCAGTGTACCTGGGTGTATGGGCTGGTTCATGACACACCACATCGAGAACTTGAAATAATATGGACCTATAAAGTAAAGAGAGTTGTAGTTGCAGCTACAACATCCTAGTGGAACCCATATCCTAGAAGTATCGGGGAATGTTTACCCACTATAGTCATCTATAGTATCATTCTTTTGTAATAAATATACCCATATTGCATATATACCTCCTATGTGGAAATATATGTTTGTACCATAGGTTTCACATTATTAAATGTAATTATAGTTTACCCAACTGATTCTTAGGAACATGATACTATCTAAAATAATGAGAATTAGAAATTTGGAGACACTTTCACTGACACTAAGGTATGAAAAGATGGAGTATATAGTCAACAATAATGGAAAGCCCATGGTTTGGTATCCCTTCTTAATCCTCCACTATCAAATAATTGGTGGTCCTATGTTACAAAAAAATGGAAAATGTGTGGCTATATCCATAACCCAACCTCCACCCAAATATGGATAGATCATTGCAATAGAAGAGAATTTTTCTCAGTTTAAGTCTTGAATAGTAAAACATGAGTAGATCAATGTTGAATCACTCAAGAGAATCATACCCACTTATTATGATTTTTAGGCTGAAAATAGAATGCCTCCTTCAACCGACTCTCTTCAATGAGAGGATATTTATTAACCTAAAAAGGTGTAATAAATAAACTCCATTAATTTGATATCATATCAATCAGCCTATTTGACTAAAGCATTGATTGATTATCAAGAGTTCCTATCACTATGGAAACATCAACCACCAATTTAGGAAAGCCACATCAAGTTAACTTTGGTGGTGGTATCCTATGAATTACAGGGTCCCCTTACTACTCAGATAGATCCAATGTAATTTCAATATACGCAAGTAAAACTAGAGAGGAATCCATTTCTTGAGTGGATGGATTTAACTCTTCCTTAATCCAATTTTAGGAATCCTAAATTCATGAAATTTTATAGAATAAAAGACCGAAGAAGTATCTCACTTATTTTTATTCCTTTTATTTCTGAATATTTAGAAATATATAATAATGATATGTTTCCAAACATACATACATCATGTTTAACATAGAAGGTCCCACATTTTTTTTGTATAATATCCTTTTATCTAGGTTTATTCCAAGATGGGAAGATCTCCACCACAAATTCTTATACCAATTCAACTTTACACTGAGGAAAATAGTTATCCTTAATTATAATCAATGAGATAATGAGAGAGTCATAGATTTAATTTCAATATTAAAGGGTCTAATATACTCTTTAAAAACTCAAATTACCCATGAAAAATTATTGAAGATATATGTGGATGACCTATAGGATAATTTTTCAAACACACTCATTCCCATAAAGTGCCTTGGTGAGTTCTAAGAGTTTGTGACTATAGCACATCATATAGGTATTCTACTTAAAGAATCAAGGAAATATCTCATCAAGAACCACCGGTATATATAAGTAAATAATGGAAAGTATAAATATTTTGTATTACCCTCAATCCAATAAGGTTAAGGTGATATGATTTTAAATATAAGAGGAAAATATTTTATACTATCCTTAATGATTTGGTGCCATGGAAATTTATCTCTACCTTAGAGAACAATCTGACCATGTTGAAAAAATAAAGAAGTTGAATGAAGAAGGGTAGAATAATCACTAGAATTATTACCCTTATCATTATATAATAGGTCATAAGATATAGTAATTCTTTTTCATTAAATATCTATTACCAGATATGATTAATGATGGTCAAGTACTATTAAACTATTCTAAGTAAAATTTGAAATGTGCATTGGTTATTATCCCAAATGAAGGAGAATATTGGAAAAAGAAGTCATATAGGAACATGAAACAAAATTGAAAACTACATGATACAGAATATAGTAAATTGTGTGAATTCCATCATCATGGGATGGTTGAATAAACCATTCATGGCCCCAACTCCCTCTATAACTCTGATGTCAATAATTTATACCTTTCAACCTCTTAAGATTTGAAAAGGTTGGTATGGGAGACACAAGGTGAAAGATGAGTCCTCAAGGATTAAAAACAATTTAAAACTCTCATGGACTCTATTACCCCATCACTAGGAGAATGGGAACCGTCCCACCAAATAAGTCTATGGAAACCATCCTACAAAATGGGATCCTCTTCTCATGAGATATATCAATGGGAATCATCCCAAAAAATGAGATATTTCTCTAATGAGGAATTCCATTTAACTTATTAAATGCTATTTGAGTAATGATTAAACATATTGAGAATAAATAATTTGATAAAATGGGAGTCTTTATTTCTATCGATATGGTATCATTCGATTATAAATAATTTTCACTATGTTTTAATAAGTGTATTCATGAAATATATTATTGTACAATTATATAATAATATATGGCTTAATAAATATTCACATCCTTTACTCCTAACATTAGTGAAGTTGAGGTTAGTGATACCCCACAAGCCTCTAAATAATGTTTCTTAAACCCTATTTATGGATCAAACCAAAATTTTGATACATCATGCTCCTAGTGTCAAAGGAAGATCAAATCACTAGGTTCCCCATATGGACTTCCATCATCAGCCACCCATCATTCCATTAAGAAAGAAAATATAATTTTCATATCTTATAATCATAAACCACCTAAAGTTTTCAAGGCCATATCTTTAAAAGAACATATTTCCTAGTTTTAGTGAGAATCTAAAAATATCTTGAATATAATTATAGAGGTACTTTAGAAAATAAATCAACATCATAATGATTTCCAACATAAAGACCCACATTAACTGGCTAGACCCATAAAAGATCATATCATTCTATGGAGTACCACCCTGATGGGATAATAGGGATGATTTACCCAAGGTGAAATTCCAACATCTTATTATAGTGGTTATCATTATACTGAAGTACACTAACCCATAGGTCTAGAGGAATTTTCATATTATTCTCCCCCTTATCAAGTGAATTCTGAGAATTAGTCAACATCAACAACCACTATATATTCCATAAGACATTTTAATTTCTCTAGTCTAATGGTGGCACCATCAATATCTCGATCATCAATAGCTTCAATATCTTCCTCCAAATTGATCAAGATTAGTGCATCACCTCGCATATCACAAATTTAGTCATGTAATAATGTTGATTAAGTCATGTGTGGAATATATTAGAGATAGTTTTTTTAACTTAATAGGGCTACATAGAACAATGAATATTTTTTCTATCAATAGCATGTTTCTAAGTATTTCACCCTTTCCTTGGAGATGAATTGATTGGCCTCCCAAGGATCATGATACCTAAGGAGTCAAAATGAGATACCATGCCAGTTACTACCCCTAACATCAACATTTTCGTATATAATTGATAAGTTTTCCATATTTAAGGATTGTATTTGAAAGTATATAAATAGGGTATAATCAATTCAAAGATGCGTAAATCTCTGTTCCATCCATTTGAGCACCCTAAATAAAACATAAAAAGTATATAAAAGAATTAGGTTCATTTGTCTCTCAATTATAGACAAAAAGAGGTCTATTACTTTAATCATGAGTAAGTGATAGTGCACTTCATATTTTTATTAGGTAATTATTTTTTAAGATTTTGGAAATCATGAGAACCAAGGAGGTAGTTATAAAATATCATCCTAGTTATTATACCTACCATCAATCTTTATTGTAAGACCCTAAAATACATGCACAAGTTCATTACCACATGAACTTAAACTATGTGGTACATAGTACATCCCATATTAACTTAAACTATTTATAGTGTTTGAACATAGGTGACCTTAAAATATGTTCCTCCCCTTATGTAATTGTTCATTCTTTATAGGCCCCTCTTGTTTTCTTTGGGAGAGTTAAAATACATAATAAAATCTAGAAATTGTCTCACAAGTAATATGTTTTATATAACTAATGACCAAGATACCCCTTATTATATTTTGATACCTTACTCTAATTCTCATGAGGTTTTATTTACCCTCTTAATGTATCAGGATCTATTCCTCTTACCTAAATAGATTTTCTAGAACATGATGGTATAACTGTAGAGAATTCCAAACCCTTTTATACATATCCTCTTCCACCCAAACTACTTTATATCTTTGATTTCAAAGTCAACATCAACTAAAAATCCTAAAATCAAGATTATTATCTTAACATAGTCAAAATCCTTAAGTCAATATTCCCATCCTAGAATCCCATTGCCTTGAGACGATATTCTCTTCTTAGAATACCAAAAACATTGAGAATATCCTCTTGGTTTCCCCACTCATATAAACTAAAAATGAGTTTATTAAATCATCAGAATATACCCCATAGGAAAAATGGTGAACAAAATAGTTTCCTTTTAGTTGTTAAAAAACCTCTAGGGAATTCTTTCAGTCCCAAAAGAGAGTCTCCCAAAATCAATTATCTATTTTCCAATGGTGCAATGTGGTTTTCTATTACTAATGGTTAACTTATTACCACCAATAAACATTCCATTATCTATATTTTAGACATTTCAAGACATGATTTAACTCATATACATCTCTCATATTAAAATAGATCGTTATTCCCTTATAGATTTCAGACACTATTGAGGAGGCTTCAAGTCACATGATCATAATCTATGTAACACTTTGGTAAATTAAAATTGGCCTTAAACTGTAAACATCACTAGTCTATCTTCATGACCATAGAATGATTTGTGTATTTTATTCCATGTGACATATAATTAAAACTTTTCTTCTTATGAAAGATCACAATATATATAATAAACCTATTTCATTACATATTTGATGGTTATGGAAATATCTAACTTCTCTAATGTCATGTTTCACATAACCTACAACAAATATTTAACTTTACCAGAACTATATGTGTTTTGATTCCGATTACAGTAGGATACATAATGATGCCTATATCTCTTATCATAAGACCATACACAGTTTCCATTTCCATTCTTGATTCTTTCCTGCTGATGAAACCTTGACAAATTCACATCTGGTTTTATCCAATAAACCCAACTTTGGATAAAACCATCCTATTTCAAGAACTTGACATGGGATAATTACTATTTTCATAGGATATATAGTGGTATCTGTATTTTATATTATAAGACCAATCATAAATTTATTCACTATCAACCACCCTACTATTATATGGTTTACTCATTCATGTTGGGTATTTTTATATGAGATTCTACATTGGGATGACATGTTTTCATTAAGAACTACATATTCCATGATTCCTATTACCATAGGAAATGTATTGATGCTCATATTTCTTATCGTAATCCCATCCATAAATTTCCATCCGATTCAATTTTTATTTCCACCCTGGTATTTGGATCCTAATGATTCATGTTAGATCAAGACTAGTATCCCATTTCCAGGGTTCCTACCTCATTCCATTACATTTTTTTTCTATGTATGAGATAGATCTATATAGAGGGACTTATGGAACCTATATTTTTCTAAGTTCTATGAACTAAAACCATGATCAATTCCTTTGTCCAAGAATTATATCCTTAAACTTTGTGCACCATTTTCTACAAAAGGTTTCTTGTATCGGTGTTAGGTTCATCATTCGTTATGGGACAATTATACCCTTACCACTAGATGTAAAACCTCACTATTAGTTGAAGATATATGTCTTTAAATATTTACCATTTTTTATCATAGTATCATAACCCTAAAATGAAAGAACAATTCCCGTAATTTGAGTATCCCAACAATAGTGTGCTCTATATCATTCATATTGAGTAATATCTTCCCCTTTATCCAGGCTTCATGTCTAGCATTGGATAAAGCATTTATATCAAGTCAAAATTTCCTCTATTTCCGGATATGTATCCTAAAATTTTATCAAATATCTATGACCTTAAACATCATCCACTTCTATCTATATGAAGCTAAGAATCAACCACCTTAGACTTAAATCTCCCTATTTTGGTCCAAATTACAATACCTTAAACTGTAAATATAAGAGACACAAAGTCTTTTTAGGTTGAAAACTTGTAAAGGGTATCCTAATAAAAAATCATGTATCTACTCTCTAATACATTATATTTTAGGTATTTGACAAAAATTTAGAGTGTTAAAAGAAAAATAAGACGAGAATAAAAAGATATAAAGGATTATCAGGTCGAAAACAATTAAAGGGAAGCCTGAGTAATGTCAATTTTTCACCCACTAAGCCTTAACATTAATGGATTGGGTAAATTTTATGGAACAAATAGAAAGGGAACAAAGATTTTAGGGATTAATACTTGGAAAAATAAAAATATGGTTTATGATTTCAAGACCCAATTTTCTAAGAAATTTTGGAGTAGATATTTGTTTCTCCAACACATGAGCGTAAACTAATCTATGGGTAAATTGTCACTAACTATAATAGAAAATCTATATATTAATTTGACACTCCCATTAAGTAGATTATATACTAAAACTATTTCATTTTATATCCCTTCACCCTAATAATGTGTTTAATACATAGTCTCATAACCTTGAACCCATATTAAATATCCTTTTCTCCTTGAAATCTAGTTCATATCTTTGATTCCTTAATCATCACAAACCTAAAGTATTTATTTGATATTATACTATTTAAATTAAAAAAACTTTATCATATCCACTAAGTTACCCATTTCAAATTAATCGATAAAAAGTGTATCTGATTCCAAAAAGGGCTCCTCTACTTTTCAATGACACTCATGGAGCATATCCATCCAACCAACTAGATGAATGATTTCATCCTATGGATAATATCCTTTAACCCCATACAATATTTCCCAGTGGTGTGGTGGTAGTATCTCTATTACTAATGGTTAGCTTATTCCCACCTAGCTTGAATTCCCATTGATTTATAAATTATTATGTTCTGATTCACACTTTCCATAACACAACTATTCAAGTGGATTCAAATACCCCTGATGTTATAAATTCATGCATCATACCAATTATCAAATAAATATTATGATATCCAAATTTTATAACCTTTCATATCTAGGTATGGATGTTTTATTAAGAATGAAATACCATGAGTAGAGATTATTCTCTTAGCAGCTCAGATGCCTTTAGTCAGAGTAGTCCTTCCAAGTCCAAATTCCATGAGCTGAGATACTTCTCTTGGAAATATTAATGTCTTGATTTAATATTTTAATTTTAAAAAATTCCATTAGGTACATGGTTCTTATTGCATGACCCTAAATCATGTGATATAATGGAATATTTTTCATGAAATTAAACTTCTTATAGTGGACTATTCTATATGGATTAATATCCATACATATGATCCAAATATAAATAAAAGTTCCTATTTTAAGGGTTTTCTGGTTCACATCGAGTCTTATTTAAAAACTCTACCCTAGGGGAAAACCATTTGATTATTTCTTGGGTTAGATCTTGATCCATGCAGAGAATCCATGGAAAGAAATATACATAGCTAGATTCTTATTATTATAGTACATGTAGAGACATACAGGCCACCATGCTTGGTCAAAACCATAACACCTCATTTTCACCATATCCTTTTTTTCACAGAGACTGTCTACCAAGAACTGTGTGTGTCTTGATTCATGTTTGCATAGGATGTGTAGCGACATCTAGATCACTTACTTCTAGCCCAGTTGAAAATTCAACATTTATCTAAACTCTTCTAGTGTATGTCATCTACATTATATCAGTACATCGATGGAGATTATTCAATATATGATCCTATATTTGAATAAAATTATACTATTAAGAAATGCATGTGGCTTGATTCCTATTATCACATGACATATATTGAGTTTTAGATCTCTTATCTTAGATCCAGCCACAAATGTCACTTTAATTTAATTCCACATAACATCCTAGTGTGTAGGCCAACAAATCGACCTCAGGTTTTCCTCTAATAACCCGATAATAGGAAATCAAATTCCTTGAGTCATTTATTCCTCTTGTTATCTCAAATTCTTCAAGTTGAGTATTCCTCTCAGTGAGATCACAATCCTTGATTTGAGATCCTCCTCATGGGAATAAAAAATCAAGGATTCAAGATCCTCCTCATGGAAATAAAAATTCTTGAGTCAAGATCCTCCTCATAAAAATCCAAAACCCTATAATTGAGATACTCCTCATGGAAATACAAATTCTTCAGGTCAATATCCTCCTTTTTCAAGCATAAATTCCTTGAGTTAATGACATGTGCCTATTATGGGGTGTGGAAAAAACAATTATTTACTAATTTAAAAATGCAGTGAAGTGGTTAACCTAGGTGGTCTCTAGATATGAGTGTATAACAATAAAGCTATCACATTTATTTAGAGAGAAAATGGAGTGTTTCTTTTGAAATTGATTGATTTTGAAATGAAAAGAAACTACGAAAAGGAAAGAAATTTAGGAAAAAAATTGAGAACAAATTGATAAAATAAGTGATTGAAAACTATTATATGATATGGTGATTAGGTTAGGTTTTTTTCTCCAATTGTAATTCTATCATAGTTCCAATTTATCCAAATCTCTTCTGTTAAGTCAGTAAAAGTGGGAATCCACAATCGATTCTTCTCACTACCTTGGTCAAATGGTAATGGTGAGAATAAACCTTACTAAAATATCATATTGGTATAATCCTTCCAATGTGTGATATATTTGTATCGAATACCCCAAATTGACTTAGGAAATTCCCAATCGGGTCTTGTTAATCCCAAACAATAAAAAATGTTCGCTACTCCTCACACACGTATCAGAGATCACCAAGCACTTCACCACTAAGCCCTTATCTATTCCATCATATATAAACCAAAACCTTATGGAGGGAGATATTGATCAGTTAACAAAGAAATAAAAACAATAGAATCTAAAATCAAATATAGTCGTACATGATAATAAAAACCATTATAAGAAATTGAAACTAATTTCACATAAGAGAGATAAGGATCTTGAAACATTAAGTGAAAGAACTCATGAATTACAAAAGGAAAAACCTCTCCTTACACAATCACACAAAAGTTCATCCAACCATGGTAAGGGTAACTAAAAATAATGGGGAATAAGAATAAATTACAAAACTAAGAAGAACAAAAGAAAGAAAACAAAGAACATAAAACTAGCTCCTCCAGAATCTGTCCTCTAGAAGTTTTCTTTTGTTCTGCCCACCAGATGGCTGAAAACTGCCAAGGTCTCTTCTTAAAATATATTCAGAAATTATTTGGATATCAACCCTCCAAATTTAAAGATTTTGTATAGTTGTAAAAAAGATATGTCCAAAATAATGGACATGAGTTTTTCTGGACGCAAAAAATTGTTCCACCTACTCCACTTTTATTCACTCAAAGGATGAATTAATGAGATTATTTATTCATTAAATTTAATGTTAATATGAAAAATAATGTCCTATGTATAACCCAGATAAAATAAGATCATTTTAAGGTAGGTATCCCGAGATATGCCTCATTTAATGAGGTATCATCTATTCTGTCGTCCAGAATAAATTTCCCCATTTAATTAATTTTTATGGGTTAGTGTTTTCGAATTAGATATTGGAAAAGAAGAAAACATTGAATCCCATAGACAAATGAAGCCAAAAAAATTAATTAATCAATATTGGATAAATATTGTTAAATTTATACCAAAAAAATAAAAGCTTCATTAAACTGTTAATTTTACATAATTACGCAATTTTCACAACAAAGCCCAAAATTCACCAAAAATACTAAATTAATGAAAAAAAATTAAATTTAATAATTTTAAAAGATTAAATCATTGAAAAACACAAGAAAAATAATTAAAATATTAACTCTATCAATTCCCCCCCCCCCCACTGAGAACTTGGAATCCTAGACAAGTCAACATCAAAACCAAATCAATGAAAATTCAATACACATACCCATGAGATCCACCAATTTTAAAACAAGAAAAAAAATATTTTACCTCCTCAAAAACCATTATTCAAGGTTATGAATTCAGATAATTCAATATATTAAATCTTTATTTATCCTCTAATTCACACAAAGACACTTACCTAACATGCATTTTCACTCATCACATAAATGTCAGTTTTCCATAATTCCTCTCTCATCCAAACTCATGAAATGGTCACTATAGGCTTGATAAATTCTTACATCTACACTTGGTTTGATTCAAGGATATGTGTTTATCATGAGGACTTTTCAGGTTTGTTCTGTGGCTTTTGGTCGGTATGATTTTGATGTGAAAAATTACGAGGCCCAATGAGGAGGGCTTGGCTCTTTTTGAAGCAAAATTGAAATATTTTTATTTTATTTCATGTATGGTATCCTCCTCAAAACCATTATTAGTAATTCAACTCCATCATCATGAGAAATCAAAGAAAGTACACACCATTGTTTATTATAGTAGAAAAAATGTCAATTTTATCAAACAAAATTTTTCTTGAATGCTCCAGATAGGCACATTTTTCTTTCTTCATTAAAAGATCTAGAAAGGCACATTTTCTATTATTATAAAACCACCAGATAAATCATAGATTCCAAAAGAATGGTTTTTTCTGTAGAAAATAAATCTCCTAAGAATTTTATTTTTCACTCAATGTATCATTAAATTCAGTAGCATAATATAAGATAGCTTCCACAACATATAAGTTCATCTAGATTATGTAATTTCACTTCAAAAGCAGGTTAGATAGGGAAAATTGGCTTGTAATATGGCTAACATGATAGGTTTTTCATGTATTATAAGGGCTACAAGGATTAAATGTTCAAGTTAGGCCATTATAAAAAGGATTATTTTGAAAAGGTGGATTTAAAACCAAAGAAATGCCTCAATCATTTCAAACACAAGTACCTAAAAACCTCAAGTTTTGATAGGAATAAATCAAATTATGGTAAAATAAAGCGTGATTTCATTCTCTCAAGAAGTGAGGTGAATTAAAATAATATGAAAAAATGGTTCATAAGCCTCATAGTAAAGTGATTTCAAAGATATAGACAATGATATGTTGCATGGAATTTAGAAATCAGAGTACTTTTAATGAAATTCCTAAATATTTGGACTTGAAAAAAATTCATTTTTAGCATTTAGTTAAACTCAGTTTCATGGAATAAATTGTTTCACTCATGTAAATGGGTTTAAAAAATGTCAAAGATAATTATTTCTTTTCAAAAGTTTTAAAAACACACAAAATTTGAAAAACACACACTTTTTTAGAATAAGAAAGAAAACAACAAATAAAAGTAATAAACTAACAAGGTTCCCTCCCCTAAACATAAATTATGTAGTGTTCGCAATGCATTAAAACATATTTAACATGTAATAATATTTGAAAAATTAATCATAGCAAGAAAGAAGGTGTAAAGGAGAGGTACGACCTGGTGTATTTTATTGGTAAATAGGTTGGAGGAGTGTGATCTCCTCCATTAGATCTGATTGAATGATCTCATGGAATTTCTTTAGCCTGTGTTAATTAATAGTAAATAGATCCTATTCTCCATATTTCACAATTTACATAGCACCAAAATGATATACATGAGTAATTATAAATTTATCTTCCCACCTGGAATGAAGTTTACCTGGCATCATCTTGAGTCTTGAGTTGAATAAAAACATTGTGACTCTAGGATGTAAGTATTTCTGTTGGATTACCTTTTCATGAGCCACTCTAGTTATTTCTTTTTAAATATTTTAATTTTAAAAAGTTTCACTCCTAATATCTTCCAACTCCTAAAATTGCAATCTTCTCTCTTTTCCAGCACTTTTAGGATCCAAGTTCATCTTTCTCACAGCCCAATATGCCTTATGCTCCAATTCCACTGGAAGATGAAAACTTTTCCTATTAATCAACCAATATGGTCTCATTCCAATTGGGGATTTTTAGGATTTCATATAATCCAATAATGAATCTTCCAACCTTTGGATCCAATATTTTCTGTTTGGATTAACAGTCTTTTCAAAAAATTCTTTGATTTCAATATTGGACACTTCATCTTTCCCATTGGCCTATGGATGATAAGGAGTTGATGTTTTATGATGCATCCCATACTTATTTAGAAAAAACTCTCTTCTCCTATTAATAAATTGATTCTTTTGATCACTGATTATGGCTCTGGGAACTCCAAACCTACAAAATATATTTGCCTTCACAAAACTGTAAATAACATTAGCATCGTCAGTCCTGGTGGATTTTACTTCTACCTATTTGTAAACATAATCAACTGTAATCAATATAAAATAATTTTAAAATTACATCAAGAAAGGTCCCATAAAATCTATCCCCTAAACTTCAAAAATTTCACAAAAAATTCAATGGATTTTGGGTCATTTCATGTCTCCTTGAAATATTTCTAGAAAACTGACATTTTTACACCTTTTTCAATATTAATAATCATATTTAAAAAGGGTGGTCCAATAAAGTCCAGATTATAAAACCTTTCTTTCTATCGTATAATATCCAAAGCGCCCTTTACAGGCTAAAGTGTGAAAAAACTTAAAGGAAAAATCCATTTCACTTTCAGGCAAACATCTTCTTATCACTTCGTCATTACAAATCTTCCAACGAAATGGATCATCCCAGATGTAATATCTAGATTCAGATTTCATCTTTTGAATTTGGTGGGAATTTAAATGATATGGGACATGATATGTAACTAGATAATTTACCATACCAGTATACCAAGGAACTTATCTATTAATCAAGTACAACTACTCTCCTAGAAGGTGGTCATTTAGTGGTTCTTTGTCTGGAGTTCCAGATTCAGTAGTGTTCGACACTCTACATAAGTGATCAACCACTTGGTTCTTAGATCCCTTCTTGTCTTTGATTTATATGTGGAACTCCTAGAGTAATATAATCAATCTTACTCACCCCGGTTTAGCTTCTTTATTCTTCAACAAGTATTTAAGAGCTACATGATCAAAAAATACAATGACTTTATTTCCAAGAAAATTTGATCTAAATATTTCTAAAGTAAATACAGATGAAAAAAACTATTTTGTTATTGTTTTTTAGTTGAATTGGGCTACATCTAAGGTTCATGAGGAATAGGAAATGACTTGTTTTCTTCCCTCAATTCACAGAGAATGGACTGCTCCAACTGCTTTGTTTGAAGCATCACAAAGTAGCTTTAAAGGTTATTCCCAATTTGGTGGCTGGATTACAGGTGGTGTAATAAATCTCCTCTTCAACTCATCAAATTTTTACATACATTAACCATTGAAATAAAAGTCAACATCATCAAAATTAATCTAGATAGAGGGAGATAAATCTTACTGAAATTATCGATAAACCTCTTGTAGAATCCTACATGTCCTAAAAATGATCTAACATGCTTCACACAAGTTAGGTAAGGTAAAGAATTTAGGACTTCAATTTTTGATTTATGAACTTCTGTGACCTTTTTGGAAATTACATGAATAAGGAAAATTACTCTCTCATCCATGAAATGACACATTTAAAACTTCAAAACAAGATTCTTTTCAATGAAAATTTTCAAAACTTTTCCTATATTTGTCAAAAAATGGTCAAAAGAATTTATAAAAAATGTAAAATAATCCAAGAAAAACTCCAATAAATATTCAATATGATCAAAACAATTCATACCATACAACTCTAAAATGTACCTGGAGCATTAAATAATCCAATTTTCATCCTTTTGTATGAAAACTTTCTGAAGGGACAAGTAAAGTTAGTCTTCTCTTGATCCTCAAAAGAAATAGGTACCTAGAAATAACCTGAAAATCTATCCAAAAAGATATAATGAGTTCTCCCTACTAATCTCTCTAACTTCTATTCAATTAATGGGATGTTAAAATGATTATTTTGGGTGACCTAATTCAACTTCTTAAAATCTATGAACACTCTCTTGTTATTCTGAATTATTATAGGGATTAATTCGTTCTTCTCATTCCTCAAAATGGTTAGACTAGTTTTTTTTAACTATATGGATGTGGATAACCCATTTTGAAGATGAGAGGGGATATATTATCCCATATTCCAATATATTCTCAATATCCTTCTTCACAACCTTCATCAGGGTGGGGTTCAACCTCTTTTGGGGTGGTCTAAAAGGTTTGGAATCTCCTTCAAGAAGAATTTTATGTGTGCATATTTTTGGGTTGATTATTCAGATATCACCTAAGATCCACCATATTTCATGTAAATTATCTCTAAAAAGATCAATAAAAGATTTTTCTTGGGTTTCAGAAAAATTATTAGCATTTATCACTTGTAATTTCTCTCCTTTCATAAGATACACATATTTTAGATCAATGGGGAGTAGTTTTAATTCCAGATCATAGGGATGGTCAAGGGATGAAATTTAGTTGAGGTTCCTCACTTAAAAAGGTTGAACATACTACACAAAATAAATTATACCATCTTATTCATCATTTAACAAATCATCAATGGAATTAGGTTTTAACTCTTCCTACCACATGAAATCTGAATCTCCAACAGTTTGGGAATCCACATGTTCAATGATATGTTCAATGGATGAATTATCTCATAAGGATAATAATTCATGGCACATACTCGATTCTTAAATGGTTTCAGTACCACTTAACCAGAGGGTGAAAAGGGGGAGTGATCATCAGATGGGTGCCTCATGGATTCAAAAATATTAAAGTGGATAGTGTCATCTCCAAACTCCATAGTGAGGGTCCCTTCATGGACATTGATGATGGATTTGGACGTCCTTAAAAATAATATACCCAAATGATGGGTGAGTGTTATGGGACCCTATCTTCTTCCATATTGAGCACATAGATGTTAGATGGGAATTAGAGATCTTTGACTTTCACAAGGACATCCTCCAAAACTCCTACTTGGAAATCTATGTATTTGTTTGCAAGTTGGACCACCACTCTTGTGGGATTAAAGTCTCCCATATGAAAATAATTGTATACTAAGTGAGTCAATACATTAATTGAAGTGTCTAGATCACATAAATCATTAGATATATTTAAATAATAAATGGTGTATGGAATTCAAAATGTCCCTGGATCTTGAAATTTGGTAGGCATTGTGGT
The DNA here is from genome assembly GCA_963277665.1 of Viscum album. Lineage (NCBI taxonomy): Eukaryota > Viridiplantae > Streptophyta > Magnoliopsida > Santalales > Viscaceae > Viscum > Viscum album. The sequence continues at coordinate 1,474,464,921 of OY728166.1, forward strand.
GTGATAAGGAATGAGACACTTATTCCCAATTTAATCCTTTTATTACCTTGAATTCTCCTATTCTTGGTGTCATGATCCTTCTAAAATTTAGAATACTTTGGAAGTTTTTTGAGTGCTTCTAATAGAGGATATTGATTTCCACTTTCTAGAAGGTGTTCTGAATTTCTTTTTTAAATTTTTCTTCCTACAAACTCTTTGATTCAATAATTCTTGATGGAAATGGTGGGGGTATGTCATTATTATCCCTTATATTCATTTTAAATGGTGTTTATTATCTATTCTTCTTTGGAATATCTTTATCCTCCTCCTTTTCTTCTCCTCTTCATGGTTTATTTTCTTAAAATTTTCATAATTTACAACTTCATTCTCCCTCAACTCTAGTGGTCTTGTTTCAGTTTCATGAGATAATGATGGTTATATTTATTTTCCACTTCTTATTGTGATCATGCTGACATTATCTTTTGGGTTTTAGATTGATTGGGAAGCTATTTTTCTTGGGTTTTTGGTTTGGAAATACATGAGACTTTCAAAAATTATGGACAAATATTTTACTGTGTCTTTCAACCACTCAATCTAATTTTTATGTTCTTGGTTTTGAATTGGAGGTTGTGAAATAGTGGATATATTACCATAGGGTCTTTGTAAAGTTGGTGGTTGTCGGTAAGAAGGATGGTTGTAAGATTGATTTTTTTGAATGGTGGTGGGTTATGGTATTGATTTTTGAATGGGGTTAGTTTTGGAACTGATTGTTACGAGGTTCTTGCTTGATTCAAATAATTTAAAATCCATATTGGACTTGGTTAGGCTCTCTACATCCTTGATTTTTATAAAACTTCCTTGGATGAAAGGCTGGTACGAAACTCTCCATTCCCTATATTTCAGCACACTAGTTAGTAAAATGATCAGTTGATGAGCATAAACCACATACCTTAGTCAATGATTGTTGGTAACCCACCTGTTTTAAGGCCATATATCTCACCAAACTAGTTAGCTCTTGAATATTAGTTTCAAATAATGGTGATGGACGAGAAGTTCTTACCTCGTGAATACCTCTTGTGCAAGTACCTCTTGTACAAAATTATTGCGAGTTTTAAGAAATTTTCTCAATCAAGCCCTTGGATTCTTCTAGTGACTTTTTAATCAATGTGACTCCAAATGACCCATCAAGAAGGATTCTATAATTTTCAAGTAAGACTTTAAAAAAGAAGACAAAAAATTGATTCTCCTAAATTTCCTGATGTGGGTATCTAGAACATAACTTCTTAAATCTCTCCCAATACTCATAAAGAGTTTCTCCATATGAATGTATAATGGCAAATATATACTTTCTGATTATTGTTATCTTGGAGGTGGGGAATAATATTTTCATGAATAATCTTACCAATTCATTCCAATCATTCTCATATTTAGGTTGTAGTCCATACAACTATTCTTCAGTAGTTCTGTCCAATGAAAATGGGAACACATTCCACTTTACCTGCTCCTCAGCTACTCTTTAGGGTATGAAAGTAGAGCAAACATGTGTGAACTCTTTAATATGTTTTTTTGGGTATTCACATACCAAGCCATGGAATTTTGGGAGAAATGGAATCATGTTATTTTTTATCTCAAAATATTTTTGTAACATTGGGATGGTAAGTTGATTGTTTTGATTAATGAATTGTGGTGCATATAGGTCTCTAAGTGTTTGGTTTTGATTTCCAACCATGATGACTAGCTCAGAGTGAACACTTGAAGCTTCACATGAGTCTACAAGAGAAATTTCCTTGAATTTAGATTGAAAATTAACGTTTCTAAGTCTATTAAACAAGGTTCCTTAAATTTTAGGATCTATGGGGGAAGGGCCAAGGTTTGTACTTCTAATCATGCAATATAAGAGAAAAAAAAATTCGGCACTACCTCCATAGAAATGGCTCTATGTTTTGACATGATCCTATCATGGGTTGTGGGAAAAAAAATATTTAATAATTTAAAAATTCATTAAAGTGGTTAACATAGGTTTTATCTATAGAGGATTACACAATAATCATGTTTTCACCTTTGATTAGAGAGAAAATGTGGTGTTTTTTTTTAAAAAAATTGATTGATTTTATGAAAAGAAAGGAAACAAAGGATATAAATTTAAGAAAAATATTGAGAAAAAAATTGATAAAACAAGTTATTGAAAACTATTATATGATATATTTATTAGTTCAGGTTTGGTTCTCCAAATTCTATCATAGTTCCAATTTATCCAATTCTCTTCTACTAAGTCAATAAAAGTGGGAATTCATAATCGCTTCTTCTCACTCCCTTGGTCAAATAGTAATGGTGATAATAAAACTTACTAAAATATCGATTTTATATAATCCTTAAAATGTGTGATATATTTTTAGATAATAACCCCAATTGACTTTGGAAATTCCCAACTGGGTCTTATTTATCCCAAATAATGAAGAATGCTCACTACTCTTCACACATGTACCGGCAATCACCAAGAAATTCACCACTAAGACCTGGTCTATTCCATTGTATATAAACCAGAACCTTGTAGAGGTATATATTTATCATTTACCAAAGCAATAAAATCATTAAAATCTAAAATCAAAAATAATTTTACATGATAATAAAAACCATTATAAGAAATTGAAACTGATTTCATAGAAGAGAGATAAGGATCATAAAACATTAAGTAAAAGAACTCATGAATTAAAAAAGGTAAGCCTCTCCTTCCCTAATCACATAGATTTTTAAACCACCATGTTAATGTTAACTAAGATTAATGGGGAATAATAATTCATTAAAAAACTAAGAAGAACAAAAGAAATAAAAAAATAATAGAAAAAATGATCCTCCAAAATCTATTTTCCAAAATATTGCTTTTATTATGCCCACCTGATGGCTGAAATATGCCAATGTATCTTATTAAATACGTTCATAATGGGTTCTTATATCTACCATCCTAATTTAAATTATTTTGGACAGGTTTAAAGGAATATATGGCCAAAATAATGGACATGAAGTTTAATAGCCTCCAAAAACTGATCCACATACTCAACTTATACTTTCTAAAAGGATGCATTAATGAGATAATTTATTCATTAAATTTAATTTTAACATGAAACATAAAGTCCTATGTCTAACCCATCTAGAATAATCTCATTTTAAGATCAGTATCCCAAGTTATGTCTCATTTAATGAGGCATGTTTCATTCTATAATCCAGAATAAATTTCTCCATTTGATTAATTTTTTTGGGTCAGTTTTTTTCGAATTGGATATGGTTCAAGAAGAAAAAGTTGAATCCGAAAAACAAAGGAATCCAAAATAAATTAATCACTTAAACTGGATCATCATTATAAAATTTATTCCCGATAAATAGAAGCTCCATTAAACTGTTAATTTTACAAAATTAAGTAATTTTTACAACTAAACCCCAAATTCCCCAAAAATAAAAAATTAATTAAAATCACCTCAAATGTAATAATTGGAAGGGATTAAATCATTGAAACACACAAGAAAAATAATAAAAATATTAACTCTATCAGTAAATATTATTCTCTTAGTTCTAAAAATCATTGAGCGGAGATCATCCCCTTTGTGAACATCCTTTAAATGAGATTACTCTAGAAACCTATTTGATGTATAATAAATATAGAAAATTTTTCTATATTACACAAAAACGGTATTCCTTTCATTATAAATGAGTCTAATTTTGAGATATTCCATTTATTAGTGCTAAAAATATATCTTACAATTTTCCATGATAATAGTAATATGGGCCTCACATAGATGGCATGAATTGATTTGAAGATGGAGTGTCACACTTGATGAAGAAAATACCAATGGGATATTGGTGTGTTACATGACTTCTTATATAACTAGTATTTGAGACTCTTTAAAAAAATTCCCAAATCTAGTGATATATTGGTGAGAACCTTTCACTGGGATTAGCACATGTATTTCATTCATTGTTGGAGAAAAGGTTTCTCTTACCTTAATATCCATTTTTTGAAACTTTTTTTCCTTCTTTGTCCTTATAAAATATTTTATTCAGGTAAGATATAAATCCGGTGGTTTATTTTTTTGTAGGATTTGATTTGATAAATCATGAATACAAAACATATGGATAAAAAGTTATGATCATTTGATGTTGGAAGGAGTATTTTCAATTTCTAATTAGTTTGTTCCCAGAATAGGTCATGTGCACCCTACTCGATGCTCATACTTTCACCCTACTTTAGGTTCCCTGCTATATGATCCATATTAGCATTATCTCTAGTGTTATGTTCCAAGATGAAACCTCATGTTCCCTACTATCACATTCTCTGATGAACCTACGCACATGAAAAAACATAACCATTCATGTATAGAATTCATAACTCATAACCCACGGTGGTTATAGGAAGTTATCTCTCATATCCAAGCACCCAAGCCAAGGTTCCCAAGAGACACTGTTTTTTCCATGAAGTACCAAGTGAAATAGAATCTATACTAAGAGAAACTAAGAGAAATTCACCCTTTATATACACCCAATAATTCCAAAGAAGCCTATTTTATATTATTTTTGAATCAAATCATAAGGAAAGGGAATATAATATTACATACCCATTCCCATCTAATTGGATTTGTGCTTTGGGAAACTAGACCACTGGAGCGCCTAACCACCAGGGCACCAAACCACTAGGGTTTCAAACCACCTGAGCATCAGACCACCAGAGTGCTAGGCCATAGGGGAACTAGACCACCTAATAATTTGACCAATTGAGAACCCAACCACCCAAGTGTTGGAAAACCAAGGCACTCAACCACCTAAGAACAAGAACACCTAGGTGTTGGCCACCTGATAATCAGGTCACTTGGGAGCCTAATAACTATAGCACATGGGTGTTTCACACCTTAACTCCCACTTCTCTGAAGTCACCTACCTAGGAGTCCATTTACCCAGGTCACCTTCCTAGGTCCCCATTCACCTATACCACCTACTTGGGTGCCCATCCACCTACGTAACCAACCTATTCCCCCATTCCCCAAGGTCACCTACCCGGCTACCCATTCATCCATATCACCTGCCTAGATTCCCATTAATCTATACTATAAGGGTTTCACACCCACACCCCTATTGTAATTAGTGATAGGTTGTAGTATTAGGCATTTAGTTTAATACCTTCATTTTTAAAATTTACCCCCATGAAAAAAAATCTCACAATGAACATTTCTAGTCAAGTTAAACATGATTTGGGTTATGATACCTAAAACCCCAAACTGGATCCCAAAGAACACCTTGAGTCAAGACACTCATTTTGGTTTCCATATATACTATGAATTGAGATACTACTCTTAGTTTCATAATATTCCTTTATTTGAGATTATCCTATTGGCTTCCTCATATACCTTGAGTTGAGATACTTCTCTTCATTCCCTTATATTCCTTGAGTCATAATTTTATTATTGGTTTCACAGAATTCATTCACCTGATTCACTTTTTAGGATTAAATAGAAAGTGATACATAAGTGTAAGCCCCATGCCAAGCTGTTTCTAGATACCTTTCAACTACTAGTTCACTATTTATGACTTCAAAATAATTTTAAGTGGTTACATATGCATGACCTTACAGGGGACCACTATAGTCCTTGTCATATGACTGTAAAATATACAGTGTGTCTTGTTAAGTGCCACCAAACTATGTGGGTTTTGATTCCCTTCATATAGATACATAAGGATATCCTTTCATGGGTCCAGTCCCAACTCCAAAACATATCCTTCCTATAACTCCCCAATATTTTATATGTATTTAATTTGAAATAAACTTGAGTTGTTTGATATCTTTCTTTACACGCAACCCCGAGTCAAAATGAACCGTGATATAGTATAAATTTATAACTTTTTGTAATATTGGTGGGTATGAATAATATTAAACACATTATTAAATATATTTATAATTTTTTAGGATGATAAAAATGTATTTATAAGCACTCAATTTTAAAAATTAATTAATGATTAAAAGACCTATTTTTTAAAGAAATGTATTTTTCTACATGTTATGTATTTTTATCTAAAAAAGTATATTTATCACTATTAAAAAATGATATCAAAAAATAATATTGATAATTTATATGAATAAATTATAAATCATCCATAAATGTTTTATCTAAAGTTTATGAATGAAGATAAAATCATTTAAATATAAAAGAGTTATTTTTCGGAAAATTATTTTTATATGTGCAAAGTGTTTTTATGTTAATAAATTAAATAAATAATTATTGGTTAATAGTTTTAATGAAATGTATATACTATATATTAAATAAAATATTTTAACATTCATTGAATAATTTTTACTAGTAAAGGAATGAATTTAAATTCATTTTTATGATTAAAAATACATTTTTCTAAAAATGAGTTTTCATTGCATTTTACACACTTATTTAAAAGTTAATTTATGAAACTTAAATAAATTTAAATTTATAATATGTATTACATATTTATAATAACAATTTACAGTTTTTTTAACGATTCCACTTTAATTGTTTCTCATAATGAATAGTAAAAATGGTTAAATTATCATGGTTAAAGTAAAAATGGGTTTACTGGGGGTTAAACCAAGAGATAAGGGTAATAATGTTGTGTAAAGTTTCTTAATTATTATTGGTTAAATATATTTAAACCATATAATGTGTTATATTCTAATACATGAACATTTTTTCCACTTTCACAAGAAAATGACTATATTATTTAAATCTTTTTAGGAATTCCATGGGTATCTTATCCCTTACTTATAAAAGGAAACCCCCTCTCCTCCCTTATTCAAAAATTTTGAGCCTTATATATTGACCAATACCAACCATAAAACCCTAAAATATTCATTACCATCATCTTATATCCTATAGTCTTCTCACAAGACAAATCTTTCAAGGATTAAGTTATAATCCAAAAGAGGTCTCTCAAATTAGAGATATCAAAAATAACCAAGCTCTTTCAATTTTATCTATTCTTCCACCTTCTATAAACCTATTTTATCCATAACAAAATGAAAAATAAAATATAATAATTATACTAATATTTCATTATGACTATGGTACAACCATTTTCCACCTCCTTTCCATCAAATGGGAAATTAAAGTATCACTCATGCATACGTGTGGACTACCACCTCCACGATGAGATGTGATTCATTGTCCATCACCACCTATAATTCATGGTTATAATAATGGATTTACTAAATATATATTATATTTATCATATAATTATTATTTATAAATAATATAATATTATTTATCTTTATTTCCTTCTTTTCGTTAGAAAATAAAAACAACGTACATCCATAAATACAGACTAATGTCTCCATGAATGGTGTAATTAATTTTTTATCTCTAAATTTTATGGATGGATATAAATAATTGTATAATTAATATATATATATATATATATATATATGATATTTATATCATAATCTAAATTCTATATATGATATAAACATGATTAATATGCAAGGATCACAACATCTAAATCAAAACATACATAAAAATTGTAATACGTATCACCAGGAATAGTGATTTTAATAATGAATTGTTAATTAACGGGTGATAAGTTGTTATAAGTAAACAATCTATGGAATTATAAGTATGAATATAATTATATTATAAAAGTATAATTAAATATATTATATAGGAATTTATAGTGCTTACAAAAAATGACAAACTTCAGGAAAGGGTTTTTTATTATAATCTCACTTTTTATCAAAAAAAATTTATGCATAAATTTTTTATGATGAAATTATGTGGTCCATATATAAAAAATCTTATTTATCCTCTTATTATATGTTTATTTCTTAAAATAACAAGTTTTACTTTCATTTTAGTTTCATTAAGAACTCGAAATTCTGAAATTTTGTTTTTAAGGAAAACCAAATGTTTTTCTATTCACTCAAAAATATTTTACTTCCATGTCGATGTTTTATTATATATTTTAAAAATGTTTTTAATTTATTCAAATTATTGATAAAATTCATCTTAACCCATGTTTTAATTTGTATAAAAAAGTTTAAAATTAATCTTCTAGTCATTTAAAAGATATGGTACTTTTTACAAAAGGTGTGAACCGAATCTTATTTTTAACGTATACTACACGAATGGATTTTACTACCTTCATAACCACTAAATTATATGAATATTATTTTAAAATGTTCCATTTTTATTTTAAAAAAAATCCTTAATATTTTTTAATTTTTTATATTTTAAATAAGTTCTTTCAAAATGAAAAGTGTATTTTTTAAGAAGTATTCCAATGACCCTTTAAAGGAATTTTTTATCTATGATAACATTATTTGATGCTAATTTTGATTCACTAGGGATATGATACTATGATAATATTAATATTCTTTATTTTTATGGTTTGTGATTATTATGATGAAATATTGATTAAACCTATTTTATTTTCCATTGGTTAAACTATGATGAAATGATAAATTTTTTCATGATCTTGTATCATACATATGAATGGGTGGGTCTATTATATCCCTCCAATATATTAGGTAAATATTATTGTTTTATGATATAAAAGGGTGCATGGGAGGTTATCCAAATCCTAACAAGGTAATATGAGAGGTTATCCCAATCCCAAAGTAGGTACATGGTTGGTTATCCCAAGACTAACATGTGATTATTGTCTTAGTGGGTAGCCTTGACATAATATTTCTATGATTATAATTATGCCAAAATTTATCACACTATTTTATGACATGATATTATTATAATTTTATGTTCTATTGGATCATATTCTTTGATTCATTTATGGTTCATGTATTATAAACCACCAATCTTTTTGTCATGACTCTTGGTTATTATCTATGAATTGTAGGGTAAGATTTTAAAATGTTAATCTCATGTTCTCATACTATTATGATCATATTATTATTAAAAATGATCATCAATTTATATCTCACTTATTTACCCTTACTAAGAATATGATATCACCCTTTATTGTGTTTTTTTCTTCTCATGATATGAATAAAGGTTTTAAGTATGATATGCCTAAAAAGGTTCCTAGTTGTGTAGAATTTAGTGAGAGATGATTATATATTTTATATTTCAGTTGTTTATGTATCAATGTTTCTAAATACACTAAACCTTTATGATTCTATAATGGATTATAATGATATATAATTAATATTAATCTAATAATATTTAATAATTATGTATATAATTTTTGGGTCACCTTAGTTGGTATCCTAGAAAGGTTTAGTTATTTTTAGAAATTAGTATGTGAAAACATTAGAGAGAACCCTTAGGATAAGACAAAGAATAATAGAACATCATAATTTACGGTAAAAAAAGGAGTTTAGTTTCCCTATAAAATATATCTATGTCTTGATATTGTCAAGTGGATGTGGATTTGGCATAGTTTCACCTTAGGGTGACAACACTAAAAGGGATGTATTGGGTATTAACTCGATCATCATCGATGCATGATGAGTGTACCTAATAATAAACACATGGATAGACACTCTTGGAGGATATGATTGGGTTAATTCACATTTTCTTTATGAACCATTGTAAAGTATTTGAATAGATGATGAGAATAAATTCACTAAATTAAACCAATGGTGTAATATATTGAAAATAAGGTGTCATGATTTAGACATACAGTAAAATATTTTCATGGTTTCTCACTATGATTATCATTTCTTGAACTATGATTTTTGGTTGTAGTCAATGGATGGTACTAGATGGAACCATGTTAACCATGAAAATTATGAAAAATGAAATTATTTTCCTTATGATTAACCAAATGTTATTAGATATTGAAAATAAAATATAATTATTATACTTAAACAACATTCTCAAACCAAGAATTTCTATAATCCTCCAAATGAGAAATGGAGTGAACAACATTCTGTTGATTCCTCCATGAGGAAACATCCAACTTATTTTAGTGGGTTTTTTGATCCACTAATTGTTGAGAAATGGAATAGTACAACATAAAATATATTTTTCATTCTCCAATAGTTGGATCATGAAAAAATTATTTGGGATATTTATCATTTAGATGGAGAAGAAGATTAATGGTGTACTCTTATAAATAAAACAAGGAAATAGAAAGAAATTGACTCTATGGAGTGGTAAGAGTTTAGAAGGTTATTATTCAAAAAGTAATTTCTTTATATTCTTAATATGAAAATAGATAAGGCATTACTTGAGATAAATTAAAAGTATGATGAATCCATTAGTTCCTATAAATAAATTTTTATAAGACTTGTGAGGTATTCATGTGGTTTTATCATCCAAACTAAAAGAAATATTGATCAATTATTCAGTGGCATAAAACAATGTATCCAAAGGGAATTATACATAAGAGACTTTGGTATCTAGGAAGAAGCTATTTTATGTGTTTTCAAGGTATAAATGTTTATAATATTAATCCATAAATCTCAAAGTTTTGATAAGAAAAAAAAGTAATTTAATGGAATTTATAATAATAAAAAACATGGAAGAAAAAAATATGAGTCTACTTTTAAGAAATAAGTTAGGAAAAAAGATATAGGAAATTATCTTAAGGGTAATAGTAAATTCTTTAAGTGTGGAAAGAAAGTTCATAAGGTAATCAAATGTTGGGGTGATGGGAAGAAGTTAGTTAATGATGTGAATGGAGAGAAATATCCACAAAATGCACCAGATACACTCCAGTGTTTCAAATGAAAAGAGTGTGGAAATTATGATAACCTATTCCAACATCTAATGGTTAATGAATATGATTGATGTTAGAAACCTATTAAGCCCATATACAAAGTTAAATCTCATTTGATCATTATTTTCGATGTGGTTTATGATAAATAAGTGGTGAAAGGTACATTTATCATCCACTCTAGAATTGATATATTTTTTATTTGATTCCATATCTACACACCGTTTTATATCTATTAAATTTTATAGGGGTATTATGTTACCACATAAAATATTAGATGATGAATAAGTAGGAAAAACACTTAATGGTATAATGATCACACCTCAAGCCTATAATTATTCTCTAATTGAATTTTGTGGGAAGTTTTTTCCTATAAATCTCATTATTCTCCCTCTAGTTGAATTTAAATTTATTTTTGGCATGGATTATCTTTATTTATATAGAGTTTACATAAATTATCAAGGAAGTGAAGTCACATTTGATACTCCAAACCAACCTATAATCCTCCATTGGTGAAAGGATAAATTTCAACTTCAAATGTAAATCACATCCATTGTATAGGTCTTTATTCCTATTCAAAGGGGGTATTTATCTCAAACAATCGAGGAGAAAATCAACATCAAAGATATGCATATTGTGCAGGAGTTTTTAAATTTCATTATAGAAGGGTTTTCTAGTCATCCTCTGAATCATAAAGTTTATTTTTCAATAGAACTCATACTTTTTTCTTCACCTATTTCAAATACTCAATATAGAATTTCCCCGATTGAGTTGTAGGAATTGAAGAAGAAACACCAAGAGAATCTTGATAAGGGATTAATTTCGAAAAATGTGTCACCATGTGGTTCACCTATTCTTTTTATTATGAATAAATATGGATTAATGTGACTATACATTAAATATCATGAACTTAACAGGATTATGATCAATAATAAGTATCATATGCCCCATATTGATGACTTTTTGATAAATTATAAGGAGATCAACATTTCCCTAAGATTGATATTTGATTTGGATACCATCATTTGAGGTTCAAAATTGAAGACAATCCCACTAAAACTTCCACACAAGGTATGGACACTATGAATTTATAGTGATTTTATTTGGTATTACTAATTCCCCCGCTATCTTCATGGATTTAATAAATATATTCTTTAGAGATGTCCTTGATCAGTTTATGGAAGTCTTTATAGATGATATTCTTATATACTCCAAGTTTAAGGAAGAATATGAATATCACTTTAGAATTATAATTAATACCCTAAATAATGATAAGTTGTATGCAAAATTTACCAATTATGAATTTTGGCTATAGAAAGTTCTATTTTTAGATCATATAATCTCAATAGAGGGTATATTGGTGGATCCATTAAAGATGTAATTTATTGAACATTAGCATAGAAAATCTACTATGACTGAGATCTTTAGTTTTCATGGATTTTATGGGTATTATAAAAAGTTTTTAAATAATTTCTCATGTATATCTAATATACACACCAAGTTAACATGGAAGGGAGTTAAATTCCATTAGAAATAGGAATATGAAGAAAAACAATTGATGAAATTGAAGAGAATGTTGGTAAGTACACCTGTGACTGCACTATCCTAAATTGGATAAGGGTTTTTGATTTACAATGATGCATTGAATAAGGGTATGGTATGTGTTTTTATGTATAATGATAATGTTATAGCTTATGTCTTATGACAATTGAAGTTTAATGAGTAAAATTACATGACCTATGACCTGTAGTTATCAACAATAATCTTTGAATTTAAGATATGAAGTCATTTTCTTTACAAATAAGGTGTGATATATATACTAATAATAAAATTTTAAAGTTTATATTCATCCAAAAAATATTTTAATATGTCCTAAATAATGTAGTTGGAGTTGATTAAAGATTACGACTGCTCAATATATTACCACCTCAGGAAAACAAACAAGGTGGATGATACTTTCAGTCAAAAGGATCATGCTTGATTATCTATGATAAGGATAAAAAAGATCCAATATTTATATATTTTCAATGTATGTACCATTAAATCATGAAGTAAGGGGTAAATATTATCTTTACTAAATGAGTATTTAACCATCTCATAGCTCCCCATTCTCTACTAATCTGTGAAGTACGAAGATGTATAGAGATCTCAAAGAGTGTTTTTAGTGGGAAAACATGAAGATAAATATTTCAGAGTATGTATCTTGGTTCTTGTTATGAAATAAAGTTAAGTTTAAGAGTTGAAAGTCTAAGGGGGTGTTACAACCATTACCCATACCAAAATGGAAATGAAAAAATATCACCATGGATTTCATTATCAAACTCCACAAAACATCAAAAGTCTAATTTTATTTGGGTTATAGTCAATTTTTATAAGAATTTAGAACATTTCATTGAAATAATATAATATTTATTTATTAATCATCTTTTTAGGATATAAATTAAGGAAGTTGTAAAATTTCATGGGGTATCACATTCTATTCTATCTGATGGACATCTAAGGTTTACCTAGAATTTTGGGCGAAGTCACGAAAATCTATGAATACAAAGTTGTATTTCAGTACTAACTATCATCATCAGATAGGTGGTTAGTCTAAGAGAACCAATAAAACCTTACAATATGTGATAAATTCATATTCTCTATATTTCAAAGGTTTTTATGATCAACACATTCCTCTATTTGAGTTTTCTAACAACAATATCTTTCACTCGAGCATTCAGTTGGATCTTTATGAATCCCCCTATGGAAGTAAGTGAATAACTTAAAAGTTTTGGGATGAAGTTAAATAAATAATTCTATTGGGACATAAGTTATCTTAGGAAGTGGTGGATAAGGTTATATCCATTTGGAAGAATATCAAGGTTGTTTGGAGTCAATAAAAGAGTTATATAGAAAATTGTTAGTGATGTCTAGAATTAACAGTTGGTGAGAAGTTATTCGTATGAATTTATCCATGGAAAAAGGTTATGATATTTGGAAATAAGGTAATTTGATCCCTATATATATCGTCCCTATCAATATTCTTGATCATATTAGTATGATTGCTTATCGTTTGTCACTTCCACTGAACCTTTCTCAAATTCACAATGTGTTTCATTTATCAATTTTCAAGATGTATATACCTAATCCTTTAGATGTAATAAACTCATAGGTTTTACCACTAGATAATGATCTTTCATAATAATAAAAATCACTATAAATCTTATATCATAGAGATAAATTTCTATAAAACAAGACCACTCGCCTAGTTAAATTTCTCTAGAGGAATAAGAATTTTAAAGAAGCTACATAGGAACCTAACGACATGATAAAGGAGAAATATCCTCATTTTTTATATCAGAGTGATATTTTTTCAAGGTTTAAATTCATTATAAATGGATATAATTTAATACCCTAATATTTTATATGTATTTTCTTTAAAATAAACTTGATTTTTTTTATTTACACACAACATCAAGTCTAAATGAACTATGATATAGTATACCTTTATAACCTAGTCATTGGATTAAATGGTATGAATAAGATTAACCATATTTTTAAATATAATTATAATGTATTATGATGAAAGAAATTTATTAATGATTACTCAATTTTAATAAAATTATTTAATGATTAAAAGACATACTTTTCAAAGAAATCATTTTTACATGTTATGTATTTTTATCCAAAAAAGTATATTGATCACTATTGAAAAATGATTTCAATAAAATATATTGTTAATTAATATTAATAAACAAATAATTATCAATATATTATTTATCTAAATGTTGATAATGAATATAAAATCCTTTAAATTTAAAAGAATTATTTTTTAAAAAATTGTTTTTATATGCATAAAGTGTTTTGAAATTAATAAATTAAATAAATCATTATTGGTTAATGGTTTTAATGAAATTTATTTATTATAAATCCAATAAAATACTTTAACATTAAATTATTAATTTTTATTAGTAAATATATGAATGTAAATTTAGTTTTATGCTTAGAAATGCAATTTTCAAAAAATGAGATTTCATTGCATTTTGTACACTTATTTAAAAGTTAATTATGAAACTTATAGAAATTGAAATTGATAGTATGAATTTTTTATTTTTAATAATAATTTATATATTTATTAATGAGGCCTATTTTATTTTTTGTTATATTTAATAGTAAAAATGATAAAAAAAATTGTTACCTTGGTTATTGTTAAAATGGGGTTACCAGGGGTTAAACCAAGAGATAAGGGTAAGAGTTCCATATAAACTTGTCTAATTATGATTTTTTGAAGATATTTAGAACCTATAGTATCTTAACATAGAATTCTTATCCATTTAGTGACCCTTAAATAATAAAATTACTTTATATTATTTAAATATTTTAAGTAATTCCATGCATGCCCTCTCCCACACTTATAAAAGGCCACCTCCTCTCAGTCCTTATTCAAAATTGTTGATCCCTATAAATTAGAAAATACCTACCCAAAAACTTTCCCAGATTCCATTACTTCATCTAATATCCCAAGGTCTTCTCATGATACCAATCTTTCAAGGATTATAGTGTATTCCAATAGAGGTCTCTTAAAGAATATGTATAAGTCCTAACTGAGATCTTTCAATTTTATCTCTTCTTACACCTTATTTAGAAATGTTGTATCCATAATAACATGATTAATAAATCATCATAAATATAATAATATGTTATTATGATTATGGTACAAACATTTTCCACCTATTTTCCATCAAATTGGAAATGAAAGTATCGCTCATGTGTGTGTGTGAACTGACACCTCGACGCAGCAATGTGATTCATTTTCCATCACTACGTATAATGTATGGTTATAATTATAGGTTTTATAAATATATTTATTATATTTATTATATAATTATTATAATGTTACATTCTTTCCCATCTAGTTACTTGTTTTATTTTTGGTGGTTGAAGAGTGTTGGAGGTGTTTTGGGGGAGGCATGAGGAGTTTCTGAGGAGTTGGTGGTACAACAGAACATGATCAGAATTTTTATATAGAAAAATAGTATTTTATTCCCTAAATATATGTTTTATGGATTTATGTTTTTTGTTTTTTGGTGTTTCCGTGTGTGTGTGACTGAAGTAAAGGGCGTAAAATGGATTTTACAGTGTATGAAATGGTTTTAAGCTGTAAGTAAATTCTGGCCCAAGGAGCCATAAATTTCAGTAGAAAACTAAATTTTGGGATTTTTATATTTTAAGAGGTGTTTTTTATATTTTAATTTGTATTTTAAGTGGTTTTAATGGTAAAATTGAGTGTTTTACGCTAAAAGATGGGTGAGTTATGGGTATTTTATAACCCTTGTTTGGACGATCTTTACTTCATTCGAACATTACTCCTCTCAGTTTCATGTGAACCCTAGGAACCATAGGGAGATATTTCTATACCTTTATTTTTTTCTATAATTGGATTCAGATGGTGATACTTCAGTAATCAGTGGTAATCCCTTCCCCATTTCTTGGTTGTTTTCTCTCGTTCTTCTCTCAGAGATCCATTGTAGTGGTGTGATTTTGGTTTGGGGAGATAATGGGTCATGTTTTGATTATCTCTTGGTATGGTGTAGGTTGATACATAATTTTCACGATGCGTTTGTGGTTTATGGTTGTTTTATTTCAACCTATACCACATAGTAAGACTGGAAAGCTCCATTTTAGGTATAAAATCCCTCATTTCTCACAGTGTGTATCATGTTGGATTGGTTTTCTCATGTTATTCTTGGGAAGATGGTTGCATCTAGAATGATAAATATTAATAAATTGTTAATTGAATTAAATATAATGTTAAATGGTTTAAAATAATTTAAAATTTTGATATTATTTATGTTATGAATTGTACGGGCTAAATGCCCCCACTAAAATCATTTTCTTTGGGAGACCTTGTTTGTGAACTTAATTATTATGATTTGTGGAAAACCCTATTGCGTGGTTGGTTATTATCAGCTCATATAGAAATTGGTTAATTACTTATATTTGGTTAATGTAATGGTTTCCCTAGGAATATATTTTTTATGTTATAATTACCTTAAATAATTAATTTAAGTTGATAAAAATATCCTATAATAAATTTGAAAAAATTTGTGTGAATGCATTGCAGAAGTGTTTTGGTATGAGGGGATGATGTATTAAGGTGTGATTGTGCTTTGGGAAGTGAGGTGTGATTTTGATTTGGGGTGGTGAGGTGTGACCATGATTTGGGGAGGTGTGGTGTGACCATTCTTAGGGAGGTGAGGTGTGACTATGTTATGGGGAGATGTTGTGCATATGTTATGAGGAGTTGGTTCACTTGTAGAGGATTATGGGTTATTTATTATAATGTGATGTGTTTATCTAGTTTCCTGAGGCAATAATGGAATTAAATGATTACATGGGAATTTTTATAGAATGATCTAGATTGGTTAATGGAATGGGAATGACTGATGAATGAATAATAAATGGGATTAATAAATGGTTTTTGTTGGTAATGGGAAATATGTAAATGGATTGGATTGAAATGAAAAGTTATGTGTGTATTATGTCTTGTTGTGTGGTTTATGTATTTTTTGGTGGAAGTAAATGTGGAAGTGATTGTGATATTGGGTTTTGATGTTCGAGTTGGTTTGTTCTTTATTATGAATTTTAGGTTACGCTAGTGTGATTTGGAATTACATATGTATATTTTATGCTCTTGTGAATTTCTGTATGCACTCCACCCATATCAAGAACCTTGTACTGAAACCCATACATTTGGGATGTGTTTTTCTAAACATCATAGTGATGAGGATGGATGGATGACTACCCTCTCTTCCCCTCTCTCTCTTCCACAAAAGTATATATGCACAGGTTTTGTTGGACATAGGTCTAATAGTGCACTATGTGATAACCCTAGTGTCTTTGAGTGAGAGGGGATGTGATGGGAATTTTTTGGGGTGGTGGGGTGGTATGAGATGTCTTATGGTGGGGGTCATTCATAGTAGGAGTAGGATAAGAGTTTTATTTCCTACATCTTCATGATACCCTAATTCTATAATTATTTAGTTGAGATTTTATGGCCTAGGTGTCTTTGAGTGTGATGTGATGTTATGGTCATGTTGTGGGGTGGTGAGATGTGATGTTATAAAAAAGATATGGGAGTTTCATGATGTATTATATTAGAGTGTGAGAGTATTATCCCATGGGAAAAGTAGTGTGGTATACCCGTTATTGATATAAATTATATTATTTTATTATATTTGGATGTTTAATCTGGTGAGTGAGCCTTGGTGAATATGGGATTGGTTAGTATACATATTAGGTGATTCTTGGTTATGTTGTTTTCTCATGTGTGAATTAGTATACTATTTTCAAATGTGCATAAGAGACTTTGGTTTTCCTATTTAGTATAATTGTATTCTCACCATACAAATATAAACTACTTTCATGTTTATAGGAGGACTACCCCGACCATGGTGTACACTACTAGCTCAGACATTTGGGTTGTTTTCATGTCACTACCTTATCTTTCTTTTGGTACCTTATTTTGGTGACGTTTTTCTGAATTTGTTTTGTTTATAAAAGCATTATGGGATGAATTTGGGGTTTAATTTTATATCCTATAATAGAGTTACTTTATTTTGATTCATCTTATCTCCTAATCTTGTTTACTTAAATAGGGTAATGCCTCCCATTATGTGATATTTGTATACCATCAATGCTAGTCGGAAACTCAGGTCCTACTGGTGGTGGGACTTGGGGGTCATAATCTCTCTCCCGTCATTGTGATATCTTTGGAGAGAGGGTTTCATAATAGATTGGTATCAAATCTAACAGTTGAGAGATAGGATGGAGTTTGGAATTAGTCATAGTGAGGATTTCATGGGTTGGTAAGGCAATGGTTTCAGTTGACCTTGGTGCATGACATGAGTTAGGGAGACCATCAATGAAATGGGATTTCAGGGCCTCCTGTGATCTAACACATGAACTATGACCTTCTAAATGACTATGTAAGGAGACACCATTTTCAGGGAAGAGACCTAGGATAGGTACATGCATCATGATGGAATGTTTTCTTGATTTTAATTGAGTAGTTTTAGAAAATTAAAATAAAATTAAATGAATGAATGAATATTAATAAAATTACATCACTAAATGGTTTAGTATATTCTTGTTTCTATTTTTAGTGATGGATCTTAGACTTCATCCACATGTGGCTAGGGTAGTAGTGGTTTAGCAGGTTGATATAGCTGATCGTCGAAGGGTTAATCCAATTAGCAAGGATGGTCATTGTCAAAGAATGATGAGTTCTTTTCAGTGGAATGATTTTGGGAAGTATAAGGGTAGAATCTCTATTTTTGAGACAAATTTCTAGTTATGGGATAGGGTGGAGTACTAAGTCTCATTGGAATTCAATCAGATGATAGGAGTTGTGTGTTTATGGTGGTCATTGTTTCCTGGTGAGTGGAAGGAGGTATATGTGCTATGGTTAGACATCTAGAGAGAGTTTCATTCAGATTTCCTATCATCAACCATGAGGGTGGATAAGAAGTAGTATATTATATCCATTTATTAGGGAATCATGTCAGTGTGAAAGATCAAGATCAATTTCAAGGATCTATTGCATTTTACCCCAACGTTTTTCCTGACAATGAGTCTCAGGCATGGAATCTTGAGTGTGTGATTTTTCATTCTATTCAGTGTGAATTTATGCCTTTTACATTTCCAATGTATCTTGAGGTTCATAATAAGGATGAGGTTATTTAGAGGATTCACTCACAAGGAGGTCTACTACAAGAGGGGAACTAGTTGGGTTTCTCAAGAAGTAGAGTCTTCAGTTGTGGCCTTAAGAGCTAGGGCCTTTGAGGTTTCTACCAATAGGGAGTTTACTTCATCAGTTTCATTTATAACCTCTTGGGATCTTTAATTAAATTTTTTTTTTCTATGGGTTTTAATTCTATCATTCGAATTAGTTTGCAGCGGTTTTTTGAGATCAGCATAGTTGAGGTGGTCTGATTCAGCACTATCCTTAGTAGTAGGTTCTAGCAAGACCGTTTAGAACCAGGGAATTTAGGTTTATACCCCACTTAGGGGAGATGTGGTAGGAAGTGTTTATACTCAAGATGTTCCTCATCACTATAAGCCTTAGAATGATAATGGCCATGGAGGTGGTCGTTGACAGAGGGGAAGAGGATCTTGGTGTGTTCAGTTACTGGTAGAGGAGGCAGCAACACCATAGGGGATAAATATCATTAGAGGTTTGATTAATGTGTCTTGTACCCTTTTCCGCTTATTTTAGTTAGGAGTTTCACACTTCTTTATTTCACCCATTCTAGTCTATGCTCTGGGAATAGGTTTCAAGAGGCTTTCTAATCCCCTATTGTTGACTATTCTAGTTAGAGGCTAGACTGGCTTGTTTGATGTGAGTTAGGGATATATATTTAAGATGGTTCAGAATTATAAATGTGTAAAACTTTTCTTACTTTAGATTCTTTCATGAATTAAAATTCTAGGCATCAAATGGTTGTATTCTGTGTGTTCTGTTATCAACTAATTCTATAGGAGAGTCATGTTATCAGATGTGGATGGATAACATGTATTTTGTACTGGTGAGTGGGTTTCTCAGTTGAGTTGTAAGCATATGAATCTAATTCTTTACAAGATTGATAAATTTTCTATGGGGTTAGTGGATGTTGGTACAAATGAGTTTTATAGGTTAATTCGAGAGTTTCTGAATGTTTTTCCCAAGGAGGTTGCAGCACAACCCCCTCGACATGAAACAAAGTTTGGGATAGATATAAATCATGAGGCTTCACTAATATTGATGTATCCATATAATATGGAACCCTCTGAGCTATGGGAGATGAGTATTAAGATATATGGTCGAATGCATAATGGTTTTATCTAGCCTAGTGTGTCATTATGGGGTGCTCTCATGTTGTTCTCTATTAAGGTGGATGGTAGTCTGAGGCTTCACATGGGCTATTGAAGGTTGATTAAGGTGAAGATCGAGAACCACTACCCTCTTCCAAGGATTGATGATCTTTTTGACCAGTTAAGGGGATCTAGTGGTTTTATAATATATTCCTATGGTCTGGGTATAACCATTTGAGGGTGAAAGAAGATGATGTCCCAAATACTTCCTTCAGATGCAGTTATAGACACTTTGAGTTTTTGGTCATACCATTCGGTGTTACAAACACACCATTTGTGTTCATGGGGATCATTAACTCCATGTTTTGTGAGTTCCTTGACCAGATTAGTATCATATTCATTGATGATATATTTATCTATTTGAGGTAAAATGAGGATCGTTTTGAGTGTCTTAAAGTTGTTTTATAGGTCCTTTAACCCCACTATCTCTATGGAAATGTGTCCAAGTGTGATTTTTGTACATGATAGGTACATTTCCCCGGACATGTGGTGTCTCCATAGGGCATGGTAACAAACCTATCAATGGTAGAGGAAGTTGTTTCCTATAAAATATCCAATAATGTGGTAGAGGTTCATAGTTTCCTTGGTCTTGAAGACTATTATAGGGGGTTTGTGCCTAATTTCTCTAAAGTCGTAGCTACGATAACCATTTTGAACATAAAGGGATAGAATTATGTGTGGAGTGATTATTTATAGACAGTGTTTAGTTCCCTGAATGAGAATTTAGTTAGTGCTTTAGTTACCTGATGAGGGTGTGTCGTTTGAGGTTTTTTATGATGTGTATCATCTAGGATGAGGATGCATGTTGATGTAATATAGAGAACTGATCCTTATGGGTCCAGGTAGTTATATCCCCATTAGTATAACTACACCACACATGATTTAGAGTTGGTGGTAGTTGTGTTTATAATAAAGTTTTGGAGGCATTATATCATTAATGAACTCTTTGTGGTTTTTACGGACCACAAAATCTGGAAATATGTTTTATATCAGTGAGATATGAATTTACACTAGAATAGGTGGTGTATTTTCTTCAATATTTTTATTTTAATATCTATTTCACCTCATTAAAAGTTAATTTTGTTGTCAATACCTTGAGTTGAAAGTCTTGAGGAGATTTGTTCCAAGAATCTACAGATGTTTGGAAAGGGTTAGAGGAACTTGCATTAATGCATCATGATATTAGAGAGACAAGTGGTAGAGAATGTTTTTATCATATGATCATGTATTCATGTTTGATATTGAATATGGAGGAGTCTCATTTGGGAGACTAGAGACATATTTTCTGTGCAATCATGTAGTCCATGGTGATGCTCTGGAGGGATGGTCAGAGGATGGTCAGAAGTGGATATTGTTTCAGGGGCATGTTTTTCTGGTGATGATGCATGAGGGAGTTCTCAATGAGTTTTATAACTCACCTTTGGAAGTACACCTGTGATTTTTTAATATGTACTATTGTTTGAGGATGTAGTTTTGGTGGCCCTAGATGAAACAGGTAGTGGAATACTTTTTGGAGTGGTGTTTGGTTTTCAATCAGGTAAACTCTAAACACTGTGATCCTAGAGGCTTATTTCAACCCATGGATGTTTCTGAGTAGAAATTAGAGGACATATCAATGGACTTCATCACAAGGTTTCCCAAATATTATGGTGGTTGTGATGTTATTTGTGTGATCATGGATTGGTTGATGAAATCATCCCACTTCCTAACAATCAAGGAGTCGAGTATTGTTAAAGTTTTATAGAGGAGGTATGTGGATGAGGTGGTGTGGTTTCATGGAGTCTTGATTTCCATTGCATGGGATCGGGATGTTTTTTTACTTCATGAGTTTTTAGGGGATTGAATCATGCTTTTGGTACTCAATTTCACCTCATCACTCCTTTCCACCATCAGATAGATGGGAATATGGAGTGGATTGTCTAGATTCCAGAAGATATATTGTGGGAATGCATATTAGAATTTGGAGGATCATGAGAAAAACATTTTATTATGGTTGAGTTTTCTTATAACAACACCTATCACTCATCTAATGGCAGGCCCTATTTGAATATTTTAATGGGTGGTTGTTTCATTATCCATTATACTGGATGGAGGTTGGGGAGGCATCAATCCTTGGTCTTGATGTAGTGAAGAGCACGATAGAGAAGGTTAATATTGTTCATGAGAGGAAGAAGGCAGAGAAGGACTAGTTTAAGACTTATTCAAAACATAATAGGGGGCCCTTGGAGTTCAATGTGGGAGGCCACGTGTTTTTGAGAGTCTCTCATCAATGTGGGAAGTGGAGATTTGGTGGGGGTTGTAAGCTTTCTCCCGAGTTTATGGGACCTTTTGAGGTATTGTAATGTGTTGGTGTGGTGGAGTATCAGTTGGCACACCGACCATGACTAGACTAGATTCATGATTTCTTCCACATCTCTCATCATTTATTGGTATCTTTATGGTGACTCTTGTGTCATTTAATGGGGAAAGTTATATATCGATTACTACACAATGTTTGTGGAGCAGCCAGTGGAGATCCAAGATCATCGATAGAATGTGACACATGGGTGAACCATTACCCTAGTTTTTATGTTGTGGAGGTATGGTGTCCTAGAGAAGAGTACTTGGGAGAAGGATAGACAGATGTGTGCCCAGTACTCAGATCTATTTTGACTTTGACTTTATTTTTTTTCTGGATATTGTGATGATGGGCCTTGTTTTTTATGATATGTGTTGTTTCCCTTGATGTGTGACGTGTGATGTGTGATATGTGGTAAATATTACAAAAAATAAAAATGGGGGACCTGAATCCTCATAAATATGAATTATACTATGATGTGAGAAAACCATGCGGGTTAGTCAGTGCCACCAAAAGTAGATAATATCTTGACATGGGAGATGGAATTTCCTGATTTATGTGCTTAGGGATGTTTTGTGTAATGGTTTTTGTGGTATTTGGATTGGGTTGTGTGGAGTTTTAGGTGGTTGTGTGACGTGTCTTTGTTGTGGTATCTTGTTGTTAATGTTTGATGATGTGGTGTTGTGCTCAGAGAGAGGTGTTGGTGTGGTTTTCTGGTTTCCTTCATGGGCACTTCGGTTGGCATGTTTGGATAGTAGTTATGTTGATGTATGATGAGAACCTCAGGTGGTATCTTATGGGGTGGTTTTTTGGACCACATTCAATTTCATTCCTATGTTAGGTTTTGATTCTTTAGGGCAAGAATCATTTGAAAATTATCTAATGTAAAAATTCATGCCTTCCTGTACACTTTTCCATTTTTAGTGGTTGTAGAGTTTTTTATGTGTTTTAGAGGAGGCTCGAGGAGTTTCTATAGAGTTGGTGTTTTAGAAAAACTGTATCAGGATTTTTATGCTGTAAAAGATGACTTTACAGGATAATTTTATGGTTTACTGCTTGTGTGGTCTTCAGTTTACTACGTATGTGTGACTAAAGTTCAGGGCATAAAAAGGGGTTTACACCATAAGAAATGGTTTTATGTTGTGAGTAAATTTTGGCATGAGGTGCCAAAAATATTTGTGGAAAACTAAATTTTGTGATTTTTACACTGTAATAGGTTCTTTTGTGGTGTAAGTTGTGTGGGATGTGGTTTTTACGGTGCAAGGGAGTATTTTACATCATAATATGGGAAATTTACATGTAGTTTATAAGCCTTATTCATCCAATATTTACTTTATTTGTCCATTCCTCATCTCAGTGTTGGGTGAACCCTTGGCTCTATAGGGGGATCTTTCCATCCCTTTATTTTTTCTTTGATCCTTAGGTTCCAGTGCTGGTTTTTCAATAATCGATGGTAATCATTTACCTCTTTATTGGTTTTTTTCTCTCATTCTTCTCTAGTAGATCCATTGCGATGGTGTGGTTTTGGTTTGGGGTGAGAATGGGTAATGTTTTGATGATCTCTTGGTGTGGTGTAGGTTGATCTATTACTCTAATAGTGCGGTTGTGGTTTCTGGTTGTTTTCTTTCACCCTATGGTGTGCAATAAGATCGGAAAGCTCCGTTTGAGGTAGGAAATCCCTCATTTCACACTTTCTGTATCATGAGGGATGGGTTTACTCATGATAGTCTTGGTAATGTGGTTTTATTCAGACTAATAAAGATAAATAAACATGTTTATTTAAATTAAAGGGAAGTGGAAATGATTTTTATGACTTTACGACTTTGATATTGTTGATGTTATTAATTATAAGGACTAAATTCCCCTATGAAAATTATGGTCATTGGGGGTCCTAGTTTGTGCACTATATTGTTATGATTTGTGGAAACCTTTATTGTGTGGTTAGTTTTTATCATCTCAAATGGAAATTGGTTAATTTCTTGTATTCGGTTAATGAAATGGATTTAGTGGGATTATATTATTTTTGTGATAATTCCCTTAAATAAATATGTGAAATTGATAAAAATACCCTATGATAAATCTGAAAAATGTTGTGTGAATGTGTTGTGTAAGTGTTGTGGTATGAGGGGCTGATGTGTTGATGTGTGACCATGCTTTGAGGAAATGTGGCGCGACCATACTTTTGTGGTGGTGTTGTGTGACCACGATTTGGGGTAGTGAGTTGTGATCATGGTTTGGGGTGGTGAGGTCTGACCATGCTTTGGGGTGGTGATGTGTGATTGTGATGTGGGGAAGTGTTGTATTGATGTGATGAGGAAAGGGCTTTCCTAGAAGGGATGATCGGTTTCTTATTATGATGTGATATATTGAGCTAATTGCTCGAGGTAGTAATGGAATTAAATGATAATGTGATAATTATTATGGCATGGGATGGTTTAGTTAAAGGAATGGGAATGGATGATTAATAAATAATAAATGGGATTAATAAATGGTTTTGGTTGTTAATGGGAAATCTAAAAACAACTTTTATTAAAATGAAAATTGGTTTTTGGATTACATCTTGTGGTGTGGTTTATGCATTTAGTGGTGAAATGGAAAATGGTAGAGGTTCTAAGATTTGGTGTTGATGTTCAATTTGGTTAGTTATTTTTTTGTGAACTATAGGTTGGCCTTGTGTTTTTTTTCATTATATATATACATTTTAGGTTATTGTGAATTTCTGTGTGCACCCCACCCATATTGAGCACAATGTACCGACACCCATAAATTTGGGGGGTGTTTTTTCCAAAATCCCATTGATAAGGATAGATTCATTTCTAGCATCTATTTCTCTCTTCTAGGTAAGTAGATATTCATAGGATATGATGGACAAAGGTCTGATAGTGCACTAGGTGATAGCCCAGGTGTCTTTGGGTGAGAGGCGATATGATGGAAATGTTGTGGGGAGACAAGGTGGGGTGAGATAGCTTATGGTGGGGTTCATTCATGGTAGGATGAGGAGATGAGGTTTATATCCTACATGTTCATGACACCCTACCGCTCTAGTTATGCAGTTTAGATGTGATGGACTAGTTGTCTTCAGGCGGTATGTCATGTGATGGTCATGTTGTGGGCAGTGAGATGTGGTGTTATACATAAGTGATAGGATCACCAAGACGTACGACATTGGGGTGTGAGAGCGGTATACCTACGAGGAAAGTGGTGTGGGTTTCCCATTATCAATATGCTTCATATTATGTTATTATATTTCTATGTGTGATTTGGAGAGTGAGCCTTGGTAAAGAATGGATTAGTTAGTATACCTGTTATGTGTTTCTTGGTTCTTCTATTAGATAATGGTTACATTAGTATACTCCTTTCTCATGTGTATGAGAGGATTTGGTTTTCATACTTAGTATAATTATTTGTTCACCCTAAAAATGTAAACTTATTTCATGTCTATATGAAGACTACATAGACTATGTTGAACACTACTATCTCAGATCTTTGCGTTGTGTCATGTCCCTGCCTTAGCTTTCTTTTGTTACCTTATTTTGGAGACTTTTTTATATATTTTTTCTCTTTATATATACATTGTGGGATTTATTTTGTGTTTACTTTAATATAATTTCATGGAGTTTCTTGTGGTTGATTCATCTTATCTCGGAATTATTTTTACTCACAAAGGGTAATGCCACCCATTATGTGATATTTTTATTTCCTCAATGCTAGTCACCAACCCAAGGCCTACTAGAGGTGAGACTCGGGGGGGATCATCTATCTCCCCTCATTGTGATAAATTTGGGGGATTAGGTCATGAAAATTATTTTTTTGGAATAATAAAATATTATTTATCATTATTACCTTCTATTCAATATAAAATGAAGACATTGTTCATGTGTACGTACAAACTGTCGTCCCCACAAATGGTGTAATTCATTTTTCTATATCTAATAATATGGATGGTTCTAAATGTTTTTGTAATGAATATATATGATATTTATATCATTATTAAAATTCTATCTATTATTTAACCATAATTAATATTCAAGGACCATAATATTTGAATCATAACCTATATAAACAAGGAAATAGTTATCACCTAGAATAGGGATTTTATTATAGAATTGTTAATGAATGGGTGATAAGATGTTATAAGTAAAATATGTATGTAATTATAAGTATAAATATGGTTCTAGTATATAATTTTATTAAATTTAAAATTATTATACAGTATGTTAGAGTGCTTATGAAGTATGTCAAACTTGAGGTGAAGTTTTTATGTTACAATCTCACTTTTTACCAAGATTGTTTATTATTAAATTTTCAATGATAAAATTATATATTATATCTCTAAAAAATATTATGAATTTTATTTTACTCTAGTTATTTCTATAAATCATAGTTTTTCCTTTCATTTTCTTCTCTCTATGTACTGAAAATTCTAAAAGAACATTTATAATAAAAACCGACTTTTTTTTCAATTAGGTCGGGGATATTTTCCTTCCATGACTATATTTTCTTTAAATATTTTCAATAATGTTTTCAATATTATCTAACTATTGATAAAATACATTTTAACCCATTTTTTACATTTTATAAAAATGTTTGAAAGGAATCTTCTTGTCATTTTTTGAACAAAGTACTTTTTACCAAAGGTGTGAACAAAATCTTAGTTTTAACATATATTTTAGAAATGGACTTTCCCATTGTTATAACCAATATATAATTTTAATCATCCCTTAAAAGTTTAAATGTTTATTTTAAAATAAATTTTTTTATTTAATATTTTTGAAATTTTTATATTTTAAATAAGTGATTTGAAAATGAAAGGGTATTTTTCTCAAGAAATATTTAGGTTTTATTTTAAAGGAACATTCATCTATGATAACATCCATTGATGTTAGTTATGATTCTATGTGGATTTCATCCTATGATACCATCCTTATTCATTCTTTTTATGGTTTATGATTATGATGATGAAATATTGATGAAATCCATTTTATTTTCCATAGGATAAGCTATGAGAAAATGGTAAATGTTTTAATGATCTTGTGGAATACATAAGAATGGATTATTATTATGTGATGGGTATGTATATTATAAACATCTAATTAATTGGGTAAATTTTAAATTTTTATGATCTTAAAGGGTACATGGGGGTTATCCCAAACCCAATAAGGATACATGGGAGGTTATCCCAATCCCAAATCAAGTACATGGGTTGTTATTCCAGGATTAACATGTGATAAATTTATTGGTGGGTATCCTTAACATAAGATATATAGGATTATTATTATTACATAGTTTATGACACTCTTTTATAACATGATATTTTTCTAATTTTATTCTCTCTTGTATCATATTCTTTTATTCTTTTATAATTCAAGTCTTATGAACTACAAATTTTTTTGTCATGACTCGTGATTATTATCTATGAATTATTGGGTATGATTTTCAATTTTTCATCTTATGTTATCTTACCCTTATTCTCATGTTATGCTTAAAAATATCATTTATTGATATCTCCCTTGTTTAACATTAATAATAATATGATATCACCCTTTATTATGTTTTCTTTTCCCCATGATATTAAGAATGGTTTTAATTATGATATGTCTAATAAGGGTATTGGTTGTGAATAACATAGTGGGAGAAAATGTGGATCTTTTATGTACCGATTGATTATGGACCTAAGTTTTCAAAGACACTAAACCTTTATGGTTCTTGAGTGGATCTTGATGATAAATAATGAATATTCATCTAATAAGATGTAATAATTATGTATGTAATGTTTGTTCTGCCACATTGACTCCTTTATTAGGAGTCCAATGCCTCCTAGTATGGTGATAAATTTTAGAGTGTTATCCTATATAGATTTAAACTATATAATAATCAAATATTTGGATCAAATAATAGATAATATAATTCCCATGTGTGATATCCCCTTAAATGCATATTTTCAATAAATCAATTTAATTGGTATTTTTACTGATGTAACAACTCAATTTTTTCCATGAAAGACTTTGGAATATATTAAAGAATAGTTTTAAATCTAGGCACTGAGTCAATGCGGAATTCTAGGGCCCGAAGAGCCTTGCTGCAATGATATTAATAATATTTAATATATTATATCATGCATGAGTCAATTTTTTGGAAAGAATAGAATAACTCTTTAATGGTGTCTTGGATACAAATTTTGAGACCACCATTGAATCCATAATGCGGGTTTTACCCTTGACGTGACATAACCATTGTGAATGTCGGGTGTTTGGGTTTAGTGAAATCATTGGAAGATTAATAAATAAATAAATATATTTATTTATTTATTTACGAGGGCATAATACTCTCCTATTTAAACTCATTTATGGGAAAACCATAGGATTAGCCACATAACCCGTGGGATTGTGAGAGAGATCTTGGAGGAGATCTTTGGTTAAAGATGATCGTATCACGGATCAATGATCAGTACCAAGGAGTTCATCATTTCAAAGAAAGTTAAAGGATATTACTAATGAAAATTATGTGGAATAATTCTTTGTTAGTGATTGATCCAAAATTTAGGTACATAAATTTTTATGTTTTTTTGATCCCATAATTGTTTATTCCATGTTTAGAACAAACCAATCATCCTAACAATTGATTTGTGGGTCAAATGTTGATTTACAGTTGATAGATTTTTATCCATGGATTATGATTTTGTTGATCATTTATTATTTTCTATTTGTTCATCATTCTAATATAAATAAATTATTTCCAACCAAAACAATGTCTAAGTTTTGTTCCTCACTATGCTGTTTCATTCCTTTCTCCCACTATTCTTGGCATTCATCATTGGAAATTGGTTGGCTGGTGATTTTATGATACTTGGGAGGACTGATCATCATATGTTCTTCCTTTGGCATGATGGATCACAGTCATAGGTTCAGTTTTGTATTTTGGAAGATGTGGGGAGGTGTAGTTGAAATTATAGGAACCTAGAGATAGTTTGGGTGATAGTGGTTTTCCATACCGGATAGAGAGGATCTCTTTAGAGCGTCAGCTAAGGGCACATGTAACGACCCAAAGTTTTCAATGGAAATTTCCCTTCTTATAAATATGTCATAAAATAACATGAAAACAAAAAATAATGAACTACTAATTGCTAAGTGTCCTTTAAACATAATTTTTTCACTTCTGTGTTTGGAATTTCGAAAATCTGATATACATGGTTGCAATCAGTAAGTTATTTGGAGTCTGATAAGAAAAACATAATTTTTTGGTGAATAGTAACCTACCCTTATGAATAGTAACATACCCTTATGAATAGTTAAATACCCTAATGAATATTAACCTTAACTATGATAGTCATAAAATAATATTCAAGTGAAATTATGATGTACCTATATTTTAGAATAAGTAAATGAATGTTTTAAAACTCGTTTTTAATAATAAATTATGATTTTAATTAAATATTAAATTAATAATATTTAAAAAATTATTTTTGAAAAATGGACTTCATTTTTGTATTCTACACGTCAAAAAATGGTTAGGGTGAATTTTTTGTATTTTTCTGAAATACTTGAATTTTTGATGAATAGTAGAATCTCATAATTCACAATAAATGCTAAAAAATGGATTAATTGAGTCATTGATGATGATCTGCTGAAGTAAGCCCATTTTTTTCGAAGTCACATGCATCTATTAATATTCTTGGAAATGGAATAGTTATTATTCCTTGTCATGTGAGGAAATAATAAACTAATGATTAAAAAATTATGAAAACCCTCCTCTCCTCCACTATAAACCCCACCTCACTCTCTCTTCTCTTCACTCCTCTAAATCCTTGTGCCTTGTCAATATTCTACCCAAATATCTCCCCAATATCCTCCCCTATGTCCAAAATCACCTAGACTCTTCAAAATACCAAAACCTCTCCCCTTAAGAGGTTCTCAAAAGAGGAAGTCTCAAGAGGTAAATTCCGCATTCCAATTCCTTCTTTTCTTTTAAGTTATTTTCTTTTTGTTTCTTTTCACACCTACCTTCACCCAAATGGTATGGTAACTCCAATATCATACATGTACTGGAATTATATTATGTTAATGGGATACTTCATTATCTTCTCTCCTTTCCTCACCTTTTTTTTGAAAGAAATGAAAGCACCGTTTGAGATGGGCTAATTTAGCACATTCAGGGACAACAATTTATCAATTTCTATAATCATCATCAAATCTGGTCATGAAAACATTTTTGTTATGGTTGAACCAGAATATATATATTTATAATATCCTATTTTAATTCTGTAATCTTTTTTTAATGGTATTAAGTTATAAAGAAAAACATGTTCTTTGTAATCAAACCAACCAATTAACAAAAACGATTGTCACTTTGGTTTTATATAGTAATTTGACTTCACTCTAAATAAAAAAAATTAAATATAAAACCATTTAATCTTCTGTATTTTCACTATTATCATATAACTTCATTTCTGGACAACCACATCCATCTTTCATGTTTATCCTAACTTGAATATAAGTGAACCAATCTTTTAAAACCAAGTAAACAAACGAGACCGAACAAAGAAATTGATCCTTATAACTAATCAAGAAGGCCTTGAATGAACTAAAAAGGGGTATAATAAATATATTAAATATATAATAGGTTCTGGTATTATTAATTAATAAGCCTAATTTGTTTATTCAGGTATTTAATAACAAGTGGAGAACACCAACAGATTTAAGGTAAGGGATCCTCTTCTTTTCACTCTTAATCTAGATTGTTCTCTATGATGTGCCTTTTTTGTGTAATACCAAGTGATGGGGTATGTTTTATCACATACTCCATATTTTCCTAATGTTTTATAAGTGATTATAAAACCCTTATCTCTCTCATCAATCTCTCTTAGTTACACCTGATACCATGCCGATAACCCGTAATGGATTCTACCCAAACTTCCTCTATTTCTTCGGGTTTCTCTATCTTTCATTTTACCAAAATGTAGTTGCCTTTTATTTTTATTTAAAAATTATAAATTCTTTTTATATTCTCCAAAATCATTTCCCAAGATCCATCTCTCATTATCTTTTGGGGATATACAATCTTTTAAGTGAATCTCTCCTCGATACTTCCCAATTAGCACACTCGTTTTAAAGGAACTTCCCGAATTTTTACCCAAATTTCAAGTACACTATATCATATATTTTAAGAAACCATTGTCTTTATCAAATAAGAATTTTTATTATTAAAACCTTCTTGGTTCAATTCTGGTTTTATATAAAATAATTTCTTCTTTTCTATTTGAAATTCTCTATAGTATTTTCCTTAAAACCACACAAAAATGTTTTAATGCCAATGTTTCTCAAATACATTTTCTTATACGTTGTCACTTCGGTTTGACAAAACTTGCCATTTTATATGACTATTTTACCTTATTAACAACCATTTATGTTTGAATCCCTTCCTTTCATTGACACTTTCATGATACGACCAATGGTTATGATTTACGTCATGGGGTGGTACCTAATTCTTTCCAGGGGTACCCTTATGTTTATGTATGGTTGATTATGTATGATTGTTTGTGTGGAAATATTATTTATGTGGAAAGAATAATCATGAAAATGTGGACATAGGTGTGCCCAGATAGCGCTCCAATGCATTGGATAAAGTTAAGTCTCATGAGATGTGATGTGAAACAGGATTGGTGTTTAGCCTTGACCCATACTAAAATGGGAAACGGGATTGGCAGTTAGCCTTGACCTGTACTAAAGAAATGTTTTATGATTATTCCACATTTATATGATTCCATGTTTATATGAACCCATGATTATACGATATGATTTTATAAGTTTCGTTCTTTGGATATATTTATGTCATTCCTCCTAACTCATGTTCTTAAGATGTATCCTTATGTTCATTCCCTTACTGGGATTTTCTGCTCATCCCTTTGTTCATGTGTTCCCTAGGGTACCCTATGAAGATGTAAGGGCTTAAAGGAAGTTAGGAGCTCTTAATGGAGATTAAATAAAGAAATGTTTTTTTATGCCCATGTTTTATGTTTTATGTACCTAGTCTTCCAAGACACTAGACTTAATGATCCTTGGCGTGTACTCTGATGATTAACTCTGATTAAAATCATGTAATTTTATATGTAAACGGCTTGGGTTGCTATAGTTGGTATCATAGGATGGTCTAGTTATTTTTGGAGATTAGGAATAGAGCACCTTAGTGAGAACCTTAAGGTTGAGATGAATTATAATAAAACATCCCTAAATTTTGGTAAGTATAGAGTAAGTAGTTTATCAATCAAATACATTTCTGTCTAGATACGAGGAGGTAGAGATGACTTTGGAACAGATTTACCTAGGAGTGAAAACTCCGACAAGGAGTTTCAGGCTCGACCTAGGGTATCTTAGTACACGACAACGGGCCTTGCTGCACTCTTAGTTACGACACTCCCAGGGGATATGCTTTGGTAGATTCATGAGCTTAGTACAAACCATTATTAAGGGACAAAAAAATCATATAAGAATATAAGTCAAGAAATATATCGAGGATAACATAGGTTTAAACCTAATGAATCACAAGTTCAGATGTACTTCTTTTTTATAAGTTTTTTCCTTTTATTTTTAAAGTTTCCTTTTTATGCTCAATAGTTAAGTATTCAAGACCTCTAATTATACATTATTTTTCTTAGTTAATAGTGGGAAATAGAAGAACACGTTCCAACAACCAATGTGATAGGAAATGTGATGATTTCTCTAATGATATGCTTAATATGATGGGAGCGGGTGATCGAAACGTCAAGATGGTACTTGATCAGCTAACTCGAGTTATGAATAATAACTTGAATCATGTGGAATTCCCTCCTCCTCCAAGGAAAGAGAAAGTTGTCGTAGAATCCTTCATGTGGAAAAGGCCTCCCATGTTTAGTGGATATTTTGATCCCCTCCTCGCGGAACAATGGATTAACTCCATTGAAAAGATATTTTTCATTCTCCAGTGCGCGGAAGAAGAGAAGGTTGTACTGGTAGTATATTGTTTTGATGGGGAAGTTGATCAGTGGTAGAAAGTGATCAAGAATACAAAGTCCCAGGAGGAAATTGATTCCATGTATTGGGAGGAATTCAAGAGGATGTTTTCCGACAAATATTTTCCTCAAACCCTCTATCTCAAGATGGAAAGAGAGTTCCTCAGACTCAAGAAGAAGGAAGATGATTCCATCAGGGCGTATAAAGCATACTTTACAAGGCTTGAAAGGTATTCCTCTAGCTTTGTCATGAACACCGAAAGTAAGGTGGATGGCTTCTTTAGCAGACTAAAGCTGAGTCTATGAAAAGGTTTGGCAATTCAACACTTCGACAGTATGAGGATATTTTCTATTGTGCCATCAAGGTGGAAATAGTGATTGGAGACTCTTTGTGGTCTTTTGGGCCTAGTGACAATAAGAGGAAAATGGAGAAAAACATGGGTGGTTCATCAAAAAAATATCATGATGGGAAGAAGCATGACTTTTCCCCTTGAAAAAATTGTGGGAAGAAGCATCCAGGTAACTGTCTGAAGGGAACCAAGAATTGCTTCAAATGTGGAAAGTTTGGTCATCTAGCCAAGAACTGCCGAAGGGATATGAAAAATATTGCAAATGTTGAAGAAGAAAGGAATGTTCATATCAACACTCAGCCTGCAGTGAAATGTTACAACTACAAGGAGCATGAGCATTATGCGAACAATTTCCCTATGTCGAGGGTTGTCAAAGTCAATCAACAAAAACCTCCAAGGAAACAAGGAAGGTATTATACTATCACTACTACTAAGGTGGAGCCAGACAACGATGTGGTGACAGGTACGCTTGTTATTCATTCAAGAATAACAGATGTACTATTTGATTCTGGTTCTACACATTCTTTCATATCTTGCAAGTTTAGTAGAACTATTCAAACACCACCTCAAAATTCGGAGGAAAAGTTATCTATGAGATTATAAAATGGGGAAATCACTGCATCCATGGTTTATAACTCCTCCCTGGTTAATGTTTGTGGACTAAAAATCCTAGAAAATCTCGTCATACTTCCTTTAGTATTGTTTGACACAATCTTCGTCATGGATTTTATATCTTTGTACGAATCCAACATCAACTTTAAGGAAAGGGATATCACTTTCCACATCTCGAAGCATCCTCCGATTCTTTAGAAGTGTAAGGAGGAACATGAATATCCTTTAGAATATTCATCTCAAGTGTGGATATTTTTTCCTTATGAGCAATCATATCTAGCTCAAATGTTTGAGACAAAGGAAATAAGCATGCTTGAAGACATTCCCATCGTATGGGATTACACTGATGTATTCCCTGAAGATTTGTCTGGTCTTCCTCCTGATTGAGAGGTTTAGTTCTCAATTAAACTTATCCCTAGATCTCTGCCTATATCAAAGACACCTTACAGAATGAGCACCGTAGAGCTAGAGGAGCTGAAGAAGTAGTTGAAGGAGAATATAGAGAAGGGTTTTATACACCTGAGTGCTTCACTATGAGGTGCGCCAGTCCTCTTCGTCAAGAATAATGATGAATCAATGCGCCTCTACATTGATTATCGTGAGCACAATAAAATCATGATAAAGAATAAGTACCCCCTTCCATAGATAGATGACTTGTTCGATTAGCTTCATGGAGATAGTTATTTCTCTAATGTGGACCTTTGTTTAGGATATCACCATCTAAAGGTGAGAAAGGAAGATATACCCAAAACTACCTTTCGAATGAGGTATGGACACTATGAGTTCATAGTGATTCCATTCGGACTCACTAATGCTCCGTCTATTTTCATGGATTTAATGAATAAAGTCTTTAGATATTACCTTGAAAATTTTATGGTAGTCTTTATTGATGATATTCTGATATACACCAAGAGCAAGGAGGAACATGAGGAGCATTTAAAAACTGTGTTAAATACTTTGTGAAGGGAGAATTTGTATGAAAATTATAGTAAATGTGACTTCCAGATGGAGGAAGTATCATTCCCGAGGTATGTTATCACCAGTAAAGGGATATCTGTGGACCCTTCCATGACGAAGGCAATTGAAGAGTGGCCCAGTCCAACTTCTGTAATGGAGATCCATATCTTTTTGGGTATATTTGGTTATTATCAATGATTCATGAAGATCTTTTCATGATTGTCAAATCCAATGACCAAGCTGACATAGAAGGGGGTAAATTTTGTCTGGATGGAAGAATGTGAGGTAAGATTCGAGGAGGTAAAGAGAATGCTGATCACTGCACCTGTACTCACATTACCAAAAAGTGGAGAAAGTTTTTTGATATACATCGATGCTTCAAATAAAGGATTGGGTTGTGTACTCATGAAAAATTATAATGTGATATCTTATGCCTCACGACAGTTAAAGATCCATGAGCAGAAATACCTAACACATGATCTAGAGCTGGCAGCCGTGATTTTTGTCTTGCAAATCTGGAGGAATTACCTTTATGGTGAGAAGTGTGACATATACACCGACCACAAGAGCCTAAAGTATATATTCACACAACAGGAGCTCAACATGCATCAAAGGAGATGGTTAGAGCTAATCAAGGATTACGATTGCTCGATTCACTATCATCTTGGAAAGGAAAACAAGGTAGCTGATGCTCTAAGCAGAAAAGAACCTGCTACTCTATCCATGTTACAGATTTAGAAAGACCCTATCTTCTTGTATATGAAAATGATGGATTTATAAATCATTAGGGTAGGGGATACATTCTACCTTTCCCAAATTATTGCGCAACCATCCATTCAAGAGAATATTAAGGAAACACAAAGGTATGATGTGGAGTTACAAAAGAGGGTAAATGAAGTAATGGAAGGGAAGCTGCAAGAGTTCCATATCAACGATGATGGTGTGATTTGATTTGGAATGCGGATTTGTGTGACTTCATCACCCGGGATAAAGAAAGAGCTATTGGACAATGCATATAGCTCAACATTCTCTATCCATCTTGGGAGTACCAAGATGCACCGTGATATTTGAGAACACTTCTAGTGGGATAACATGAAGAAGAAGATTGTGGAATATATATCAAGGTGCTTGGTATGTCATCAAGTTAAAGAAGCGCGACAAAAGTCTAAAGGGATGATGCAACCATTGCTTATACCCATGTGGAAATGGGAGAACGTCATGATGGACTTTGTCACGGGTCTCCTAAAGACGTCGAAGGGAAATAATGAGATATGGGTTGTGGTTTACCGACTCACCAAGACTTCCCATTTTATCGCTATTCGAGAAGACCTATTGCTTGAACAACTTGCAAAAATATATGTGAGGAATGTGGTGAGACTGCATGGTGTTCCACCCTCAATTGTCTCTGACCATGATCCAAGGTTCACATCTAAATTCTATAGGAGTCTTCAACACGCTTTGAGTACTGAATTAAATTTCAGCATGGCCTATCACCCCCAAACTAATGGACAATCTGAAAGGAATATTCAGAAACTTGAAGATATACTAAGAGCATGGTCTCTAGAATTCAAAGGTGGATGGGATCAGCATCTCCTGTTGGCTGAGTTCTCATACAAAAATAGCTTCCACTCAAGTATTCAAATGTCTCCGTATGAAGCTCCGTATGGAAAGCGATGTATAACTCCAACCTGTGGGATGAAGTTGGAGAACGAAAGCTACTTAGACCCGATCTTGTGAAAGCGATGATGGAGAAGGTTCAAGTCATCTAGAAAAACATCAAAGCTGCTCAGATTCGGAAAAAGAGCTACAATGACAACCGTTGAAGGGACTTGGAGTTCGACATTGGGGATAGATTCTTCCTTCGAATATCACCATGGAAGAGAGTCGTGTGGATTGGAAAGAAATGGAAGTTAATCCCAGGGTATATTGGACCCTTTGAGATCCTTGACTGTATAGGATCCGTGGCCTATCGGCTTTCACTTCCTCTGAATATGACTCAAGTTCATGATGTGTTTCACGTATCACTCCTGAGGAAGTACATACCCAATCCCTCACATGTACTGAACTCAAAGGTGGTGTAGCTGGAAGATGATCTCTCTTATGAGGAACATCCAGTGAAGATTCTGGACCGAAGAGATAAGGTTCTACGCAACAAGACAACCCACCTTGTCAAAGTGTTTTGGAGGAACCAAAAGTTTGAATAAGCTACTTGGGAACCATAGGAGGCGATGAAGGAGAAGTACACTCGCCTTTTTATGGCCTAGAATGTAAAACAAAATTTTGAGGGAAAAATTTCATAAGGGGGAAGAATGTAACAACCCAAAGTTTTCAATAGAAATTTCCCTTCTTATAAATATGTCATAAAATAACATGGAAACAAAACATAATGAACTACTAATTGCTAATTGGCATTTAAATATAAGTTTTTCACTTTTGTGTTTGGAATCTCAAAAATCTGATATACATGGTTGCAATCAGTAAATTATTTGGAGTCCGATAAGAAAAAATTAATTTTTTTCTCAATAGTAACCCACCATTATGAATAGTAACATACCCTTATGAATAGTGAAATACCCTAATGAATATTAACCTTACCTATGATAGTCATAAAATAATATTTAGGTGAAATTATGATGTACTGATATTTTAGAATAAGTAAATGAATGTTTTAAAAATAGTTTTTAATAATAAATTACCATTTTAATTAAATATTAAATTAGTCATACTTAGAATATTATTTTTGAAAAATGGACTTCATTTTTGGACTCTACACATTAAAAAATGGTTAGGGTAAATTTTTGGTATTTTTATGAAATACTTGAATTTTTGATGAATAGTAGAATCTGATAATTCACAATAAATGCTAAATAATGGATTAATTGAGTCATTGATGATGATCTGCTGAAGTAAGACCATTTGGTTCGAAGTCACATGAATTTATTACTATTCTTGGTCATGGAATACTTACTATTCCTTGTCTTTTGATGAAATAATAAACTAGTGATTAAAAAATTATGAAAACCCTCTTCTCCTCCACTATAAAACCCCCCTCACTCCCTCTTCTCTTCACTCCTCTAAAGCCTTGTGCCTTGCCAGTATTCTTCCCAAATCATTCCCCAAGATCCTCCCCCCACGTTTAAAAGCTCCTATCCTCTTCAAAATACCAAAACCTCTCCCCTTAAGAGGTTCTCAAAGGAGGAATTCTCAAGAGGTAAATTCCTCGTTCCAATTCCTTCTTTTCTTTTAAGTTCTTCTCTTTTTGTTTCTTTCCCCGCCTCCCTTCACCCAAATGGTATGGTAACTCTAGTATCATAAATGTACTGTAATTATATTATGATAATGGGATACTTCATTATCTTCTCTCCTTTCCTCGCCTTTTGTTTGAAAGAAATGAAAGCACTGTTTGAGATGTTCTAATTTAGCACATTCAAGGACAACAATTTATCAATTTCTATTATCATCATCAAATCTGTTCATGAAACCTTTTTTGTTATGGTTGAACCAGAATATATATTTGTAACATATCCTATTTTGATTCTTCAATATTTTTGTTCAAATGGTATTAAGTTATAAAGAAAAATATGTTCTTTGTAATCAAACCAACCAATTAACAAAAACGGTTGTCACTTTGGTTTTATATAAGAATTAAACTTCACTCTAAATAACCAAATTAAATATAAAACCATGTAATCTCCTGGATGTTCACTAATATCATATAACTTCATTTCTTGACAACCACTTCCATCTTTCATGTTTATCCGAACTTGGATATAAGTGAACCAATCTTTTAAAACCAAGTAAACAAACGAGCACGAACAAAGAAATTGATCCTTATAACTAATCAAGAAGGCCTTTAATGAACAAAAAAGGGTTATAATAAATCAATTACATGTATAATAGTTTCTGTTATTATTAATTAACAATCCTAATTTGTTTATTTAGGTCTTTAATAACAAGTGGATAACACTAACAGATTTAAGGTAAGGGATCCTCTCTTTTTCACTCTTATTCAAGATTGTTATCTATGCTATTCCTTTTTTCTGTAATACCAAGTGATGGGGAATGTTTTCTCACCTCCCCCATAATTCCCTAATGTTTTATAAGTGATTATAAACCCATTATCTCTCTCATCAAGCTCCTTTAGTTACACCTGATACCATGCCGATAAACCGTAATGGATTCAACCCATGCTTCCTTTATTCCTTTGGGTTGCTCTATCTTTCATTTTACGAAAATGTAGTTGTATTATCTTTTTATGTAAAACTTCTACATTCTGTTTATATGCTCCAAAATCATGTCCCAAGATCCATCTCTCATTCTCTTTCAGGGATATACATGCTTTTAAGTGAATCCCTCCTTAATACTTCCCAATAAGCACACTCATTTTAAAGGAACTTCCCTAATTTTTACCTAAATTTCAAGTGCACTCTATCCTCTGTTTTAAGACACTATTGTCTTTATAAAATCATTATTTTTATTATTATAACCTTCTTGTTTAAATTATGGTTTTATATAAAATAATTTCCTCTTTTTTATTTGAAAAGCTCAATAGTATTTTCCTTAAAACTGCAAAAAAATATTTTAATGCCAACGTTTCTCAAATACATTTTCTTATATGTAGTCACTTTGGTATGACACCACTTACCATTTTATATGCCTATTTTACCTTATAAACGTCCATGTATGTTCGAATCCCTTCCTTTCGTGGACACTTTCATGATACGACCATTGGTTATGATTTACGTCAGGGTTGTGGTACCTATTTCTTTCCAAGGGTACCCTTATGTTTATGTATGGTTGATTATGTATGATTATATGTGTGGAAATATTATTTTTGTGGAAATAATATTCATGAAAATTTGGAGATGGGTGCACTCGAATAGTCCTCCAATGCATTGGGTAAAGTTAAGTCTCATGATATGCGATGTGAAACGGGATTGGCAGTTAGCCTTGACCCATACTAAAATGGGAATCAGGATTGGTGGTTAGCCTTGAACCATACTAAAGAAATGTTTTATGATTCTGCCAAATTTATATGAATCCATGTTTATATGAACCCATGCTTATACGATACGATTACATAAGTTCCATGCTTTAGATATCTTTATGTCATGCCTCCTAACTCATGTTCTTAAGATGTATCATTATGTTCATTCCCTTACTGGGATTTTCATCTCATCCCTTTGTTCATGTGTTCCCCATGGTACCCTGTGCAGATGTATTGGCTCAAAGGATGTTAGGATCTCTTATTGAAGATTAAATAAAGAAATGTTTTTTTAGGCCCATGTTTTATGTTTTATGTACCTAGTCTTCCAAGACACTAGAATTAACGATCCTTGGCTTGTACTCTAATGATTAACTATGTTTGAGATCATGTAATGTTATATTTAAAAGGATTAGGTTGTTATAGTGATTCTAAATGGAAGGTCGATAAAATCTAGCTACAGGAAATAGAGATGGTCCGAAATTGGCATGGGAAGCACAATTCTCATGAGAGAGTTCATTCTAGTTTCTTTAGGATGGTGATGATGATGGTTTTCTGGTGAATAACAGTCAGAATTCAAAT
Organism: Viscum album; assembly: GCA_963277665.1. Classification (NCBI taxonomy): domain Eukaryota; kingdom Viridiplantae; phylum Streptophyta; class Magnoliopsida; order Santalales; family Viscaceae; genus Viscum; species Viscum album. Next base: position 1,474,506,278 of record OY728166.1, read on the forward strand.
TTTAGTTAGATGTGGAGTGTGGTCAACTTATATTCTAATATTGTAGTGAGCTTTCCTAAAATCCAAGAGGCTGCAGTGACACATGGGTGAAGATTATTAAAAAGGATGTAGTTTTTGAAAAATTGAAAACTACACATCGTGTAGTCTAGAAGGACATGCATCGTGTAGTCCCCTATGTGTGGAGGATAGAGTTTCATATTGAGTTAAATATCAGAAGATGTATGGGAGTCCAAAATGTTCTGTGATACCTAGTCATCCATATCAGCATGTATAGGGAGTACACACTTAGGAATCCATATTAACTTACACATCGTGTCGTTTACTCGCATTCTATATAAGCCTTGTAAAATGGATTGACATGTATAGGGAGTACATGATAATGATCCCATGTGACCCCACACACCATGTATGATAGGGAACACACTATGTACATTAGAAGGTACCCAGAAATAATAAAACGGAATATTCCAAGTATTGACCTAGACCCTACATGTGGTGTAATGTGTATTTCACCCCATGTACTTTGAAAAAAATCAAAAATATCCAGTTTACACAGACAATCCTATAGTAAATGGGAATGGTCTATAGTAATCGAGCTCGACCAAATGTCATGTTGATTGCTATACCAATATCTACATGTCATTTATCTTAAAGAACAAGTCATTTGTTTGGATAAATTCATTTCATGTGAGACAATGAGACACGAGTAGTGAAAAACATATAGAGACATGCCACATAGCCCATGGGGAACATATTGTACTCTTAATGGTAAAGTTGAATCCCTTTTTCTTCTCAACTCAACTCTGGTATGATGTTGGGTGATTTCAATTGGACCATTCAGTATGGGATTATTCCATTGGTTCATGCCTATGAGGGTATAGTGAGGCAACACATCCTGAGCATAGGTTGTGATCCCCTCTACTGTATTAGTCTTGAATAGAGTTATGGAATAACTCTATATAACATGGGGTGTGACCCTCTATCATTTCCTCTTCTTCCCTGTGTTTGGTTTGAGGAATCAATATGACCAAGAAACATGGGCATATGATCCCCTAAATAGTATGTTATTCAAGGTAGGGTATAGTATACTATAGAGTCCCATGATGAGATCCCATATTTGAGCATCGAGACATTTTTAGTTATGATGAGTACATATTCATGGGAGACCTGATGAGAATATTCTCCCAGATTAGTTCCACTGGTATAGTAAGACCCTATGAGTGATACCTCTCAAGTGAGCATCATTAGGGATGGAAAGGCTCATGGAGTGAGTTCTCTCATATGATTTTTACCCTTAAATCCTCAAGTATAATCTTATGGTTTTCCATATGGTTGTGATACTCTGATACATGGTGTCAATATTGAGTATATTTGGGTTATTATTATATAATATTATGTATCTTCTCCTGATTTACATACCTTTATGGTGATAAGCTGACTACTCTTTTGATGCATTGTGTTTGGTGATTTCCGGTTGAACTACTGGGTATGTTAATACTCAAACCTACATGGGATCAGCCCGTACATGTCATTTATTATGCAAAAGATAGGATTTTCATTGGAGACCTTAGTGGACTAGGATTAGGTTGAGGTTATTTGGAGCTTAGTTATTCTATACATACCATAGATGGATCCACGAGTTTCTTTTAGGTAGTTTCTCCTATGTTGTCGGTGGGTTGAGTTCTTTTGTAGTTTTGAAAGTATTTTATTTGTCCACTTACCCTTTTTTATATACTACTTGTTGTACTCTAATTTGGGAAGGATGTTATGCATGTATTTAAAGTATGTGTTGTTTACCTTTCAACATTATACTAGTGTATAGAGATACATACATGTGCACAAGAACTTTATGATAAGGCCTCCCATGTGTGTGATATGCATACTTAGCACTAGTCACCAGCCCCTGGCCTATTAGAGGTGGGATTGGGGTGCCATTCATTATCCAAGAAGACCTTAGTGAGTCATTTTTTTAATGTAATGACTCTTCAATGACTCTATTTTTTCTATGTATGACTTTAAAATATTTTATGGAATATTTTTGAAGCTTAGCACTAAGTCAATGTGGAATTTTGATCCCTAGAGAGCCTTAGTGCAGTGATATTAAAAATATAAAATATATTATGTCATGCGAGATAATTTTTTTAAATAATGTAATAACACTTGAATAGTGTCTTGGATGGGAATTCTGAGACCTTCATTAAATCTGTAATCTGAGTTTTACCCTAGGTGTGACATAACCTTTGTGTGTGTCGGGTGTTTAGCATAAGTGAAATCATGGGTGGATTAATAAATTTATTTATTTATTTAATATCTATGAACTAATCCTATCCTATGTAAACCTAGTTATGGTAAAATCCTTGGGTCAATCTTATAACCCTAGGGATTTATAGAGAGAGCTTGGTGGAGAGCTTCAGCGAATGATGACCTGATTGTGGATCAACGATTGGTACTATAGAGTTTGTCTTCACCAATAGAGTTCATGGATGTTACCAACGACAATGATGTGAAATATTTATTCATTAGAAATCAATACAGACTTCAGTTATGGAATTTTTTTTGTCTATTTAATTCCATAATTATTTATTCCATGTCAAATGAAAATCAATCCTCCAAACAATTGATTTGTAGGTTGAATATTTATTTATGGTTGGCGTATTTTTATCCATAGATTATGATTTTGTTGATTATTTCTTATTTTATCTCCATTAATTATGCTAATAGTAAAGGATTGAGTCCAACTACAACAATTGACAAGGTTCATTACTCACTTTTATGTTTCATTCCTTTCTCACTCTATTCTTGGAATTCACCACCAATAATTTGTTGTCTGGTGATTTAACAATTCCCCAGAGGATTGATCATCATGTGTTCATCCTCTGGCATGAAATATCATGGTCATGGGTTTGATTTTAGGTTTTGGAAGATTTTTAGAAGGCCTGACACACACCATGTGGTTTACTCGCATTCTATTTAAGCCTAGGTGAATGGTTCTTCATGTATAGGGAGTACACGACTAGGAACTCATGTGAACCCACACATTGTGTATAGAGGGGCGCATGTCATCTACTTCATAAGGTACACTAGCATTAGAAAACAGAACATGAAGAGTAATTTATCATCCCCTACACATTGTGTGATGTGGAGTACACCCCTTTTACTTTAGAAAATACTCAAACATGGCCAATGTGTATGGGAACACCTTGAGTACACGAGAATTGGCTATGGTACACAGGCTAGACCATATGGCATACCAAGTTCTAGAACAATATCTACACACCATGTATAATAAATAATACACATAGTGTATTTGGAGAAATGCATGACATGTGAGACAATAAGACATAGGTAGTTCCAAACTTAGATACATGCATCGTGTACCCCAAGAGACAAGTTATGTACTCCTTAAAGGGAAAGTTGAAGCCCTTTTTATTCTTAGCTTATCTCTAGTGTAATATTGGGTGATATAACTTAGACCATTTAGTGTGGGTTTTTTTCTTTAGTCTAATCCATTGAGGGTACAGTGAGACATCACATCCTAAAAATAGGGTGTGATCCCCTCTATGGGATTAGTATTGGATAGAGTTTTGTAATCCCTTAATGTGACAGAGGGTGCAATCATCTATCATTTATTCTTCTTCCCTATGATGGGTTTGAGAAATATTCATGACCAATATAGATGGGAATATAATCCTCTAATTGCCAGGTTATTCTGGGTAAGTGTTAGTATACCCTAGTGTCCTTGGGTGAGATCCCCTATCTGAGAATCGAGATCTTATGAGTTCTAGTGAGTACTTATTCATAGGGAGACCAGACGAGTATGTTATATTAGATGATTTCCACCAATATAGATAGACTCAGTGAGTTATACTTATCAGATGAGTTATATTAGGTATGTAAAGTCTCATAGAGTGAGTTCTCCTATATTAGTGTTACCCTTTAAGCCTCAAGTAGAATCCTATGGCTAGTAGTATAGTTATGACCTCTTTGATGCATGGAATTTATCTTGAGTATATATGGGTTATTTTAATATATTTTTATTTCTTTTACCATTATTGACATACCATCATGGTGATGATGTGATTACACTCTTGATACTTTAGGTTTGGTGGTTTTGAGGTGTCCTTATGGGTATGTTTGTACTCAACGATGCATAGGCTCTGCCAACACATGTCGTGTCTTATATAGACAACAAGATTTTTTTGGAGTCTTTTATGGACCATGAGAAGGTGGAGCTTTGTTTCAGATTAGTTTTTTGGACATAGAATAGATAGATCTATGAGTTTCTTTTGGGTACTTTCCCCAGTGTTGTCAGTGGGTTGGGTTCTTTTGTAGTTTTTGGTGGGATTTTATTTGGACCTTTATGGTTTTTTGTACAACTTCTTCTACTATGATATGGGATTTATTTTATGAATGCATTTAAAGTATGATTTTCTTACCTCTCTATATTATACTAGTGTATGGAGAAGTGTGCGTGTGTGTGTACTTCAAGTTGAGGCCTCTCATGTGTGTGATATTCCTACTCAGCACTAGTCTCTAGGCCCTGAACTATTTAAGCTAGGACTATGGTGTCATTATCAACTTACCACTAACTAAGTGGGCCCTATTGGGTCAGGTCATGAAAACAAGGAAATATTTCATGAACATAACTTAAATTAATAAGAGAATCCCAAACTAGGTGATAAGACTCCTTAGAAAATGAGTTGACCTCCCATCCTCTTATCTCAAAAAATGTTTCATCATCAACATCTCAAGTGAACAGAAGGTTATCATCCTTTGGAAAGTGGGAGAGTAATGTGAGATCTAAAACAAACAAAATGGGCCTTTGAAAAATGGAAAGTTGTCAGAAATAAGTAGATTAATTAAATAAGTTAATAAATGATGTTTCTATTCTATTTTAATAGAAGATGATATCTCTATTCCATTTATTGAAATATAAATGTATGATTAAATCCATGACATGAGTATCCATTATTATTGATAAGATATCAGTCAACAAAAAGATTTTATTACATAGTAGTGTTTGTAGAGAGGTTATTGTTGTCTTTATATTAACTTCTTTATCTATGGATACATTGAAATGTTGCCAAAAATTGATCTTAGACTTTAGGTATGTTCACTTAATTACATTAATAAATTGAACACTATATTCTAGGTGTATCCAGAATCTAATTATATTCTATTTAATTTAATATTAAGAATAAATATTATTCTTATTTTATGAAAATATAATTATTCAAGTAAATTTGATCACATAAATTAAATCATGAGATTTTTTATTTCAGAATATGTGACTAAAATGTTTTTTATTATTTATTTATTCACTAGTTTAGTGAACAGATTAATACAAATATTTATTTAGTCATGATAATATTTAAATAAATAAATATTTTTAGTTTAGTGAATGTAATATTTATTTATTTATCAAACAAATAATATTTATTTTAAAAAAAATTATTATTCAAGGTTCAATAAATTTGATGGGTGAATAAATGATTTGATTTAATGGATTAATGGAAATGATATCTATTTAATATCATTTAAATAAATATTAGTTTATTTATTTAACCAAAGATATTTAAGTAAAATCATGTCATTGAAATATTATTATTATTATTATTATTATTATTATATGACATGGGGTTTTCCTTAGATTAAATATTTATATAAGATATTGTCCAGTTATCAAATTTTTATGCCTAAGTATAAATACTAAATTATATTGTTTTTCAAAGAGGAGTTTTCAACATCAAAAATAAACTCTCTAGAATTTTCTCAAGTTCTAGGGAATAATCCTCCCATCCTCCCCCTCAAAAACTTAAATAGAACAAGAGATATTGTTTTGATTGATTATGGATAATATGAAGAACTTAAATATATTATGTTGGCACCTGGAGTTTCAAAAAAAATCATAAGATTCATAGAGCATGTGTGAATACATATAGATAGATCCTTTCTTAGATTCACCACCGCAACGATGATGAAACAAGAGAAATAATGAAAATAAATCAAGTGTATTACCATATATAAGGCTATTATTTTTAAAATTAATTATAAATTAAATGTATAATATCCTCTATAGAGATTCTAGGGAGTGTTTTTCAAGTTATTTAGATATTATCCATTGATATTGATGAAAAATGAAAATATATCATTCACTCATTAATTCGATTTTTTCATGAAACCTTTAAGTGGTATCAAATAAATCACATTATGATTTATAATTATTTATAATTTATTTGATTGATTTAATTCATTGGTTTGTTAGTTTTCATGTTTATAATTTTTTGTCCTTTGGTCTAGAGGGAGAATTAATCTTAGTTATTATGAAAAGACGGGCCAAAAGCACATGAAGAATTCTCAAAGAATCCATCTAGAGGTTCCAAGGTCTCTAGCTACATAAAACAATTATACAACATGTATCACCATATCAAATGATGTGAAACTATGGTAAACCACCCAAGGAGAACGCTATGTAAATATCAGTGTGATGGGTGGGTTTTTATGTGTCATAACTACACATCATGTATTGACTATAATCACATTACATGGTTTTAAAAGGACTACATCGAGTGTAACTAGAATGTACATTTCATTTAAAATCATTCATATTTGATTTTGTTTAAATATTGATGTGTTGTGTGGGTTAGTATAAAATGTAATTACCTATTTCATATTGAATTATAGTTAATAAATACAACAAGTAATTAACTACACAATTTGTATTCGGCATGTACATGTTGTGCAAATCGTGTTAACCCATTCAAGGAACACAATGAGTGATTTTTGGAATATTGTGTAGGTCAACACATGGTGTTTTAAATACCATGTAAAATTTTTAACTTCTAAAAATGTAATGATAATCATACATGTTGTGTACTTCACATTTATTGCTAGTGGTACATTCCATATATAATATGGTGTATTGTGTGGTCTTACATGTTGTGAAGACTATGCAATTTGACCCACAAAACAACACCCAATGTATATCGTGACATGTCATGTAGATATACATTCCATGTAAGTATATAATACACAACAAGGACCATATAATCTATATAGATATTAAATTCAAGAGATATAATTTTAATATTACATATAAGTTACATATCATGTGGCCTCTCTAATACATGTCATGTACTAAGATAAATTTTTTTAAAAAAATAAATTTATTTAAAATTATAAAGGTGGGATTATTATATCTCAGGGGCTGTTAGGATGAGGTTTTAGGATAAAGAATTAATTTAACTATTTAATTATTAATTTATTAATTCAGGTAAATTTATCTAAATTTTAAAAAAATGGATGCTAGTAATACTAAATGTGTTTGTTATTGTATGTATTGAATGGTCGTGATCTTTGATCGACTTGTGTATGTGTTGGAATTATTTATTTAATTTAATTATTTATTTCATGTTTTAATGTGATTATTTATAATTAAATTAAATATGATGATTTATGAATCATCCCTTCCTCCTTTATTATGAATGGGCCTACATGCCTATGGTTTATTTTATGTAACATTAACCCCCTAATATCCCTCACTTGAATGTGAGTAAACATTTGTAAAGGATAGGGTCCCCAGCAAGTGGATATAGTTTAGGACCTAAGTCTAGGTGAATCCATCCGAGGAGATACATAGGATAATAGAAAAATCTTAGAAATTGAGCTAAGAGTAGGCTCAAGAAGTTAGTTTCTCTTGGGTAAAGGTCGGTTTATCACTTCTCGATAAACCAGCTAGTGAATAAAATATCATGACCATATCACATATTTATTTTATTTTCTCTATACATGGTTATTTATTTATTTATGTGATATATTGTTTATTTATTTTTTATTTAAACATGATCACATAAATTAAACAAATAAACAAGGATTCTAAGATTAGATAAAATAAAATTTATAACATATATTTATCATGTATAGTCAATTACCTATGTAAAAACTTACATAAAGTAAATAATAAGTAGAAAAAGTGAAATAAGAAATATTATACTAGTATGTGTGCAAATTATTTTATCATATATAGTTAATTAATTATATAAAGTACATATAATATTATTGATCATGTGAGGTGTAGAAAAAAATATATTTACATATGCTAGGATTATTATATCCTCCATCACAGAACACAATGGAAGGATGAGAATTACAATAATCTTGACCCCACGATATTTGAGTTAAGGTAAAATGATAGTTAAAGTGACATTATGTCCATAATCATGGGAAATTTCTATTATTATAGAGTCTTAATGAAGATAATGGGTTTACTTGGTGAAATTGGTATTAATTGTAATTTTCATAATCTTCTTAATTCAATTTGGAGATAAGTGTTGTGAAAATTAGAGTATATGATTTTAGGATTAGGGACTTTACTCAACATATCAAAAAGTTACGAGTTAAAAAATTAGTAAGAAAAGACTACCTGAATACCTTCAATTAATTTTCATGGATATATTCTAGGTTATGATAAGTAAAATATATATCCTTTACACTGGAATATCTAAGTGACTGGGTATTTGTAATTCCATGATGAGGGTTTTTGGGATTTGATAAAATAATGAGATACATAGTTGAATTATTAATTATTTCATAACTGGTAATCAAGATAAAGTATTAAAGTCTATTTTTTTGTAGATAATGAAAAGTAACTAGACTAGGTCACTTTCCCTGTGATCATTCCTAGAAAAAGAAAATTCCATCATCATTATAAATTTTCAAGAGTGGTGTTGGTTCTTTCCCATTACACTATTAAAATATTTTTTTGGTACTGGAATCCTTTATTCTTGACTAGTCACCTCTGGGAATGAGTGAAGATGATAAAAATTCCTATATGAAGCATATTGAAAATGTATCATATTTTCATTACATCATGTCATTATTTTTTTAAGTATAGATGAAGATGCGGGATAAGGACAAAGAATCATACACCATGCTGACTCATCTATAACAACATAAAAATGAGAAAGAGAGGAAAAAGATAAATGAGATAGTTACTAAACTATAAAAGTGAAAACTTGAGCATAGATATCTATCTTGTGATCACATAATCAAGATGATAGTATATATAAATTAATTAGTGAATTTTTGTATCCATTTGATAAATATTATTCATAAATCTCATTCATTTATCCTTACCAACCAATTTCTTCACATTCATTATGAATTATAAAATTAAAAGTATAGATAAACCATTCAATAATCTCTTGAATTTTCTTCTCTGAGGTAATAAGGACGGGTAGTAATTTGGTTATTTAGTCCTTATGGTGAACAAAGTGAAGGATGAAGTTGAAAATCCTATAACAAGTTTAAAAGCAATAAAGACTTTACAACATTCAATAAAGATGAAAAAGATTCATATAGAGATAAATAAAGAGGAGGTTATTTACTTTATATGTTGCAATAAAATTCACCATAATAATAATTATAATAAAATGAAGATGAAGCTAGAATAATTTTCTACTTCATGTTCATTCATCATTGCATATAACATTTTTATTTGTCTTCTTGTGTATTAAATAAAATATATGACTCACTTATTTGTATTATAATAAAAGGACCAAGTAAGATTGTAATGATTATAAGAAGTAAGGAAACCCTTAAAGTAGATGATAGATCATGATTCGTATGTTAGATAAGTGAATATCATAACTTCATATTTCCATGTAGATTGGTTCTTATGGAACTATTTTTTATATTTTTTATTATCAAAAAATTTATATCAATGTCCAGTTTTAGACACAATGAGACATTATTTTATGTATGAAATGAATTTTGTCTTGGTATACCATTCTTAATTAATAGTTTAATTATACTTGAATCATATATGTCCAATATTATCATTCAATGATGAATATAAAATATAATAATCAAATAATAAAGAGTTATGGCTTCATAATTCTTGGTCAAGTAAAACTCAAAGTAAATCTTAAAGGCATACCTAGAAGGGTGTTTAGTCTATTTAGATTTAGTACTCTTCTATATTATATAATTTTAGTTATAAATTTTAAATGAAATGAAACCTTTATAAATTAATGGTATTATTTCCACAAAGCATCTAGAATCAGTTTAGTAAGATACATGTCAAATGTGCTAAGGATAATATAGAGGGAAAACATGTTATCCAAAGTAGAATGGATATGGGATAAATTTACTTTAATAAATTTAAATATAATAATTTAAACAAGAATTAATTTAGAAATATTAAATAGAGTATATTGTAGAAATAAAAAGGAAAAACAAATTTTTTATATAAGTTTAACCAAAAATTGATTTCATAAGTAATTTTATATCCCATTCTCAATTATTTTAGGGATAATTTAATCCTTTGAATTTAGTGGTTTCCAAGTAAATAAGATATAAATAATTACACTTAATTTTTAATGGTTGGATAAAGAAACCCAATACTCTCACTTTTGTGGTAGTGATTACCCAATAAATACAAATTAAAGAAGGGATTTATTTATGTAATTAAATCCCAATTAAATATGCTATTTAATCTTATAAAAATTGTAATTAAATCAAAATATAAGAGAGAGAATGGAGAATGATAAAAAAGAACAAGTATCCTCAAGAGTGTGTAATATTTATAATCAGTTTGATGTGTTGTATTCTGTCTTCCATCATTCAGTCAAGATAAGTTATGTATGATATCAATAGATTTGATTTAGTCAAACAAACCATGATTTTCCCCTTAAAAGTAGAAATATTAATAATAATTAAAGATATTATTTCTAGAAATTAAATTTTAAAATAATTACATCCAATAGATTCCTTGAATTTCTCCGTATAATTTGAAATCTTCATAATTTTTACTCTTCTTTATTCTAAAAATAATATCTTGTAAATACCTCGTAAAATAATCCTAAAATCATATCTTTAAAAAAAACTACTTATATTTGAGTAATCATATTATTTTCAAAATAATATCTTCACATTCAATGAGAACTTTGGTCTTCAATAAATTATCTTTGAAATAAACTTAATTTAAATATTCCATTAAATATACTTTTAATTATTTATAGAAATATCCATATAAATCTATCTGGAAAAAATCAAAATTTAATTTTCCATGAAAATATATTTAGGTTTGATTTGAGTAGAAATAAACTCATTTTTAGTTTATATAAATTAATTTTTTTTAAAATATAAAAGTATAAAAAAATACATAACCAACTTAGCTCATGTAAGAAAAAACATGTCATTTTGATGTCACATCAGATTAATTCCTTCACTTTAAATGTTGTGTTAGATTAATCCTTTCCTTGAATATGAATAAATCAAACTTTTGAATCCATGTCAGATATACCTGTATACTCTAAAATTATGAATGAATTTCCCAAAACTTCTTATATTGTGTAAAAATCATTCCCTTTTTGTAAGAATAAATACATTTCCAAATTTCATTATGTAAGATTCACATGGAAAATCTATAGCTCGCATAAGATTCCTAGCTTAACAAAAATTTATTCAACTTAAATAATATAACATAGAATTACAATTCCATATTAACAAAACATTAATGAATGAATGTAGGAATAAAAAACCAATAAATTAAAAAAAAAATTAAATAATTAAAAACATATAATAACAACAAATAATAAAAAATAATAAGAACAAATAATGAGAGGGGATATGTAATTATAAAAAACCATAAATAAAAAAATAAAGTAGATAATATGTAATTATGAAAACACATAAATTAAAATTGGCAATGAGCCTCACAATATTATCCCCCTTTTTGATAGTTCGAAAATATGAACACATTGTCCCCCTTTTTTGAAGATAAAAAATATAATATAATAAATACTATTTCAATCTAGAATAATATTAATATAAAAAAAATAAATTATATGAAAATGGAATAAGAAGTAATATAATCAAATCTATCCTTAAATGATTAATAATTAAAGCATAGTAAATAATAAATAAAAAATACATGATCAATGAAAAAAGTAACCCCTCCAAAACTCATGCATAATAATAATTACTCTTATAGAAGAAACAAATATTCAAATAGTAACACATAGATCAATTAATCTAATATTATTGCTATATTAATTTTTTAAATGATATAATAGTGAATGCTCATCTTGTGAACTCTCCCTATATCAGATAATCAACTATGAGGATCCATGATTTATATTAAAGATATTCAAAGAATTAAGAAACGTTTTTCAATGGATTAAATAAGTAACCAAATTTTATATTCAATTATAATTGAGAATTATTCATTAAGTAAGAAAATAAAGACAAGATACAATCATTTATAGAAAACAAATATGCATGAAAAAAGTGATAAAAATTATATATATATATATGTGTGTGTGTGTGTGTGTGTGTAAATTTCAATTGAGTTCATGCCTAATAAATATTTATAATCTATCCGTACCTGGCCTTCCATTAATAAAATAAAAAGTTTCTTGAGCGAGGATTTTTTGTGAATATGTTTTCTAGTTAGTGATTGTTGATAATAAATTGAAGAAATATATCACATTTTAGAAAGTGATCTCTCAAGAAGTGGTTCCTAAGGATAATTTTATTATTGGGTTAGTGTTTAATATGATTTCTATATATAAAAATCACACTAGTGTTTTCTAACTTAATGGGTAGATGATTGTAATAATGACAATAGTAAATAATGGTGTTCTTCATCCAAAATATTTGAGCACAAAAAAACCCCTAGCTATGTATTCTAATTTTATGGTATAGATAGAAATTGAATTATATTTCTTACTACTCTAAGTGACTAAGGATTCTCAAAGTAAGTCACAAGTCCCACTTGTACTTCTCTTATCAAATTGGTATCCTTAAAATTCAGCATCTGAATAACTTTTTAATTCAAAATATATTTATTTTGGATAGAAAAAACTAAGATTCCTCATCTATTTAAGATATCTAAATATCATCTTAAGATATTTAAGGATTGATTATTTGGGTTTATCCTTAAAATGATCACAAACACAAATATTAAGCATAATGTTTACTCAGGCCATGGTAAGGTAAAGAAGGATTCCGATCATACCTCACAAAAGTTTATTATCTTCTATTTTACAGACATCATCCAATGTTAGCTTACATAAAGTACTAATAGGTGTAATTATTTCCTTATAAATTCCCATTCCAAAATTGATAATAAGTTCATTGGATTATTTTATTTGGATTAGAAAAATTATATCCTTATTTTAATTAATTTTGAAATCACTTATAAAACTCATTTCAAATTATTTTCTCATTAAATATAAATAATCAAAATAAATATATTCCTTAGTTAAACCAAATATGAAAATATATTTTTAAAACTAAAAAATAATTTGAAAATTCTTTAAAAAAAGGTATAATCAACTTTCCAAATTTTGAATTCATTATCCAAGGGGTATTTAATTACCTTCTCCTATCTCAAAAATAATATTTTAGTACCTAGAGAGCCTTTGTTAACTTTGAAACATGACTTTGAATTTTTTTTAATCCTCAAAACAAGGATGTTTTTCAACATATACCTTTTTTGAAATAAAAACATTTAAGAAATAACTTTTAACATCCATTTGAAAAAACATAAAATTAATATATGAGTAAAATTCAAATGAGACTATGTTGATTCAAGTCAAGATTCATGGGTAATTATTTCACCATAATCAATGCCTTCTTCTTGAATATATGGATTTTATAAAATATTATCCTTATTTATAACTATGTTTACTTTATCATCTAATTTATTTAAAAACCCCTACTTAGAACCAATAATGGGATGGCCATCAGTTATTTCAACAAGAGTCAAAAAAAATTTCTAGTGAATTGATTTAATTATTCTTACATAGTAAGTATATAATTTATATAATTAATAGTTTCATAAATATTTTTGGGTTATATGTGTGTAAAAAAATCTGTATTCTCAAATTCATTTAAAACTATCCTTCTAGTTCAAGTACTATCTTGTAAATCATTAATAACATTTTCTAAGGGATGGTCTTTAGATCAATCTCATGCCTTTGGAAATGGTTTTGAAGGTGTTTCTTCCTCAACTATAACTCATTTAGAAGGTTATTGAACAGTAATTATAAATGTTTTTAATTTGAAATCAACATCACCAATGTATAGTTTTGGAAAGAAACTTGTTGTGAATTGATTTTTTATGGTTTTGGTCCTCTTATTGAAGATTCGATTGGATTTACTTGAGTTAGAGTACCGAAGAAAAATATCTTAATCCTATTTATGGTAAAAATTTCTTAGGTTTTCTTTGGATTTGAGAATATAAAATTTATATCAAAACATACTAAGATAACTAACTTTGAGGTTCTTACCATTCCAAAGTTCATAAGGGTTTTTTCTTATGGAATATTCTTAAATGGAAACAGTTTTGAGTATAACAAGTGGTATTTACCACCTTGACCCAAAAAAATTAAGTAATATTGAATTCTTTCAATAAATTTATTATAATCACTTACAATGTTTTTTTATATATTTCAATAACCCTATTTTTTGAGGAGTTCTAAGAGTATAAAAATAATGATTATATCCTTGTAAAACACATAGTTAATGAAAATATATTTTTTAACTCTCCTCCATGATTAATTTTAATGGATATGTTCTTATAAAATTTTTCATTTTCATATTTATTGTTAAATATAATAAAATATTTACAAGACTCATTTTTATTTACTGAGAAATAAACCCACATAAATCTTGTATAATATTTGATAATTACTAAAGTGTGAGATTTTTCTCATATATTAAAAAATTTGGATAGAGTGAAAAAGATAAAGGTGACAATAGTGATGTTATTTTGAAGTGAATACTTCCTGTTTTTATTTTAAGGAATTATTTTTCTTCTTACCAAGTTGGAAAGTTCCGCACACAATATCCCTCTAAAAACACAATTTTGGAAAATTGCAGACAAGTTACTTATAGTTCAGCTTGAAAAATGTGTTCTTGATACAATTGAAAAAGTATTTATGAAATATCAATGACCCACTATATTGTACACAAAAGTATTTAGAAGGTTTTATAGTAATTTATTTTAGAATAATAACATATAATTTTAAAAAATATATATACATAAAATAAAAGTTTATTGCTATAATAAGAAAAATAAAATTTTTATTTTCAACGGATACTCTAAAAAATATCACATAATTATTTTTTAATAAGAAAAATATGATTAATGTAATAAATATATAGAATATATTTAACAAAATTTTAATTTATAACAAAAATTCTACCTATATGGATGATCTTTCTCCTTGAGTTATCACTAAATGCAGCATGTCTACCGTTAAGCTTCTCTGTGTGGTTGAACTCAAAGTAATCACTACACATATGCCTCGAGAATCCATTTTCCATGTATGATGTACCTCCATGGGATTTTTTTGGAGGAATTTTTCTTATAAAATAATCAAGATAATAAATATTTGGATACACAAATGAATTTGGGTCCATTAATGTTTTCCAAAAGTGATTCTAGAACCCATGTTTTCTTTTTTTTAGGGTATCTCTTAGAAAATTCAAAATAAAAGTAAATAAATTTTGATCTTCCATAATGATTTTTTTTAAAATTTGTTCATAAATTAAATGTTCGGTTTTATAAGAATAATTAAATATTTTATATTGAGGTGTATCACTCACAAATATTTTATTGTTTTAAGGGACTAGATTCGTTTGTGCAACCAGCTCCATAATGGTTTTTTATTTGATGTTTTAGAATAATTTTTTTATAAATATTCTTCCCCTTGGGTGAATTTTTATAGATACACTCAAATATCTTTAATAGTGAAATTAAATTGATCCATATTATATTTATTTTTAATTTCAATGTTTACTCATACTTCTATTTAGAGAATTGATCATTTCCATTACAGTATTGATTATTTTTTTTAAGATCTTTTAATTTTATATTGTGTTCAATAAATCATTATTATAGTTAATCCCAAGTAGTTTTAAGATCTTTATAATTTAAATGACTTAAATAGAAAGATGAAGTAAAGGAATTTACCTCATTTATTACCTCAATTCTATCCATACAAAATTGTTCACTACCATCACTTAATTCAGATAAGGATATAGAGTCCCCTCTTACAC
Organism: Viscum album; assembly: GCA_963277665.1. Classification (NCBI taxonomy): domain Eukaryota; kingdom Viridiplantae; phylum Streptophyta; class Magnoliopsida; order Santalales; family Viscaceae; genus Viscum; species Viscum album. Next base: position 1,474,522,349 of record OY728166.1, read on the forward strand.
TCTAAGTTGATACCTTAAATAAATTATTACTTTTATTATTCTCTTAAATATATTTTCTTAAAAATGCGACAATCCAATTTTATGTGCCCATTATTTTTTCATTCATAGCAAGTAAATTCAATTTCTCCTTTTTAGCACTCATTTTTATCTCATAAAAATGATTTCTTATTTATTATGATCTTTTATATATTTTTATCCAATTTAGTAATTTTTATGTCACTATTGGAAGAGGTTCCATAATTTTATTTGAATGATATTGTATTCTTTTCCTTAAATTATTTAGCTACTTTTTCAACATCCCCTACACTGTGATCTCATGGTCTTGAGAGATCTAATGAGTTTTTCTACAAGGGGATGACCTTTTCTTCTTATATTTCTATAACTTTAAGTGATCAATATCCTATTAAAACCCAAAATATCTTCTTCACTAAAGTTTCTATAATAATTAAATCACCATGAAAGTTTCTTACACTTAAAATTTCAGTAAAGCATTTAAACATTTTAGTAACTTGTTCATTAGAGTGTATACTAAATTTTCAAAATCTTTTCGATACATATCAATACTAGTGACATTGATTTTTTTATTCCTTAGTTTAATAATTCAAGTAGTTTACATATTTAATTAGTTGTGTTTTATGAGGAAACATGATTAAATTCATTTATTTTTAATCCATAGTGAAAACAATTCATGTATTTTCCATCAATCTCAAAAGTTCTTATGTTATTGGGAGTCCATTTATCCTATGATTCTTTTTTATGTTTATAACCATTCATAAAAAATCAAAATGGGGCATACAAAGCATTTATGAAAAGTAGAAATTTGAGTTTTACAATAATCATAATATGTTCCATTGAATAATAGTCGATGGCACATTGAGTATCCTCCATGAGCACATTGGGTGTTAGATGAATGTTTCATCCTTTACAATCAGTTATGGAAACCTAAAATGATTTTAAATCAAGATAATATCTATTAATAAATATTTATTGGATCATTTTCACTTATATTTATGTGTTTTTAAAATTATATTTCCCTTTTATCCATCCCATTATATCACAAAAACCATACACTTCAGAAGATTCCTTTTAATGATTTTAGGAATGAAAATTGAATAAGATAATATGCTTAGTAATGATAAGAGATGCTCCTAATGAGTGAGCTAAATAATAATGTAACAAGGAATTCATTTATCATTTAAATATAGATTGAACCATTTCCTAAACCCACATTCCAATATACACATAAAAGTGATGATCATAGTAAAATGAGGATCGATGAAGAGTCTTATAAGTATTGAAACTATTTTATTACTCATTTTAAAAATTATTAGGAAATATAAATGTTGACATTTAACCATATTCCCACTATAAAAAATTGTATTTCATGTAATTTATTAAGGATTATTTTAGAAATAAACTTTCATCATGTAAAATACAAATTGAATTTCACTTAATTATACTAAAAGTTACTTAGGATATAACTATCCCTAAGATATATAATTATTAGTCAATTGAGTGTCTAAAATTATTTAAGAAGGAAGCACATCTCTATTTTATATAGTGGAATAAAGCTTGACATCAATGATTTCAATGCTCAAAATTCACATGAGTTGGAATACAAACATAAATTCCATAAGACTTAGTGGGGGAGTTATCATAGAGACACATACTACATATTAAATACAAAAACAAACATAAATGGATTTATATTCTCTAAGTTGGATGATATATTATTTAGTAATAAATGATTATTTATCCTACAAATAAGTAGTAAATGGAAACAAGATAGAGTTGGAAAGTTTATATGAACTCATAAATGGATTCTATGTACCAAAATATAGTAACATATTTTAGTGGATTTTCCATTTGATGTAAAGCATTTTGGTGTGTATTTAAGAAGAAACTAGACATAGAAGGTATATATGGTACCTTTAAATCATAACTAGTTGATAAAGGTTTCAAATAACACTAGTGCATATACTGTGATGAAACTGTTTCACCAATCACTATACTAAAATCTATCAAAATAGTTATTTCCATAATATACTTCTATGATTATAAAAAAATAAAATGGATGTCATAACCACTTTACTCAATTTAAACCTCGTGTAAGATTTATATATGACACAACTAGAAGGGTTTGTGACACCAAAGGATTTCAATTAGGTTTTAAAGGTACATTGATCAATTTACATGTTGAAGAAAGCATCAAGATCATGAAATATTCATTTTAAAGATGGATATGAGAATTTAGTTTATTAAAAATAAATAATTCTCATTTGTATACAAGAGTTTTGTGGGTGAATCATAGTTTTCCAAGTCAAATATTTTGATAGAATATAGAAAATAGATATTAGATTTATATTTAATTAAGACCAAGTTTAAAAAATTATGCTATAAAAATGACTTTAATTGGTATCCCAAGTTTTAGGGATAAAACTCTACTATGTTTGATCTATGGATTCCTTAGATAAGGTAATAGTGCATAAATTTATAGAGTAATAAAAAATGAAAGATCTAATAATTCAAGAGAAAAATATTTTTAAAGACCCTAGGTCTGGTGGAGCACCACTAAGAGGGGGAGGAGATGATTTGGTGGTACTAGTTTTATAAATTATTTTGAAATTAAACTTTTATGAATAGTTAATTTCATGACCAATTACCTTTAAATATATTTCTCGCCCATATGGATAGAATGTCATGAAGGCCTTATAGTTTTATTTTTATTTATTGATAATCCCCATTTTATCTAGGTTAAGAGGGAACCATTACATAACCTAGAGTCCCAAAGGCACAAAGCCTTAAATTAATAGCCTAATGGCATAGGGGAATAATCCCTTTACAATATATTGAACCCTAACTACACTTGAATATCCCCTCCCCATATCCTCTTCATGTCTGTATCATCTTCTTCACCTATTATTGATACTGTATTGCAGTTCCCTTGTGATAAAGCATGGGACAAGGCAAGTATTCCATATCCCTCCTATAGTCCTGGGCTTGGTTACCTCCACCTATAAATTGCTTATGCTTTGATCTATTAGTATCAGGTTTCTCCAATTAGTTAGGGACTACTATGGTTCATGGGATAAAAGTACCTATGACCAAAAGGCCTGAATATTTTTGTCTCATCGGCCCTATGGCCCAAATGCTTAATAATGGACCGAAGATTCTGTGGCTTGAAGGCCCAAATTTTTTGCCTAATGGACCAAATTTAGTGAATAGTACCACTACTATAGTAACCACTACAATAGTTACTTCCATAACCCCAAAAAATAACCCCTACCCATATCTGAACCTAGGAATTTTGGATAAAGTATTATAGGGTTTACCACTCAGACACTATTACAATTTGAACCTAGGTCTTTCTCACCCATATTCAATGATAATGAAAGAAAATTAATACATAAGAAATTTTAACAATTTTTGGCCTCAATGTGAGATCATAATCCTTGTCATGTTTAACTTCAATGGAGACATGAATTTTATTATCACTATAGGATTATAGAGATTCCAAATTTATTTCAATTCATATACAATGGGTGGATAGGAATCATTCACTTCCCATGGTAGGTATCATCCACTTCTTAAATTGTTTTTGAATTGTTTATATTAGAACCACCAGTCATTAAGTAGCCTTTTTCTGATTTTGATATTGAAAAAGATCTTTAGTTCCCATATATATGACTTGGTATAAATGATAATATTTTCTTTTAAAAGGTATTCAATTTATCAATCAATATCAATGCAGTAGTAAAAAGGCAGCCTTCCTCATCAATATTCTGAATAATCAACTTGTGCATGAGAGAATTCATGCACAAGATGATATCATTCTTTCTTAGTGAAAATCACTCAAATTACCCACAATATCCTTGCCTAACTAGACCTAATATATTTATATAGATGAAAAACTAATGATTTCTTCCTTCTTTAATACTCAAGTTCTGATATACTACATAGTATCAACATATTAATTCTTGATAATAATTTTATTATTTATTTATCTATTTTATATCAACATTAATGTATAAATAATATTTCTATAATGAAATATAGAATCCTCCCTTGATTTTTGATTACATATAATTTCCTTGAAAAATAATAACATTTATCATGGATAATAATTTAAAATATTTTAATTTTAAATTCCATGATCATTGTTTCATGATCTTCTCAATTAACCTCGGTCAATACCCCCATTATAATATCTAGATTTCATTTCTATAATCAATAATTTGACCAATAACTTGTGAAATTTAATATTTCAAGTCCATAAAAGCATCATCTGAATTAATTCCTTGGTTCAATGATTTTTCACAAAGGAAATAACCTTACAAAGCCCCATTTTTCAACCCTAAGAAATTGGAAAACAACCTTATAAAGCTGATAATAAACCTTAACAAAAAAATTACTTTGCTAATTATCAAGAAATTTTCATAATTTAAAAAAAATGTGGTCTTAAAGATCAACCTTAATAAGTTTGATCAATCTTTTGATTTTATTTTCTCAACCTTAAGAATTCATAGATCAACCTTATGGAGCTAAAAAACAACTTTATGAAGGTTCAAAAATGGAAATTACAATGATTTCCTTTGAAATTTTTCATTTCTAAATCAACCTTCTTAATTCTATATTAAACTTATAATGTTCATGACTTTTCCATTTCTACTTACTTCTTCTCAGAAACAACCTTACAAAAACTAGGAATGTACCTTTTGAATATTTTATCACTTATCCATTTTCCAGTCCCAACATTGAATTTTAAGAATTCACTAAATTAACATAAATACTTTTAAAATCATCATCAGTCATAGTTAAATATATAAAAAACAATTCATATATGTTTTAAAACATTATTCATTTTCACATCGAAATAGTTTAGATTACCCAACTAGAATTCCAATATCACTGAGAGAGGGAGGGGGTGAATCAATGACATCTTTTTCTTTTAAGATTCCTTTTTTAAGAAAAAAACTTCACCTCCTATTAAATATTTCTTTATATGCTAAAAAAATCAAAAACATAACCACATGAAGACAAGAAGTTACAAGGATCACTATAAAACCAGAGTATCTAGTCCTTCGTAAGGTTCATAAATAATCTAATACCACACAATCCACTAAAAAATATTTTTTTTGAGGATATTCACTTACACTTGTCTAGAACTATGTTCAATACAGTAGTGAATTTTCTTTAAGTAGCAAGAAATTATGTAATAAAATTTTTGTGCATCTGGATCAACTTTCACAAAAAAATAAACCTTCAAAACAATTCTTCTCTTTCTTACGCAAGAGTAAGTAATAACATCTTGGACTTCATAATAATACTCAGTCTGATTCCCAAGTCTGATTTTCTCAATTCAGAAAATATACTTCTTTTAGAATACAACTAATACAATTTTGAACCATTTATAATCTGAGTCTATAAAATCCAGTATGATTCCTAAGTCTAATTTTATTAATTTGGAAAATGTAACTTTTTAAGAATACTACTAAACAAATTAGGACTGCTTCTGTCTGAGTCTTAAAATCCAAATATGAAAAGGTTAGTCTGATTCTAGAATCTCTAAATAGAATCTTCTTCTATTTTTATTCTATTTGGATAACTTATTCAATAAAACACAATTCGGAAACTTCTTCTTTCTAGAATTACAGAGTTTCCCTCTCCTCTTTTATGTTAAATGCAAGTCACTAAAAAAACAAAGTGTTATCATCATTTTATAGTCTCTACAAAATAGTTTAGGCAGGATTACAAAAGGATTTACTGCTTCTCCAAATTTCTTTAATCTTCAATCTTTCCTTAAATATCATATCTCTCTTTGACTCATTCAATTCCCTATGAAATTTGGATCTTTTATTGACGTCTTAAACTATTATTTAATTTCATATCTTCTTCTGAATTCATCTCTCTTTGGTAATTCCAACAAGTATTTGATATGATTTCAATTTATCATTATAATTTTCCCATTACAATTATCTGCTATAATGGTCATGTTGATCTCTTGACCCACTTTTAAATCTATAACTAAAGGCTTATTAACAAAATTCAAAACAATTCTGATTCTCTATTCTGATTTTTCTATTTTAATTTCTCCATTCAAATTTCTCCATTCTAATTTCTCTATTCTAATTTCTCCATTTTTATTTCTCCAAAATGATTTCCCCATACCAAATAATGAAAATTAACATATTATTTGAGTTTCAAGTTCCCCTTTGAGAAAACTTTTTCATCTTTTTCAAACTTTTTCAAGAAAAATTCTAGGTTTAGAAAAACTCCAGTCTGATTCCAATTAAGATATGCCTCATTATGATGAAAAAAAATGTAAAACAATATATTCTTCTTCTAATTTTCTCTTAAACCGCTTGGAATGAAATTCAAATGTTATTATTCTTCAACTTATTTTTAATAAGTATGACTTATTCATGAATTTGAAACATTTAATATTAGTTTCAACGTTGTCTGACTTATAATGGAAATTATTCTAACTTCTCATTCCTCCATCAACATCTTTATTTCCTAATCAGGATGAATATGATTTTTCTAAATATTATTGGCCTAAATATGATTGGAATCGCCTTTTATCTTCCAATAGAATTATCAATACAATTTTTTATTTATTCTCTTCCTTTATTTCATCAATCTAGCATCACAAGTTTTACAACTTACTTATGATTTTTGAGAAATAAAAAATAGAAAATCATTGTAATATTTCAATCGGATCCATGCTTAATATAATTCTATTCCTCATTACGATCATAACATCATTCCAAACACAACATGATTCCTATTATCATTTTCTTCCTGAAAACATCTCCTCAATATGATGGAATTTTTTAAGAATTGTTAGTCTGATTTTCTAAATACAATTTCTGATTCTAATTTTTTGAATATGATGGCCGATCTATTTTTTACCAAAAAAAATTATCTTATTTCTCCTTTTATATTTCCTTGACAAAAAAATACAACATCTAAACTTGATAATCTACCTTATCAGCTTCGTCCTGATAATCTCCCCCTTTATATTTTGTTATCTACCAAGATTCAAAAATCGCTGAACTCTGTAACCTCAATCTATGGATTACATATCAATAATTATAATCCCACATGATCTAAATAATTATAGGAAAAAATAATTATTGATAATAACACATACTTCCAAAATGTAGTGACTTGTGAAAAACTTACTCAGCATTCCTCCTCAGCTTTTCTTCCTCGTCTTTCTTTCTTCCTTATATTTCTTACTCATCATTATTACTTAGATTTATTTCTTCATTATATTTTCTCCACTTCTTCAAATTACCTAGAATACAAAATTTGTGTTTCCTATAACCACACCAACAAATGGTTATAATAGTTCACATAGTTATTTGCAAGAATCCCAACTTAGCCATAACTCACCCTTTATGCATGCTTCTATAAGGATAGATTTATAAAACAATTATTCCCCTTGACAACACTATCCAAAGTTAAGATGGGATAGGTGAAAAAAATATATTAACCTTGATGAGAAAGTGGTTGGACTCCCATGATCAACCTCAATTTATAAAAAGGTTCCATTGGTAAAAAAAATTGAATATATCATCAACTTTTTACGATGTAGGAACATACTCCAGTTTCAATTCATTCTTCTCCACATGCTATTTGATGAAGTGATACTTTATGTCAATATGTTTTGAATGATAATGTTGTAACATATTCCTTTTAAGGTTGTTTGTACTTTGATTACCACATCCCAATAGCAAGGGTAACTTTACTTCAAGAAGTAAGTCTTCCAAGTGAGTTTTTATCCACATAAGTTAGGTAGAAACTTGAGTTAAAGAAACATACCCAAATCCATCCATGCTAAGAGTTACTTAATTTTGTTTCTTTTTATTCCAACTAACAAAAAGTTTCTCTAGAAAAAAAACTCCACCAGATGTGGATCTTCTATCATCAACATTTCCCGCCCAATCAACATCTAAATACCCAAATAAGTCAGTAATTTCTTAGCTATCATACCTAATTATAATTTCTTTTATTCCTTTGATATATCTAAGAATTATTTTTCCAGTAAGTAAATGTTATTATTTAGGATAACTTTTAGATCTTTCACATAAGGTAATGACATAAATAATTTCGAGTCTTGAGGCAGTCAAATATAACAAACTTCCAATCAGTTTTCAAAACTCTTTCAGATCAAATTAATTACCTTATCCATATTTACTCAACTTGGTTCTCACTGATATTAGTGTGGAAAATGGTTTCAAATTTTCCATACCAAACTTTTTAAGAAGTTCCTTAGCCTACTTTTATTGAGAAAGAAAAACTTGTTTCTTCTTTTGTATGATTTTTAACCTAAGAAAGTATTTCATTTCTCTCATTATGGACATCTCAAAAACCCTTTTCATCTCTTAAAAAAATATTTCACAAGTCCTTTAATCATCCCCAGTAAAGATAATGTCGTCAACATAAACAATTATGAGGAGGGAAAACTCCTGACTTTATTTGATGAAAATATTGTTATCTACTCTTACTTTCTTAAAACTCATCTTCCTTAAGAAAGTATCTGCTTTGGAATATCATGTCCTCAAAGCTTGTTTTATACCATACAAGTTTTTAATAAATATACATACATAAATTTAATATTTCCCAATAACAAATCCACATGGTTGTTCAATTTAAACTTCTACATCAAGATCCCTATTCAAAAATGCAGACTTTGTATTCAATTAAAAAAATTGTAACCTTATTGTGAATTAATAGAAAGAAAAATTATGATTGTTTCTAACCTTAAAACTGGAGAAAAGTTTTCATCAAAATTAACACCTTTAATTGTAGAGTAACTATTCCACACAAATCTTTCCTTATTCCTTAACACTACACCTTCTTCATTCATCTTGTTCTGAAAAATCCACTTTTTACCAATAACATTTTTGTTATCTGGATTAGGTATGAGTTCCCATGTATCATTATTTTTTATATGATCCAACTCATCATTCATAACCAAAACTCATTATGGATACTCAAAATATCCATTCACATCATTTGACTCAAATTTTTAATACAAATAAGTATGTGTAATAACATTTTTTGTTATTTTTGTTTGAACCTTTTAATATAGATCACCAATATTTTTCTGAGTTTTCACTTGATTCCTCTTCCTGGGATGAGATTTTTGAGATTCTTCCTCATCACTAGAAATATTTTTGTCTAATTCTTCTTCTTGAGTATGATTACAATTGTTTTTATCCTTATCAAAATGTTAACAAAACTTCCCTTCACCTACTCAACTTCCTTATCTGCATAAGCCTATTTATCCTCCTCAAGTTTTTCAATAACATTCACATAAATCGAAACAAAAATTATTTCTATTTATTTGTTAAGACACATGTATACTCTTCCTTCTGAAGCATATCTAAGAAAAATTCCAACTTCTCCTCTATACTCAAACTTTACAAGGTTTCCACCTTACTTCTTTATAATGCATGGACTCCAAAAAAACTCTTAAGTATTTAAAACTTTGAGCTTTTAAATAAATATTTTCATAAGGATTCATATATGAACTTAGCCTATAGAAACATCAGTTTTGAATATACATAGTATTACTCATGGATTTTCTCCAATTGTAATGAGAAATACCATGTTCAAGTAACATAGTTCTCCCCATTTCCACTAAACTTCTATTTTTTCCTTTCAGAAAACCCATTTTATTGAGGAGTATATGGTGAAATAAACTCATTCCTAATTCTAGGATCCTCATTATAAATTTCAAATTATTTATTCTTATACTCACCACCATTATTAGTTATTAACTTCTTCATGGAATACTCACATTACTTCTAAAATTTCCACCTAAAACTTTTAAACATTTTCAGAGAATCTAAGTTATGTTTCATATACATAACACAAGTAATGTGAGTAAAATATTCAATGGAGGTGATGATGTAATTATCTCCATTGGTTGATTGTTTTCTCATTGGACCACATGTATTTGAATGAATAAGTTCCAAGGGTTTTTTTTTGAAAAAATGTCAAATTTATTATGCATAGAATTTTTAATCTTTCCATTCTGAAAAATAGTGCAACATCAATCTATTATTATTGACATATGAGGAATATCTTAGACAATATATTTCTTAGATAGCATGCTCATGTTTCTCTGAAACATTTTTCCTAGTCTTTTTAGGTTACAACTGATTCTCTTCCACCATTCCCAAGAAATAAGAGTTTTGTATTTCACCAACATGAAATAAGTTTCCTTTTGTATGTTGGCCTCTTGTAACTATCATTCCATCTTCCTCACTCTTCATAAAAAAACCCATATTTTTTTAACATAAATTTTTTACCCTCATCATAATGTTTTGAAACACTCATCAGGTTGTGTTTCATCCCATCAATATATACATATTTCTTGGATTTCATTTTATATTTTCCAATGATGGCTGATCCAACACCTTTTATTCTCATAGATTCATCATTTCCAAATTTCATCATTCCTTATTTGAATTCTTTAAAATTATTCAATTACATTAAGTCTCCTAACATATGATAAGAACACCCATTATCAATAATTCAAGGTTGTTTTCCTTTTATATCTTTCAAACCGGTTTCAAAAACCATATCCTTTTCATTTATAATTTCTTTCTTCACCTATAACTTCTGCGAATTAGTAAGAAACTTTTGTTATGCTGGTAAAAAATCAAGACAACCCTTAGCAAGATGTCCAGGTCATTCAAATATTTCACAAATAGTTTCCAAAGGATGGAATATATCTTCAACTTTCACACCAACCTTCTTGGGTTTCTTCATAACTTCCTCCCAAGAATTCTTCTTTTGAGAGAATTGACTGCCCCTCAACCCTTTTCTTCAATTACCTGTGGAATAGTTGTAATGTTGTTGGTTAAACCAACACATATTTTTTGTATGTCCAAATCCACCACAATACCTATGGTATCCATAAAAAGATTATTTTCCTCTAAAATTTTTGGATTGAATGGTGTTGTAAGTATGTTTTTCAGCAACCTTATTAACAGAACTTTTTTGACCAGAAACCTTTTTGTTTTCAAAAGAAAATTTCTTCTTCAGCATAGTTTTCTTTAAATCCTTATTGGAACCAAAATTAATATAATTTTTTTTAGAATTAGTATATTCAGAAACATTTTTGGACTCATAATTTTTAGAAACTTATGATTTTCAACATTTTTAACTTTGGCCACATACATAAATTTCCTTTATTTATTCTTATTAGGAATAATTTCAATATTCTTAACAAACTTTGAAGGTAACTTTGGTTGATCCTTCTCAAGTTCACCCTTTTGATAACTTTCACCAACTTCAATGATATAGTTTTTGAACCTTGTACTTTTCTTTTCATTTCTAGAACTTTTTTGTTGGATAAGTTCCAACTCTTCTTATTTTTCCTTCAGTTTCACTTCTAGATGTTTATTGTGATTATTTTATTTCTCAAGAGAATTTTTCAAATCATCAATCTCTATTAACATCTTCTATTTTTCATCAAGAAAACCTTCTTGATATTTTTTTAAGGAAATTTATTTATCAGCTTCCTATTTTCCTTCTCAATCCTTCAAATCTTTCTCAGGAATTCTTTCAACTCTTCTTTCAAATGAAATTCAATATGAGTTTTATATTCTTCAGAACTGTTGATTCTGAAATATTCATTATTCATTATTATAATAAAAGTTTTCTCTATATCATTTTCAAAATATTGTTCAGATTCAGCATCACTTTATTCTTCTTCATCACCTTTAGACAAAAAACTTATTCTTTTGGATTTGAATAACTTTTTATATTTCCCTCTAGAAAAATATTTATCCTTATCATCATATTTATTCCATAACCTTCTTGGCCTTCTTTCTTCTTCATCACTATCCCATTATTTCTTTCTTTGTGGAAAATTAGACACAAAGTTCCCAATAGCTCCACATTAAAAACACTTCAAGGGAAATTTTCCTTTATATTTACCCGTACCTCTTCTTACATTTTTATAAAACAAGGATAAAAATCCATCAACATTTTTACATACCTCATTTTCAGAGTTAGAGTCAACAACCTCATCTTTCTTAAGAAACTTCTTAGAATTTTCTTTCTTAGAATCTTTTAATGAAATTTCTCTATCAGCTTTTTTTTCTTCAAAAATTTTGACCTTCTCATTTCATAAGTAATGAGAAGACTATGATGATCATCTAGAGATATATTTTTAGGATCTATATCTTCCAATGAGGATACTTTTTCATCAAACTTGTTAAGAAGGATTCATAATATTTTTTTTCAACAATGCTAGAATCTTATAATGTTTCACCAAGACATATAATGGTGTTGACTATGTCATTCACCCAGGTAATAAAGTCCCTAACAGATTCATACTTACCCATTTTTATATCTTCAAGCTTCATCCTCTATAGTTGTAGATTTCCCTTATTGACTTTGGTATTTTCTTCATAAATTTTTTTTAACTTATCTCAAATACCTTTGGAAGTGGAAACACATTTCACTCTTAAAAAATCAATTTTAGAAAGTGATGAGAGTAAATCAATTTTTTCTATTCCATCATTCTCAAGATTCTTCTTTTCAATGGGAGTAAGAGGAACCTTTTCATCAATAGGATAAAATCCATATGTTGTAACTTCAAGAGCATCAGAACCAATAGTCATTATAAAATGAAAAAATTTATCTTTCCAGATATGATAGTTATGATCATAGAAGATTAGAATCCCCTTAAAATTAACACAATTCAAATTCTCTATCAAAAGTTCTCTTTTAAAAACATCATAAAAACACTAAATGAAGGGAACCTTCACTCTGATACCAATTGAGATTACTCAACCAAGATTCAAGTATAATTGAGAGGGGGAGGGGTGAATTAGTTGTATCTTTTTCTTTTAAGTTTATTTTCTTAAGGAACAACCTTAAAATACTGTTAAATATTTCTTTATATAATGAAAAAAATCAAACACATAACCACAAGAACATAAGAATTTACAAGTTTTTCTACTCAACAAGAGTATCTAGTCCTGGGTATGGTTTGTAAATAACTTAATACCACACAATACACTAGAAAAAAATCATTTTGTGTGGTATATAGTGTGTAGGATATTCCCTTACACTCATGTATCACTATGTTCAATACAATAGTGCATGTGATTCAAGTAGAACAAAATTATATAATAGATTTTTTTTGATTCCTGATAAACATTCAAAAAAATATAAACCTTAAAAACAATTATTCACTTTCTTACCCATGAGAAGGTAAAAACTTCCTAGACTTCATAACAATACTCAGTCTGATTTTCTCAATACGGAAAATATACTTCTGTCAAAATACCACTAAGATATTTCTAAACCACTTATAATCTGAGTTTGGAAAACCCAGTCTGATTCCCTCGTCTGATTACCAAGTCTGGTATTATCAATATGGAAAATGTAACATTTTTAGAATACTACTAAAATAAATCAAGACTACTTCTGTCTGAGTCTGTAAATCCCAATATGAAAAGTTCAGTATGATTATGGAAACTCTAAATACAATCTTATTCTCTTCTTATTCTATCAGGCTAAATTATTCAACAAAACACAATCTGAAAACTTATTCTTTCTATAATTATGTGGATTCTCTCAATTATTTCATGATCAATGAAAGTCACATAAAACCAAAAATTTTCTTCTTTTATTTTATCACCAAAATTGTTTAGGAGGGCTACAAAAGGTTTTCTCACTTCCCTAAATTTTTTGAATTGTCAATCATTACTTAAATCTTGGATCTCTATTTGTTTCATTCAATTATCTATGAAATTCGAATATTTCTTTTACTTCTTCAACCTTCCTTGAATTTCATATCTTATATTAAATTTTGTTCCCTTTGGCCTTTCTAAAAAACCATTAAATATGATTCTAATTTTCCCATTATGATTCTTCATTATGATGGTTATCCTGATTTCTTAACCCACTTATAAATATGGAATTAAAGACTTCTTATAAAACTTTAGACCGATTCTGATTCTCCATTCTGATTTCTCCATTCTGATTTCTCCATTCTAATTTCTCCAAAATGACTGCTCCATACCAACTGATGAAAAAAAAACATATTCTTCAATCTTCAAGTTCCCCTTTAACAACACTTTTTCATATTTTTTAGACTTCTTCAATAAAAATTTTAGGCTTAACAAAACTCCAGTCTAATTCTAATTAATATCTACCTCATTATAATGTATAAAAAGGTAAAACAATAGATTATTCTTCTTCTTTTTTCTTAACCCACTTGGAATACAATTCAACTTTTCTTCTTCTTCAACTTATTTCTTATAAGCATGAATTATTCAAGATTTTTAACCATTTAAGATCAAATTTAGCATCGTCTAACTTATAAGGGAAAATATTTCAACTTCTCATTTATTATGTAATATCATTATTTACTACTCAACCTAAATATGATTTTTCTGAATAATATTATCTTGAATATGATTGTAATCACCTTTTCTATTCCAAAATGATTCTCAATACAATTTCCAGTAATTCTTATCCCCCTTTGTTTCATAAATATTGAATCACAAGTTTTACATCTTACTAATGTTTGTTAGAAATAAAAAACAAAAAACCATAATCAAATTTCTATTGGATCCATTCTGAATTTGATTCTCTTCCTCATTATGATCAGAAAATCATTCCAAACCCAAGATGATTCTGATGATCCTTTTCTTCCAAAATATATCTTCTCAATATGTTGGACTTTCTTAAGCACTATGAGTCTGATTTTCTAAGTAAAATTTGTGAGTCTGATTTTATGAATATGATGTTTATTTTGATTTTTACCAAATACAAAGTGAGGTGATTTCTCTTTCTTTGATATTTCCTTGAAAACAAAATAAAAATCCTGAATATGATAATATTCCTTATCAACTTGGTCCTAACAATAGTTACTAGTAAATATATAATTATTTAATAATTCAATTGGTTTCTTCAATATTTCACATTGGATTTGTTTTTAACCTCAAACAACTCTTTTAAAAACTTAATAATTTATTAAAGAAATATCAAATCCTATCCTTTATCAAGAGAGAAGTGTCTTGAGACTAAAACACAAGTTAAAGTAGAATTTTTGAGATAATTGCAGGCCTTAGTGACAAAAAAAATAATTGATTGAGTACTTTGAATGATATCCCCTTAAATTCATGTGCACATAACTTTATATTTTACTCCAAATTTTTAAAATGATACAAAATAATGGATTCACAAAAGATAAATAGAATTAATACAGTACTCTATAATAGGTATACACCTCCCCCCCCCCCTTGAAAACATAATCCAATGATAAGTTAGGGTTCTCCCCGTGTCCCTCAAGACAGATGGAAGGGAGGAACATTTATCTTCAACCTTAAGGTATCAGACCTGTCTTTAGATATTTAATTACTGAAGATATCAACGAATTAGAATTGGGTAGGAATAAAATATAACTTTATTTCATCATCAGAAACCTTCTATTTAATAAAGTTAAACCTAATTTCAATGTTCTTATATCATGAGTGTTTCATTATATTTTTTGAAAGATTTATAATAGTTTGATAATCACATAAAATCCTAAGAGTTTTTTCAATATTCACCCTAAAATATTTAAGACAACCCTTCATCCAAATCATCTGAGTGAAAAAACTAGTTTCAGCCACATATTCATCTTTTATGGTTCTTAAAACTAATGGAGTTTTTCTTTTATCAGTGTCAGCTAACACAACTGCTTCTCAACAATTAAATCATCCTGAAATATATCTTCTATCATCACAACCCCTACCTAATATTCATTATTATAACTAGAAAAATTCAAGTGATTTCCTATTATTTATATAATTACAAATATTAAAGTCCCTTTGATGTATTTAAATACTCTATAAGACACAATTAATCTTGATTCATTATGATATATTTGATACCTAACACATATGCTTGTTATATAAGAAATATTAGATCTAGAAGAAATGAGGGAGGGCGTGATACTAATCAGTCTTTTGAACTACTTATAATTTACACTAAATCTTTAAATATCCTTTAATAGTTTCACTCTAACTTGTATAGGTGTGTACACTGGTTTTGAGTCTTACATGTTTAACTTTTTCTATTATTCCCATTAATACTTCTCTTATGATAGAAATATAAATTTTTCATCTTTCATTACTTGTCGCCCCATAATGTACCTTATCTATCGCAATATTGTCATATCAATGTAGTTCTTATTCATTTTATAAAACTCCTTACAATTAATCTCTTGATAACCTAAAAAGATAATGTTATTAATATAAATAATTATAATGAGAGTGCCTTTATGAATTTTTCATATATATATATATTGTTGTTCAATTTTTTCTTTAATGAATTTTAACTATTTCAAGTAATTGTAAAGCTTTGAATACCAATCCCTAGTATCCTTCTTCAATCCATATAATCCCTTATTTAATTTTCACACCATAAATCCATCATTGTCAAGCACAAAACCCTCATTATTTTCAAAAGAGACTTATTCTTCCAACTTAACATTCAAGAATGTGGATTTGACATCCATTTGAAAAAAAAATACAACATATGAGATGAAATATATAGAAGCATTCTAACGGCCTCTAGTCTAGTAAAAATAGTAAATCTATCTTTAAAATCATCCCCTTTAACCTAATAGTAATCATTACAGAAAAGTTTATCCATATTACCTATGACTTCTCCCTTATCATTCAATTTATTATTGAACACTAACATGGTACTAGAAATATTTTTATCATTTAGTCCAAGGATTAGATAGATTAGATACCAAATATAATGTTTATATATCTAAATCATATCATCATCCATATCTCCAATTCAGTCTTAGTTCTTTAAATATTCAACCATTTATTATTACTCAATTTTACAAATTATAGTTTTTTGGTTGTCATGCCTCAATCTTCTTCTATTTTGTACAAGTGTACTCTAACTTTTGATGATTTTTTCATATTTAAATGCTTTTTTAACCATTGATATTTTCCTTTTTCATTTTAATTAGCCTTCTTCTCATAACTAGTATGATCATATTTAATATATATATCATGTGGCTCTAACTCAAAATGTTCATTACTATTTTTATCATAATTTTAATCAGTGTATCCAATAGAAATCACAAAAATATACTTATATGAAACACTAATATTGGGGTTATTTTCAATAAATTTCACATCAAAACAATTGACCACCTTATAAATTTTTTCCAACGTAATTTTTAACACCCCAATATTTTATGATATATTACTCTTAAATAAGTTTAATCTCTTCGATAGCTTGTGATAAACACAACCTCAAGTCTAAATAAACTATAATATAGTATAAAATTATAACTTGGATATTAAATTGGTAGACATAAATATGAATAACTAAATTAAGAAAAGTATATGGTTTACACATGTATAAATTATATTCATTGATTATCAATTTATTATAAATGAAAATAAAAATCATTTGAAAGTAAATGAAATATTTTTCCGAAAAACTATTTTATACCTATAATGTGTTATTATCTTAATAAAATAAATTAATCACTATTAGTGAATAATTTTAATGAAATTTATATATTAAAAATTCAATAAAAATTTTTATCATTTGTCTGATATTTTTTTAGTCATGGGATAATAAAAAATCCTATTTTAAGCTTAAAAACTATTTTTCCCTAAAAAAGTGGTTTCGTAGCGTTTTTCACGATTATTTTAATTTTTTTACACTTCAAGAAAATGTATTAGAAAAAATGAACTTAATTTTTTTAAATCAAAATTTCAAATTTATCTTTGAGTGAATTTTTAAGAGGTTTTTTAAAAGATAAATTTTTCGATGAATGGTAAAAAGTATTGATTTTTATTAAAAATTATTTTTTCATTTAAAGTATTTTAAAAGTTCCATTTCATTTTAAAATTGTTTTAAAAGTAAAATTAGATTATAATTATTTTTATTAATCTAATTTAGGTCATTGGAATCAATTTTTTGTTTAATTTTTACATAAAAATGGTTTATACTTAAGAAATATAATTTTCTTTGGAAAATCATTTTTCGTCGCATTGCGGGTTTAATTTTAAATTATATTTTTATAATTATGTGAACTGAATTTAATAAAATTGATTCCATATTTAGAGTAAACATAATTAATATTAGGTAATATTATAAACTTGTTTTTTTTTGTCATAATGAAGAGTAAAAACATTGAAAATATATTACCTCGGTTAAGGTTAAAATAGGTTTATCAGAGGGTTAAACTAAAGAGATATGGGTTAAAATAACTTAAAAACTTGTTTAAATTTTATTTTATGGAAATATTTTGAACTTACCTCATATAATGTTTTTTAATGTTCTATTTTGGAGGCATTTTGTGTGAATAATACATTAATATATTTTAATATTTTTAAAAATTCTATGTATCTCCTCTACTCTAAAAATAAAAGGACACCCCTCTCCTCTCTTATCCACATTTCAAGATCCTTTTGGTTCAGAAAATCAATGCCCAAATATCTTCCTTACATCCCTACCCATGATCTATGTAATAACTTGGGATTTGTATGAGGTAAGAATCCTTTAAATTTTGGTATAACTTTTTCTTTTGAACCTAATATGAATGCATAGTGAGTTCATGGAGGTTATGGGGGTGTCTGAGGATTTTTCAAAGGTTAGAACCCTAGCTAGTAGAGAAAAGTACTGGGTCGCATGGTTAGTAGAAATGTTGTAAGCCAATCCACATGGTTTCCCAAACTATGTGAGTCCTGGACAGTGGGATGAAGTAGTACATACATTTTGAGGAAACTCTGAAGCTAGGGGTACACACATGTGTGGTTGGTCTATAGGTTTTAACAAATCCATCGAGCATGGTTGAAACACAGTTTCTAAAACCATGTGGCCTAACTATTCGGGGACCACTGTGAGAAAGTTCCATGTGCATGTTTGACGCACCGTTTGGAAAACCGTGCGACCAAACCATGCGAACCATATATTTTGGGTGAATTTACCATTTTTTCCTTAAATCTATTAAAACTTACCCCCACCTACCATTTTTCATTCTTCCAGCAACATAAGATTATTTATTTTCCCGTTGAGCTCCCTCTTTGGTTCTACCTAGGTTCTTCAATAAAATCTACCTTCATGGTTTAATCAAGATTCTCTTGGTCATATTGTATTCCTCTCAAGAATTCTCTTTTTCTTCCCTTTTCACTCGATCTAGGACAAACAAAGGGATGATAATAGACAAGGAGAGTACTATGAGCTTGAAGTAGGTAGTCTAGTATTTATCCCTTCAAGTATTCAAGCTCGATAATATGTGATATTTGTCGTATTCCGGTTTAATTGCGTGTTTACCCTAAATTGAATATGTCTTAAATTGGTTTTCCTACTTGGAAACTAATAATGTGTTAGAACCCAATTAGTATTGAGATTGACCACCTCAGAGTGATTCATCCCTTTAGGTGTTCCCTCCATGTGCTTAATTGGCCTCTAGGGAGTTATATCCAAAACCCCTATTGGTGTGTTTGGATTATCTTGTAAATGGTGATATCATATTGATAATGGATGAATGTAGTGGAATAGTATCGTTATTGCTCTTATCAATTATAATGAATTTAATTTAATGTTATTGGTACAACCATTTAACATGATTAAATGGAATAATGGTTATACCTATTGTTATTATTAAATGATGATGAGTTATGAATTATACATTGTCCAGTAATTAAGCCAATGACTACTTATGATAGTTGATGTATAGGCATGGAGACCCTAGTTATTTAATGTAAATGAGAATGTATAACCTTATTGTTATATATGGGAATGGCGTGTAACTCCCTGATATTTTGTGAAATGTTTTTTAATAAATTTAATCTTTTCAATATTTTTCATTTCACACAATACTAAATATAGATTTTGTTATATGAAAAACACAATATTTGGCCTATGTTATACACAAAACCAAGTACAGATTACACTACACGCAAATCTTGGATTATCATGTGGTATACGCAACACTATGTTTGGCTTGTGTTACACACAACATTGAGTTCTTTTGATAGCTTGCATTACACGTAAGGCGGAGTTTTACCAAACAATAGTATATTATTAAAATATTATTATTTAATATAACAATATATAAACAAGATGTTAAATTAGTGGTTTTGAAAAGTATTGACTAAATTATGAAAATATAATTTTTATATTATAAATTCACTGGTTACAAATTAATTAGAAATGAAAATATATACCAATTGATTACAAAGGAAATAGTTTTAGTTTTCCACCTCTAAAGTCATTTGTCTTAATAAATTAAACTAATTATAATTATTTAATGATATTAATGAAATATATATGTTATATATTCAATAAAATATATTTTAAATTAATCTAATATATTTTAAAGGCATAATATAAGAACAAACCCAATTTTACGCATAAAAAGGTATTTTTCTAAAAATGCAGATTTGTCACCTTTTAAGAGAGAACCCATTTTAAATCTATTTTTTGAAACTATTATAATTTTTATATGATAATGTAAACTTATTCCATGGAAACAGAATATCAAAATTTACTTTTCTTGAATTTTTCATATTTTTTATATAAGTTTCATATTTTGATGAATAGTGAAACTTACTGAATTTTAATTGAAACAGCTTTTTCATTGAAATAATTTATAGTGCTTAATTATATATTTGATTGGTTTTAAGTTAAAATTGAATTATCTTTTCATCATTTAATACAATTTAGGTCATTGGGATAAATTTTACATTGAATTTGGATATAAAAACATGTCATTATTTTGGACATTTTCACTTTAAACGCTTCTTTTCCCGTTCCATCAACGAAATTATTTTTTAATTAATTTCAGAAATTAATATGTTTTTAATTATTAAAAAAGGATTTCATATTTTGAATCATAAATTAAAAAATTATTAAACAGTTCCCTTCTATTTTTAGATAATATGAATAGTAACTTTAGTAATTTGTAATACCGTGATTAACGGTAAATCAATTAATTAAGGGTAAAAATTATCGAATAAATATTATAAAACTACCCTAAAACTTTACCAAAAGATATTGGATGAATATAATTCGACCCTTAACACATAAGGATCTAAATTGAATAATTTAATGGACACTTGACAATAAAAATGGCTTAAATATTATTAAACTCAAAGGAACTGACAAAATGTCACTCAATTACTTTTAATATGTGAAATATTTTTAATATGGGGATAAATAGAAGATATGATATAATTTATATTATTATGAAATATTAAATGTTTATCTATATCATAGAATTTTTTTTTAATTTTTAGTGAAGAAATAATTATCATAAATAATTAAAAAATGATGATGTAGTAATTACTCAATTAATGAAACAATCAATTAAATAATATTATAAATAGTAAAAGATATATAATATGAATTAATTAAAGTGATCCAATAATTTTTTGGGTGAATATTAAATGTTAGTGGTTTTTTAAGTTAATTGTTTCAAATTTATCTTTCTATATGTATTTTTCTTAAAGTCAAAATTAGGAATAGTGTCGAAATTGACACTTGTGATATTTTATGAAAATAATATTTTATTAAATTATTTAAAAATCAAAAAAAAATATTAACTAAGTACTAGGGGGTTATATATTTTCTAAAATATCATAACTTGGCCATTTATGCTCCAATAGACACTTTATAAGTAAAAATTACATCCTATTAGTATAGAAATATTGGTTACCATAGTTAAAATTAAAATAGGTTAATTAATGGGTAATCAAAATGATAAGGATTAAAATAACACAAAAATTGTGAAAAATCTATTGGTTGATTATATTAAAATATTATAATGTATTGTATTTGAATAAATTTCATTTTAGGTATTTTTATTGAGATTTATTATATTATAAATTAATATTTTTGGATTTTTTGAAAGTGCCCCTCACCTTAATTATAAAATATATCCTCCTCCCTCACTTCATCACACCACATTGATCCCTATATCTCGAGAAACTTCTACCCATTTCCATTATAAACTTCCTTATCCACATTCTAAATGTTATTTTATTCCCAAATGACCAAATCTTGAGTTCTTTAGAGGAGATCTAATGGAATTGTTCTGAAGAATAGGTAACCACTCTAATTGATCACTCTCTTTTTCTACTCTTCTATACCTTTTATTAATATATGATATATATCATAAAATAATAAATTCATAATCCTCAATATTATTATGTTTTATTATGATTATGAACACACCATTATATATCCCATTTCCCATGAAAAAAAAATGAAAGTATCTCTCGTGTGTACGTACGACTTACCGTCTCTACGTAGAGATACAATTCAATTTCCATCCCCATGTTTTATGAGTAATAATTATGATAAGTTTAATGTTTATATATGATATTTATGACATAATTATACTTCTTTAATGACAATATCATATCTACCTTTTCACCATCTAATATTTTGGTAAATGATAATGCCTTCTGTGTGTATGTATGGATTACTATATCCACGGTACGATATTTTGGCCAACCATGTAGAAAAATTGTGTGACCTATATATTTTGGGTGAATTTACATTTTTTCCTTAAATCTATTAAAACTTACCCCCACCTCTCCTTTGTCATTTTTCTATCGGCAGAATCTTATTTCTTCTCCTGTTGAGCTCACTCTTTGTCTCTACCTATGTTATTTAATAACTTCTTCATTCATAGTCTGATCAAGCTTCCATTGGTCTAATTTAATTCCACTTAGAAGTTCATATGTTATTATATTTTTTCTTGATCCATGAAAAAATAATGGGTTGATACTATGTAACACCCCGAGATTTTATGAAAAATATTATTTTCATTAATGTCTTGTGTTGTACGCTACACCAAAAAGAGCTTGCACAAAACGCATCATTGACTTGCCTTTCATTACATGCAATCGCGACCTTCCTCGATAGCGTGTGTAGTACGCAATACCGAGTTTCACTAAACAATGATATGCTATTAAAATATTATTAAAACTAGCCGTTATGAGTAGTAATAACCACTTTTTGAAATTTTGTAAATTTTATTTTTCAAAATGGACTTCATTTTTGGATTCGGAATATCGAAATTATCTTAGGGTGAAATTTTGGCACTTTTCGGATAACTTTCATATTCTGATGAATAGTGAAAATTACTAAATTTTAATTAAAAAGAACTTTTTTAATATAAATAATTAATAGGGATAAATTATTAATTTGAGTGGTTTTAATGTATATTTAGAATATATTTTTACAATTTAATAAAATTTTGGTCATTGGATGTAATTTCACATTTAAACTAGTTATAAACAAGTGTCAATCTTTTGATAGTTATTATCTCTTAAAAACACGCTATTTGTTTTGACGATGGGAGCTAATTTTTAAATTAATTAATGCAACTGATATGTTCTGAATTTGCTAAAATAGACATCATTTTTGAATTCTTAATATCAAATATAGCTTATGCCTAATTTTTGGTATTTTTCTGAAAACTTTCAATTTTTGATGAATAGTGAAACCACTAAGTGGTAGTTAAAAAAACTGAATTTTTCATAAAACATAATTTTACCGCTTCTGTGAATGTAATTTCGAAAATCCTAGAGACATGGTAAATATCAAGGACTAAAATGTGGTTCAATGAGATGAAAATAATTTTTGGTGAATAGTAACTTTTTACTTTTTTTTACCACGGTTAAAAGTAAATAGGGTAATTAAGGGTACAAATGATATTATTATTACCCTAACACATGTCCTAATTCTATTGGACAAGTTTAATTCGACCAAAAACAAACTTAGGAATAAAATATGACCATTTATTCCCACTTGTATTAGATTAGGACATTTATTATTAATTTATTTAAAGAAGGGTTAAAATAGTTAAAATCAAAGTTTAATAACTAAATCATTTTTAATATGGAGCTATGCATAAGATAAATTAAACTATAAATATTCATTAGAAATAAAAAACTATTTACTACATAATGGTATTTTATTTTTAATTTTTAGACATTAAATAATTTAATTTATTTATGACACAACGATGATGCAGTAATTATCTTATTAATGAAATATTGACATAATTGATGTTATAAATACCCAAATAAATATAATTTGAGACTTTTTATGAATTAAAATAATTTTCTAGGTTAATATGACATGTTATTATTGATTTAATTAACTTTTTTCGAACTTATCATTCTGTTATTATTTTCACAAAAATCAATTACTAAATAGTATCAAAATTGACATAAAATAGTTTTGAAAACAAATATTATATTATTAATTGTTATTTTATTCCTAAAAATCTAAGGTTCAGCCAAATGACTTGGATACGTTTATATATATTAATAATAAACAACTTGGGGGTCTCTTGGATGTATATTGTATGTTTATTAACTATATAATATAAAAATACAAAGTGACATGGTAAATGTCAATCTAATTAACTAAGAGTTAAAACTAAAATATAAGGTTAATATAATGACCTAAACTTGTCTAAATTCTATTGGATGAGAGGAATTAGACCCATACTCACCTTATCTTCGAAATAACTCAATTTGGAGCTATTTAAAACCGAACTTGACTTTATAATAAAATAATGTGTTTAGTTATTCCAAAGGTGCCCCTCTCCTCCCTTATAAAAGGGCACCTCCTCCCTCTCTTCCTCACACCACTTTGAGACTTCAACCTCAGCCAACCCCTACCAAATTCTCTTCTCCACTTCCCAAGAAACATCCTAGAGGTAATTTTCTTATTCAAAGGCCAATTTTAGTGCCCTAAAAGAAGGTCTCAAAGAAGCACTTCAAAGAAGAGGTAATGTCCGTTACCGATTCTTTCATCTTTATTTCTTCTTCCACTTCTTCTTCTTTAGTTGTTTCATTATGAAGTAATAACATCAGTATCACTCATATACTTATATGTTATTATAAGTATGAAAAAACACTATTTCACCATCTATCCATCCTATGGAAAAAGAAATCACCGCGCGTGCGTACGTACGGAATACCGTCTCCACGCCGTGGGGTAATCTATTTCCCACCACCACCTTACTTGGGTGGTTATAATGGTGTAAATAATGACTATATATGACTATTATAAAGTGATACTGATTTTGAAATAGTATACATACACTCCAATACAATTCCACGATCATAGGAATGATATCATCACTCGTGCGTACGTACGGAATACCGTCTCCACGATGTGATGCGACTTGTTCTACATGATCTTAATTTAATAATGATTATATAAATGAATTGAATGAATGAATATGATATATATTACACTAATACCATTCTGTAAATGAGGTATCTATAACCTAAAGAGAATAATAAGAATTTATTCGACAAGACATGCATAAGAACAAAAAGTTATAAACACCCGAATAACAAGTAGCAATGAAATATTACTACTAAGAAGCTAAGAATATGACCATATATGATATCATAAAAATAAGTATGATTCTGGAATAAGTTGATAACATTATTTAAATCATTATACAGGAGGTTTGGACACTTACAAAGCAAGTCGGACCTATGGTAAGGGAAAATATCCCAATCTCATTTTTATCCGAGATTGTTTATACTTTGGTATTTACTGGGGCGTATTTTATCATCCACATCCATGTTTCTTCAATATGTAATATTTATATCCTTATACAATAGTTTATACCCAATTTTACCCTTCGGTGAGTTTTTAGTAAAATATATGAAAGAAATCTTTTTTCGTTTTTCGTACGAGGTACTTTTTGACTTTTCTGAAAAAAGTACGAGAAGAATGTTTTTTTTAACTTATACGGCATGAATGGATTTTTAAAACATTATTTCCAAGAATATTCCTTTAGAAGTTTTCAAGTTTATTTTTAATCAACTTCTTTTAGTTTAGAATTGTACGACATGTTAAGAAAGGAAAAGTGTTTTTTGAAGCAGAAAGGATATTTTCCTCAAGAATGGAGTTCAAGTGTTTTATCAAAATTATTCTCCATCTAAGATAATCTAGGGTTTTGTTTCTATCCCTATTATTACATTGATTTGATTATGTTGTGATGGAATTATTTTTATGAATTTCTTTATCTTATATGAATTGTTTTATGATGTCTTGATGTTTAAGAATCCCATTTTTATTACATGGGTTATGAAATGATGTATGATTTATGATTTTGTGGAACACATAAGAATGGTATCATTATGAGATGGGTGGGACCTATATCTCCCTCCAATGAATTGGGTAAAGATTTTATATCTCATGAGATAGACATGGCTAGAACGGTAGGTTATACCGGTTTAGTGAAACAAGACTGAAACGAGGGTGACTCGGTTCAGAAATGGACTTTGTCCTCTAAGATAGTCTTGGAAATGAGTCTTGACTAATAAGAAATGATTCTCTATTATTATGTGTGTATGCCACAATGTTTCAGGTTTTAAGTTATGATTATTGGGATTACATTTCACTTCTATGATTTATCCCATGTTATGATATTATGATCTCTTTTGCAGGATAAGATTTCCAAAAGTTATGTTCTTATATATATGATGTGATTTATATTTCTTTTGTTTACCCTTACTGAGAATTTGAGCTCACCCTTTTATGTTTTCTTTTCCCCGGGATATAAAGAAAGGTTTTAGGTAAAAAAAGGAAGATCTTTATGGGAGATGTTGAAGATCATTCACCACGATTAGAAGATTATATTCTGAGTTTCCAAAGACACTAAACTATTATGATCCTTGTGTGTGTGTTTTTGTTATGTACTAAGTATTACGCAAAAGTAATGTAATGTCCATGTACGTCAAGCTTCGGGTCTCTACAGTTTGTATCAGAGGAAAGGTTTAGTCAACCTTTGGAAACTAGGATGCGAAAACGTTAGTGAGATCCCTAGAGATATTTCTAAGGTATGTCTAGGGATGTCTCTAAGGTTAAGTATACGTATAGGTTATAGTCCTAGAATTGCGCTAAGGATCTTATAATTTAACCTAAGATTTTAGATATTGAGGGTAATCCCCCTTTACTATTTTGTTTTCCCTAGCATGATTTTTCCTCCCACAGAATTATTTTTGTGTTTTAGTTAATGGAGGGAACCAGAAGGAATTCGGTTAACATTGAATCCAATGGACAAATTGGTGACTATGAGCAACAAAATTGTGTAATGCCTAGAGATAAAGATATTGTGATTATGCTGAATTAGTCATCGCGATATATGATTAACAAGGTGAAATTTAGTGGTATGCCTAATTCATCAAATAAGAGGAAGATAGACTATTATGCATGTTCGCATGTTGAGGAGAATAAAGAAAGGAATATTGAGATTTCTAAAGAAGGGAAGAAGAACCTTGAGGAATACCTCAAATGGAGGGACCGATGTTATCTGTGTGGAGAAAAGGGTCATAGAGTGACAGACTGTTATGGAGTTCAATGTATTATTTGTGGAGAACATGGGCATTACCCAAATAAATGCCCTGACCTAAAAATTTACTTCTAAATCAAGGAATGACTTATTCTAGGACAATCATTGAAGAGGATGGATTGAAGTGTTTATGTATTGGTATTCAAGAATAATGTTGTTGAGGTACTTTTATTGTGTATTGGAATATTTTTGTATTAGTCTATTGTGGTTTTCAATAATTTTAAGGTACCGGTAACCATGAAAAGTGATTCAAATATTTTGGAAAGCAGATGATATCCGCATAATGAAGGGATAAGGAGAAAATGAAATGTTTGACAGTATTCATGAGCTCATGATTGATATAAGGACTAAGTGATATCATGTTTTGAGTATATAGTATTTTGAGGATTTTGGTATATGGAAAGTGTTAAATTTTAACTGCATTAATTTTTTCACTAAGGTTCAATGGGTATTCATTTTTCAAGAGAATACATGATTAAGGCCTTCGAATGTTTGGAATGTGACCAACAAGACATATCTCATGATATACGGGGATCAACGATGGTATTAACATGCTTGTTATATGAACTCTTTGGTAATCATTTTCACTATAATATGAGATTGGATAGCAGTATTATGGATAAGCCTAAAGATTGGAATGGACTATGTAGGACATAAGTTAGTATTGTTTAAGGATAAAAGTTTTTTTTCGATATTATTGATGGGATGCTATAGTATTGTAGTTTTAGAAAAAGGACAACCTGTAGGACGGGCGACAACCCATCGCGTCGGACAAGGCTATGGGAATCGAACCCACAACTGAAGTGCGACTGGCCTTTATCGCCTACCACTGGCCTACAGGAAGTCCCTGGTTAGTAGAAACTAGTTTTATTTTATTAAGCGGTATGATATATGAAGTATAAGTTCATTTTAGGAACCATATATGATTAATATCACTATAGATGGACTTATATATATATATATATATTTTTGATAACTTTTCTAACCTTTTGTTTGAGACAGATGGAATGACCCATCATTCTATCACATGATCTGCTAACACATCACGAATGACAAATTTAACTTCATTTCATTAAGATATGAAGTGGAAATTGTCCAAAGAACGACCAACGGTGAGACTATACCAAAATCACGAAAGTATTTATTCTAATTCCAATTTCATCAACTTTAGGGAAATGATCTTGAAAACCAAAAATGTTGTCCTAGTGCTCTTATATCTGATGATTCAGATGGTACCTTAGATCATCACAAATTTATGGCTTTGTGATTGCTGGCTTTTCCATAGCCATGTTCTCTACCACTCTCCATCAGAACATGATGGTTAGATTTCTCTTCCATATCCATATTTTCACCTATGTGGAAACCCAGTGATTAGTTTATTTGGTTAACCGTTACGTTTCATACTTTTGTTTTTAAAGATTGGTTTTGGTATTCCTTTTTACGATGTGCGTTTCTATTAAAGAAACTTTCAAGTAGTAAACCATTTATAACCCCGACGAATTTCGAGGGCGAAATTCATTTTAAGGGGGGTAGAATGTAACACCCCGAGATTTTATGAAAAATATTCTTTTCATTAATGTCTTGTGTTGTACGCTACACCAAAAGGAGCTTGCACAACACGCATCATTGACTTGCCTTTCATTACATGCAATCGCGACCTTCCTCGATAGCGTGTGTAGTACGCAATACTGAGTTTCACTAAACAACGATATGCTATTAAAATATTATTAAAACTAGCCGTTATGAATAGTAATAACCACTTTTTGAAATTTTGTAAATTTTATTTTTCAAAATGGACTTCATTTTTGGATTCGGAATATCGAAATTAGCTTAGGGTGAAATTTTGGTACTTTTCGGATAACTTTCATATTCTGATGAATAGTAAAAATTACTAAATTTTAATTAAAAAGAACTTTTGTAATAGAAATATTTAATAGCAATAAATTATTAATTTTAGTGGTTTTAAAGTATATTTAGAATATATTTTTACAATTTAATAAAATTTTGGTCATTGGATGTAATTTCACATTTAAACCAGTTATAAACAAGTGTCAATATTTTGATAATTATTATCTCTTAAAAACACGCTATTTGTTTTGACGACGGGAACTAATTTTTAAATTAATTAATGCAACTAATATGTTCTGAATTTGGTAAAATAGAAATCATTTTTGAATTCTTAATATCAAATATATCTTAGGCCTAATTTTTGGTATTTTTCTGAAAACTTTCAATTTTTGATGAATAGTGAAACCACTAAGTGGTAGTTAAAGAACTGAATTTTTCATAAAACTTAATTTTACCGCTTCTGTGAGTGGAATTTTGAAAATCCGAGAGACGCAGTTAATATCAAGGACTAAAATGTGATTCAATGAGATGAAAATAATTTTTGGTGAATAGTAACTTTTTACTTTTTTTTTACCACGGTTAAAAGTAAATAGGGTAATTAAGGGTAAAAATGATATTATTATTACCCTAACACATATCCTAATTCTATTGGACAAGTGTAATTAGACCAAAAAAAACTTAGGAATAAAATATGACCATTTAGTCTCACTTGTATTAGATTAGGACATTTATTATTAATTTATTTAAAGAAGGGTTAAAATAGTTAAAATCAAAGTTTAATAACTAAATCATTTTTAATATGGGGCTATACATAAGATACATTCGAATATAAATATTCATTAGAAATATAAAAAGATTTCCTACATAATGGTATTTTATTTGTAATTTTTAGACATTAAATAATTTAATTTATTTATGACACAACGATGATGTAGTAATTATCTTATTAATGAAATATTGACATAATTGATGTTATAAATACCTAAATAAATATAAATTGAGACTTTTTCTGAATTAAACTAATTTTCTAGGTTAATATGACATGGTATCATTGATTTAAGTAACTTTTTTCTAACTTATCATTCTGTTATTAGTTTCACAAAAATCAATTACTAAATAGTGTCAAAATTGACATAAAATAGTTTTTAAAACAAATATTATATTATTAATTGTTATTTTATTCCTAAAAATCTAAGGTTCGGCCAAATGACTTAGATAAGGTTATATATATTAATAATAAACAACTTGGGGGTCTCTTGGATGTATATGGTATGTTTATTAACTATATAATATAAAAATACAATGTGACATGGTAAATGTCAATCTAATTAACTAAGAGTTAAAACTAAAAGATAAGGTTAATATAATGACCTAAACTTCTATAAATTCTATTGGATTAGAGGATTTCGACCCATCCCCACCTTATCTTCGAAATAACTCAATTTTGAGCTATTTAAAACCGAACTTGATTTTATAATAAAATAATATTTTTAGTTATTCCAAAGGTCCCCTCTCCTCCCTTATAAAAGGGCACCTCCTCCCTCTCTTCCTCACACCACTTTGAGCCTTCAATCTTGGACAACCCCTGCCAAATTCTCTTCTCCACTTCCCTAGAAACATCCTAGAGGTCATTTTCGTATTCAAAGGCCAATTTTAGTGCCCTAAAAGAAGGTCTCAAAGAAGCACTTCAAAGAAGAGGTAATGTCTGTTACCGATTCTTTCATCTTTATTTCTTCTTCCACTTATTCTTCTTTAGTTGTTTCATTATGAAGTAATAACATCAGTATCACTAATATACTGATATGTTATTATAAGTATGAAACAACCCTATTTAACCATCTATCAATCCTACATAAAAAGAAATCACCGCGTGTGCGTACGTACGGAATACCGTCTCCACGCCGTGGTGTAATCTATTTTCCACCACCACCTTACTTGGATGGGTATAATGGTGTAAATAATGACTATATATGACTATTATAAATTGATACTTATTCTGAAATATTATACATACACTCCAATACAATTCCACGATCATAGGAACGATATCATCACTCGTGCGTACGTACGGAATACCGTCTCCACGATGTGATGCGACTCGTTCTACATGATCTTCATTTAATAATGATTATATAAATGAATTTAATGAATGAATATGATATATATTACACTAATACCATTCTGGAAATGAGGTATCTATAACCTAAAGAGAAGAATAAGAATTTATTCGACAAGACACGCATAAGAACAAAAAGTTATAAACACCTGAATAACAAGTAACAATGAAATATTACTACTAAGAATCTAAGAATATGACCATATATGATATCATAAAAATAAGTATGATTCTGTAATAAGTCAATAACATTATTTAAATCATTATACAGGAGGTTCGGACACTTACAAAGCAAGTCGGACCTAAGGTAAGGGAAAATATCACAATCTCATTTTTATCTGAGATTGTTAATACTTTGGTATTTTCTGGGGTGTATTTTATCATCCACATCCATTTTTCCTCAATATGTAATATTTATATCCTTATACAATAGTTTATACCCAATTTTACCCTTCGGTGAGTTTTTAGTAAAAGATATGAAAGAAATATTTTGTCGTTTTTCGTACGAGGTACTTTTTGACTTTTCCGACAAAAGTACGAGAAGAATGTTTTTTTTAACTTATACGGCATGAATAGATTTTTAAAAAATTATTTACAAGAAGATTCCTTTACAAGTTTTCATGTTTATTTTTAATCAACTTCTTTTAGTTTAGAATTGTATGACATGTTAAGAAAGGAAAAGTGTTTTTTGAAGAAGAACAAATATTTTCCTCAAGAATGGAGTTCAAGTGTTTTATCAAAATTATTTTCCATCTAAGATAATATAGGGTTCTGTTTCTATCCATATTATTACATTTTTTTTATTATGTTGTGATGGAATTATTTTTATGGATTTCTTTATCTTATATGAATTTTTTTATTATGTATTGATGTTTAAGAATCCAATTTTTATTACATGGGTTATGAAATGATGTATGATTTATGATTTTGTGGCACACATAAGAATGGTATCATTATGAGATGGGTGGGACCTATATCTCCCTCCAATTCATTGGGTAAATATTTTATATCTCATGAGATAGACATGGCTAGAACGGTAGGTTATACCGGTTCAGTGAAACAAGACTGAAATGAGGGTGACTCGGTTCAGAAATGGACTTTGTCCACTAAGATAGTCTTGGAAATGAGTCTTGACTAATAAGAAATGATTATCTATGATTATGTGTTTATGACACAAAGTTTAAGGTTTTAAGTTATGATTATTGGGATTACATTTCACTTCTATGATTTATCCCATGTTATGATATTATGATCTCTTTTGCAGGATAAGATTTCCAAAAGTTATGTTCTTATGTATATGATGTGATTGATATTTATTTTGTTTACCCTTAATGAGTATTTGAGCTCACCCTTTTGTATTTTTTATTTCCCCAGGTTAGGAAGAAGGTTATTAAGTAGAATATTCCAAAAAGGGACTCTAGATATGATGAAATAAATGGGAGGCAAAGTAGATGCTTTATGAACCAGTTGTTTATGATTCCCAGTTTCTAAAGACATTATACCTATACGGTCCTTTCTTGGTTTTGATATATGTTGTAATAAGTGTTCTTCAATTCTAAAGTAATAAAAATGTATTTAAAGTATGGGTTGTTATGTACTAGATGAGAAGAGTACTGCGAGATTAAGGTAAGTGGTCTAGTATTTATCCCTTCATGTCTTCACGTTCTATAATATGTTATATGTCTCATACACCAGTTTCACCTTGCATTTCCCCTGAAGTGAATCTATCTTAAATTGGTTCTCCTACTTGGAACCTAATAACTTGTTAGAAACCAATTCATAATATGATCGACCACCTTAGAGTGATCCATCCCTTTGGGTGTTCCCTCCATGTGTCTAATTGGACTCCAAGGAGTTATATCCAAAACCCTTATTAGTTTGTTTATCTTATATTTTAAATGATGATATCATATTGATAGTGGATGAATGTAGTTTCATATCATGGTTAATGACATTATCAATTATAATGACTTTAATTGAATGTGAGTGGTGGGACCACATTATGTGATTAAATGGAATAATGGTTATGACCTTGTTTTTTAAAGGTGGGTTTTTTTACAACACACACTACAAGAAAACATGGTCCAGGGACACAGCCCTATGACCGGCACTCCATAACCATCTCCCCTCTCCCCCCCATCCACCTTCAGGGGGCACTGGTTATGCCCTTGTTATTATTAAATGTTGATGAGTTCTGAATTATAATTGTCCGATAATTAATAAAATGACTACTTGTCTCTATTGATGTATGGGTATGGAGACCCTATTTATTTAAGGAAAATGGGTATCGAAACCCTTGTTCTTATATATGGTCATGTAATCCCTTTAAAAATGTAATTCTTGCATGGAGTCCATTTATATATGTGATACAGTCATGAAGACCCCATTTCTGTGATATGGGCATGGTGTCCTATACTCTTATGATACTAGGAATGACATACATATACTATAATACTGGGCATGGAATCCCCTAATCTGATGATATTCGACGTGGCATCCATATACTATTATAATGGGCATGGTTTCCCATACTCTTGTGATACTAGGCATGGCGTCCTTGTACTATGATATTGGGCTTGATGTCCCTTACTATTATGATACTGGGTATGGTATACTTTACTACTATAATACGGGGCATAGAATCCATTACTACTATGATATTGGTCATTACATCCATTGGTTACTCTTTTATAGATATTCCATCAGGGGTCTCAGCAGGTAGTGTCAGCCTGGACTTGCTTTAGAAACCATATTTGACCCGTTTATAGTCATTATTACTGCTTTTCAATATTATATCTACACACTGTCATGTTATATACATGGATTGTATATTTATAGAAATATTTTTTTGTGGCCTACTAAGTATATCTCACACCATACCTGGTCCATTGATGGTACCTGGGTAGACTATATGCTTGAATATGTAGATAAGGGTAAGCTTCCTCTTACGGATGTGTGGATTATTGCATGACTTAGGATGGGATATTGGTAGAAGATGACCAAGCTAGAGCTCAGGATGCTTGGATATATTTTGGTCTTTTTACTCATTTTTTGTTCCATGTACTGTATTGACTGTCTGCTTCCATGTATACATGTTTTCCCTTTTTTGTGGAGACATGACATCATCATATTTTATATATGATTTAGTTCGCTACTTTCGATTATTATTTAATGCTTGTATGGTTGTACCATGTTTCCTGTATGAAGGGTTAATGGTCCAGTTATTTATATGTTCTTCCACTACCTTTTCCATTATTGATATGTTTATTCTATTTAATTATTTTTTTATTATACCAATGTTCTACTCTGACTAGAGGGCATAATATCCCCATGGATACAACCTAGGCCCTCACTACTAGTCAGCGGCCTCTGGCATACATGGAGTCATGATTGAGGAAATGTTTACCACCATATTGGGGAACCTTTTAAGTGGTATCTAAATCAATATGTCAAAACTTATAGTCCCAAGTTTTATTAGAAACCCATCTTAGGAAAGCCTTAGCTATAAACCAAAATAGGTTGTCTGAAGAAGAGGTAATGTTTCTAACCATGCATTTTCATTTTATTTCTTCTTCTACCTCCATCAAATATTATTAAAATAGGATAAAATTATATAAACATTATCTCCAATATACTTAGATGTTGTTATTTTAATATAATAATATATACCTATATCATCTTCCATCAATTGGGAAATGAAAATGTCGATCGTGTTTATAGAGAACTACCGTCTCACAAACCAATGTAATTCATTTTCCATCACCACCTATCTTGAAAGTATGTAATTATGGATTTAATGTATATATATATATATATATTATATTTATTAACTAATTATACTTATTTAATTATAATATCAAATAATTTTTCTTACTTTAAAATCTATTGTAAAATGATAATGCTGCTTATGTGTATGTGTAGACTACCACCTCTATGAAATAATATGCTTCATTTGTCATTTTATTTTGAAATGTATGGCAATAAGGTTATATTTAATGAATATATATGATATATATGATATAATAATGATCTTATAAAGGTGAATTAATATTTACCTTTCTTTTGTTTTATCCATCAAAAAATGAAAACAGCGTTCATGCATATGTAGGGCCTACTATCTCCATGAATGGTGTAATTCATTTTTCTATTTATAAATTTTATGAAAAAATATAAATATATATATAATGAATAAATATGATATTTATATCATTATTATAATTATTTACATGATGTAACCTTGATAAAAGTATAAGGACTAAAACTATTGAACCAAAACATGTATGAAAAACGAAGTAGTTATTACCTACAATAGTTATTTTAACAAAGAATTGTTAATAAATTGGAAATAAATGATTATAAATAAATCATATATGTTATAATATATGATTATGGTTTTGGAATATAATTTTAATAAATATTTATTTATTATATAGTATAATCTGACACATACGAAGGAATTCAAACCTGAGTTAAGGGTTTATTTCACAATATCATCATTATACATGATTGTTTATGTTGAAGTATTCATTGGGGGAATTATTTGATATTTATATCTTAATATAAATTTAATTAATTATCATCTGATTATTTATCAAAATTAAAAAAAAATATCTTTCATTTTCCACTCTTTAAGTACTCAAGATACTGAAATCATGTTTTTAAGGAAAACTAACTTTGTTTTTCTACTTGATCGAGAATCCTTTTCTTTCATGTCCATATTTTCCTTAAAATGTTTTAAAAAACATTTTTACTATTCTCCAATTATTTATTAAATAGATTTTTACCCATGATGTAATTTTAAAAAATGGGTTTAAATGAATCTTACTATCATTTTCCAAATGAGGTACTTTTTGACTTTTTTATAAAAGTGTAGAAGGAATGTTTTTTATTAACTATACAGAATGAAAATAATTTCCTACTATCATGACCACCCAAAAATTTGAAACTTAATTTATAATTTTCAAATGTACCTTTCAAATAAAGTTTTTTCCTTAATATTTGTGAAATTTTATTTCAAAATTAAATGGGTATTTTCCTCAAGAAATCTTCTAGTGATATTTTTAAAGAATATCTATCTATGTCAACATTATTTGGTAAATATTATTATTTACTAGTGATTTACTATTTTGATACCATTATCCATATTAATCTGGATGGTTTAGAATTATGTTTATTCATTGGGAGAATTATTAATGTTTATAATGCTAGTTTTTCAATACGAATGTTTATGTTGATTATGTTTTGCAACTTTCATATGATGAAAACATTTGAATTATTAAGTGATTATAGGTTCCATCTATATCCCATCAATTCATCGGTATATCTCATGAGACAATCCAGATTTGGTATTTTTTCAAGTCCTTATCCATTTATTTAAAATATCTTGGAACGAGTCCTCGATGGTAAGTTTCAAATGTCTAGCATTATGCATTCCATAATTATGACATCATTTATTAATGTCCATATGATTATTTGAT
Source organism: Viscum album (assembly GCA_963277665.1). Classification (NCBI taxonomy): domain Eukaryota; kingdom Viridiplantae; phylum Streptophyta; class Magnoliopsida; order Santalales; family Viscaceae; genus Viscum; species Viscum album. Next base: position 1,474,559,193 of record OY728166.1, read on the forward strand.
TAGTTATAATATCTATGCATAAGTTTCATGCTCATGTGATTATTTATATGGTATTATTTTATTTTCATTTATTTCAACCATTTTATTCATGCCATAATATCTTCTGATATACGCATTCACTTATTGAACATATAATCTAACCCATTTCATATGTTTCCATTCCCTAGGATTCCGGGAAGTGTATTATGATTTATATATAAGGATATTCTAAAGAGAATAATGTTGTTATATAATACTATACTATTTCATATTTTAACTTTTCAAATGTAATGTGAGATTAAATTATGTATCTAGTTTTACAAGACTACTAAAGTATTTGATCCTTTAGGATGTGATCTCTTGTATCAGGTTCCAATGTAATAAATTAAAAAAAACTCTAGTCTACTAGGTTTGACGTCTTTACAATTGGTATGAGAGGAATTTTAATAGAAAACTTGGTAACTTGATTAATAAAAACATAGATTAGAGAATATAACCCTATGACTAACTTGAGGATAATTCTAAGTATAGGATAACATCCTAATTTTTTGGTAATATATATATTATATGGTTTTCCAATAAATAAATACTTATTTTTATACTATAAGTGGAATTGGTTCAGTATAGATATATCTAAGGGTAATAACCCCGAAAATAGTTGGTTTGAGTATATCTCAACCATCATTCTGGTGCATGGTGAGTGTGTCCTTACTAAGATCCTAGATTGAAACTCTTTGGGGATATTATTTGGTTAATTATAATTTTATTTACAATCCATTATGAAGGATTTGAAAATATTTTTATGATTTGAGAATATTTCCAAAGAAACCAAGTTTATGATTCTAAAATTTCCAATGCATATATTTTTCAATTTGTGTTAAGTGATTCACTAGTTTTGAAATTATACATTATGATTCATAATGTTATGATATAATCTATGGTATTCCATTTTTTAGAAATTGTACATATTGGAAGGAATTGAAACCATATCAATTCACATAATCCATGTAGGTATTTCCCTCTTGGGATTGATAATGAAGTTATAGCTAGAGTAAAATAAATTATAACTATATTGGGGTAGCTGAATCAGGTAATGACTAATAAACTTGTATTTATAGAGAATCCTAATAATCCAAAATGTTTTGTAATGATGTTAACCCAATTCATTCACTAGAAAACATCATAATTCAATGAGAATACAAATACATTTTTAGTTGAGTAATGGATAAGTTCCTTAGAGAATATATTTCTCACTTTGGGAAGTAATGAAAGGGATAATGTTGACATGGTAGTCTATCATCTCTCAAGGTATGTTGATAAATGGTGTTCATTTATTCAAAACATTAATGATGAGGAGGAAATAGGAATCATATAATGGAAGGATTTTAAGGGACATTTCTTGGAAAAATATTTTCCTTACAGACCAGAAATGGATATAGAGAGATGTTTATTGAGCCTGAGACAAAACAAAAAGGTAAATGTTTCTAATTATGAATCAAAATTTACAAGGTATCAAGGCATACTATGAACTATATATGTAATCCAAAAGAGTATTATTAATCGTTTCTTTGATGGTATAAATATAATCCTTTGAATGGAACTAGTATCTCAACCATTCTCATTATACAAGGATATAGTATCATGTGAAATTAAGAAAGAGAAATAATTATCCAATTCAAATGAATTTGAAGGAAATAAATATAAGAAAAGGGTGGTTGTACACTCTAGAAAAGAAAACATAATATAAGGGAAGAAGGGAAGGGTGGAATTTCCAACTTGTAATAAATGTGGAAGGAACCACCATGGAAAATGATTTTTGGGAAGGGGATTTTTCTTCAAATGTAGAGAGAAAGGAAACCAAACTCATGATTTCAATGGAAATAAAGAATCTATCGATGTTCAATTATTCAACTGTAATGATATGTGATACTATGAAAATTATTATCTCATGAATCAAGAGAATTTACCCCATAAAAGGCCAAGGAAGAAAGGCCAAGATTATGTTATCACAATAACTATGGTTGACGTTTCTAAAGATGTGGTGGTAGGTACATTAATCGTAGCATCAAATTTAGTTAATGATTTATTTGGTTTCAGATATTTTCACTCTTTTATATCTTCTATGTTTTCCAAGAAAATTATATATTAACCTAGAACATTAATAAGTGAGTTATCAGTTAAGACTCCTAGTGGATGGCTCACCTTAACAAGGATGTGTCAGTCGATTTCCATTATTAAACATAAACATGCCCATTTTTCTGAATTTATTACTATACATATCATTAATTTTGATATAACCCTTTGTAGATATTGGCATGAAAAATATGATGTAAAAAATCTATTTCAAAGAGAAGAAAATTATGATTCATAATGATGATTTGGAATTCATTATCTTTAGAGAGTAAACTTCATCATCTGATCCATACATAGATTCACCCCTAGTAGCTCATCTGAGTAAGATTCTTCGGGAGGAACAACTGACATAGTCTATGGATAGAAAAGATAATATTAAAATTTAGTATATAACTATTATATATGAATACATTGATTTATTTCCCATGGAATTACCTAGACATCCAATAGAGTGTAAATTTTAGTATTATATTGATTTAATCCCTAATTCATAACCTATATCAAAGACTCTCTATAGAATAGCCACTATAGAATTAGTGGAGTTAAAGAAACAACTGGAAGAATTATATGGTAAGAGATTTATATTCCCTAGTGTTTCTACTTGGGGAAATCCTATTATTTTAATTAAGATTAAATAGGGATCTATGAGGATGTGCATTTATTATAGTGAAATTCATGTTATTATGATAAATAACAAGTATAATTTACCTCATAATGATGACTTATTTGATCAACCTCAAAGTGATCAATATTTTTCAAAGATTGAAAAACATTATTGGTGTCATTAATTATGAGTAAATAAGGAAGATATTCTAAAGATATCATTTTATATGAGGTATGGACATTACAAGTTTGTAGTAATACTATTTAGATTAACTAATACACCCTTTTTTATGGATCTAATGAATAGAATATTAAATAAATATATTGTTAATTTTTTATGGTATTTATTCATGATATCTTTTCGTGCACTAAGAGATATTAAGAACATGATAAACACTTTTATATAATTTTTAAGACACTTATAAGAAATGTGTTATATGGTAAATTTAGCATGTGTGAATTCTGAATTCATAAATTTTCTTTTCATGGCCATATTGTATCCAAGGATGGAATCTCAATTGATCCTATCAAGAAAAGGTAAGACTAATAATGGTGTACACCAATCAACATAACTGAGGTATGTAGTTTCTTTGGTTTGGTAGGTTACTATCAGTTTTTTTAAATCCCTAATTGGCTAACTCGTTAACCAAAATTACTCATAAATGGGTTAACTTCATATGGAAAAAGGAATGTGAATAATTTTTTGATTAATTGAAGAATACATTGGTGAATATCACGATCTTCACTCTACCATTGGAAAATTATTGATTTGTGATATATAGTGATGCATCGAATATGATACTTGGTTGTGTCCTTTTCATAATGACAAAGTTATTTCCTATGTATCAAGAAACCTAAATCTCATTAAAAAACTATACAACTTATGATCTTGAGTTGGCAGTTGTAATATTTTATCTGAATATATGGATGCATTATCTCAATGGAGAAAGATGTGAAATATATATTGATCATAAGATTCTAAAATACATCTTTTCATAGAAATCATTCAACATGGGGCAAAGATAATGGATCGAACTACTTAAGGATTATGATTTCTCAATACACTACAATCCATGAACGAAAAATAAGGTAGTTGATACACTAAGTAGAAAAGTTCATGAAATTATAACTAAAATGAGGATTGATAGGTATCCCATGTTCATGGATATAGTAAATATAGATCTATGAATTATTAATAAAGGGGACACATCACTCATTTTTCAAATTATTGTCAACCCATATTTATTAGAAAAGATAAAAAGTTACTAGGTCAATGATGTGAATTTTCAAAAGAAAATTAAATTCATAAATATTGGTAAATTGGTAGACTTCATATATGAAGATGGATTTATTAAATTTTGAAATTGGTTATGTGTTCCATTTATACCTAATATGAAAAGGGAATTATTAGATGATGTTCATAGTTTTAATTTCTCTACACATCTTGGTAGAACCAAGATGTATAGATATTTGAAGGAACATTTTTGGTGGGATAATATGAAGTAGTAAATTACAGATTATGTGTCAATATGTTTAGTTTGTTAAAAATTTAAGGTTGATATATGGAATTCTAGAGGATTAATGCAACCTATAACTATTCCTATGTGGAAATAGGATGAAATTACTATGGATTTTTTCACTGTATTACCAAATACTCCTATAAAGAGTGAAATCATATGGGTTATTATTGATACTTTTACTAAATATGAACATTATCACACTATAAGAGAAGATTTACCTCTGGATTTCTTTTCACAAATCTATATTGAAGAAGTTTTAAGACTTCATGTCATGCCTTTTAAATTATTTCATATTGTGATACACAATTTACATCAAAAATATCAACAAGTATTCAAAAGGATCTTGATACTAAGATTAATTTGAGCACCACTTATGATCCTCAAAATGATGGGTATTCCAAAACTACTATACAAAATTTATAATACATGTTTATTTCATTCGTAATTAACTTTAAAGTTATGTGGGATCAATATTTAAAATTGATAGAGTTATCCTATAACAATAACTTTTGATTCAAGTATTCAAATGACAATTTATGAAGCATTATATAGAAAGAGATGGCGTACCACAACTTATTGGGATAAAGTTTGTGAAAATAATCTTGTAGGCCCAAAACATGTGGATGAGACAATAGAAAAGTTAAAGACTATTCAAACTCATATAAAAGTTTCTCAAAGTAGGAAAACGAGTTACGCTGGTAACTGAAAGAAATTTATAGTTTTAAGTGTGAGATCATGTTTTTCTGCAAGTATCTCCATGGAAGGGATAAGAAACAAAAACTAATCCCCATATACATTGGATAATTTTTTTGGGAAACAATCCCTCAAGGATTCATTGAAGTATTTTTGAGGTGATTGTGTTTGTTGACAAAGTGATCATCTGTTTTGTGATTGTTGACAATGCAAACCATGACATACAAATTTGTTGGCAAAGGGGTTTTCATGATGGAATGTCGAGTTCAAGAGCTGAGGTCAACGATCCATGTTTGATTCAAGAATGTCGACAAAATGAATGGATGATCTAGAGGCGGTGAAAAAAAGAATAGATATAAGGTGGCGCTGTTTTCCAGTGTTTGCCAAATTTTTGGGCCTGAAAATCGACAAATGAAGAAAAGTGTTTTTGGAAAAGGGACTTGTGCGCTGAGGACTTGAAGTATAGGAAACTTGCGCACCATATTTTTTTCAAGATCATAAGATCAAAATATGGCTAAGTAAATAGGTTCGCGCAAGTTTGGGAGTTGGTCGCGCAAGTGTCTAAAAGGACAGAAGACTTGCGCGCCGAGACTAGGTTGCGCAAGTGACTTGTGCGCCGTCGCGCAGGATGGTCAATTTTCCTATAAATACTGGACCACCCCTCTTCATTCTTTAACGGGGTTCAACACTTTGAGAAATCAGAGCTCTCGTCGCGCAGGTGTGGTGGACTCACAAGTGGTGTGTGGGTCGCGCAAGTGAAGTTTCGCGCTGGTGGATGAAGTTGCGCACCAGTGTGAGAATTTGCGCGCCGGTTGGCAGTTGCGCGCCAATGTTGGTTTGGGCGTAAAAGGAAGAGAGTCTCGCAAGTTTGGAGTTGGGGAAGATTTTGTCTCGCAAGTGTCTGAGGTGGACTTGCGCGCCCGTTGAGACTTGTGCGCCGATACTTGCGCGCCGAGTTAGACTTGCACGCCAAGTAAGGTTTATTTCCAGCATTGTTTTTCGGGTTGCGTGGAAACTGGAAGTTTTCCCAATACCTTTGGTGCAAAGAGATATTCATCTACGGGTGAAAGTTGTACTTCAATAGAGCATCTACATAAAGAGGAATATGCATTCTTTCATGCAAATGAAGAGACCTACAGGTCTATAAACTGTGAGTGGATTCCTTTCGAGAGCAGTGAGCAAAGGAAGAGAAAGAAGGTGATCCTCTCCACCGGCAGTGAGCCAGAGAGAGAGAAATAGGGAGTGACCCTTGGGGAAGCAGTGAGCTGACCCTAAACATTGTAAAGGCAGTGATCCTGGGCATAGAAGTGATCTAGCTCGAATTTTGTATCCACATCTAGTGAAGATTAGTGGAATTTGGTACGACCGGAAACTTGTCGACGTATGCTCCTTGGATATAGCCCAGTGAGGGTGAACCAAGTAAAAATCTATGTGTCTTCCTGCCTATTTGATTGCATTGCATTTAAAGCATCATCATCAGATAAAGAAGAATGTAAGGGATCATAACAAACACACAAGTGCAAACAAAGTGACCCTTGTAACAAAGAGGTCAAGATCCAGTGGGGCAGGAAGAGTTTTTAAAAAGAATATTCATACCCTGATTCACCCCCCCCCCCCCCCCCCCTCTCAAGATATATAGGCCCCTATTGGTCATAACAATTGGTATCAGAGCCATGTTTCTTTTATCAGATTTGTTTTCTCCGACTTGGTGTATTCGATCTGTGTGTTTAAAGAATCAGTCTGCTCTTATCTCGGTGATCCATGGAAAAGGGAAAACCCTCAAAGAAGAATCAGAAGTCAGGTGGTAATTTCCCTCAGAGTGGAAGTGTTTTTGGAAAAATTGTGATTCAACTAAAAGAATCAAACAGCTTACTGAAAGAAGGTCGGGATGAATCTGATAGGGAAAATATTGATTCCCTCAATCAAGATGTTTGAATGAGTGAAGTACATGAACATCAAAGTGATATCGAAACAACTGATGATGAAGAAGTTTTGAGAAGGAAGCCACCAGTAGATGTTGTCAACATGATAAAGAAATTTGACCAGAAATTGGATGAAGAAGTCAAATCTAATGATATCCGGATAAAATTATTGGAGATTGAGGTTAACAAGCTAAGAGGCTTAAGTCAAAGGCTTATTGATGTGGCTACTGACCTAAAGGGGAAGAATGATTCTCAAGGTGAAGAACTACAAAAGGTGGCTAAAATGAAAGGAAAACAAAAGGCTGGTGATTATGAAGAAAATCAAAAGTCAGATGAAGTTCAGAATCTAAAAGCTAGAAATGATGATCTAGCAACACAGTTGTCTGAAGAATTTTAGAAGAATCAAAGGATACAACAAGAGAATTAATCTGTCACTGAATCTGTTTCTGAGGAAAAATTTAATGTAATGAAGCAAGGTGACATGGTAGAAAATCTTACACGAGAATTGGAAGTTGAGATGAATAGAGGAAAGTATCTCAAGAGAGAACTTGATGCTCAACTTGAATCAAGTGAATTAAAGATTCATAAGTTGAAAGAAGATCTAGAATTAGTGAAGAAGGATATAAGGAAATCCAATGCTAGAGGAAAGCCTAAAATTAAGGATGCCTTGAACTTACTATTTTATTATCCTTCGGCAGGTGATAATGAAATGAAAAGCAAATTTTCTATTTCTGAAAATAGGAAACAAAAAATTCTATCAGCTTAAAGACAATACAGTTTGGGAAAAACTGGTATTGGATTTGATGAATCACCTCCCATTCATGATAGAAAGAGAGCTGTGAATAGTTCCAGATGTGAACAAAACCCTACAGGTGTTGGAGATAGGCCTAAGAGGATAGTTACAAAAATAAGTGATGACTTGTGCTTTTTCTGTGGGATTCATGGCCACACATCAAGCTTCTGCTCAGAGGCTCTGGAATAAATTTCAGGCTGTGAAAACATAAACATTACCGAATCTGAGAATAAGAAGAAAAAGCATCATGAGAAATCAAACTGAAGAGTCTCTCAGAGGAAAGCATTCGTTAGATGCTATTATTGTGGAAGAATAGGACACACCATGAGTTTGTGTCAAGAAGCTCAGGAGATCAATGTCAGAGGAAGAACTCAATATTCATCAACATCTTGACATAGAAATGATGAATTGAGGTATTCCTTTAATGGAAAATGTTTTATATGTTCTGATTATGGGCATCTGGCAAGAAATTTCAGCAAGAAGAATGCAAGAAAGGAAAAGGAACTCGAAAGGATATTCTCAACTCCAGTGATGCATAATGAGAAATTCTACACTAGGAGAAAACATGGAAAGGAGAAGAATAGGCTTAGAGCCTCAGGGGAATCACATGGACCTGAACTAAAGGTGTATCAGTCACCTCCTCTGTCATACTCACAACATCTCCCAAGGAGAGAATGTGAAAAAACCTGGAAGATTAAGGGGAGATCTACTCCAGCTGTGATAAAGAAGAATGAACGTTCAATGGAGGAATCACCAACAATGAAAAAGAGTGTGGTGACTCAGACATCTGATAAAATAAATATGAACAAAGAATGCATTGAAAAATTCACATGTCGTGTTCCTCAACGAGAAGTGGAGTAAAGAGAACAATCCATGCAATGGAGGAATAGGCAAGGGAAGATGACAAACGGAGAGATTCCTACCCAGAGAAGGAATCAAGGGAAATGGAATTTTGGTGGAACATCAAAGAAGGAAATGTGTACTAGTGGGTTTAAACCCCAAATGGTGAGAAAGGCCAAGCCTATAGAATCTACATATCAGAAAAAGGCTCAGCATGTGGGTAATGAATGCTTAGTCATATGGCCAGAGCAGTTGAAGTTGGCCAGGCAGTTAGAAGAAGCAAGGAATGAGTTTGATGCTCTACAGGAAAGAATCAAAGGGTTGACCCATCAGGATCAACCACCGTCCTCATCTTGAAGATTCTAGAAGAACTCATCTCCCTATGAATATAAATTCTATTAACTGATGAGTCATGTGTTTCGAGTTTGAGGGAGATATGATCCAAGGGGAAGTGGTATCTAAAGATACAAAGTGGAGAAGTGATATGCTCTAGAGTTTCAATTGATTCAAGTCAGGTACTAGAATTAAAAAGGAAAGGGAGCAACAAATCACAATAGTAAGTGATTGTGTTATTAACTTTATCTCTTGTTTCCTACACTAAGTTTCAACTCAGTAGGCTTAGAGATTTTGTTAATGGCTCAATTCTGATTGGAATATGAGAATAAATGATGCATGAGGAAAAGAATAGTTATGGGCCTATACAGTTGGGCCTAACAGATGGAAGAGTTGCATAACACTGTGGGAGCCTTTTATATCCTAATCAGATGCATGATCTCAATATGATATGAAGGATGAATGTTTATGCTCATGAAGAATGATTGGTGGAAAAGAAGCAACACACAAGTTTTCATGATTATCTATTTTGTTCTAACAATGTGGTATCAGCTGACTGCTTTCAGGATACCAAGAAGCTGCGAGAGAAAATCAAAGGTGTGTCAAAAAAATCTGAGAGAAGATATTCAAAGAAAAATGAGTCAGTGAACAATTTACTGATGAAAGTGTTGAGGAAGAAAGAAACACAGTGGGATAAGAAGTGGCTGATGCTGATTCAGAAGAATACACTGATGATGAACAAGAAAGTGTCTAGTATGTGTCTACAAGGATGCCAAAGAGCTGAGATGAAACTGATAGACAGAATATCATTGTTGATCAGGCAGCTCCATTTCAAAATAGAATAATGAAGTCACTACAGAAAACATCATTCCTATCTCAGGTTGAGCCGAAATTCTTTGTTGATGTAGCTGAAGATGAAAACCGGGTTCAGGCTTTGAATTAAGAGCTTGACCAGATTGAGAAGAACCAGACATGGGAGATTGTTTCGAGGCCAGCAGACAAGAATTTCATTGGGACTAAATGGGTCTATCGCAACAAGATGAATGAAGATGGAAATGTGATTTGAAACAAAGCAAGACTAGTGTGCAAGGGATACTCCCAGATAGAGGGAATAGATGTTGATGAGACATTTTCACCAGTTGCAAGGCTAGAGACAATCAGATTATTTTTTACCATAGCAGTGCAAAGAAAGTTCAAAGTGTTCCAGATGGATGTGAAATCTGCATTCTTGAATGGAGTTCTATAAGAGGAGGTGTATATTGAGAAGCCATATGTTTTTCTCATTCATGAAGATGAAAACAAAGTTTGTAGGCTGAAGAAGGCATTGTATGGGCTGAAACAAGCACCAAGGGCATGGTACTCAAGACTTCATCAATACTTAAAGAAGCTTGGTTTTCAGCGAGGGGGGTTGATTAGAATCTTTATTTCAGCAATTAAAGTAATCAAAGGATGATAGTGTTGGTTTATGTTGATGACATAATATTTTGCGAATCAAATGAAGCTTAGTGCAGACAGTTTTTCGAATTCATGAAAAATGAGTTTGAAATGTCAATGATTAGAGAGCTAACGTTTTTCCTTGGTCTACAGGTGACACAAGGAAGGAATGGAACATTCATTTCTCAATCTAAATATGCCAAGGAGGTCCTAAGAAGGTTTGGAATGGAGAATTCCAAGGAGATGAAGACTCTGGTTGCTACCCGGATGAAATTATCAAAATATGAGGATGGCAAGGCAGTTAATATCACAGAATACAGGAAAATTATTGGAAGTATGTTATACTTAACCGCAATCAGGCCTGATATTGTTTTCGCCACATGCCAAGCAGCGAGATATCAGAGTAATACCAAGGAAATCCACATGCTTTCAGTGAAAAGAATACTTTGGTATCCAGGGCACAGTGGATTTCGGCTTGACATATACTGACAAATCTCAGACAGAGTTATTGGGATATACTGATGCAGACTGGGCCGGTTCAGCAGATGATAGAAAATCAACGTCAGGTGGTGCATTCTATCTTGGTGGATTGTGTATTTCTTGGATAAGCAAGAAGAAAGATTTCATTTCATTGAGCACCGTAGAAGCTGAGTATATTGCGGCCACTCAAGCATGCACACAGTTATTGTGGATGAAGCAGCAGGTTGAAGATATGGGAGTTAAAGTGAAGTCTCCAATCGAAATCCAGTGTGATAACTCAAGTGCTATAAATATTATCAAAAATCTCGTCCATCACTCAAGGACAAAGCACATTGAGATAAAGTATCATTTTATCAAGGAGAAGGCTGAGCAGAGAATCGTGAAGTTGGAGTATGTGCCTACAGAGCTACAGGTTGCAGACATTCTGACAAAGGCCTTACCCAAGGAAGATTTTGAGAGGCATCGACTGGCTCTGGGAGTTCAGTCGATTCCCCGCACTTGAAATAGTGTGGATGTGGAACCCCCCCCCCCCCCCTCTCTCCCCGAGGTATGATGTATTTTTCCCTAATGTGCTGATATGTGTTCTCTACTATGATACAGACTACAAAGGAGTGTCCTTTGGGTTCGTTGAAAAAGGGGGAGAAAATAGTGATTGTTCAAGGGGGAGACAATGTGGAGATTTTCTAAATCATGAATGATATGGGGAGAAGCTGACATGTGGAGTAGCCAAATAGGGGGAGTTGAAGCTATTTGAATGTGTTTAGCCAGAGCTTAGCTTGGACAACACAGGAAATAGGGATAAAGAGGTTCTGAAGCTAAACAGGTGTTGAAGCTGCTAGCAGAAAGGGAGAGCGTATTAAATCTGATGATGCTAGAAGTGATCGATCAAAGAATAGATATCACGACAGCTGCGGATCGTGATAAAAGGAGAAGAGTAATGTTGGAATGTGGTAAGAATATTTCTATCCAAAAATTGGTCTTCCAACAAGTCCCTCAACAGTTGGTATCAGTTTGGTACAAATTGGTATCAGTTTGGTGTCAACAGTGGATTTCAGAGATGAAGTGATTCATTGATGAACTTTTCATTTACTCTTGTTTCTCATGTCGAGCATTGCTCATGTGGGCTTAGGGTATGTGTTGAGTAAATCCTTGATTGCTATCAGAATCGAAAAAGTTGAATGGTGGTTGAAGAATTAATGATGTATAATTCCATAAAAGAGTTGTCAACAAACCCAAAGGGGATATTATTGGGCAAAAATCCCTCAAGGCTTCATTGAAGTATTTTTGAGGTGATTGTGTTTGTTCACAAAGTGATCATCTGTGTTGTGATTGTTGAAAATGCAAACCATGACATACAAATTTGTTGGCAAAGGGGTTTTCATTATGGAATGGCGAGTTCAAGAGCTGAGGTCAACGATCCATGTTTGATTCAAGAACATCGACAAAAGGAATGGATGATCTGGAGGCGGTTCAAAAAGAACAGATACAAAGTGGTTCTGTTTTCCAGTGTTTGCCAAATTTTTGGGCCTGAAAATCGACAAATGAATAAAAGTGTTTTTGGAAAAGGGACTTGCGCGCCGAGAACTTGAAGTATAGAAAACTTGCTCGCCATATGTTTTTCAAGATCATAAGACCAAAATATGTCTAAGGAAACAGGTTCACGCAAGTTTGGGAATTGGTCATGCAAGTTTCTAAAAGGACAGAAGACTTGCATGCTGAGACTGGGTTGTGCAGGTGACATGCGCGCCGTCGCGCAGGATGGTCAATTTTCCTATAAATACTGGATCACCCCTCTTCATTCTTTACTGGAGTTCAACACTTTGAGAAATCAGATCTCACGTCGTGCAGGTGTGGTGGACGCGCAAGTGGTGTGTGGGTCGCGCAAGTGAAGTTGCGCTCCGGTGGTTGAAGTTGCGCGCCAGTGTGAGAAGTTGCGCGCCGGTTGGCAGTTGCACGCCAATGTTGGTTTGGGCGTAAAAGGAAGAGAGCCGCGCAAGTTTGGAGTTGGGGAAGATTGTGTCACACAAGTGTCTGAGGTGGACTTGCGCGCCCGTTGAGACTTGCACGCCAATACTTGCACATCGAGTTAGACTTGCATGCCAAGTAAGGTTTATTTCCAGCAGTGTTTTTCAGGCTGTGTGGAAGCTGGAAGTTTTCCCGATACCATCGATGCAAAGATATATTCATCTACAGGTGAAAGTTGTACTTCAATAGAGAATCTATATAAAGAGGAAGATGCATTCTTTCATGAAAATGAAGAGACCTACAGGTCTATAAACTGTGAGTGGATTCCTTCCAAGAGCAGTGAGAAAAATAAGAGAAAGAAGGTGATCCTCTCCACCGGCAGTGATCCAGAGAGAGAGAAATAGGGAGTGACCCTTGGGGAAGCAGTGAGCTGACCCTAAACATTGTAAACGCAGTGAGCCTGGGCATATAAGTGATCTAGCCCGAATTTTGTATCCACATCTAGTGAAGATTAGTGGAATTTGGTACGACCAGTAACTTGTCGGCGTATGCTCCTTGGACGTAGCCTAGTGAGGGTGAACCAAGTAAAAATATCTGTGTCTGCTTGCTTATTTTCCTGCATTGCATTTAAAGCATCATCATCAGATAAAGAAGAAAGTAAGTGATCATAAGAAACACACAAGTGCAAACAAAGTGACCCTTGTAACAAAGAGGTCAAGATCCAGTGGGGAAGGAAGTGTTTTGAAAAAGAATATCCATACCCTGATTCACCCCCCTCTCAGGGTATATAGGCCCCTATTGGTCCTAACAGTTTTAAATTCTAGAAAGAATTAGAGTGGTGTCTTATCATTTGGAAATGATACCTAGCCTCTCTAAAGTACATGATATGTTCCATATCACTTAATTAATAAAGTAAATTCCAAATCCCACACATGTGCTCACTTATTTAGAAATATAATATGGAACATGATTTATATTAATATGAAGGGCCTTTATAGATTTTGGACAATAGAGAAAAAGTTTTGAGGAATTTTATGGCTTGACTAGTAAAGATACTTTGGAGAAATCATAAGATAAAATAGGGAATGGAGAAAGCTAAATAAATTATGATGAATAAATGACCAAATCTATTTATGAGAAGAAATTATATATATTTTGAGGATGAATTTTTTTGAATAAGGGATGAATGTAACACCCTGATATTTTATGATATATTTCTTTTTAAAAAAATTTAATCTCTTCGATAGATTTTGATATATACAACCCCAAGTCTAAATGAACTGTAATATAGTATTCCACTATAACATTGTCATTAAATTGGTGGGTATGAATAGTAATAACTAAATTGGGAAAATTATATGTTTTAAACATGTATAAAATAAATTCATTAGTTATCAATTGACTATAAATTAAAAAAATCATTAGAAAGTAAAATAAATGTTTTCCTAAAAAAATGTTTTTATTCACACAATGTGTTTTTATATTAATAAATTAAATTAATAACTATTTTTGAATGATCTTAATGAAATTTATATATTATATATTAAATCAAAAGTTTTATCATTCATCAAATATTTTTTTTTAGGTTTGGGAAAATAATAAATCCAATTTTATGCTTTAAAAATGTATTTTTCTAAAAACCGGTTCATTGTGTTTTTTACACATATTTTAAAATTAATTTTTGAAACTTCTAGAATTTTTATTTGAAAAATTAAATTTATTTTTTAAATAAACATGTTAAAAATATCTTGGAGTATACTCTTGATAATTTTATGAAAATATTAATTTTTCGATGAATATTGAAAAATACTGATTTTTATTAAAAACATATATTTTTGTTTAAAGAATATAAAAAGATTAATTTTGTTTTAAAATTTTTTTAAAATTAAAATTAGTTCAATAATATTATTATTAATCCAATTTATTTTATTTTAATTATTTTTATGTTGCATTTTTATATAAAATTTTTTTATAATTAAGAAAAACTTTTCTTTAGAAAACTAATTTTCATCGCATTGTGGGTTTAATTTTAAATTAAATTCTTCCACTTATGTGAAATTAATTTGATAAAAAAATTCAATATTTTGAATAATTATAACTAATATTATTTAATATGCTCTACTGAAATTTTTGTCATGATGAATAGTAAAAACAGAAAAAATATGTTACCACGATTAAGATTAAAATAGGTTTACCAAAGGTTAAACTAAAAAGATAAGGATTAAAATAACCAAAAAATTATCTATATTATATTTGATAGATAAATTTAGACTATATATCATATTATATTTGGTTCTGATATATTTTTTATCCATTTCTTGAATGAGATGTTAATGTATTTCATTATTTTTAAAAATTCAAAGTGCGTCCTCTCCCCCATTTAAAAAAGGACACCCCATATCCTCTCATATAAGCACTAATAGTTCCTTTTGGTTCAGTAAATACTAACCCAAATCCATTATTTAAATCCCTCCCCATTAACTAGAGTCCATTATCTAATCATAAAACCATCCTACGAAGGATTTAGGTATAAACTTAAAGAGGTAATTCAAAGAATGGGTATAGTTCTTAACCATGCATTTTTGTTTTATTTCTTCATATACCTCCTTAAAATATTATTCAGATATGATGAAATAAAAAATTTATAATAAATATAAATATATATTATTATGCTGAAAATTAATTTTTTTATTAAAAATAAAAACACTTTTAATGAAAAAGTGAGAAACCCCAAATCGGAGTTACAAGTTCGAGAGACCAAAGAAAAACCCAGAACCAAACTAAAAGGACCACCCCTCCCAACCAATAAAAAAAAAAAGAAAACCCTCACCAGCACCTACCGTTCATCAAGTTGTCCCGTGTACAAATACACGGGCCCGGAACCAATGGTGTGGCCATACCATCTCAATCAAACAATCCAAATGGAAGGTACAGGTGAAGGTAGAGCTCTGGTCCCCATCTGGTGTGGCCCCTCTAGAATGCTGGCATAACACCACCAAGGCACTTGCAAAAACATTCTCTTCTCCAGGAATTCATACATACCGAACCAACATGCATTCCAAATACTTAACAGGTTCCACACATTTCATCAGAATCATTGAAAGAAAATTTTAGATTACCTGAAACCAGATACCTGGACAACTTCCAATATATGGAGGATACCTGGGTGCTTGGGACAGATAACAACATATTTTCCAGTTCATAAGCCAGCTGGTCCCAGGTCTATAAGTACTCCTCAATATTGATCTTCCCTTTTTTGTAACCTCCAACAAGAAAAAGATCCGGTTTACCAACCCATGAATATTGTTCCTCAGTGAGTGACACATTTATAGGTCTCCCCATCATTTTAGCAGCCTCCTATTCTGAAAAATTCAGCAACAAAACTTGTTCAACCACCGCTTCTTCAGAACATAGCATCACTTCTAGAGACTGATCATCCCCAAATTCCAATTCCAATTTCATGGAATTTAGCTTTTTTGCAGACCGAGTCTCCAAAGGTGGTGGTAATGAGGAGTAATATTTCCTACTTTTCCTCCTCCTATTGCTTCTGATCCTCCTTGGGCTTGCATCATCACTGACCAAGCAAGTAGGATCAGTTTCCTTTTTTCCAACCATGTGTTCCCCATATGCATCAATTACACTACTGACATCAAAAAATGAGCCAGCCTCTGAAAGGACTTCAAATCTTTTGAACAGCATAACTGGTTTGAGTTCCCCTGCAACAGCACCCCCTATCCACCCAGAACTGACCTTCATATCCTGTTTCTGCTTCCCTTTAATTACAGAATCCTTGCCCGGCCTCGGAACCTCCACATAATGGTCATCTGCCTCATTCGCCTCTCCACTTTCCTTCTAGGCAGTAGCAGGTAATACCCCACCCGATGACACAACCACATGTACAGCCTCATACTGGACCAAAGCCTCCCCCACTCCAACACCCTCAAAAGGATTTGGCTCCTTACCCCAAACGGGGTCTGCAAGATCATTCTTCAGCCAGTTAAATACTTCTAAAACCTTTGGATTAACCACCATTTCCAGTGGTTTCTCCCCCAAAGTTGCACCTTGTTTAGTCTCCAAAGACCCCTTAGATGTCTTTGGATTGCAGTTGGGTTTCTCCACCACCACAGGCAACGGTTCTTGATGCACGACCACCTCAAACAAGTTGTTAGTGGTTTCATTACGCCCTCTGCCTTCTGAGCCTCTAACCACTTGTTCTGGCACATCATTCCCATATCGGTTATCTGAAACGATACCACTGCTTCTACCTCTCTTACTGAGAGAATCAAGATCACCCCGACGACAGTAACATGTATCATGACCCAAACGGTGACAGATAGAGCAATAATCCATCCAATACTCATAGAAAATCCACTGCTTTCACATGTAATCCTCCCCAATGGTAACCCAAACAAATTCAAAAGGAATCCTTGAAATGTCCATTTCCATACAAACCAGCGAGTTGATGGTGTGACATACTGATTTGGTTCGAATATCAGTGCAGAGAAATCTACCCACATGATTACCCAACATCCTAATGACAGAGGTATTTTGAAAAGGTAAAGGTAAATTTGGAAAGCTCACCCAAACTGTAGCAGATGGAGGATTGCTCTTCATATGAAAATCGAATGTCCAACGAAACAGAATGAACCGAAATCCCTTGAAGAAGCAGGGAGCACCTGACCAGGAACGAATGAGTTCATCTTCCAATGAAAACCGAACCATAATGTGGTAGCGATCCAGTAATCCCACCATCACCCTCTCCTGCAAGTTCCATGAGTTGGAAACGAAGCGGTCGAAGGAATCAACTGTAGGCCGTCTCTGACTAAACTGATCCACCAAGGTGAGGTTGAGAAGAGCTGAGGTTTCCCTGAACTCTGATGTCAACAACGAAAGATTCAGAAACCCATCGATTAAATAATTATACTCTTTTAATTATAATATCACATATACATTAATACATTCCAATCTTTTGTAAAATGATAACGCCGCTCATGCATACGTGTGAACTACCACCTGCACATGTTAATAAGGATATATTTAATTAATATATATAATATATGTGATATAATAATTATCCTTCTAAGTTTAATTTATATTTACCTTTATTTTTTTCATTCATTGAAAAATAAAAATAGTGTTCATGTGTAAATACGACTTACTGTCTCCATGAATGGTGTAATTCATTTTTATATCTATAAATTTTATGGATTACTCTAAATACATGTATAATGAACATATATTATATTTATATAATTAGTATAATTCTTTATATTATTTAACCATGATCAATGTACAGGGACTGAAACTACCAAACCAAAACATAAATGAAAAATGAGGCAGTTGTTACCCAGAACAATGATTTTAACAAAGAATTGTTAATAAAATGGGGATAAAATATTATAAGTAAATAATATATAGTATTATATATATTAGTATGGTTATTTAATATATTTATAATAAATATTTTTTTATTATAAAAGAGTTTTGGATAGATACAAAGGAATTCAAACCTGGTGTAACGGTTTATTTCAAAATTTTATCATTAGTCAGGATTATTTATGTTAAAGTCTTTGTTGGGATATTTATTTAATATTTATATATTAAACCTAATATATTTTATTATACTCAAGTTATTTATTTACATTAAAAGTTTTCCATTCATTTTACACTCATTATGTACTCAACATAATGAAACCATATTTTTAAGGCAAACCGACTTTGTTTTTCTACTCAGTCATGAATATTTTTCTTCCATATCCATATTTTCCATAAAATGTATTGCATATTATTTTTTAATATTATCCAAAAAAATTAAATAATTTTTTACCCTTGTATTAATTTTTCAAATTGGGTTAAAATGAATCCTCTTATCATTTTCCAAATGAGGTATTTTTTAATTTTTTATAAAAGTTTGAAAGGAATGTTTTTTCCTTATATGAGATAAATGGAATTTTATGCCATCATGAACACCCAATTATTTAAATATTCATTTAAAAATTTCAAAAGTTTCTTTAAAATAAAATATGTTCCTTAATATTTGAGAATTTTTTATTTTTAAATGAAAAGGATATTTTTTCTCAAGAAATATTACATTGATCTTTTTAAAGTATAGTCTTCTATGTCAACATTCTTTTTTGAATATTATACTTTAATTTGGATGTACTATTTTGATACCATTATCAATATTAATTTGTATTCTTTATGATTATGTTTATTAATTGGGTTGATTATTAATGTTTCGTATTCTAGTTTTTGAATACAAATGTTTACATTGATTATGTTTCATCCCTTTCACATGATGAATACATTAGACTTAGTAAGTGATGAGTGGGTCCTGTTATAGCATCTCAATGCATCATTAGGTCAAATGAGACTAAAAAGATTGTGTATTTGATTGAGGCTTACCCATTTATATAATCTTTCATGGCATGAGGCCTTAATGGTAAGTTCCAGATGTCCTTCACTATGCATACCACCATTATGTAATTATTTATTGATGTACATGTTATTATTTGATTAGTTATGATATCCTATTAATAAGTTTCATTAACTTTTTATTATTTATATAGCATTATTTTATTATCATTTATTTTTTCCATTTTATTCATGACTTAATAGATTTCATTGTATACATACCCTTACTGATCATATGAGATCACCTATTTCTTGTGTTTTCTTTACCCAAGATTATAGGAAGTGTATTATTCTTGATATATAAGGATATTATAAAGGTAATAATGGTGTTATCAAATAAAATACTATGTTCTATTTTAAGTTTTCAAATGAATTTTAAGATTCATGTATGTATCAAGTTTTCTAAGACTACTAAAATATTTAATCCTTTGGGTTATGATCACTTGTATATAGTATAAATGTAATACAATAACTATCAACTATAGGATAATAGGGTTGGGGTCTTTACATCTGTAGCCTTTTCCATTAGACAGGTATATAATAAAGATTCTCTTCTTGAACTTCTTGTCAAATTTTACCAGATTTGAGTCTTTAATTTTAATGATATAAGGGATGTTAAATACTTTGAAGTAACTCGAAGTTGGCTTCTTCTTATACCTCATATCATATAAGATCATGTTTAAATTGGGCCTTAGTAAACATTGGTTCTATATCTATATATATATTCTCAAGGATTCTCTCTAGAATAATTTTGACCTTTCAAATTCACATTGAATTAGTCTTTCCATTTCAAAAAATATTATATTCATTATTTCAGTAACACCATTAGGATAAGGTGTGTAAAGAGTACTATATTGATTATTAATCATATTCTTGTCCAAATAGGACTCAAATGAATTCCCTATAAATTTCATACCATTGGTAATCATCTTCTTCTTAATGTGGATGGACTCTCTCTTTCAAATTCCCTTATGTAGAATTTAAACATTTTTGTTGCTTATAATTTTTTTTCATTAAAAACACCTTTTTCATTCTAATATATTCATCAATGAATATAAAATAAATACAAGTCACATTTAGTGGGTTTATTTCTCATAGGCCCATATAAATCTTAATGAATCAATTTGAGCGTTCTAGTAGATTATATCACCACTCTATTATTCTTTCCTTAATACATCTTCACTCTTTAACAGGTTTTATAGAAAATTTCTCTATCTCTTATCATATGGGTTAGATCCCTCATGTCATTATCTTGTGAAATTTTGTGAAAATTATTTTATCAACAGTGGTCAAGTATTTAGTGCCAATTTTTTTCCTTCTTTAGAATTGAGATAGCATGAATTACTTATATCTCCTATATAAAATATATTTTCATTGGTTCTTCCCACTTTTATATTGATTTTTATATCTTTTATTCTTTTAATGGTGGAATTTTTTATTTTTAAAATAACCTCATTACCTTCATCTGAAATTTGATTCACACTAATAAGGTTATTCTTAATCTAATCAAAAAACAATATATTTTGTGACTTTATATTGTGAGGATAAATTTTATCTAAGTCAGTTCATTTGATATTCAAGGAGATCTCATTACCAAATTTAATAACACCAAGATCATTTTCTTCAATATTTTCCAAAAACATGGTATCCCCGTCATATGTGATGATCATCCACTATCAAGGATCCATGGTTTTCTCCTATTACTAGGTTTTAGATCCACCTCTATAATAGATGAACGACTTTCCTTGTTTCTTTTATAAATCTATTTTGTAAATATATTGTGTTTGATCAAGAAAAATGGTCATGAATTCCTTTGTACAGTGATATTGTTATTCCCGCCTTCCATAAATCTATTTTAGAACATCAAATCTATTTTATATAGATACTAATGATCCTATATTTCTAATCTTCTTCTTCAAATTATTGATGATCATTCTCTCTATATATCTCCCCCTTCATCTTAACTATTCCTAGTTCTACATGAGTAACATATTATACTAGAAAATGTATTCCTTGTATCTAAAATACCACTGAACCAACAATACCCTTTAAATCGATTTTTTCCATAATGTTTTTGAGTTTTTATTCTTGTTCTATCTTATTGTTTTGTTATAACTAAAGAATACTTTCACTTATATTTTAGTATAACACACTTATTTTTACTATTATTAACTTCCTTTTTTATAGTTATTATCTTCCTAGGGTTCTTCTAAAACCAATATTTCTCAATTTAGTTATTATAACCTATACTATTAGATAAATGGTTTTGATATTTTTACATATTATAGGTGAATATTTTACCTAACATTCTATAAAAAACTCCTCATAATTTTGTGATGGATATTTTTTTACTTACATATCCTTTTTATACTTATAATTTGTTTTTTATAAGTCGTATAAATGTTATGAAACCCTAATTCTACTATTTTTAGTTCTTCTTCTTTAGCAGTAGCTCACTTATCAAGTTATTTCATTATTTTGTCATTTTCTTTAAGTTTCAACTTGAAAAGCCTAATCAATTAAAAAATCAACCTTTTTTTGTGAAAAAAAAATTTAGTTTTATTAATATTTATAACTTCATTCTTAATAGATCTAAGTTCCTTATTATATTGAGTTTTTCTTTCAAGAAACACTTTAATCTCAGTTATCAACATGTTCTATATGTATGTTACTTATCCTTATTCTTCATTGAATGGGATTTATTATTTTCTTTATACAAGTTTCATGTAGTTGGTAACTTTTCTATAATAGTCTTATTTGGTATCATTTATTGAAAAATAGTAGTATTCTTATTCTTTGTTTTACATACTCCTATTATATCTTCTTTGAATATTTTATTTATCTTCATAAGAATTATTATAATATATGAAACCTCTAGCCTTTCTTTTAGTATTGTCTCCATCCTTCTCATCTTAATACTCCAAACTATTATTTCATGCAAAATATGCTACAAAGTTTCTAATTCCCCCACACTTGAAGAACTTGAGTATAAGTTTTCCATTCTACTATCCTTTACATCTTTTCAAATTTTTAGTTATAAATTTTATAATTGTTTTATAATTTTTAACAAATTCACCATATTATTTTGAAGCATTATATAATTCGACTTCCTTTTCCTTGATCTTCAATTTTTTTTATAGATCTAAATTTCATATTATCAGTTGTTTTCTTCTTGAACATAGGAGTCTTTCACATCTCATAATTGAGGAGAGTATTGTGTCACTCATCAATAGAAAGGTCATACTTTTCTTCTAAGGTGGAAATGTTTAAATAAAATATATCTAGAAAGTTTCTCATAACCTTCTTAACTATAACATAATCTTCCATGTTATCAACTAAATCCTCTAGTGTGACTGGCTATTTCATTAACTCTTTTGAAATAATAATCAACATTATCATGTTTATTAATTATGATATCTTCACATTTAGCTCTCTAAATTTGTATTTTAGATTCTTTAATCTTGACATTACCCTTATAAAAATTCACTATATATTCTAAAATTTATTTATCTATATTTAGACCCATAACTTTAGTATGTACATTTTTTTCAAGGATGATATGATTGAATTTATTACTTTATCATCTACTTCCAAATTTCTCTTTTTTTAATATGTCATTGAAGCATCTCTTACAAGAGGTTGAAAGAACATATTTATAGAATCACTGACCTCTAAACCTTATAATATCAAGTAGGGAAGAATTGTATTCTTCCACCCATGAAATTTATTTCCATTGAATATTTGGAATCCTCTATTATTCATTGAATTAGATTTCTCCATGCTTCACCTATAAAAGAGTGATATTTCAAGGGGAACCTATTTTATTTAATGTCACTTGAAGATACTAGTTCTAATGGATTTCCACTGAGAAGGGGATGGGGTGAATCAGTGATAATAGCTTTAAAAATTCTAGGATCTACTCTCTTTAAATATCTTTCTCACTGATATTCAATAAAAAATAAAGACAAGTAGAATACAAGATTTGTTTTTCAAGTTTTGGCCTCAAAGTGAGAGCCAACTCCTTGTATTGTTCAACTTCTATCAATATATATATTTTATTATCAATATTGGATTTTAGTTATTAAAAATTTATTTTATGTCATATATAATGGGTGAGTATAAATTACCCACTTCCTAATACAAGTATCATCCACTTCCTAATTTTTTGTGTCATTATTTATACTTTAACTAAAAGTCTTCAAGAAACATTATTTTTCTCTTGATGTTGAAAAATATCTTCATTTCCCATCCATATGACTTATTATCATAGATAATATCTTCTATTAAAAGTTCTTTAACTACTCAAAGAATATTAGTATGAAAATAGTAAGTCGACCTTGCTCTATAATATTCAAAGTAATCAAATCATGCATAAGATAATGCATACAGACAATGATATTATTCCTCCCTAGTGATAAGAACTCATATGATCCATAATCTCCTTGCTTTCCTTGATATAGTATAATGATATAAATATAGAACTACTGATTTCCACTTTATTCATCACTCAAGTTATTTAACATGGTAGAGTATAATCTTATTAATTATTGATAATAATATTCTTCTTCATTTTTTTCTTTTATATCCATGTTAATTTTTGTATAATATTTATGTAATGAAATATAGAAACCACCCTTGATTTTTAGATGTATATAATTTCCTTGAAAAAGGAAGCTTTTATCATGGATAATAATTTAAAATATTTGGATTTGGAATTATATAAATATTTTTTCACAATATTTTCAATTGTCCGAAGTTAATATCTCTATTTAAATCCCTCTTGGCTAGAATCATGAATTTGACCAACTTCTCATGATATTTAATTTTATTTCCTGTAAACCCCCATTTGAATTAATTATTTGGTTCATTTATTTTTTACAAAGGAACTTTCCTTGGGAATTCCCCTATGTCAATCTTAAAAAATTATAAAAAAACTTATAAATTTAATAATCATCCTTGAAAAGTTTATAAATATCATTATGAAATATTTCCTTTTCCGTTTTTTAGGTACTCTTCACATGGTCAATATTATGTGGTATTTGGGAATATCCTTAAGAATTCCAGAAAACATTATGATATTTTTTTATAAACCTTATAAAGTCATGTATTAACTTTATGAAGTTCAAAAACAACTTTATAAAGGTATAAAAATAAACCATATGAAGATTTCCTTTGTCATTTTTGGTTTATCAATCAACCTTAAAAATTATATATAAACCTTATGATATCAATACCTTTTCCATTTTTCCTTAATTCTACTCAAAACCAATATTCTGAAAAATGGGAATATAATTCATAAATAATTAAAAAATTAACCATTTTATAGTCCCAACATAGAATTACTAAAATTTATAAATAATAATAGATCCATTTAAACTTATCATTAACAATTTTAAACATCTTAAAAACACTACACATATATTCTAAAATATTCTTACCAACCTCGCATAAATAGTTGACAACAAATGAAAGATTATTTGACAATTCCATTTGGTTATTCAGTTTTCAATGTCATGTGGAATAAATATCTCTTAAATGATGTGTTAAGGAACAAGAGGAGATCATTATGATTATGGAAACTCCATGTTCTTAAGTGATTGGATCAATCACATAGTTCATGACATGTATTTTATTGGAATTTCTTATTCATAGCATAGTGGGAAGATATAAAACAAAACTTGGATAACTATATAAGGTAATAAATAAAATTATCTAATTATACTTGAGAAAGTATAAAAGATGAGTGTTTGGTATGTGTAGAAATGGGAATTCTAGTTGATGAGGGGATAAAAAACTAGTCTTCCTTTAAATTTGTTATATCATATATCATATTAAGTCTAAGGATATAAATAAGAGAAGATTATTTGAATTCATTGGTTTCTATATCTATAAATAACAAGTATGTTATGGATTATAATGTAGAAAACAAGTAGTATAAAGTACATAATGATTTGTTACAATTTTTGGAATTGTACTATGAAAGTAAAAATAAAGTTAGGATATATTGTGATTGTACTATAGCAAAGGTATTAACCCAAAAGTTAGGTTAATGATATAGTAAAAAATGTATGTACTAAGAGAAATCATTTACTTGAGAAGTTTAAATCAAGAAATTAAACATGCAGTAAGAAGAGTTGTAACAAATGAAAACATGAAAAGCACATAGACTATATACATATCTCAGTAGGAGTATAATTTATCATCTGAAAGATAATAATTTGATCATTAGTAGTTGATCATCACCATAAATGAGGTTATTATTATTTAAATTAATTATAAA
Organism: Viscum album; assembly: GCA_963277665.1. Lineage (NCBI taxonomy): Eukaryota > Viridiplantae > Streptophyta > Magnoliopsida > Santalales > Viscaceae > Viscum > Viscum album. The sequence continues at coordinate 1,474,584,582 of OY728166.1, forward strand.
TTAAATTATCAAGACATCCTAAAGAGTATTAATTAAGTTTTTTAGATATTATATATTGATATTAGTAAAAATTAAAATCAATCCACCACCTGATACTTCTGTCAGGTCCCAATACCTTAAAGTTGTATCAAAGTAGTTATATTCAAATTTATAATTATTTGTAATTTATTTTACCAAATTTAAGAATTTTTTTACTAGTTTTCATGTTTTTAATTTCACTCTCAGTCTAATGGAAAAGATAACACATTAATCTGAGTTCATATGGACATGAATGGGATAAAAACATAGGAAAAAGCTCAAAGAATCTATCTAGAGATGCCAAGTTCACTAGTAACATGACATGATTACACAAAATGTACCACTAGATTGGATGTTTTGTAATCGTAGACAACCACATTGGAGAACACCGTATAAATTTTGGCTTGTTGCATGGGTTTGTATATGTTGTAATTAAACAATGTATATTGACTTCCAATGTGAAAAATGATTTAACATGGACTACACAGCATATAGCTGGCATGTAAACACCATGTAACCCCACATAGTTTAACTGCATGTAAATATCTTCACACAATATGGGTTGGTACATGACATAATTAAATGTCATATATTGATTTTTTACCAAACAATACGATGAAAAATGAACTTCATGGCATGTAACTGGTTTGTACATTCCCTATACCACGTGTTAACCCATGAAAAGAACATGTTCAGTGATTTTTAGGGTGTCATGTGGGTCAACATATAGTGTTTTAAATTTTGCGTAACTATACGGTGTGTAACAATCATCCTACACACTGTGTACTTCATGTATATTTTCATTAGTACAGGTCATGCATATTATGGCATGCCGAGTGTTCATACATGTAACACCCAGAGATTTTGTGAATTATTTTTTTTCGAATTAATTTATCTTCTCGATATTTTTCATTTCAAGTGACACAGGAAATAGTTTTATATATATATATATATATATATATTAAAACACTAAGTCAAACATTCCTTTCACACAACAACAATATGGATTTCGCTACACACAATACCAACTTGGCTTGTGCTACATGCAATACTGACATGTCTTGCGCTACACACAACATCAACTTGGAATACGTTACACGCAACACCGAGTTTTTTAAAAGAATCATTTTATTATTATTTTTAATGATATAGGTATAACCTAGCCATTAAAATTAGTGAATATTAATAAATACTTTTCAAATATTTTTTTATAATGGTTTTATAGAAATAAAAAATATTGTTAACGAAATATATAATTTTTGGTGAAGTCCTTTTTATGTTTAAAAATATCATTTTCTCGAATGAAACACTTTTAATAACAAAATTATTATTAGATATATTTAGAAATTTAATTTGCTAAAATAGAATTAATTTTTGAATTTATAATACCAAAATTAGATTAGGGTGATGTTGTGGGATTTTTCTGAGAAACATCATTTTTTGGTGAATAATGAAAAATACTGCATTGTAGTTCATAATTGTCTTTTAGTTTAAATAATTATTAATGTTAAGTCATACCTTAATTTTTTTAAGGTCACATTAGATCAATTATACATATATTAATACATTTTATGTTATTATTAACAATTTCACTTTGAAATTGAATATAAAAACTTAACAAACTTTTAAACATTTTTCTACTTTAAAAACATGTTATTTTGTCCCATCTATAGGATTAGCATTAATTTTAATTTTTCAGATTTTATGAATTGAATTTAAAAAAAAAACATAAACCAATTTAGGCATTATAATATTTATATTATAATAATATCAACTTAATTTTTGACCAAAAATATTAGTAAAAGTGATTAAAATTAATCACAGTAATTAAGGTCAACTTAAGCTTAATTAGGGACTAAACCTTAATTTTAGGGGTCCAAATGACCTAGAAACTTTCCAAAACTTATTTTATGGACATTATTAGGAAATAAACATTCCATTATTTATTTATGTTTGTTTTTTATGGTTTTTTATGTAATTACATGTGTATACCTAACTTGTTTTCAAAAATTCCAAGTGAGCCCTTTTCCTTCCCTATAAAAGGCCACCACATATCCCACTTTCTCACACCTCTCAAACCTATTAAGTTAGGAAAATATCTTCCCAATATACTTTCAAAAAATCCTTCATTAATTTTATATGGATTCCCTTTGTAATAAGGCAATCTAAGGAATCCCTTTGGCACAAAACAAAAGGAGTTACCCAATTAAGAGGTAAAATTTTCTCTCAAGTCATTTCTTTTATTTTCCTTATCCACCCCATAGAACTCTATTTATTCTATTATTAAATAAAAAACAATTATCCTAAATATACTAGTATGTTTTTATGTAAATGTTTTGACCTACACTTATACACACCTCCATCCAATGGGTAGTGAATATATTATTTCTGTGTACGGTGAACTATTTCCTCACAAAAGGATGATTGATCAATTTTCCATTACCACCTATCATGGTGGACATTATTATGTAAAATATATTTATATATATTATATATTATATTTATAATGTATTTATTATTTTTTAATTTTTATTTAGAATATACTTTTATGCTTTCAATCTTATGTAAATATAATAATTTCGTTTGAGGAAGTATGGACGACCACCCCCTCAAAGCGATATGATTCATTAATACACTAAATGTATTGTATTAAGGATGTTTCCAGTAAATATATGTGATATATATTATATCATAAATATAATATAATAATGATATATATATATGTCTTTTACTTTTTTCTTTCAACACGAAAAATAAAACGGGAATAGCATTTATGCGTACGTACGGCCTACCATCTCTATGAATAGTGTATTTTGATTCATAATTATATATTATATATATTATTATAATATAAATATATTGTATATAAATTATATTTATATCATGGTTTACATTATTTAAATATCAATATAAATTATAAGTACCAAAGATATAACAAATTAAGACACATGCGAAGAAAAAAGTGAATATTACCCGAAGTGAAACCTTAACATAGGATTGTTAAAAAGAATGTAATTTAAGGTCATAATGAAACCATATATGGTATTAAATATAATAATATTGTTTTTTTAATATTTAAAATAAATTTATATTTATTATACATTTGGTTTTAATGAGTACGGTGATATTCATGACACAAGGTAAGGGGATTTAATCTCACTTTCTATTTTCGTGAGATACATGTTATATTCGCTAATTTTTCCTTTTTTGTAGTGTATATAATACCCATGATTTTATTATATGTATCTTATAATTAAATTTATGGGTATTCACATTTCCATTTTATTATCCTTCTTTCATGGGGTCTAAGTTTCAAAAGTTACCAAATCGGTAAAATAGTTTTTTCACAATTTGCCTTCTTTGAGACCCATGTTTTGTTATGCACCTAAACTCTTTTTCAAGGTGTATATAATTCCATTTTACATGTTATATCATGAATTTAATTATTTTAATGATATTTTAAGCTTCATTTAATTTCCTTTTCTTACATGGAGAATATGTTCCCAAGTTAACAAGTTATAAGAGTTTATTGAAACAATCTCATCACTTTTTGAGATTATTTATGCTTATGCTTCCTATGATGAAATCTTATTATCCATATCTCAAGAGAATTATTCTAATATTTTCTCCCCTTATGGGTTATCATCCTCCTATAACTAGGAGGTTTCCCATTTTCTCCTCTCCCTCCCTTTCTCTATATGTCTATCCCAACACACAAGACCCCATTTTGGTCGAATGTGTTGGTTTTTAGATGGGTTAGGGATTGTGGTGGTGGGAGTAGGGGAAATGTGGGAATATATATTCAGTTGATTCCTTTCTTATTATATATTTCCTATTTGAATAAATACTTCCTAATTGGTGTTTCTTATTTGGGACTCAGTCCCAGCTTCCCCCTTATTCCCATTAAACTTATGGTTTCAACCTCAGCTTCTATGTTCTTCATTTTTATAGATTTTTGATAACCCCCCTTTCAAGGGATAAGGGGGAACCCTTACAAGGCCCGTAGGTGTAGATATTACATGGACCGTAGGATTAGGAGATTACATGACCTGAAGGTCTTGGGGAATTCAACCAGACTATCTACAAAGAACTGCCCCTCCCCAGCATCTGCATCATGATAGTAGCTCTCCACCTTCGCATGACCATCTGGCTAGGCTTCTCGTGCATGCATAGTCTAGTCCCAATCGCATATCCATACCCTTCCATTCTAAAAAATCAATTTGGCTCTGCTCTGGTGAGTGAACCTTCTCTGAATCTTCTTATGGGGCTGCTCCTTTTTTTGTAGTGTATGGGGAAACTACATGTGGCCCGAAGGCCTTGAGGTGACTCGAAGGCATTAAAGGTGTTTTGAAAGCCCTACTGGCCCGAAGTCCTAGGTGGACCTAAATCCTTAAAGACTCTAATCCCAAACCGATGGCCCAAGGTTAATAGTTCTAGCTGCTACTATACTGAATAGTACCTACTATAGTAACTACTACAGTACCTGCTATAGTGCCCACACAGTGTACAGTTCTGATACAGTACCTATGTATTGTACAGTCCTACTACAGTACCCACACAGTGTACAGAGCTGCTACAGTGCCTGTTATAGTACCTACTATAGTACTGCTACAGTACCCCCTGAAATATGCCTCTTCCTGGTTTTGAACATGGGTCTTGTGGATGCACTTAAGGATACCTCACCAACTAGGTTGAGGCTCATGTTCTTTTTGGGTCATAGCCCAGATTTACCCTAGTCTATATCATGGTGGTTCTCTTAGGGTTTAATCCCTTTCCCCCTTTTTTCTTGTTTTCTTTAAGAATTCATCCCTGATTTCCCACTTCTCATTCCAGGGTGGCTTTTGCTTCATTATTTTTTGGCTCTATTCACAGTTTTCCTTCCATTGGTGTGTTCTTGATCCATTATTTTCCGCTCCTTCCTACTATATCTTCCTATTTCTTTTCTCCCTTTCAGGTTGGTTGGGTGTGACAATTACCAAGGAGGTTTTTGGATGTGTTAGGGGAGTAGTATGTGGTTCTGGGAAACACGACCAATGGTGGATTTTTCTGGTTCTATGGGTTCTTGTGGTGAAGGTGCTGGTGGTGATGGATGGTGTCGTCTTTGAGGAGCGACATCATATTTTGGTTCTGAATGGTCTGTGGAGATGGTGTCTCATGAAAGTGACGATGGTGTTCTCACCAGCATCAAATATGGTTTCAGGTGATGATCTATAGTGAAAAAAATGGTGTTCATGGCGGTGATGGGGGTTTATGGGCGAAGGATCTTAAAAGTGATATGATTGGCGATGTATTTTGTGTCATAGTGAGGGTCTCGAGGTGGTTTGGTGACCAAGGCAGTGATGATGGTCTGATTTTTTTTGAATTTCAAAATTGGAAATGGATATTTTGTTTCATTGGTAGCAATGTGGAGTAGACGACATGAACGATGTGGACATGGTGCTGGTGGTAGTTTTTAATATCATTTTTTTGAAATATTAATGTGGAATTTTGAACTTCGAATGTGGTGCGATGTTTTTTCCTTTTTTAAGAAGGATTTCGTGATGTTTTGGATCTTTCTGTATGGTTCCCACTTAACCAAAAAGTGGCTTTTATAAAATATAAAAAACGGATTATGGAATCTCTCAAGACCACTCATGAGTTTCATTCTCCTCTATTTATTCCAGATATATCCATTTATTAGTACTATTTTTCACTCTTTAGTACTTAAGATAACATTTTTAAGTGAAATATGACCATATATCTATGGTGGTAAATCTATTGTATTAAAAAACAACGTTTTAAAAAAAAATCAAAAATGGTTTCAAAATATCATTGAATCCCAATTTCTAGGAAAGAGGATTTTAAAAACGTTTTCTAGTTTTCAATGCTTCCTTCGTAAGTTTTCAAATCTATTTTCAAAGAAAAATATTTTCAAAAAGTTTATATGTTTTTAAAATTGTTTTCAATATAGAAAGGATATTTTCCTCAAGAAATATTTTTAAAAGGTCTTTAAAAATTATTTCCCATCTAAGATAAGTTCCATTGGTGTTACTCATGACTTTATGAGGAAATTATTCAATATTTCCATTCATATTATTTCTTTTAATTGATAATGTTTTGATGGAATGATGTTTATGAAACCCATTTCTCTTTCAAGGGTTATATGTCTATGAAAATCATTTTTCTTTCACGGGTTATATGTTTTTGAAACCTATTTCTCTTTCATGGGTTATATGATTTTAAAACTAGATTCTTTTTACAGGTTATGTTCATGATACAATAATTATTAAACCTATATATTTTTTCATATGTTCTGATATGATTACATGTTTATGATTCCCATTTCATTTCATGGGCTATGATATGATTCTTTATTATTTTTTGGAACATGTATGTATGATTTCATTATGAGATAGGTGGGACCTATATCTACCTCCCATTTATTGGTTTAAGATTTATATCTCATCATATAGACATTTTTGGAATGAGAAATGAACTTGGTTTAGTATTATAGGGATGGAACAATAAATGAAATCAGTTTAGTAATATTGGGTTGGAGTAGGGTGTGAACCCGGTTCAGTAAAGAAATTTTTCCAATAAGATGGTCTCAGTAGCAATGCCTTGACTAATATGAAAATGATTATATATGATTTTTTTCTCCCAAAATTCCTTGTTTTATTCCTATGTTATGACTTCATGGATTATGTTCTTTATTTTCTTAAGATTAATTCCTTATGAACTACCAATCTGTATTCCATTATCCATGTATATGATCTTTGGTTTGCGGGGTATGATCTTCTATTTTCATGATCATGTTCTCATACCCTTATGTTCATAATTATGCTGATATATCTCCCTTATTTAACCTTACTGAGCATTTGAGCTCACGCCTTTCTTATGTTTCCTTTCCCCAGGTTATGAAGACAGGTTTTATTTAGAAGTACTAAAGGTGGAGATATTTATGGGTGATGTTTAATATCTTTCACCAGGATAGAATATTTTGTTTCTAATTTTCCAAATACACTAAACTATTATGGTAATAAAGCATGTATTTTTGAAATATACTAAATATTCATCTAAAATTATGTAATATCCACATATGTTAAGCCCGGGTTTTTATAGTTGGTATCAATGGAAAGGTTTAGTCAAACTTTGAAACCTAGGATGATAAATCATTTGTGAGATCCCTAGGTATATTTCTAAGGATGTGTCTAGGAATGTCATGAAGGATAAGTGCAAGGATGAGTTAATGTTTGGGAAAATGTCTTGGAATTTTGGTAAATGATAGATTGAGTGGTTTTATAGCAATAAATACATGTCTGGATACTACACATGGATGTGGTTTAGCATAGATGTACCTAGGGGTAACAATTTTGACAAGATGTTCTGTCCCTGACTCGAGGATTAAAATGGACATTTCTACACACCTGGTTTGACACTCTCAGGGGATATATTTTTGGAATTCACAAACTATTCAAAAACCATTATAAAGTATTTAAATATATTTTGGATATGAATAACCTAGGATGAACCAAGTCTGTCCTATTTTAATGAAGGTGTCATGATTTAGACATCCTATAAATAATTCTTATCATGACTATGTGGTTTTATGCTATGATAAGAAATGATCACACTATTCTTCTAGTTTTAGTCAATGGAGAGAACCAGAAGTAATTGAATTAATTTTGGATGTGATGGATGATTTACTTATGAGCAGTTAAGTGGGATGATCACTGGATTGAAAGATGTTATGATTATTCCTAATCAGTTTTCATGAAACATGATTAACAATGTATACCTTCACCAACTCTCAGACTCACTAAGGAATAGAAATAAAGAGTTCATTGAGATTTTGGGTAATGGATACCATGGAGGAAATAATATTCAGTTTCCCATATGTCAATAATGTGGAAAGAATCACCTAAGTTAATGTATTATAGGAATGATAAAATGTTTTGACTATGGTAAATAAAGACACAAAGCTAGTGACTACAAGGGAAAATGAAGAGTTCGATTAACAAAATGGATGATAATATTGGACTCCCTAATATATAATTGAAGTTTAAGTGTTTTAATTGTGTAATAAATGGTCATTAGTAAACTCAATGTCCCAAGAGGAAGGCTCTTGAAGAGGATCAACAAGGTGCTATGAGTAATGGTTACATTGTTTATGATTAAGAGACTACAGATGAAATGTTAATGGAAAGATGTATTGTGTAATATGATGAGGTATCCCTACTAATAGAATAAGGATTAAGTGGGATAATAAAAGTTTTATGTATTAGGATTCAATAAGTATGTTATATGAAAGTTAAAATATATAAGTATTGTTCAGTTTATGTTTTTCGCTATGGATTTACAAGAAAACGTTGAATGGTTCTGATGGAATAGAAAAATGATATAATGGAAAGGTTAAGTCTATGGAAAACACATGATTAAGGGAAAGATAACCCTTAATATGTTCCTTATCTTATGATAATGTTTTTTGGATAAAGATATGTGGGATATAAATAAGTAAATTGGAAGGTATCGATTACCTTAGAACTAATTAAGGACATGCTTACAATTAGTTCATGCTATCATGGATAAAGTTTAAAACTTATATTATTTATGGAATATATCCAGTAATATATGGAATAAAAAAGCATGCATGTTTTAAAAAAGGGGTTTGTAGTAATTTAGGATGTTACCATGCTCCATGAGAATTTACCATGAGGGTATTCGCATATTTTGAATGTGACAACCAAGAGCTACTTTATGAGATATGGGGGGTCGATGTTAAGATGGTTTCCTGACTTTATTTCTATGGTCTTGTATTTTAATCTTTTAGAAGGATTATAAGGTTATCCATTAATGAAAAGATTAAGTTAAACTTTAGAGGAAGTATTTATGTATTGAGATTGAATTGAAAACCATTGTTAAAAGGCTATTTAATGATTAACCTTTTTTCAAGGATGTCCATCATATTTTAAAATTATATTAGTGTGGTTTTAGAAAAGTACATCATGTATATTAGGTGACAATCAATCAATTCTAGCAATTTCGTGGGTCTTGAACCCATGACCGAAGGACCATAGGGGTTTCACACCTACCACTAGACTATGAGATGTCCTGGTTAATGTATAATTATTTTTAATGAATAATTATTTATGATGAAATAATAATGTTACTTTTTAAGTTTAGAGATTAATGTATTAACCATGTTTATTTTTAATAATAGTTATAAATTAATAGTTGTTCTTTTCACTCTTTAATAGGCCTTAAGATATGCTAAAATTTTATTTTAGCACTTCAGGCATGAAAGTTAATTCCTGGACGTCCATTACATGAAGTAATGGATGAATTAGAAATTGAAAAAAGCACAAATAAAGAATGAAATTTTGTTTATAGAAATATATAAAGTAAGTATATTTCCTTATATTATTGGTCAATAAAATAATTACTCAATGTTAGGATAATGATCAAAATAAAATGTGTTGTCCTAATACCTTAATTTTGTTGAACTGATGGCCTTTTAAATCATCATATATTTATGACGTTGAGGCCCTAAACTTTTCTTTGATCATTCACTTGTTTGTGATTGATGACCTCAATCACTCCCCCTAAATATTTGCACTTTTCCTCCATGTCCAATATTTACTCCAAAACAATGTTCTTCTATGTGGAAACCTAGTTCTATGTTACTTTGGGTAACCATTATGGTTCAAACTCTCCTTTTTAAGGGAATTTTTAGTATTAATTTTTACGATGTGAGTTTATATGAATGAAACTTTAAAGTATTAAACCTTTGATAACCCAAAAAAAAATTAATGGTGAAATTCATTTTAATGGGGTTAGAATCTAACACCCTAATATTTTTTGAATTTTTTTTGAATTAATTTATCTTCTTGATATTTTTCATTTCACGTGACACTGGAAATAGTTGTTTATATATATATATATATATATATTAAAAAACTAAGTCAAACATTACTTTCACACATCACTAACTTGGCTTGTGCTATGCAAAATACCGACTTGGCTTGTGTTGCACGTATTACTGACTTGGCCTGCGCTACATGCAACACCGACTTGGCACATGTTACACACAACACTGAGTTCCTATGAAGCATTATTTTATTATTATTTTTTAATGATATAAGTATAACCTAGATATTAAATTTAGTGACATTAATATTAATAACTAATTTTCAAAAATATTTTTTAATTGTTTTATATAAATAAAACATATCGATAATGAAAGATATAATTTTTTGTAAAGTCCTTTTCATGTTTAACAATATCGTTTTCTCGAATGAACCACTTTTAATAATAAAATTAATTTTATACACATTTAGAAATTAAATTTGATAAAATAAACTTCATTTTTTAATTTATAATTTCAAATTTTGATTAGGGTTAATTTTTTGTAATTTTTTTGTGAAACATCATTTTTAGTGAATAGTGAAAAATACTACTTTTTAGTTAATAACTGCCTTTTTCATTTAAAAATCGTTAATGTTAAATTGGACTTTAAATTTTTTTTATGGTCACATCAGATCAATAATATATATACTAGTAAAATTTAATTCATTATAATCAATTTCAATTTGAAATTGAATATAAAAAATTAACAAAATTTTGAACATTTTTGTACTTCAAAAACCTGTTATTTCGTCCCGCCTGTAGGATTAGCATAAATATTAATTTTGTCGCATATGTGAATATAATAATATCAAATTATTTTTTCACCAAAAATATTAATAAAAGTGATTAAAATTAATCAAATAGATTAAGGTCAAATTGAGCTTAATTAGGGACTAAACCTTAATCTTAGGGGCCCAAATGACAAATACACTTATAAAAAACCACTTTTATGTCTATTTTCGGTCATAAAACTTCCATTATTAATTTATTTTAGTTTGGTATGAATGTTTTAGGTAAGAACATGTGTATACCAAACTTCTTTTTAAAAAGTCCAAGTGAGTCCTTTTCCTTCCCTATAAAAGGTCACCACCTATCACACTTCCTCACACCTCTCAAACCTATTATGTTATGACAATATCTACCCAATATACTTACTATAAATCCTAACTTACTTCTATAATCCTTCCCTTGGGAATAATTCAATCCAAGTAAGCCTTTTGGCACAAACCAAAAGGAGTTACCCGATTAAGAGGTAATGTCTTCTCTCAAGTCCTTTATTTTATTTTCCTTCTCCACCATATCCAACTCTATTTATTCTAGGATTATATAAAAACAACATTATACTAAATATAATATGATGTTTTTATGTAAATTTTTATACCCAAACTTACACACACCTTCATCTAATGGGTAACGAACATATTGTTTCTATGTATGGTGAACTACTACCTCATGAAACGATGATTGTTCATTTTTCCATTACCAGCTATAATGGAAGCCATTATGATGGAAACTATGTTTGTATATGATATATATTATATTTTTTAATTAATTTATTCTTTTTGGATTTTATTTAGAACATACCTTTATTCTTTCCATCTTATGTAAATATGATAATTTAGTTTGAGGAAGTGTGGACTATTGCCCCCTCAGAGTGATATGATTCATTCATACACTACATGGATTATATTAAGGAAGATTTTAGTGAATATATATGATATATATGATATCATAAATATATTTTAAAAATAATATATATATATATATATATATATATTTGTGTGTGTGTGTGTTTCTTTTACTTATTTTCTTTCAATACGACAAATAAACGGGAATAGCGTTCATGCGTACATACGGTCTACCGTCTCTATGAACGGTGTATTCCATTTCATACTTATATATTCTATAGATTATTATAATAAACATATATTATATATACATGGTATTTATATCATGGTTTACATTTTTCAAATCAAGATATAAAGTATAATTACCAAATATATAACAAATTAAGACACAAGTGAAAAATAAAGAGAATATTACCCGAAGTAAAACCTTAACGTAGGATTTGTTAAAAAGAAGGTAATATATGGTCATTATGAAACCATATATGGTATTATATATAATAATATGTTTCTGTAAAATATTTATAATAAATTTATATTTATTATATAGGTGTTTTGAATGAGTATGATGAGATTCAAGACACAATATAAGGGGATTTTATCTCACTTTTTATTTATGTGAGATACATTCTATGTTCTATAATATTTCCTTTTGTGTGGTTTATGTACTAAAAATGATTGTATTATATGTATATTATACTTAAATTTATGGGTATTCACATTTCCATTTTATGATCTTTATTTCATGGGGTCTAAGTTTCAAAAGTTACCAAATCGGTAAAATAGTTTTGTCTCAATTTGCCTTCTTTGAGACTCATGTTTTTTTATGCACCTAAACTCTTTTTCAAGGTGTATATACTTCAATTTTACATTTTATATCATTAATTTAATTATTTTAATTATACTTTAATATTCATGTAATTTCCTTTTCTTATATGGAGAATATGATCCCAAGTTACCAAGTTATTATATTTTATTGAAACAATCTCATCGTTTTTCGAGAATTGTTTATGTTTATGATTCCTATTATGAAATATTATGATCCATATCTTAATATAACTCATTAGTTTCATTATAATATATCTATTCAAGATATATCCATGTATTAGTACTATTGTTTCACTCTTTGGTACTTAAGATAACATTTTATGTGAAATCTAACAATCTTTCTCTCTCCGGTCAAAAATCTATTGTATTCAAAAATCATGTTTTCAAAAATATTTAAAAAAAAATCAAAATATATTTGAAGAAAATTTTCAGGGAAAAAGGATTTTAAATTTTTTTATAGTTTTCAATGCTTTCTTTATAAGTTTTCAAAGCTATTTTCAAAGAAAAATGTTTTCAGAAAGGTTTTATGATTTTTAAAATGTTTTCAATGCCAAAATGATATTTTCCCCAAGAAATGTTTTTAAAAGGTATTTAAAAATTATTTCCCATATAAGATAAAATACATTGGTGTTACTCATGCCTTTATGAGAAAATTATTCAAATTTTCCATTCATTTTCTTTTTTTGAATGGATTACATTTTGATGGCCTGATGTTTATGAAACTCGTTTCTCATTAATGGGTTATATGTCTATGAAATCCATTTATATTTCATGGGTTATATGTTTTTTAAATCATTTTCTATTTCAAGGGTTATATTATTTTGAAACCCACTTCTTTTCATGGGTTATGTTTATGATGAAAAGATTATGAAAGCTGTATATTTTTCCACAGGTTATGATATTTTTACATGTTTATGATACCCATTTCATTTCATGGGATATGATATGATTCTTTATGATTTTGTGGCACATATATGTATGATTTCATTATGAGGTATGTAGGACCTATATTTCCATCCAATTCATTGGGTAAATATTTATATCTCATGAGATAGATATGGTTGGAATGAGAAATGAAATTGGTTCAGTATTATAGGGATAGAATGATAACTGAACTTGGTTCAGTAACATTGGGCCGGAACGGGGTGTGAATCCAGTTCAATAAAGGACTTTTTCTAATAAGATGGTTTTATATGTGATGCCTTTACTACTGCGTAAATTATTATATATGATTATGTTTCTTTCATAATTCCATGTTTTATTCCTATGTTATGATTTAATGTCTTATGTTCTTTATTTCCTTAATATTTATGCCTTATAAACTACCAATATTTATTCCATGATCCATGTATATGATATTTGATGTGTAGGGTATGATCTTATATTTTCATGATCATGTTCTCATACCCTTATGTTCATGATTATGATTACATATCTCCCTTATTTACCCTTACTGATCATTTGAGCTCACCCCTTTCTTATGTTTCCTTTCCCTAGGTTATGAAGAAAGGTATCAGGTAGAAGTAATAAAGATGGAGATCTTTATGGGAGATGTTGAAGATATTTCACCCAGATAGAAGATTTTTTTCCAAGTTTCCAAAGACACTAAACTATTACGGTCCTCGGGCATGTCTTTTTTAATGTAATTAAAATTCATCTAAAATGATGTAATATCCTTGTATGTTAAGCCAGGGTCACTATAATACACACTACATAGAATAAATTACTTACCCCATAGAACTATGTGTCATGTATATTATGACATGACATGTGGGAATACAATCCATATGGGTATACATGTCATGTAATTACATGGTACGTGAAAAGGATTATACACACTGTGTAGATATTAAATTCAAAAAATAAAATTTTAATATCATGTAGAAGGTAAAAAATAAGGTATTTCACATTTTATTCATATTTTCCACATGGGTATCTACCCCATTCAATAAGGTGACTAACCTTTATTTTATAATAATTTTATAATTTTTTTAATAAGTTGATTTATCACGCATATAAGGTGCATGAACCCATACCCCCAAAAGTTTATCCCACATGGTGGGATCCTACTCCCTCTAAATCACCTTCCCCCATATATGCATGGTCATTATTGGTTGTCTAAACTCTATTTTGATAAGTTCCTAAGATATTGGGACTATATAATTGTTCATTTTAATGTATCATCTATTCCAATAATTCTTATTGTCTAATGTGGGCCTGTATTCCAAAGGAAGATGGTTATTGGAACATACCATAGACACATTAGGATGCATATTGGTCATGATTATGGGAGTTAAAACTTATTTTTACCTTTTTGAGATAGAATTATTACCTACTATGGGACTATCATATATATTTAAGACATATTTTTGAATCCTTCCTAATATTATTAATAACATTATTAGTTACCACCACAAAAATGATTGGTTATAAGCACTCATTGATAGGAACATGATTGTATGTATCATAAATTATTCACCTTTACCTTTTGAGGACTATTAAATTATGTTCTGGTTTAATTACACAAAGCTGGGTGCTCTAGAATTTATCATCATTCCAGAAGATTAGTTCTTCCAATATTAGGATCAAGCCCGTGAAAGTGGATTGCAATGTATCCTGGTAAAAGAAATCAAAACCCGTGTAGTTTGGTTCCACTTAATGGGAAATTTCATACCTTTTAGGGTTGTGTGATAAGGACCATTATGGTTCCTTTTAAGTTTGTACATCCATGACCCGGAGAAGTTTCTTTTAAGGTCATGTATCTAGGACCACTCCCAAGAAATTTAGTGTCATGTGGAATAGAATCCAAGGATAAAGGTTATTAACAACCATTGGTGTGGGATTTATAGATGAGTGGAACTTTATGGTGTGCCTCAAAGGGAATATAACCCAATAAGGATGGAATGGTTTCTTATAGGTAATATGTCCTAGTGAGAGGTTCTTTGTGGGTTCACAGGGAATATAACACTAGATTTGGTTCCTTAGAACCAACTAACTTTGTAATTTTGATTGCATGATTATTCTAATATGATAATATTATATTAAATTTGTTTCTTATCACATGATGATCAATACTCATGTGTTACATTAATGTGATAATTTTCTTGGGGTATTTGTTTCATCAAAAGGACATAGTAGTTCCCTATTATGATGACATCCCTAAAGTTCTATAACGTATTCCAAAATATCATTCTTGTAGTTGTTATAATATTTTATGATGGGAAACATAGTATATTTAATATCATTTGATTAATAATCATAATTATATGAGAATTAATATCATGAAGTTATCACTTGATAATCTCAAAGATGGTAGATGATGAGGACATACTCACCTTGTTGGAATTACACATGTTTGAGATTCATTGGATACTTCATTCTATGAGTATTTGTAATGATCCTTAGACTTTATGATTATTATTAATGATTTTCATGAGACATTTAATTTCATATTTTAACAAAAATAATAATAACATATTCTCACAACAAGGTAGGATACATTGAGTGCATCATGAGTATTGGGAATTAATGAATAAGTTACGAAATTATTTTTACGTTCCATATTTATGGAAGTTGATATCTTGGGATTTTTGATAGAAATGTAATTGTCTGATAAATTCAACGGTCATGGTGTTTGATGAGTTAATTTCATCTAGTCAAAGAAAGAGAAATATATCACAATTTTTAATTAAATAACATATCAAACATGTTTGATTAGAGATATAGATTTAATTGGATTGTATTTCTTGGTTAGAATTCATATGTAGTTGTTTTTTCTCAATAAAACTTATTTCTCTATGGGTTCTTTGATGCATTTCTAGACACTAATATTGGACTTTAGGAAAGTCCTCCTAATTCCACTAAGAAAGAGTCCCATAGTTTACACCCCCGGTTTCAATTAAGTAACCCTTTATTTATTTTAACTATGTAAAGTTTTTTGGTGAAGTTTGGGAGGCTTTATATGACTTTTGAAATGTTTTTGGGTCTTTTTGGGAGGTTAACGGTTTGAGCACGGTTAGTAGAAACTATGAAACTCCTATAGAAAACCATGTAAAATGAAATAGAGGCTACTGGGTAGGCACACAGTTAGGTGTATGTTTTTTCCAAACCGTGCGACCACTTAGGAGTAATCATGTTTTTTGGAATATAGGTAAAAACATGGTTGGTGCACGATTTGTCTAGCTGTGTGATCCAACCATGTGAATGATGTTGTGAGGCAATGGATGGCACACGATTTGATTAACTGCGCAACCCAAACGTGCCTAGTTAAAATTTAGATCCTAAAAAATTGGATCTCACTTTAGAATAATCTTAAACCTCACATTTTTTATTTATTATGTCCCTAACTCAGTTTTATCTCCTTCCAAAGGCTTTGGAGACTCTCCCCTTAGATCTGGGAGTAATCTGTTGGAAAATCTTAGTGCGTTGAAGGTCGTATTTCTTTTAAGTCTATGTTCTTGGTTGTTTTACTTATATCTATTCTTCTTCCCCATATTATATTCATATATATAGTCTTTTGGGGATAGATCTATGATATTTGATACCGATTATGATGATATTCGGTTGTCTTGAAGTTAGGGAACGATATCTAAGGAAGATTCATGGAGATTCAACCAGGTTTTGTGGAAGAATTTGTGTCATTATTAATTTTCAACATAGTTTTTGAGGTAGCTGGCTCACTATTGACTCCTATTATTAGAACTTGAAGGATTATTTTTAAATTATTTTATTTTATTGAAATTGATTGTGAAATTGATGTTCAAATTTTGGTAGAAACCCTCTTTAGTGATGGTCTGTGAAATTGTGAAAATTGATCATGCAAGTGCTTTTTTTCTTGATTTTAAAATATAGATTTGTTAAATTATGGAAATGGTTTGTTAAAAAGGTTTTCAATAAAATAATGTTTTTATTGAAATGGTTTAAAATGGATTTTTTGGAATTGGTTTTTGGCAGAATTGATTGATGTCTGTTCATTTTCATTGGTGTGACCCTGTGGAAGGGGCATGTGCCATTGGGGCACTGGTATATGGTTAACTTATGGTTACTTGGTAGATCTATGAGAGACCAATAATGAGTATGGAACTATTACCTAGTAATTCATGTGTGGATATGTGTATATTTGGAATGAAATGGGTTGTTCCAAAATGGGGAATTGTGGAACAGTTTGAAATAATTTTTTGGTTTCTTTCCTTGGAAATGGATTTGTTTTGGGAAAATTATTTTGGTATAGAAATTATTTTATATTAAAATTTAAACTATTTTAAATTTTTTTATATAAATGTGCTAACATGTTCTATCCTAGTGGCATGAGTAGGGAATTCATTTGTTGAAAACCTACTGAGTTTCATTACTCACCCCTAATTTGAAACTTTGGTGCTTTTATGGATATCAATTGTCTAAACACATGTAAAGGAAAAGTATCTCATTTCTTTAGTTATGCATCATGATACTTTTGGTTGTATTATGGAGTTGTAACATAGAGCATGTTGGGATCTATGAAGTTATGTCTTTGGATTATTTGATCTTTATGGTCTAGTCTTCCACTTTGGTACTCTGATTCTGGTTATGATGTAGTTTGGTTGTAATTGGGTTTTGTAATCATTTGTTATATATTGAGTATCATACATTATTAACATGCATCATTTAGTGGTTTTTTGGTTATGGTGTGTTTGGTTGGTTTTTTTATTTCCATAAGGTAAAATTGTCCCCCAAATGTATTGAAGCTGATGGAATTTATTACCAACCTTTGGTGTCTTGGGGATGTCACATAAGGATAATATCAATTATTTGTTAACTTAAGCTAATCAAGATGGGAGGGATATTACAAGTGGTATCAGTCTTGGTCAATCCAAATATCTTTATCGTATATGTGGTATTAGTTTTTTTGATCCTTGGTTATTAGTTGTTTTAGTCTTGGAGATGAAAATCATTCTTGATTAGTCCTTCATTTGGGGTGGTAGAAAGGAGTATGATTGTTTCGACATGAAATGTAGAGCATAAAAAGACATAGCTAACCTATTTATGTTGAACTTAAATTCAACAGGGAGTTTTGTACATAAGTGTTTTGGAGACACTTGTAGGGTTTTTAATCTCATTGCCATGGGTTTAGCCAATGATAAGAGAATCACATGTATTGTCATAAATGACTTCCCACTAAGAGAGAATATTTAATTTTGGGTAATGATTTATGATTTGGTGAAAATGTGTTAGTTTTTGAAAAATATTGCAATTCATTTCAAATGTAAGATTTTGAAAAGGAATGATAGTTGTATTTAGAAAATGGTTTTATTTTCAAAATAATGGTAAAATTTTTAAAAATGTTTGAATATGAAAAGTGTTGAATTTTGGAAAGCCTTTTCATGATAGTTGTGATGTGGTAGAATTTGAAATTGTTAAGCCTTTAGTTACTAGAGAGTGAGACCTATGGTGTTTTTTTTTTTGTTATATAAAATGGAACTTGGTAGGCATCGTAGAAACTAACTGTAAGAGGCTTCTAAGAATATGATTGCTCCTGATCTATAGGTGAACAAACAACTGGTTCAACTGCTAAGAATGTGGTTGTACCTGAGCTACAGGTGAACCAAAAACTAGTTCAAAGTATAGTCCAATATTTTCAATCTATGGATAGAGGGAATCAAAGGGATAAACCAAGGAAGGTGGATCATTCCGTTTAGTTCCAAAAGTAGAATCCACCCATCTTTCAGGGTGATTCAGAACCAGAGAAAGTAGAGGTGTGGCTGAATAGGATGAATCAAATCTTCAATTTCCTTCACACACTAAATGAGATGAAATTCATGCTGGTGATGTATATTCTTGAGGATCTTTCATTTCAATGGTAGGATTTAGTTGTTCGAGATAAATTGTACTAGGGAATTGCATGGGAGTATTTTGAATAATTGTTCAACAAATAATTCTATCCTCATGTGTTCAAGATTGAAAAAAAAATCTTCAGTTTAAAGATGTATAATTTCTCAGTGAGATATTATGAGGCTAAATTTAAGAATTTAGTCCAATTTTCACTTAAAGTTAATTCTATTGCTTCCTTGAAGGCATCAATTTTTGAATCGAGGCTTAAAGAAATAGATTTTATTGAAGATTAGAGTGATTTGTATAAATTATTATGCAGAGATGGTAAATAGAGAGATGGTGCAAGAAAGATACATCTCAGGTATTATTGGTAGAGGAATCATGTTGATACCTATAGGAAATGATGTGAACTCTAATGATGGGAATAAGAGGAAGAAGAAAACCTATTTGCAAGGTAATGGAATAGCTTAGACCCAGATGGCTGGATCAGTGAATCTACCTCCAAAACCCAAGAGTAAATCTGGATGTTTCTAATGTGGATATTTTGATCACATCAAGATAGGTTGTACGGAACCAACTAGAGCATAGAAAAATTACAACTATATGGGGAATCTTCATTTTTATTATAACATTGCTCCATGGTTGGGTGTTTGGGACACATCTCATGGTTCACATACGTCATATGATTTGATGGGATGAGGGAAGAAGAATAATTCTCATCAGTAGAGCTGAGCTAGACATGGTGATTCTAGGAATACCATGACTCCTCAATAAGGGAAATCTCAATAAGGAAATAAAGAATAAAGTGCAATGAATAAGAAGTTATATGGAACTGACCAAGTTATTGTGGATGATCAATATGGACCATTGATGGTGAGAGGTACGATTCTTTTGAATTTTACCCTTATGCAAGATTTATTTGATATGGGTGAATCCCATTCATTTATTTCTTCTTTTTTTGTTGATTTGTTGGGTTTTCATGTTAAGTTTATGCCATCTATTTTAAAACTTAAAACTCCTATTAGTCAAAGAGAATTTTGAACCTTAATGTGTAGATGATGTTTTATAAATTTTGATGGAGTTGGTTTGATATAGTATTTCTCTATGCTTGAGATGGATATAAATGAAATAGTTCTAGGTATGGGTTGGTTGACTATGTTCAAATCTCACATCGATTGTTATACCTGAAGGGTTAGTTTTACAACTTATGATGGAATAGATCATCTCTTTAAAAGAGAAAGGAATCTAAAGGTAGGTGAAATAGGATTTTTAGCACCAGTAGTTGGATTGATCTCATACTAGTTAGAAGCTTTGAATTTAGAATTGATGGATGAGATCGAGAATAGAAGTTTTCTAATGGTTGTTTATCAGTTTCAGGATGTTCTTCCTAAAAATTTCTCAAGTTTTCCACCCACAAGATAAGTAGAGTTTACGATTGATCTCCTTATGGGAACTAGTCCTATTTACATTTCATCTTATTGGATGGAACCAAAAGAATTAAATTAATTTAAAGTATAGTTGTAAGAGATGGAAGGCAAAGGGTTCATTCATCCTAGCACATCTTTGTGGGAAGCATCGATATTTTTTGTCAAAAAGGTGGAATAAACTATTTCGTTATGTGTGGATTATTCTAAGATTAACCATGTTATTATAAAGAATTGGTATCCACTTCCATTCATTTATGATCTATTTGATCAATTGAGGGGATCTCAGTGGTTCCCTAAAATTGACTTGTTATTAGGATATCACTAATTGCGGGTTCAGAAATAGGATATTCCAAAGCCATATTTCTAGAGTAGATATGGAAATTATAAATATGTGGTGATGAATTTCAGTATTATGAATGCACCAAAATTTTTTATGGAATTAATGAATTGGATATTTAAAAGTTATCTAGATTATTTTTTGGTAGTGTTTGTGGATAACATATTGGTGTATTCAAATACAAGGGTAGAAAATGAGAAACACTTGGAAACGGTGTTGGGAATCACGAGAGATCATTTTATGTATTCCAAATTACCAAAGTGTGATTTTTGGTTACAATGGTTATATTTTCTTGGCCATTTTATCTCTGAAAGTGGTGTTTTTATGGATCCAGAAAAGATAGAGGTTGTTATCTCCTGGAAACCACCCAAGAATTTATTCAAGATACATAGTTTACTTGGATTGGCCAGTTATTATCGATTCTTTTTTCATGGTTTCTCATGACTAGATTTACTAATGATAGTGTTTAAAAGTAAAAAAATCCATTCTAATGGAATAATGAATTTCAAAATTCCATTAAAGATCTTAAAGTTTTCCTTACATTAGTACCAATCTTGATCTTACCAGAAATCCGGATAAGGGTAAGTGGTATATTGTAATGATTTGGGATATAGGTTGGGATGTGTTCTCATATAGGGAGATCATGTTGTTTCTTATGTCTAATAGTAATTACATTTTTATGAGAATAACTATCCAACACACAATTTGGGGTTAGTTGTTGTAGTCCACGCTTTGAAGACTTGGCGTCACTACCTCGTTGGTAAAAAATTCCCAACTTTTATAGATCATAAGAGCTTGAAAAATATTTTTTCACAATGATATTTAGACCTCAGACAAATAATATTTATATAGTATCTCCAAATGTTTCACTTTTTCTTAATTTATACATTGGGTAAATTCAATTCATTGGAAGATGAACTAAGAAAAAAATCATATAGTCAGTTACCAAAAGAGGCTTCAGATCAGTGGTAGTTGGTGTTGGTGATAGTTGGACGATGGAGATAATATTTTCATCATTTTTAATATGTTTATTAATTATTTAATTCCTACAAATTTATAAATTTGAGCTTATTTGCATCAATTTTGGATTTATACTGTGTTTTGGGATAAAATGTGAAAATTTCTTAATTTTGGAATTTAGATAGATTTTAATCACTTTGATAATTTGATAATAACATTTAAAATATAGATCCAAATGATCTGGTTATTTTTTTAGGATTTCTTAATTTGTTTTATTCATCTTTTTCTTCTATACTAGGATCTAATTAAGCCATATAAGGGCCCAAAAAAATGAATCAAGTTGGAAAATCATTTTGGATGACCGCAAGGACCCCACCTCCGTAAATTAAGCATAAATCAGTCTAAACGAATCAGATTAAGGTTATTACACCTATAATTGAATTCTAATTAAAAATATATTTTTAATATTTAATATCATGGAGATTTTACTCCATTAATGTGGTCCTTGGATGCTCAACTTTGGAAAAATATTTATAAAACTCAAATATTTTTCCTGGCCAGAATAAACACTCTGAATTAATGGTCCATATATTTTACAACACAAGTCCAATAAATCTAAAATTTTAGTGTGAAACATAAATTATATTTTAGAACAAATTTACAGAATACACATTTCCCAAATTTGTTTATTAAATTGGCCTGACATGATCAAAGTTTCGGTGGAAATAATCTGAAGGAAATCTTAAATGGAGTTTTGAAAGTTCTTGAATTTGATGACCATAGGATATAACCCCCTTTTCCTATATAAATAAGAGTTCACTGATGATTAAAAGGATTTCCACACACTCAATGGAGTGGAGGCCATTGGCCATATTGCTACTTTATGGTTTTATTCTTCTTTTCATTTAATTTTCAATTCTTTTTTTCATGTAATGTATATGCATATTTTTAATTCAAGTGTTTCCATATACATTCATCTCTCTTTATCTTCCATACCTAATCTAATTTATTTCTTTCTTCCATATTACATCATGATCCCTTTTCAATTTTCAATGGAAAGTGACTAATATGAGGCTTGTCCCGAGGGGAGTTTTCACAGTATTCTATATTATTGTTCTTCAATTCAACAAGTTTTTAATCTATTTATGGTGGATGAGAGAATATTGCACAGGTGTGGAGGTTCTCCACTATGGAACTATTTCTAAATCCATTTATTTTAATTGATTCATTATTTTCCCTCACTTATCTCAGGAAAACCTTTTATACGGTGGAGTTGGGGGTGCCTTGATGAATGAAATGGCATACGGTGGATCTGGGTCTTTTAGGAATAACATTCTTGGATGAGGTGTTATCCTATTTGACTATTTAAGGAGGTGTGGTTTGGTTCCTCCAAGGCATTCTAAAATCAAACACCCAATAAATTAAAGGAAAGTAATTAATTAATTATGATTCATAAAATGAATTATCAAATTGAATTTAAAAAACAAATAAATAATAAATAAACCCAGGTTATCTAACCCTAGGACCAAGTTATTTATTCATTAATTTCATTTTGTCCGGATATAAATCTGTATTTAGATTTAAAGTTTTTATTTTATTATTATATTTCTACATTTTCCAAAAAAACAAAAAATAATTTTCATAAATAATATAAAAACAATTAGATTAGGTGAATTAGAATTAGTGGTTGAACCAAATGTAATTCTTCTTAAGTGAGACAACCCTGGTCAGCCTCTGTGCTTTATTAGAAAAAATAAATCGCTTTTTCCACACCCTACGAAAGGAATGCATAAAAATTGGTTCAGTTTTTGGAGAGTTAAGTGTTCTTTCGACCACTTTTTCAATTTTTACATTATAGATAGATTTTCATTGGTTTTCTTTAAAAAACCAAAAAAAAATTATTTCCAGGATGTATCCAAAGCTCTATTATTTTGTATGGGGATATTACTTGTAGGTGCAATTTGAAGAACAAGAAGTTTATTATAGTGATCTAAATGATTGGTTGAAAAGTATGGATGATACTTTGAGTGACTTGGGGAGCCAAATGGAAATATAATTTGACTATTTTCAAGAAAAAATAGAGAAACCTGATCCAGAACTAGAGAAAGAGCCTAAGAAAGCTATGGAATAAAT
This sequence comes from Viscum album, assembly GCA_963277665.1. Classification (NCBI taxonomy): domain Eukaryota; kingdom Viridiplantae; phylum Streptophyta; class Magnoliopsida; order Santalales; family Viscaceae; genus Viscum; species Viscum album. The sequence goes on from OY728166.1 coordinate 1,474,608,602, forward strand.
CCCCCCCCCCCTCGTTTTTGAAGTTGAAGAACATAAGTGTGTAAAAGAGGATGTTTCTGAAGATCAATTCCACCTCAAAAAACCGTTTCCGGAGGATATAGAAGAAAGATCATTTTCTACTAATTTATAAAAATAATATCATGTAAATTTTGATAAATCTTGGATAATTTGGGTAGAAATTAAAATACAACATGATCTCATTATCCCTTAAAAAGAAGAAGAATTAGTACCACTATATCTCTCTTTTTAATTTGAGGAAGAATAACCCACCCAAGTGGTGAAATTTGAAGAAATACTAGATGATCCTAACTACCCACCTCCATCCATTAAAGATCTAATCCTAGAGTAACATTAAATTGAAGATTAGATTCAAGTAGAACCAACTTAGGGAGATAATCATTTCTTAAACTCTTCCTTTTTTGATTTCATTAAATCTTATTTGAGTATCACTTCTTATGGTTTTGAATTTTCATATTTTTTCAATCATTTATTTTCCTTATATGAAGATGAAGAAACTAAACTTCCACCTATTGAGTAATATATGGAGCTCTATGGACATGTTGAATATTTGTTAGAGTAAGTTCATGAAGAGAACCATGTGGATTTTACTAAGGAAATCAATACAAAATATGCTTACTTTTATGGTGAAGAATTTGATATTGATACATCCTATTTTAATTTTATTCTAATATAATTACATTCTAACTTTCCTTTTGACTATTATTTTGATGCAGTATACATTGAAAAACCACTGGACATAGAAGAATATGTTTCACAAGTAAAAATGAAGGAGGAGGAGGTTCCATACCTCATCCTAACACCTCCATGAATATTATACCACATTGTGAAGAGGGTGGATCTGGTGTACTCAATACTTGGAATTATCCTCAACAACAACAAAGGATAAATGGAATCTAGGAAAATACATATGTGGTGGTTCAAGTCAAATAATCCCCAACCACCACCATACTTTGTATAATAGCTATTACTTCCATCTAGAGCTAGTAAAAATTCAGGTCCCAATTGGGGGATCATACCGGGATTTATCTTTTCATTATTTCTATAAATTTATATTTCAATTTGATTCTAAAAATTATTCTATCATGCATCCCACTCCCTCTTATATTTTTTATCTTAAATGACATGATCCTTGTGCTTTATTGAGTAATTATTTTTTGTAAGTTCATAATGTCAGAAGAAATCTCCAAATAGCCAAGGAAGAAAGAGGATTAATCTTTATTTCAAAAGGGAGTTCACTTTTAATGTTTATCTTTTTAAACTCCTTACATTTTTTGTCTGAGAACCTGTTTTGATCCTAAACTAAAATTTCATGCCCATTTTTGAATTATGTAATACTTGACTTATCTTTAAAACATGGATTTCTTAGAAATATTATGATTCCATGTTTTATATTTCAATTTTCATAAGATTGAAATAGTAAAATACAGAATTTTATTTTTAAAGTGAAACATGGATATTGAAATGAGGACTTGTGATTTGAGAGAATTAGTTTATTTATGTAAATTAAATTTCCCTAAAATTTTTCTTAAATTTAATTTTTTAAATTAATTTAAATTTATTTTTTATTATTAATAATGCCTTGATTGATTTTCCAAATCATGTTTCTCATTCCTGAGAGAATTTTTAGACCAAGTACTTATTATTTTATCTTGAGCATATTTCTTGAGTGATCTTGGTACATGTCACCAACCAAAATTTCATTTGAACTTTTCAAAGGTATGACTATGCAAAAACACATTTAAAAATATTTAGAAATATTTTGATAAACCACTTATACTTAAAATACTATTTTTACATCAATCCATATTTAGCCTATAGATACCATTAATGACCTTTATAGGGATGAGCTATGTTTCAAGCCATTTTTATCTATTCCTACCCTACTATTGGTATTTGCATGATATTTTAAAGTTGAAGTGTGTGGGAGAACAGATTAATGGTGGAATGGAAGATATACATTGTAAGGAAGAAGTGTGGGTGTGTTATTTTGGGCAACGAGAAAGGTTATTTGATTCATTCATTGTACTCTTAATTATTTTTCCCCTCTTTAATAAAAAAAATTAAAAATAAAAAAAAAAGAAATAAAAATGGGTTGTGATTTTATAAAACGAAAAATCACCCTTATTAGATCAATTATTTTGATCATATTTTGTTAGGTGATGGATGTGATGTTTTTTTCAAGCATAACTTTTGAAAAAAAAATAAAAAAAATATTTGGAAAAAATCAAGTGGGTGCACAAATCCTTCATTGTGCATAATTAGATCAGGAACTTACTTTGAGTTTGGGAAATTGGGAGTTTCTACTTTGAAGGAGAGAATTCCATTGAGATTTAATTTTTTATATAATTCATTATACATAATATATTAGCCTCCTATTTGAACCTTAATTTTTAAAAATAAATTCCTATCAACCTTAAGCCTTAGAGTCATTTGAACCTTTAATGAAAGGCCTCGTGATTTTATATGACTTTTGTCTTTAAAAAGTGGAGAAATTAGTTTATTTAAAAGACTATGGATAAGGATAATGTTCCCATTATATTATCATAAATCCACTTTAATTGTATCATGAGAGATAAGAGAAAAGATTCAAGTGAGGTAAATCATGACATCGCATGTTTAATAATAATGAATTAAGGAACTTAAATGAATGAAAAAAGAAGTACCTTAATTTTAAAATGGGAGAAATTGAAATACTTGGTTTGATAGTTTCTTTATAAATTGATAAATTTAATTTATATTTTATGTGAATGTTGAACATTTTATTTTACATTAAAAATTGTTTGGCTTTATTTCTTTGGAATTTGAATATTGGTAACATTGGTGCCCTTTGAAATTTAATTATGAGATTTCATTCTTGAGGAAAATTATAGTTTAAGTGTGAGGGAATTGATAGAGATAATATTTTCATCATTTTTAATATGTTTTTAATGACTTAATCCCTAATAATTTATCAATTTGAGCTTATTTTCATCAATTTTGGATTTATGCTGTGTTTTGGGATAAAATGTAAAAATTGCTTAATTCTGGAATGTAGAAAAAATTTAATCACATTGGTAATTAAATTATAAATTTTAAAATATAGATCAAATTTATATGATTAATTTATTTTATTATTCCTTAATTTTTCTTCTTCGTCTTTTTATTATGGACTAGGAGCTAATTCCTCCATATAAGGGCCCGAAAAAATCAATCAAGTTGGAAAATCATTCTTGAAGACCGTGTCAATCCCATCTCAATAAATTAAGAATAAATTGGTATCAAATACTATAATTAAGGTTATTACACCTGTAATTGTAAGATAATTCAAAGTCTCTTTTTAATATTGAACATCATATATATTTTACTTCATTAATGTAGACATTTTATACTCAACTTTGGAGGATGATTTTGGAAACTCAAATATTCTTCCTAGCCTGAATAAATTTTCAAGATTAATGAAAGATATATATTAATAAATAAGGACAATCAAGATGAAATTTTGGGGTGAAACGTAAATTATATTTTGGAACAACTTTACAGAAGACACCTTTCCCAAATTTGGTAATTAAATTAGCCTTCCATGATTAGACTTTTGGTAGAAATAATCTATAGGAGATATTAAATGGAGATTTGGAAGATCTTGAATTTGATGGCCGAAGGATGGAATCCCCCTATCCTATATAAGGAGGATTTCAACTATGATGAAGAGGATTTCCACACCCCCAATTTAGTGGAGGCTAATGGCCATACTTCTGCTTTAGGATTTTATTCTTCTTTTCTTTTTATTTTCAATTATTTTTGTCATGTAATGCATATGAATATTTTTAATTCAAGTGTTTACATACTATTTCATCCGTCTTTATATTCTATCCCTAATATAATTTATTTATCTCTTCCACATTTTGTAATGATCTCTTTTCAATTTTCAATGGAAAGTTACTAATCTGAGGCTTGGATTTGGGGGAGGTTTCACAACATTATTTATTATTATTCTTCAATTCAACATGTTTTTAATATATTAGTGGTGTATGTGAGAATATTTAATGGGTCGGGCATTCTTCCACCATGAAACTATTTCCAAATCCATTCATTTTCTTTGATTCATTCTTTTTACCTCCCTTTTCTCTGGAAAACCCTTCATATGGTGGATTTTGGGTTTTCTTAAGGGATAAAATAGAAAATGGTGGAGCTGAGTCTTTTAGTAATAATATTCTTGGTTGAGGTGTTATACTATTTGAATATTGAATGAGGTGTGGTTTGGTGCACTGAAGGCATGAAAAAATTACACACTCAATAAATCTAAGGAAATTAATTGATTAATGAGGTTTCATAAAATTAATTATCAAATTTAATTTAAACAAAAAATAAATAATGAATAAACTTTTATTATCAAAACAAAGGACCATGTTATATCTTACCTAATTTCATTATATCTACATCTACAACTACATTTATATTTAAAGTTTTCATTTCATTATTTTAATTCCACATTTTTCAAAAAAAACAAACAATAATTTTCATAAATAATAAAAAAATCAGATTAGGTGAATTAGAATTAGTGATTGAACCAAATGTGATTCTACTCAAGTGAGTTGACCCTGGTCAGCCTATGTGCTACAATAAGAAAATTAAATTTCTTTTTCGACACCCAACGATAGGCTTGCATCACTGACATGCACTTGGATTTTGAAGACTGAGGCAATGTTGTGGTTTTATTTCTAGTTTCTTTTATTCTTTATTTTGTTTTTATTTTTAAAGAGGCATATATGTCTTATTAATAATGTGTTTTTATGAGGTCGAAACTCAATTTTGACGATACCATTAAGGGATTGAAGATATATGAGAGTTAATTTTTTGGTTTCGAAATTGGATGGTCATAGCTATAGATCATTAGAAATAACTTCTTTATGGTTATCACCATTTGAGATGGGTTGTTCGTCCTAGGATATAGAATATATATAAGGTCCTGAAATCATGGTTTGGTGGGTTGGTATGAAAAGAAAGGTGGATGAGTTTTTTTTTTTGAGATGCTTATATTTTCAGAAGATTAAAGAAGAGAATAAATGGGCAGCTGGTATGTTGGAGTCTATACCTATTATTTTTTGGTAATGGGAGAAGAAAACCATGGATTTTGTGAAAGGTCTCCCAAGAATGATTCAGAAACATGATTACATATGGGTGATAGTGAATCAGATCAAAAAGTTGACTCATTTCATTCCTATTCATAAATCTCATGTGGTGGAGGGCTTTTCTAAGATCTATATTTGAAAAGTAGTAAATAATAGTGGTGTACTGGTTTTTATAGTATTAGACAGAGATATGAGGTTTATGTCTCATTTATATAAATTCTTATATAAATACCTTTAGACTTAGTTGACCATGAGTATGGTGTATCATCATCACATGGATAGACAATCCAAAATGATTATACAAACATTGGAATACATGTTGTGGGGTTATGTAATGGATTTTTGTGGCTTATGGGAGTAGCATGTACCATTAGTGGAGTTCTTATATAACAATAGTTATCAAGACTTGATGCATATGGATCCTTTTAAAGTATTGTATGGGAATACTTTCCATTCTCCATTTTGTTGGGTGGATACATGTGAGACTTAACTAGTTGGGTTGATCCTTGTCCAAGAGGAAATAGAGAAGATTCGGTTGATCAAGAAACTAATTGAGATGACTCATAATCATCAGAAATCATATTTGGATCATCATCTATGGTCATTGTCATTCGATTTTAGTGATCATTTGTTCTTTATAATCTCTTCAAGGCTTGGGAATTCTCATTTTGGGAAGTAGGGTAAGTTATCTCTTTGATAGATAGTCCCTTTTGAGATACTTTAATGGGTTTGCAAGGTGGAATATAGATTGGATTTTCCATCACGATTCACTATAGTAAAAAATGTGTTTCATGTATCTCATTTGAAAAAGCATCAAGCTGATCCTGACCATATGATTTGATGGGACCGCATTGGCCTAGAGTTGGATGTTTCATTGGTTCATATGCTGGTATGAATTATGGATAGGAAAGAGAAATTATTTTAGGGGAAAATCATCATTCGAGTGTGATTTTTGTGGAAACATGGTTAGATTTAGGAATAAACTTAGGAACGGGAGAAAGAAATGGTCAAGCAATGGCCCAAACTCTTTCAGGACAACAATGGTTTTCTACTTTTTAGGGACATAAATGCTAATTTTGGGGAGAATGTAGCACCCCCTACCTAAATTAAGTAACCCTTTATTTATTTATTTTATGTATATAAAGTGTTTGGGTGAATTTTTGAGGGTTTAGAGGACTTTTGAAATGTTTTGAGGATTTTTTGGAGGTTCACGTTTTGAGTGTGGTTAGTATAAATTGTGAAACTCCTACAGAAAACTGTGTTAAGTGAAATAAAGGCTACTGGGTAGGTGCAGAATTAGGTGCATGGTTTTCCCAAACCATGTAGTCACCTAAGAGTAACCATGCTTTTTGTAACATAGGAAAAACACAGTTGGCACACAGTTTGTCTAATTATGAAAGCCAACCTTGCGAAGTGTGTTTAGAGGAAGTGGTTGGTGCATGGTTGGCACTTGGTTTGATTAACCGTGTGACCCAACCATACACAGTTAAAAGTTAAATACTAAATAAGTTTATCTCACTCTTTATTTCTCCTAACCCACTTGTTTTTTAATTATTTTGACCCTAACTTGGTTTTCACTCCTCTCGAAGGTTGTGAAGACTCTCCCCTTTGATGTGGGAGTGATCCATTGGAAAATTTTGGTGCATTGAAGGAAAAATTACTTGGTAAGTCTCTTTTCTTTGTTGTTTTACTTAGATCTATTATTCTTCCCCATATTAGAATCATAGATCTAGTCTGTTGAGGACAGATCTGTGATATTTGATGTTAATCATGATGATATTTTTCTAGTTTGATGTTAGGAAATGAGATCTATGGTGGGTTTTTGGATATTCAAACTGGATTTCTTGAAGAATTCATGACATTTTTTCTCCATAGTTCCCAAGGAAGGTGGATTCACTCTAAAATCCTCTTATTATAACTTGAAGGATTAGTTTCAAATTATTTGATTTTCTTGAAATTGGTTATGAAATTGATGTTCAGTATTGGTATAAACACTCTTTGTTGAGGGTTTGTGAAATTGTGTAAATTGGTTATGCTAGTGCTTTTTTTTATTTATTTTAAAATGTTGATTTTAAAATATGTTTTTTTGGATTATGGAAATGGTTTGTTAGAAAAAATTTCAATAAAATAACGGTTTTATTTAAATGGTTTATTTGGAATTGGTTTTTGGCATAATTGGTTAGATTGTGTTCATTTTCATTAATGTGACCATATGGAAGGGGTGTGTGCCATTGAGGAACTAGTATATGGTTACCTTGTGACAAATTGGTAGATCAAAGAGAGGATTCTGATGAGTATAGAATTTTAACCTAGGAATGAATGTGTGGATATGTGGATATGTGGAATGAAATAGTTTATGCAAAAATGGAAAATTGTGGAATGGTTTTAAAGAATTGTTTGGTTTCTTTCCTTGGAAATGTATTTGGTTTGGGAAAACTATTTTGGTATGAAAATTGTTTTATATTTTGATATAAACTATTTTAAATTGTTTTATATAAATTTTCTAACATGTTTTATCCTAGTGGCATGAGTAGGGAATTCATTTGGGGAAAACATACTGAGTTTCATTAACCACCCCCTTCTTTGGCACTTTTGTGCTTTTGCATATATTGTTTATCAAGACATAGGTTAAAAAAAGTATCTCATTTATTTAGTGATTCATCATGATACTTTGGGATATATCGTGGAGTTGTAACATGGAGAATGTTAGGAGTTTTGGAGTTATGTATTTAGAGTATTTGAGATTTTTGGTTTAGTCTTCTACTTTAGTACTCTGATTTTGGTTATGATGTAGTTTTGTTGTAGTTGGGTTTTGTAATCAGTTGTTATACTTTGAGTTGCATGAATTGTTATCATGCATCATTTAGTGGTTTTTGGTTATGGTTTGTTTGGTTGGGTATTTTTATTTCCATAATTTCAAATCATCCCAAAATTGTATTGAATCTCATGGAATTTATTTCTAGCCTTTGGCGTCTTGGGGATGTCTCCTAAGGCCAAGTAGCAATTCTTTTTCGACTCAATCCAATCAGAAGGGGTAGGATGTTACACACAGATTCACATACAAAGTGTATTTTTTATTTCAATTAAATTTTATATGAGTCTAATGGATATAATAAATATTATTCTCAATACTTAGGAGGATGGTCGGGCCAAGAAGGTCTTAGTCAGGTCAAGAAGATTCTGATGGTAAGAATGATATAGGAATTAAATATTATTAATAAATATTAGATTATAAATTTAATAAAATTATATTTAATTATCCACAAGATGGTGTATTCCAAGTAATATATTAATTTTATTATTATTATAAAGGGTAATATATATAGTTTAATATTTGATCAAGTGTGTATGTTTAATTAAAATATATTAAAACCCTATATCTATATCATTTTATAGGCAAACCCAATTGGATGAGAAATATTTGGTGAACAAATCATTTACTCTCTACAGAGTTTCTTCACAATGAATAAAGTATCTTGAGATACTCTTAAGATAAAGATAAACTACCATCCTCCTTCATTCCTCTCAAACCTAAGAGAATGAGAGATAAACCTTCAATACTAAATGTATTGTGGTTGTGATTAACAATGAATGGAACAAGATGACCAGTACCTCTGTACTAGTATATAGAGATTTTATGGTAATGTTTGGATAGTATGGATCGTGTATGGATCACCTCTAGAGGATATCTGCTTTGAATCCTCTTAGAACAATGATGGTATATCTCAATCTTGGGTTTATGATATCACATCTACATGAAATAAATACTTCAAGACTGGGGTATTTTTCTTTCTATAATTTAGTTATAAATTTAATATGAAAATATCCCCTCACTTGGTTTTGGGATTATTTTAAAGTTTCATTAGGTATATCAATTGAGCATGATGATTATTCATAATAAACTTGTAGATTATTAATTGGATATAGAAAAATAATCATTGGTCAGGGGTTAAACTAACACTTTTGGTGTACCCAAAACCTTTAAGTGATATCAAAGCAATCATATTCAAATTTAATATAATTTGTTTTATTAATACCATTTCACAGTTTTTTTATTAGTTTTAAATTTCATTTTTTGTTTATAATACATAAATCAGATATAACATTTTCATTCACTATCACATAACTATGAATGGGGAAACAATAAGTGAAAAGAATATGGAGATTCCATCTAGAGGTACCAGAGATTCTGGATGCAAGACCAGATTACTTGGAACATGACCGGATTACACATAGTGTGGTCTTGGACAACCACATACATACATGGTTTCATAAATTTTGTCACATATTGTGGGGGTTTTAGTACATTATTCCATTAATACACCGTATATTTATTACCAAGATGGAACACTACTAGGGTCCTTATACCACATGTAGTTAGAATATACGTTGTGTAACCTCACATATATGTGGTGGTCATATGGTTAGCTTAAACATCATGTATTAAATAAAAAAGCTACATAATTTAATTCTATTCATGTAACATGGGGTTAGTTGTGATCACACGATGTGTATCTAGTGTACAATCCATGCAACACATTAAATATCTATGCAGATTGCACACAGTCTCCCTAGCCATGCAGTGAAAGTCGTACAAAATTAATTACATGTCATGAATCAGGTATACACAACATGTAATTCATTCCAAATCACTCAATATGTGTGGATTTATCATGTCGTTTGAATTATTACACATTTAAATGAATAATTAATTAAATTTAAACCAAACTACATGGCATTTAGTTGGTTTACACACAGTGTGATAAGGTTTTTCTACATGTCAAGTGATTTTGAGATGCATGTGTAGAATAAGGGTCTAAATTACTTATTTATGTTGGAACCAGGTTTTTCAAAGCATGATTTGGTGTATGGTTTGTGTTTGTTGTCAATCCTCAGTGGAAGTTCCGAATGTGTTCCAGCAAAGTGATCATACAGTTCAAGCAGACAACAGTTTTGAAGGTGGTGCTGTTTCCCAGTGTTTGCCAAATTTTTGGGCCTCAAAATCGGAAAATGAAGACATGGATTGTCTGCAAAAGGAGCTTCGCAGAAAACGGAAGTGGTGCGCGAAATATAAGAGGCTTGCGCGAAAAACTTAAGTTAGGCGCGGAAAACAGCGGGATGCGCGAAATAGTTTTTTCGCGCAAACAGTGTTTCGAATTCAGAGAGGCGAAAAATGGCAAAGGCATGGGCTGCGCGGAAAATCAGGGATGTGCGCGAAATACTTAAGTTGGGCGCGAAAAACAGCGGGATGCGCGAAATAGTTTTTTCGCGCAAATGCTGTTTCAGAATCAGTTTGGGGAAAGATGGCAAAGGCATGGGCTGCGCGGAAAATAAGGGTTGTGCGCGAAATACATAAGCTGGGGGAAAGATTACGCGCCAGATGAGAGATTTTCCGCGCCGAAGGGGATTTTGCGCGCAGTGGTCTCAGTCGCCTATAAATATGAGGTGACCCCCTTCATTCGGTTGGTTGGAAGACTTAGAGAAGATCCGAGGTCTGATGCGCGAAAAGGATCGCGTAAAGGAGCTTGCGCGAAATATTTGGAGTTGCGCGAAAAAGGGGTTTTTTGCGCGAAATATTTTTCCGCACCAAAAGAAAATGTTGCGCGCAATAGGATGATTTTGCGCGCAAATGGTTGATGTCTCGCATATTTCTCAATAAGGTTTGTCTGCACATTTTGGTTATCCAGTTCAGTGGTTCTGTGCGTTCTAGTGCATCTCTTCCGGACTTCGATGCAAGCAGAGTCTCGTGCTGAGCAGAGGCAAAGACTTCAATGCAAATTTATTGAAGAGACCTACACGTCTATAAACTGAGTGAGACTTCACCAACGGCAGTGAGCCAGGGGGAGTCAACGGGAGTGACCCGAGGGACGCAGTGAGCTATCCCTGAACAATTGTAAAGGCAGTGAGCCTGGGACAGAGTTTCTGTACCCGAACATTTGTATCCGCAGCTAGTGAAGCATAGTGGATTTAGGTACGACCGGCAACCTGTCGGCGTATGCTCCTTGGACGTAGCCCTTAGTGGTGAACCAAGTAAAAATGACTGTGTCTTCTCTGTGCATGTGAATGTTTTCATTTTGATCGTAATCATCATTCAGGTTCAACAAGTTCCTACCAACGTGGGAACAAGATCCAACAAAGTAGAAGAAAAAGTGGTCACCCTGATTCACCCCTCCCCTCTCAGGGTGTCCCGGGGTCCTTCAAGTGGTATCAGAGGGAGGTTGCTGGTGTTGAATCTGACCTTCTTCATCATGGAAAACGCCGTCAATGTCAGGGGAGTCCCTCACTTCGATGGAAGCAATTTCCAGATCTGGAAGAACAGAATGAGATCTCATCTAAGATCTCTTGGAATGGAAGTTCTTTTTTCTACAATGCAAGGAATACATGTCACTGATCCAACAGGTCTGGCTATGACTGAAACAGACAGGAAACTTCTTGATGCAGATGCTAAAGCACAGAATGCTCTCACTGCTGCCCTTTCTGATCAGATTTACCTGAAGGTGATGAATTGCACCTCAGCAAAATCTATGTGGGATAAACTTGAGAATATTTATGAAGGTGATAGCAAAGTGAAGGAGGCGAAACTACAAGTGCTACACAATCGGTTTGATGATCTGAAGATGCATCCAGACGAGAATGCAGACTCTTTCTTCAATCGAATTACTGAAGTGGTTGGAGCAATTCGGGGTCTAGGAGAAGAAATCAAAGACATTGATATTGTAAAGAAAATATTAAGAAGACTTCCACCTCTGTATAATGCGAAGGTGTCAGCTCTTGAGGAAAGAGATCTTTCCAAACTTTCTTTAGATGACTTACTGAGCAGTTTGGTAGCATATGAAATGAGAGTCAAACCAGAAGATGCTACGACTCGGGTGAGCAAGGAAATGGCATTCAAGGCCATGGATAAATTGAAAATCTCAAAGGATAGTAGCGGTGATGATGATGAAGAAAAAGAAATTCTTTCTCTCATTGCAAAGAAGTTCCAGAAGGGGAAAGGGAAATTCAAAGGGAAGTTACCTCTCGCATGCTTCCGTTGTGGAAAAGTTGGGCATATTGCCTCTCAGTGCTTGAAGAATATCAATGATGACGACAGTGAAGATGAAAACTTCAAGAAGCCTCAAAGAAGGTTCTTCAAAAAGGGAGACTTCAAATCTGGTAAGAAAATGCAAAGGAAGAGTTTTGTCTGTGAAGAGGAAGAAGATGACAATGAATTCTGTGATGAAGAAGAACCAGAATTCAAAACTGGGAACCATGCTTCTATGATGGCCACTGTTGAAAAGTCAGAAGATACTGATGGTGAAAAACAACTGAGAACTTGTGTAGATCCTGAGGTGCAACTTAAGGATGCAGTTAGTAAGCTTAAGATTAAATGTAAGAGCTGCAATAAGTGGAAATCAATTGTAGAAGAATCAACTGAATATGTTGATCAACTTGAAGCTGAAATTGAACGACTGGAAGAATTTGTGAAGGTACAGTCTAAAATAATTGAAAGCAATGATGATGCAGTTGATCTGAAGCTGAGAGTTGAAGAGCAAGCAAAGGTCATCAATGACCTCACATCCAGACTGGATGAAAAATCCAAGACTGTTGAGGGTCTTGAGGAGGAAGTAGTTACTCTGAGGAGTAAAATGGAGACAGAATTAGTTCCAAAAGAATCGAGGAAGAAAATACAGTTCGGAAGATTCTCAGATGCAGAATTACTTGCAAGAGCCAAGTGTGGTTCAGATGGGGTTGGAAAAGTCTTGAGTGATCAAAGACCTGCTTGCATGGGAAAGAGTGGAATTGGCTGTGAGGCTGAGTCATCAACTGCTGGAAGTGCAAAGATCCAAAAGAAAGATAAGATGGAAGTTGAACATGTTGAAATGTTACCTAGAGTGCTGAAAAAGGAACCCTCAATCCAAACTAAAAGGAGAACTGAAAATTATCCTCAAACTTTCAAAAATGGCAGACAGTCTTGCTATTCTCCCAAGGAAGAAGCTATGAGGAAAAATTCAAGTGAGAAGACATTTCTTCTCATGAAGTGTCAGTTCTGTGGCTATCTGGGCCATACCATGTCCTATTGTGAAGAGGCAAGAAGCTATCTGAATGGAGAAGATATAGATGCTCAACAAAGGAGAATAATTTCATATCCTAATTCTTATAGAAGAAATAATTTCTATGGATATTGTTTTCATTGTTCTAACTTTGGTCATAAGGCCATTAATTGCAGGCAGAGAAGGGACATTGACACCTCATACAGAAGTTCCAGACATGTCAAGTCTCGTCAGCAAGACGATGTTTCTCTTTCAAACAGGTTCTCACCTCTTAAAGAAGACTTTGACTATGAAGAACCTGGGTTTGCGGAAGAGATAGTTGAAAGGCCATCAGTTCTATATACTCAATCTAATGTCTCATGGAAGGAAAGGAGGAAGATTGAAAAATCAAACCTTGCAGAGGTAGCTCTCAAAGCCACAAAGAACAACAGTACCTGGATTCTCGATAGCGGTTGCTCATCTCATATGACAGGTAATGCCGGTCTACTTACAAATATCATAAAGAATGTTGATGGTACAGTAAGATTTGGTAATGATGGGGCTCTGAAAATCAAAGGGACTGGAAGTACCAAATTAGCTAATGGAGAACTAAAGAAGACTGAAGTCCTTTACGTAGATGGCCTACGTCATAATCTCCTCAGCGTGAGTCAACTCTGTGACTCAGGACTTGTTGTTACTTTTAATCAGAAAGGCTGCACTATCAAGGGAAAAACTGGCAATTCTCTCATGAAGGGATGCAGAACAGAAGGAAACTTGTATCAGGTTGATAGTGAAGAGAATGTATGTTACATGACTGTTGAAGAAGAAAACAATCTGTGGCATCGGAGATTGGGACACATCAATCAACAAGACATGGAGAAAATATCAAAATTGAGAATTGTCATGGACATTCCCAACCTGAAGCGTGAGCGTGAAAAATCCTGTGATTCTTGTATTCGTGGGAATCTGGTCTGCAGTTCATATCGGCCAAAGAAGAAAAAGGCATCTCACCTTCTTGATCTGATTCATACAGATGTTTGTGGTCCAATAAATGTTGCCGGAACTCATGGAGAAAGGTACTTTGTCCTTTTCATAGATGATTACAGTCGAATGGCATGTGTGATGGTCATTCACCGGAAACGACAGGTCCTTGACTGCATGAAAACATATCGGCGAATCGCCGAGAATGATACTGGACGAACAATCAAAGTGCTGCGATCTGACAATGGAGGAGAATACACGTCCATTGAATTTGAAAATTATCTGGAGAAGCATGGGATACAACATGAGGTAGCTGCTGTGAGAACTCCACAACAAAATGGAGTTGTTGAACGAAGGAATCGACAGGTGAACAACATGGCACGAACTATGCTGATTGAGAGTCGTATTCCACGACATTACTGGAAAGAGGCTGTTCAAGCTGCAGTGTACATTCAGAATCGAACAGGACTTTATATGGGTGAGACAAAGACACCATATGAATTGTGGCATGGACGGAAGCCTTCTCTAAAATACTTTCGTGTCTTTGGAAGTAAGTGCTTCATCAGGAACAAAGAAGGAAATCAGGGGAAATATGGTGACAATGCAGATGAAGGAATCTTCCTCGGTTACTCAATGAACAGCAAAGCCTACAAATGTTTCAACAATCGTTTGGGAAGGATTGTGGAAAGCAATGATGTTAAGATAATTGAAGAGAAAACCACAAATGCTTCACGGACGTCATATGCTGATGTGATCGAAAGTCATGAAGAATTTGAACATGAAGAACCTACAAATGCAGAAATAGAGGAAGCTGTTCAAAACACTCATCAATCACATGATGATGTTGACTCAGAAGAAGAATCTGAAGAAGAAACTATGGCTGAAGAGAATACTACTGAACCTCGCAGGAGAAATCGAAGAGCTGAGATTGATCCATCCAACATAATTGGGGATAGGAGTGCACCCACTCAAACCAGAAGGATGAGGAATACCACACAATCTGCATTTCTATCAGTTGTAGAGCCATCCTCCTTCGAAGAAGCTGCAAAAGATGAATCTTGGGTGAAAGCCATGAATGATGAATTAGATCAGATTGATAAGAATCAGACATGGGATCTTGTCCAGAGACCCAAAGGTCACAATGTGATTGGTACCAAATGGATCTTCAAAAATAAGTTTGATGAGCATGGAAGTGTCATCAGAAACAAGGCACAACTGGTATGTAAAGGATACTCTCAGATTGAAGGCATTGATGTTGAAGAAACCTTTGCTCCAGTGGCTAGACTGGAGTCAATAAGGCTTTTCCTTGCCATGGCACTCCAAAGAGGATATAAAGTATATCAAATGGATGTCAAGACGGCATTCTTGAATGGTGTACTCGAAGAAGAAGTCTACATTGAACAACCAGTGGGCTTTGTCTTGGGTACCGATGAAACAAAGGTCTGCAAACTAAAGAAAGCTCTATATGGTTTGAAGCAGGCACCACGGGCGTGGTACTCACGGCTAGATTCATATCTCAAGAAGTTGGAATTCAAAAGAGGAGGAGTTGATCACAATCTCTATGTGAAGAATTCTCCAAAAGATCAATTCATGGTTCTTGTCTACGTTGATGATATCATATTTGGTGGCAGTAGGAAGAAATCAGTGGATGAATTTGCCAACCACATGAAATCAGAATTTGAAATGTCTATGATTGGGGAGCTCACATATTTCTTGGGGCTGCAAGTTATTCAAAAGAAGGAATACACATTCATTTCTCAGGAAAAATATGCAAGAGAGCTGCTGAAGAAGTTCAATATGCAAGACTCCAAACCAATGTCAACTCCGATTGCAGTTGGAACTAAACTTGGAAAGCATGAGGATGGGAACTCTGTTGATCCCACCATGTACAGGAGGATCATTGGCAGCCTACTGTACCTGACAGCGACAAGGCCAGATATTGTCTTTGCAACATGCCTTGCGGCCCGGTTTCAGAGTAATCCAAAGGAGGAACATATAGCAGCAGTAAAAAGAATCATGAGGTACATTCAAGGTACACATAACTTCGGGTTATTTTTTGCTGCAGGCAGAGACAGTGAATTATCAGCATTTTCTGATGCTGACTGGGCTGGTGATGTTGTAGATAGAAAGTCCACAAGTGGTGGAGCTTTCTATATTGGGCAGAAATGTGTTGGCTGGTTGAGCAAGAAACAAGAAAGTACTTCTCTTAGTACTGCTGAAGCTGAATATATATCCGCCACAAAAGCATGCACTCAACTTCTTTGGATGAAGCAGCAGCTAACAGATATTGGTGATAAGGTGCAGCAACCAATGGTGATTTATTGTGATAACAAAAGTGCAATTGATCTTACGAAGAATCCGGTTCAGCATTCTCGTACAAAACATATTGAAATACGGTATCATTTTATCAAAGAAAAGGTTGAACAAGGCGTGATTAAAATGGATCATGTTGGAACAAATGAGCAAGTGGCTGATATCCTCACCAAGCCATTGTCCGCGGCTGTGTTCGAGAAGCATCGGTTGAACCTCGGTGTTCGACCACCTCCTACTGCATAAGGAGGCTCCGGAAGTCCCCTCTCCCCGTGTGTTTTGACTGTTTTTATCTGTTTATGGCTGTGATGCAGGTTTATGGGGGAGATACTATCCAGGGGGAGTATGGCTTGAGCTGAACGTTGAACAAACTTTTCGGTCTTTGGTTTTATTGTCAATGGGGGAGAAAGGAATAAATTCAAGGCAAGAGAATTCAAGGCGAGAAATTCACGGCAAGAGAATTCAAGGCAAGAAATTCAAGGCAAGAAATTCACGGCAAGAAATTCACGGCAAGAAATTCATCTGTGATGGAAGTGTAAGATTGTGATGAGCAGTTTAATAAGGATAACATCGGGCGTCATGGAGAATTTCAAAACACTAAGACCCAATTCAAGCTTCCTCTCTTGTTTTCTACACCGAGCATTGCTCACGTAGACTTAGAGTGTTGGCTGAGTTGATTCTTGCGTTTTGGATTTGCTCATGGTTGGAGATCTATTGAATTTATTCTGATTGCCAACAAACCCAAAGGGGGAGATTGTTGGAACCAGGTTTTTCAAAGCATGATTTGGTGTATGGTTTGTGTTTGTTGTCAATCCTCAGTGGAAGTTCCGAATGTGTTCCAGCAAAGTGATCATACAGTTCAAGCAGACAACAGTTTTGAAGGTGGTGCTGTTTCCCAGTGTTTGCCAAATTTTTGGGCCTCAAAATCGGAAAATGAAGACATGGATTGTCTGCAAAAGGAGCTTCGCAGAAAACGGAAGTGGTGCGCGAAATATAAGAGGCTTGCGCGAAAAACTTAAGTTAGGCGCGGAAAACAGCGGGATGCGCGAAATAGTTTTTTCGCGCAAACAGTGTTTCGAATTCAGAGAGGCGAAAAATGGCAAAGGCATGGGCTGCGCGGAAAATCAGGGATGTGCGCGAAATACTTAAGTTGGGCGCGAAAAACAGCGGGATGCGCGAAATAGTTTTTTCGCGCAAATGCTGTTTCAGAATCAGTTTGGGGAAAGATGGCAAAGGCATGGGCTGCGCGGAAAATAAGGGTTGTGCGCGAAATACATAAGCTGGGGGAAAGATTACGCGCCAGATGAGAGATTTTCCGCGCCGAAGGGGATTTTGCGCGCAGTGGTCTCAGTCGCCTATAAATATGAGGTGACCCCCTTCATTCGGTTGGTTGGAAGACTTAGAGAAGATCCGAGGTCTGATGCGCGAAAAGGATCGCGTAAAGGAGCTTGCGCGAAATATTTGGAGTTGCGCGAAAAAGGGGTTTTTTGCGCGAAATATTTTTCCGCACCAAAAGAAAATGTTGCGCGCAATAGGATGATTTTGCGCGCAAATGGTTGATGTCTCGCATATTTCTCAATAAGGTTTGTCTGCACATTTTGGTTATCCAGTTCAGTGGTTCTGTGCGTTCTAGTGCATCTCTTCCGGACTTCGATGCAAGCAGAGTCTCGTGCTGAGCAGAGGCAAAGACTTCAATGCAAATTTATTGAAGAGACCTACACGTCTATAAACTGAGTGAGACTTCACCAACGGCAGTGAGCCAGGGGGAGTCAACGGGAGTGACCCGAGGGACGCAGTGAGCTATCCCTGAACAATTGTAAAGGCAGTGAGCCTGGGACAGAGTTTCTGTACCCGAACATTTGTATCCGCAGCTAGTGAAGCATAGTGGATTTAGGTACGACCGGCAACCTGTCGGCGTATGCTCCTTGGACGTAGCCCTTAGTGGTGAACCAAGTAAAAATGACTGTGTCTTCTCTGTGCATGTGAATGTTTTCATTTTGATCGTAATCATCATTCAGGTTCAACAAGTTCCTACCAACGTGGGAACAAGATCCAACAAAGTAGAAGAAAAAGTGGTCACCCTGATTCACCCCTCCCCTCTCAGGGTGTCCCGGGGTCCTTCAATTTACATGTATTTTGAAAAATGCATGCCATATATATTGGTTGTACATTTCATGTATATTAATGACGTGTTTTGTGGTCAAACTCGTCACACTAACTACATAAATTGACACATGGAACTAAACACCATATAATATACCACACAATGTATATGATGACATGTCATGAAAATACATTGTATATTTGTAGAAAATTATATAGTATATATTTCATGATGTGTAGTGTAATATTACATTTCATGAAAGTAATACATAATGGGAACAATACTTATTTTATCTAGTACATGCTATGTAATAAACTCAAGATCTCAAAAGGCTAACCAAAAGGGAACATTTCATGTCCCTTGTTAATAAGCATTGTGTACTTGATTTTTTATAATAATATTAATTTATTTTCAAATTATAATGGATGGGAATCTCATGTATCTCCAGAATACTTAGATTAAATTAAGATAAATGACTAATTAATTAATAAGGTCATTAATTAGTAATTCAAGATAAATTTATCTTAATTAAGAGAGAAATTAGAAATGAATTGTATTTATCATTGAATGTGATGTTGTTACATGTATATAATTGATCATGAGAATAAAACAATATATTTATGTGTTGGTTTAATTTAATTTAATTATTATTTCATGGGTTCGTAATAATTTATTATTAACTTAAATATAATGGATTATGTGTCTTGTTCCCCTTATTTAATATATAGGACTTGTATGTCCATGGTTTATTTTATGTAACCCCATAACCAATTAATTGGTTCCCCTCACCTATGTGTGAGTAAAATCATATGTGAAGTAAGGATCTCCTAGGTGAGTGGAGGCGGTTTAATATCGAGTCAAGGAGAAATCAACCAAGAAGATACAAAGTTCGATGGTAGAATTCTGCAACTTGATCGAAAAACAACTAATAGAGTTTTTCCCCTATTTTCAATGATTAATTTATCATATGTTTTATAAAACCATCAATATAAATATCATGACTAATTCACTATTTTATTTTTCACGGTTATTTATTTTGTTAGATTCTTGGATGCGGTCATATTAAATAAATAAGATAACGAACATGCAAGATAAAATACACTAAAAGGATTATGTTTCAATGTTTTATCAAGAAATGGTTAATTGATAATATAAAATCCATATTATATTAATAAGATATGTGGTAGATAAAATAACTAGTATTTATGCTTAACTAAACAAAATACCTCAAGAAATATTATTCCAGAAAATCCCTCAATCATCTGAGTGAAGATGCACCCATAGTTAAATTATCATTAATTCCATATGTGGGGGAACTTTTAATTAATGGGGAGTGAAAATAAAGATTTTAGGTCAACTTAACCGAAATTTTATTGAATTTAATAGTCATATTCTATTCAATACAAATTTGGAGGTAAGTGTTGAGGAAATCCTTGTTAGTATTTCAGGATTGAGGATTCCACCTAATGGATCAAGGAACTCTGCTAGAAGTTTACAAGACTGCGTACTTAAAAACCTTCTTATAATTTTCATAGACATAGTCTGAGTTATGAGAAGGAAAATATGGATCATTAATATTAGAATATTCTTGGGATAGTAAATTTTTAATCCAATGGTGAGGGTTTTTGTGACTTGATAAAATAGTGAAATACTAATAAAATAAAATTTATTAAATCAAACATTTTAATCATGAAAAATAACTAATAATATTTTTTAATTATTATAGAAAAATGGAAAATGAAACTATATGAACACTTTAATATTTTCAAGAACTGGACCAAGTCTTCACCATTATAAACTTATAAGAGTGGTGCGATTTTTTATGCATTGTACCACTTCTAGAAGGATTATATTATCTACCAAAGTCCCTTATTCTTGGTAAGACACCTCACCAGGAAATAAAGGGTGAAAAGGAAGCCTACTAGAGAATTATATAGGATTATTTATATATTATTTGCATCATGTTATCATTTATGCCTATAGAGTTAATATTGTAACATAAGGACATGGGTGCTTACCTCATATCATCTCATCGCCAATCACTTGAGAATGAGAAGTAAAGGCTTAAGATAAATGAGATTGTCACTACACTATACTATTGTAAACTCGAAGAGGGGTTTTTAGTTGGTGATCATGCCTTTAAAAAGATGGATTACATTAATCATTTTATAAATTTGGTCTTCTATTTCGATAAGAGATTGTCTATTAATCTTATATTATCATCCTTTCTATCATATTCTCCATATTCATCAAGTATTACTTGATGAAGTTTATAGATGAAGAACTTGGGAATCTTTTGACTATGATTTATCAGGTGGATTAGTATTTGTATAAACTTGGTTCTTCATTCCTTATAATGGGAATATTAAAGGACCAAATAAGCAACATCATTCCAAATAAATTAGTACCTTTAAAACATAATTAGAAAATGAAAATCTTCATAAGGGATAATAATGACCATGAGGTTATTTAATTTACATGTGGGAATAAAGGATTCTCGAAGAGAAAATATAATGAATTGAAGAAAAATTAATATGAAGATTCTACTTTAGTTATATTAATTATTTTATGTAATACTTTTGTTATACTTATTGGGTACTAAATGCAATATTACTTCCACATATATGTATACAAATACATAAACCAAAAAAGTATAAAAATATTCTAGGAATAAATTTGAACTCTATGAGTATATGAGAAAGGGTGATGCTTAATTCAATCAAAGAGGACACAAATTACAATTTCCAGAGTGGATTTATTCTATTTTATATTGAGTATTACCAAAACATTTATCTCATAATCCATTTGGAAAAAATGAGACATTATTTCATTTATGGAATGAATGTTTTTATGGTATTTCATGAATCTTTTTCAATTTAGTAATACTATAATTACTAATATCCAACTAGAAATAATGATTAATATAAATATAATACTCAAATTACAAATTTGTGAAAATATAATTCTTTATTAAATAAAATTGAAAGTATTTTATGAGTTTATATACAAAATGGTGTTTAGTCTCTTTTGAGATAAAACACATGGTATACTAACAAACATACTTTACATGTTTTAAACAAAGAAACCTTTAGAAATAAAGGTACACCACAAATCCATAGAGTTGGTTTATAAAGATTGAATGAACTATTATAGTGGTATTTAGATGTAATTTCATATAATTCATGATATTCCTATGGAGTATCTAGGAGCACTAGTCAGTCCCTTTGCTCTTCGGGTGCAGCATTTTGATAAACTCATAGGCAAAATCACGGGTCACATTTATAACTAGAAAAACAGGTTCTTATCCTTTGGAGGTCACATCACTTTAGTGAATAGTGTTCTGGTTTCAATCACTATGCATATCCTCTCAACTCTTAAGGTTCCCAAAAGTGTGGTGGTCAGATCGGAGAGGATTATGGTGTCATTAATCTAGGATGGGAAATTGGAAGGTAGACATCACTGGGCCTCAAAAAATCAGTTGGTCAAGCCTCTATCGGAAGGGGGAATTAACATGAGAAATGTTTCCCCAACTATTCAAGGGTTACATGCGAAGATGGCTTGGGAAGCTCTGGAGGGCAGGTCTCTTTGGGGAAGAATAATGCAGGGGATTTATGGTATGAGTGTGAATGCTCAAAGGAGTCGTCCCTCTAGAATTTGGAAGATGATCCACCCATACCTTGAGGATATTCAACAGTATTATCGCTGGATCATGGGAAAGGGTAATATTAACTTTTGGCAATAAGTGTGGGGGGTGGGAAAGCTATGGTTTCTAGGTTGTCCTACCCTGGATATGACCTTTAGGGAGTCAAGTAGGCATCCCAGGTTTGTGCAGGATGTTTTGGATGAGTTTCAATTGGAGGTTTTCAACAACATTGTTTCTAATGAAGAGGATGATAAACTTGTGTTCAATGGTTCTGCGATGGGTGATTTTGCCATCAAGGATTATATTCGGGTTTCAAGGATCTCCTTGGGTAATGACCTTTTGGGGGAGGTGTTGTTGTGCAAGGAAGTTCCCTCCAAATTTAATTTTATGTTATGGCGCATGAGGTACAGGGCCTTACCTACGGATGAGAACTTGCAGCGAATGGGAATTAAAATGGCCTCTAGATGCTGGTGTTGCAGGGCCTCCAATCAAGAGTCAGTGGGACATCTATTTCTTGAGAGTGAATGGGATAGGAGTGTCTGGCAGTCTTTTGGGTCCTTCTTCAGGTGGAGAGGATTTGATGGGAGCAATGGGGATTTTTTCAGCGACTGGTTTTGGGGAGCTGGGAGTCATGGAGCTGAAAGGAAAGAAAGGGATATCGTTTTACTTGCAGGTTGATGGACGCTTTGGAAATCTAGGAACAATCGCCGACCCAGCAATGCTTCAGGGTCACTGGTTAGCATTCTGTTCAAAATGAAGAACATATTTCTGGATTTGATCAGGTTATGCCCTGAGTTCTGCGATGCGCCGTCTGTGCATGCCATCACCTTCAACCTCACTGTTTCATTTTGGAATGTCTCTCCAAGGCAGGGTCAATGGGTTTGTTGGAGTCCTGCGAGCATGGGGCTAAAGCTTAACACGGATGGGTTGGTGATTCAAGGGGAGATGCCCGGTGGGGGGGTTGTCCGTGACCGATGAGGATCTGTAATTGCTGATTTTGTTGGGCGGCTCAGGAGAGGTGACGTGCTACAGGCTGAGGCCCTAGCCTTCTCTATATGGCTGCATATGTGTGTTCTCAGGCGTTTTCATCTGGATCGGGTGGAAACGGATTCCCAAGTGCTATATAATGCGTTTCAGGGCAAGGTAAGGATTTTGTGGGCTATTGCTTACACGGTTAGACGGTGCAATTAGTTAGTGGAGGTGCATATGGTGGTCTCTCACACTTAGAGGGAAGGTAATATGGTGGCTGGTTTTTTGGTATCCATGGAAACTCTGGATCGCAGTATGCTCTATTTCTCTGACATGGGTTAATTTCCTAGCGCGGGGTTTAGTTTTGTAGTCAATGATGCGCTGGGCTTGCATTACTTGAGGCCACCCTAATATGGTCTATTGTTTGTGGTTTGTAATTTGTGTTTTTATATAAATAAAAATGGTAATTTTCAGTCAGTCTGGGTAAGATTATCAGGGAATATCATGAACAGGTATTAATCAATCATTATAAAGATATAGTGAAGGTATTCCTAAGCTCTTTTTACCTTATACATATTAAATATATGATGTTAGTAAAAGGAGTATTTATTGTAATTATTAAATTCATTACAACTCTTCCTTGATTTCTTCCAAGAATTTGTTTCACAAATAATAGTGTTACAGCTAACTATATGCCAAATTTATTTACTAGTGGATATCATATCAATTCATTAATTCATAAATTAATATGTTTTAATGTGAAATTTTTATTAATACCAATAAAAATACATAAAGGGAAGACACCATGTGCATATCAATTGAATATCCTATAATTATTTAGGATAAATGAATCCCTAAAATAGAAATATATTAGTTAATAACAACAATATTTCTAAATAAATGAACCATTATTATTTTGATATAGTGGGATAAAACTTAACTTCTAGGAGGTTAAGACTCTATAAGCACATGATTTGGCATAGTAACATAAGCTCCACAAAGCTCAGTGGGAGGAGTTTCTTTATGGATACAAACTACATAGGAAATTAAAACCAAATATGTGGTATTTATTCACTATGGTGGGTGATATATACATACACATATTTATTATTCATAATATAAAAAAATGAATCCTACAAGGAAGAATTAAATGATGACATGATAGGATTTAAAATTTCATATAAATTCTTTAATGGATTCCATGTACCAGAATTCAGGGGCTCTGTATTTTTTATGTCTCTAAGACTTGATACTATTGGGTAATACTCAATATAAAATTGACATAGATGGTATGATCTAGTACCAATTAATCATGATTGATTTTTAGAAGGTTTAAAAAACATATATACATAGTCTTGAAAAAACCATTACACCAATCATCATGTTAAATCCATTATAATTATACTCATCATATAAAATTTCTATGATCATTATAAAGGGCAGTTTGATATCAAGAATAGTTTCCTTAATGAAGACCATATATAATATGTCTTTATGACACAACCAAAAGGGTTGGTGACACTGATTAATTCAAATAATACATTCACATTGTTCAAATCCATTTATGGATATTAATCAGTATAGTGACCATAGAATATTCATTTATAATAAATTAATTCCATGTGTTTACATGAGGTTAGTGGGGGAACCATTTTTTTCTAGATATATATGTTAATAATATATGGAAAATAGATATTTAGTCTGACCAGTTTGCTAAGACTACAGAATGAATTTCTATAAGAGTGACTTAAAGTATTGAATTACTAGGGGAAAATATATACAACATGGATATATGGTTTGATAAATCTAGTCATAATACATATGTTGACATGTTATTTAAGAATAAAAAATAGAATAATTCATGGCTGAATTGTTACTACTGTTATATAGCATGTAATCTCGCCAATAAGGGAGGATATTTTTATTATGAATACAGTTCCAAATACCTAAGATTATTTTGGAATCTACCATATATGATATGATATGTAATGAAGTTTAATTTTTCTTATACATAAAGTATAATAAGCAGATAACAAATAGAACTAGGAGTGCCATCTGAAGTTGCAATTTACTCTTTTGACAGTACTTGAGAATGTAAAATTGGATGAGTCTTGGTATTTGGAGAAATGAGAATTCTAGTTATCAACGGAATATTAAACTATTTTTTTAAAACAATTTGATCTAATATTTTGGTATAGATAAGGTAATATGAAACTTAAACTTATTATACCCATTGTTATCCATGTCTACAATAATTGAGTATGCTACGGATTCTAATGTATCTTAAGAATCCTTCTTTCAAAGACCTATTCTGATATTAGTTTATAGGAAAAATAAGAGTTTTTTCATTATTATAATATTTAATTATAGTATCATTGAAGATGGTAGGTTTCTAAAAATGGAACAAGAGTTGGATACTTGGGGTATAACTACTTAAGTGTTTTTCTTGAAAAAAAAGTTAGGTCATGGTAAGAATATTTTCCATAAAGATGTGTGGAAAAAAAAATCCTGGCCAAAATTGATTGTGATAAGTCCAATAGTTATATCTATACTCAACAAAAGCCTGTATAACATGTAATAACTAACAATTTAGTTGGAATTTGGATCTAGTGTAAGTGGGAGTTTTTTAGAGTTGGTTCCCTAGAACCAACTAAGTTTTTTCTTTTATTACATAAATATTATAAGCTGAGAATATTTTATTAAATTTATTTCTTATCACATTATGATCAATAAATCTATGTAATATTAATTTGATAATGTCATTGGGGTATTTTTCTCATTGAAAGGACATAGTCACTCCCCCACTATGATGTGATCCTTAAAGTGCATTGATGTATTCCAAAATATTAGACCTACAGTCATGATAACATTCTATGATGGTATATAAAATATATTGATTTTTAGGTTCTTGATGCTTATAAGTGGCTGATACTTCATCTCATTAAGTTGGTATTAGGTCATCTCTAACATATGAGATTATGAGTACATACCCACTTACTGAAATTCCACTTGTTTATGTGACACTAGATATTCTAACTTGTAAACATGTGTAATGATACTTAGAATTTAAAATTGTTATTAATGTATATCATGAGTATAATACTTTTAGGTACTGTCCAAAACTATGTCAACACATGATCATGGTGAGGTAGGATATGTTAGGTGTGACATGAGTGATTTGCATTAATGATTAAGTCAAAAAAGTATTTTTTCCATTTTGGATTTATATAAGATTATATAATGGTCCCTTTTATTGAAATGTAACTCTATGATAAATTCCATGGACATGTTGTTTGATGAGTTCATTTTATATAGTCAAATAAATAGAAATATAGTATATAGGTTGATGACATGGAGTATTAAAATTTCTTGACTATAGTTATTGATACAAAGGGATTGTATTACATAGTGAGTGTTCATATATTGTTATTGTCATTGCGAATTAACTTCTTTCTCTATGGGTGTCTTTATGTGTTGCTAGATACTAATCTTGAACTTTAAGAAACTGTGTATAATTCCATTGATAAATAGTCCTAGAGGCTCACACACAAAATGTATCATTTATCTCAGTTAAATTTTACATGATTTTAATGTATGGAATAATTATTATTCTCAAGTTTGAGAAATAATATTTATTCATTATTTGTTGATCATAAATATTCATCATCATGTGTGAGTTTAATATTAAATAGATATTTATTTACAAGAACATGAATATAATATTTATTTATTGAATGGATAATATTAATTTATTTAAATAAATGTTTATTCAAAGTTTTGATAAATACTGAGGAGGATGGTCAGAGCAAAAAGGACCTTGGCGAGGTTAAGAAGGGTCCACCAATTATAATGATATAAGAGTTAAATATTATTAAATAAATATTAATTTATTTATTTAAAAATAATATTTTTCAATGTATAAGATGTAGCATTCCAAGTAATATAATAATGTTATTTTTATTAACATGAGGAATAGTTTAATATCTGATTAAGGTCATATGTGTAATTAAAAAATATTAAAACCTTCGCTCTATATATACATGACTTATATCATTTTCAAAGGAAAACAAATTGGGTAAGTTATCTTTGGTGATCACATAATTTCCTCCCTATATATTTTCTTCACAACAAATAAATCCTCTAAATAAACTCTCAAGATCAATATAAACCAATATCCTCCATTATCCTTCTCAAGCATGAGAAAATAAGAGATGATCCTTCAAGAAAAAATTAATTTTGGTTATGATAAACAACAAATGACACAAGGTAATCAGTACCATCATGATAGTACCCATATATTTTATAAGTATGATAAGTGATAAAGGAGTATGTGTAATCACCACTATAGGGAATCTACTTCGGGTCCTCTTAACATAATGATGATACATCACAATCCAAGGTTTGTTATATTAGTATCTATATTGAAGAAAGACTTCAAGACTGAGGTATTTTTCTTGTTATAAATTAGTTATCAATTTTACATGAAAATATATTCTCTCTTGGTTCTAGGATTCTTGTCAAGTTTTATTGGATATATCTATTGGGAATGATGATTCTTCATGATGATCATATGTATTGTTAATTGTATATTGAAAAATCATCATTAATTATGGGACCGAACAATGCTTTTGTTGTGCTCAAAATCCTTATATATCCCCATGAATATGAATGTTGTTTTATAGGTTATATGGATTAGATGATGAGAGATTTATAGGAATTGTGTCCCTAATGAAGATACATCCAAGCTCACAGGGAATGTGGACCGATGAGGAGGGACATAGATGATGCCATGATTAATATGGAACTATGAGGATGGGTTCATGGGGAATATGGACCTGGTGAGGATACATCCAAAAATATGGAGAATATGTCCTAGTGAGGAGGGTTGTATATGACTATGGTGTCAATATTGAACCTCAATAAGGAATCCTACATATCCTATTGGAATAAAAATAAAAACCATGTAGTTTGATATATTTTTAGGGTTATGTGACAAGAATGGACTATATAGTTTAACTCTATACAGTAAAGATGTTGTCATGTAGTTTTACATCATGTTATTAGGAAGGTGGATATATTTTATACCTAGTAGTAGGACTCCCATCACTCGTATGTTAGCATAAAGGAAGTGTGTGTGGGACTTACATACACACTTCCCATCTTTACTTCTAAATCCCATCCACTGGTGTACAAGGAATGACGATTGGGAATATATAGAATGTGGCCCTATTATGAGAAGATTAGGATCTTACACCAGGTTGGATTTCCATTAGGTATGAATAGATCATTGAGTGGACTCATGATGAGATCATCAATGAGCATGTATTTGGGGTTTACATTTAGAATGAAGCCTATAGAAACATGGATTGTTGAGTAAACCAATGGTTGACAACCTTAGGATAGTAGTATCCAAAATGGATAGTCTAATCTGGGTTTAATCTCACTAGTATCCTCATGACTAGAAATCCCATTAACAAGGGGATACATGGTCATGATCCCGCAATAGGTTCTATCATCCTGATAGGAAAACTAAAACACCCTGAGATTTTGGAAAAAATCAAATTAATTTAATATTTTGATATTTTCACTTCATGCAACACTAAATATATATTTTTTGTTATATAATATAACTAAGTTTTATATTATGTTATACACAAAAATAAGGTAATTTTCACTACATGCAACACCAACTTGGCTTATGTTACACACAATACCAAGTTTCTGTGAAACAAGAATTTACTATTATAATTATTTAAATAAGATATTTATAACCTAAACGTTAAAATTCTTATATGAATAAGAATAAGTAATTTTTAAATATTAGTTATAATGGTTTTTAAAATGAAAAATATAATTTCTGGTAAAGTCTTTATATTTTTAAAACTACTATTTTCTCAAATGAACCATTTTTTATGTCCTTCTATGAAAAATAATAAAATTAATTTTATACACTCATAGAAATTGAATTTTTTAAAATATGAATCCTTTTTAAATTCATAATATCAAAATTATTTTAGGGTGATTTTTTGGTATTTTTTTGAAAAGTTTCTATTTTTGATGAATAGTGGAAAATACTACATAGTGGTTAAAAACCCGACTTTTTCATTTAAAATTTTATTTTTACTTTAAATTGATTTTAAATTCAAAATGGTTAAATAATACATACATAAATCAAATTTAGTTCATTGGAATCTTTTTTATAATATAATTATATATAAAAAATTATTGAACTTTTGAACGCCTCTTTTACTCGCCTTCTAGCCACATTTGCGAGATTAGCAGTAAACATAATTTTACCTCTTCTGTGAATTGAATTTAGAAAAACAGACATACATATTTATAATAATTATGAAAATTTTGGTCTAATAGGATGAAAATAATTTTTGTTGAATAGTAACTTTTGAATTTTATTTATCGCAGTTATAGGAAAATAAGGTAATTAAAGGTAAAAATAATATTATAATAACATAAAATTACCATAAAACTTGTCCTAAGTTTTTTAGATATGTGTATTTTTACCCAAATAAACCTTAAGACAAAAATAAGATCCTTTTTAAGACACTTTTATTAGACTAAGACATTTATTATATTTTATTTAAATAAGAGTTAGAAGTGTTATATTCAATATTTGAATAATTAAATATTTTTTATATAGGGTTATACATAAGATAAATTAAACTATAATTATTAATTTTAAATATAAGATATTTATATTCATCATGATAATTTATTTTTAATTTTTATAGAATAAATAACTTAATAAAAGGCTTTTATAATAATGATGTAGTAATTGTTTAATTAATTGAGATATCAAATAAATGATATTGAAAATATTAAAATATATATAATTTGAATTAATTAATGAAATAAAAATATTATATATATCTTAGATATGTTATTGAAATATTTGAAGTATTGTTTTGAAGTTTTCAAGTTGTTTTGATATTTTTAAAAATATAAATATGGAATAGTATTAAAATTGAAAAACAAATTAAAATAAATAATATTTTATTAAATTATATAAAAGTAATAAAAATATATTTTTTATACAAATAAATTTTATAATGTAAAAATTTTAATTAATGATCCAATTGGGGTTCCTTTGACATTTTATAGTGACTATATTAACCCTATAGTGTAACAATAAAAGAAGACATGGTAAGTGTTAAACTATTTAACTAAGGTTTAAATCCAAAATATAAGGTTGCTTTTATGAACTAAACATGTCTAAAATTCATTGGTTGAAAGGATTTAGACCCATACTCATCTTATACTTGAAATAAATTACTTTTTATCTATTTGAAACCAAAAACAAATTTATAATAAATTAATATTTTAGATTTTTCAAAAGTGGCCCTCACCTCTCTTATAAAAGGGAACTTCTCCTTATCTTTTATTCACACCTATAAATCCTTTAGTATATTCCAAAAACTACCCATTTATCCTATAAAATTCCCTCCCTTACTTCTATAATCCTTCCCTTGGGAAGAAGGAAACTCAAGGAATCCTTTTGGCGCAAACCAGAAGGAGTTACCCGATGAAGATGTAACATCATCTCTCAAGCTCCTTTTCTTTATTTTCCTTCTCCATCCCCTCAACTCTCTTTATTACATTATTTTATGAAAACAAAATTATCCTAAACATACTTGTATTTTTTATTCTAAGTGTTCTATATACACTTACACACACCACCATCCAATGGATATCGAACATACTATTTCTATGTAGGATGAACTACTACCACACGAAATGATGATTGTTCATTTTTCCTTTACCCACAATAATGGTGTCCATTATGATGAACAAATATATATATACCTTATATATAATATTTATTATGTCTTTAATCTTCTGTATTACTTTTTACAACACATACCTTTTTACTTTCCATTTAGTGATAATACGATAATCTTGTTTGAGGAAGTGTGGACAATTGCCCCCTCAAAGTGATGTTATTCATTCACACACCACATGGAATGTATTAAGTATGGGTTTAGTGAACTTATATGATATATATGATATAATCATGCAACTTTAATAATTATATATATATACACATACATATTTCATTTACATACTTTCTTTCCATACAACAATTAAAACGGAAACAATGTTCATGTGTATGTACAACTTACCATCTCCATGAACGGTGTATTCTATTTTGTAATTATTTATGCTATATATTATTATCATATAAATATATTGGATATAAAATATATTTATATCATGATTTAAATTATTGAATCATGATATAATTATAAGGACCAACGATATAACAAATTAAGACACATGCGAAGAACAAAGTGAATGTTAACCAAAGTGAAACCTTAATATAAGATCATTAAAAAGAGGGTACTATAAGGTCATAATAAAATCATATGTGGAATTAGATATCATAATATTATTTTTAAAAATATTTATAATAAACTTATATTTATTATACAGTAATATTGTTCAATTATTAAGAGAGTCAAGACACAAGGTAAGGTGATTTTTATCTCAAATTTATTTTTGTATAACACATGCCTCATACACTATTTGGTTCTTCTACATGGTGTATATACTACCCATAAATGTATTTTATTAGTCTTATAAAGAATTTTATGATATTT
The DNA here is from genome assembly GCA_963277665.1 of Viscum album. Lineage (NCBI taxonomy): Eukaryota > Viridiplantae > Streptophyta > Magnoliopsida > Santalales > Viscaceae > Viscum > Viscum album. Next base: position 1,474,640,359 of record OY728166.1, read on the forward strand.
CCATATTCTTATCATCTAATTTTTTACATGGGGCATATGATTCTATTTATTATAAAGTTATGAGTGTTGATTTCACAATCTCTTCCATATTTCAGATCATTTCGTTTTAAGTCTCCATTGGGTAATATTTATCATTCATGTACATGTTTTCTAATTTTTTTTCATAAAATGTTTTATTATTATCCTAATGGTATTTTAAGTCATTCTTACCCATTTTTTGAATTTTTAATACACGGTTTGAAAGGAATATTTCTTTCATTTTTCAAAAAATGTACTTTTTGACTTTTATGAAAAAATTACAAGAAGAATGTTTTTTAACTTATACGGAATGAATAGATTTTTATGATTTCATGAAACCTTAGTTCCTTGAATATTCCCCTATAATATTACAAGGTTATTTTCAAATAAAAAAATCTTTTAAAATTGAATGACATTTTAAGAAAAGAAAACTATTTCAGTGAAGAAAGGATATTTTCCTCAAGAACTATTTTAAATGATTTTCATGATTCCATTATAAGTTTTCAATGTGGTTTCAAAGAAAAGGGTTTTGAAAATTTTTTATGATTTAAAAATTAATTTTTTGATAAAATTCATGTTCAAAGTGATCTTTCAAAATCCCCCCCCCCCGCCTATGATGACATACTTTGTTATTGTTCAATAATATCATTCATATTCTTTATATGAATGGTTTATGCTTTCATGGAATGATTTTTAAGAAACCCCACTTATTTTTATGGGTTTTACTTTTTATGAAATGAGTATGAAATTTATATTGTTTCCACAGGTTATGATATGATTACATGTTTATGATTCCCATTTTATTCCTTGGGTTATGTTTTTGATAAATTTTTTATGTTTTTGTGGCACATGTATGTATGATTTAATTATTAGAAGGGTGGGACCTATATCTCCCTCAAATGGATTGGGTAAAGATTTATATCTCATTAGATAAACTACTATGGTCTTAGGAGTTAATCTTGACTACTAAGATGGTCATGGGAGTGAACCATGACTACTAAGATGGTATGAGGAGTGAACTCACACAACTAAGATGGCCATGGGAGGGAGCCATGACTACCAAGATGGTATAGGGAGTGAAAACATACTACTAATATAGTACTAGTAGTGATGCCTTGGATACTATGTAAATCATTATAATCTTATGTGTCTACCACGATTCCATGTTTTATTCCTATGTTAGGATTTCTTGGTCTATTTTCTTTATTTATTTATGTTTCATGTATTATGAACTACCATTATTTATGTCATGTTTCATTTATATGATCTTTGATATGTATGGTATGATCTTCTATTTTCATGATCATGTTATCACACTAAAAGGCTCTTGATTATTCTTACATATCTCCCTTGTTTACCCTTACTGAGCATTTGAGCTCACCCATTTCTTATGTTTCCTTTCCCCAAGTTATGAAGAAATTTTTTAGGTAGAATTAATAAAGTTGGGAATCTTTATAGAATATGTTAAATATCTTTCACCAGAACAAAATATTTTTTTCTCATGTTTCCAAAGACACTAAAATATTACGGCCTTTGGGCATGTATTATTGTAATGTATTGAATATTCATCTAAAATGATGTAATATCTGTAACACCCCAAACTTAATTATAAATTTAATAATAATATTTTTAGTTATTACCATCATTATTATTAGTTAATGCATATTGACATGTTTTATTTCAAAATACACTAAAGAGAAATATAAATATTTTATTCAAACATTGCAATATTACATTGATGCAAGGGATTACAACTACTCAATAAAACTCATTGAAAGACCGAATAAAACAAATGGAAGACCACCCAACATCAAAAACATACTGATTAAGTAGCCCTAATCCCTTGAATCCACAAAAAAAAAGAAATAGTGAGAAGAATAGCAAGAATTTTGAGAGTAAAATGGATGTATAAAACCATTCTGGAAGCAGATGAAGGGACACTGATGTTGTTGTGTCCTTGAAACCATAAATATGGCTATTTATAGAACCCTTATATGACCGTTATAAAAAATGGTTGTTAGATTTTATTGAATGTTATGTTTTTATTGTTGGGATTTTAATATGACTATTGGATATGTTTTAAATGTTTTGAAATAATATTTTCAGTTTAATAAAATTATGTTTTCTTAAAACTCAGCACAAACATTAGTAATTTATGTGTTTAATTATTTTAATTAATAAACGAATTATAAGTTAAATAAATATTATTCTGAAGTATTTTAATAAAACCATATAATTTATTTTAACCAAAATGAAATTTTATCACTTGGATTTATAGTATTATCAAAATGACAATTTTGTTTTAATACATGTCAAAATATTAAAACAATATAGACTAATTATACTCTGTAGTATCATGAAATGATACTTTCTAATATATTGATTGAGTAAATAAAAAAATATTTAAATTTAATATTATTATTATCAAAAAATAATAAAATATAATTTTATATTATACATGTCATTTAAAATTATTATTTTAAAATCTTAATGTCAAAAGTAACATTATTTTGTAAAAAAATGCACTGTTAATGTTTGTATTTTAATTTATGAAAATAAATATTTAGTGTGACATGAAAACTTATATTAAAATTATTTAGGTTTAATAGATTTATATATATATATATACATATATTTATATGTAGTTATAATTATTAGTTTTAAATTATAAATTTTGATTAGATAAATTTTAATATTATGATGTTGTTTAATAAAATTATGATTTTAAAATTAAAGTTAAACTCCGAATATATTATACATAAATTATAATATTTAATTAAATAAATAATGATTTAATAATAATAATGATAATAATAATAAAATAAAAATGAAAATGAATAGAAAAATTTGGAAAAACAGAATAGGGGTCTGTCATTTGGGGAGGCATCGAATAGGAGGTAGAGGAATGGTTTCCAAAACCTGAGTGCAGGCGGTGGCTTTATATGGGCCAAAGCACTCAGGAATTTGATGTCTTCAATCCAGGGCTAAGCACGGCTGCTCGAATCCCAAGCGTGTGCGTCGAGGTTGAGATTGGGTAAGGGAGGTTCGACTGCTGTCTGAGCATCATCACAGAGTTTTGGTTGTAGCCTGGTTGATTCTGAGCTCATCGAAGGTTAGGGTTTCCATCCAGATCTGAAGGTGTCTAGTTTTATCTAACCTATCTCGTGGTAGACAATCTCATTTTTAGGTCTAGATCTCTTAGGATTAGTTTTATTCTTCAATACATTTATCAATTTTTTCATTGCATCATTTTTCTTCACCCTTTCTAGTTTATGAATAGAAGCTACCTTGGTTTTGGTCCATGGTTGTTTGGGTAAATGGAATCCTCATTTGGTCTGTGACTCCTTTATGAATATCGGTTATTTTTTCTTTGCGGTTATTTTTATTTTGGATCATAGATGTCCCTATTATCACCATTTTATATGAATTCTATCAATTTTGGGTGTTATTGTGGTTAGACTGTCAAAAATTTTACCCATCTTACTAAGAAAACTTGTAGAGGTCATTATTTAATCTTTCAATTAGTATAATTTTAGGGGAGAGACTGATTTTGCATCACTTCGGTCCATATTGATTTTAAACTACTTTTCCTCTACACCTCCTTGATCATCTTTTGTGATAGAATTTAGAGCCACCTCTCCTATATTTAGGTAAAGTGGAATTATTTATTTGGTGAAATGTTAATCTGAGATGATGAAAAAATTTATTTAAATCTTGATCCAAAAAGTTATTATTTTGTGAACCTTGTTTGTGTTAGGGTCTTCTTTATTTAAAACCTTTCAAATTTATGATTTTATTTTGTTAAAACTTATTTTGTAAGGGAATTTTAGTTCTTAAATTATTATTTCAAATTCCCATTTTATGTATATACATATATATGTATTTCAAAGAAATAATGTATAATTATGTAAGTGATTCGGTATTTTTTTAACTAATTTTTGGAATTAGGGGTTTGTGTTAATTAGTGTTTGGACTTTGATTTTGTATTTTCAAATTAGTATGGGTGTTAACAAATTTATTTTCAGATTATAAATAGTTTGTTGGTTTATCAAGTTAAACTATTTAAGTTTTATTTTTAAGGGTGTATATACATATACATATACTCACATATGTATAAAAACATATATGCATACGTGTATATATATATATCTCTAATTAAGTTTACTTATTTTCAGAACTAATAATGTAAGGGAGTATAGTTATTATGTTTAAATTTAATTAATATTTATTTAATGGGATGTTTCACCAAAAATATAATAATCCATAAGGATTATTATTTCCAACTATGATATCAGAACTATATATATATATATAATTAAAAAAGTTTTAGTTTTAGTTTGATAACATTTTTTTTCTACTAAATGAAATTTCTCATTAATCGACATTGTTTTCAAACATGCATTTATTCCACGAAAATGTGTAATGTGAATTCCTTAAACATTTATATATGTATAAATATATATACACACACTTATTTTTCTATACATGATTATGTAAAATTTTAAGTTCTTTAACTTAGAATATAAAATTATGGTTTATAAATATATAAGTGTTTTTTTAGTTTATGGTCGATGCTTATGATTTATGGTCATACATAATTAATTGACCATGACATTTCAAACTTTTTTATGTGTAAATTTATTTATGTATGTATGATATTTCATCCGTGTGGAGTGAATTTCTCATTTATTAAAGTTTTTTGCAAGAATGAATTTATGCTAATATTGGTATTACAAAAACCATGTGTACATATTAATTTCCAAATTTATGATGTTTAAGTGTATATATATATATATATATTTATTTATTTATATATATCGACATACTAAACAAATGTTGCGTTATTTGACTGTGCGAGAAAATCATGTATGAGATAAGACTATGAATTATGGAATAAAACTATATCGATATACAAAATAATTATTACAAGATAATTTCATACAAGTCACGTAATTATTTATACTTCAAATTTATTTAAATAAGGAAAAATTATATATATACATTTTCAAAATTTGATGTTCATTATTTTCCATTTTATTTATTGTAAAGATTTTAATTTCAAGCATGGGGTTCTTTGAAAATTGGTTTTAGAAACTCTTGAGAAAATTTTGACAATTGGTGATAAGAATTATTATTTTATTTTAAAGAAAATAATAATATATATGTATTTTGAAAATGTGTTGGGACAAAGATTAGAAAGGCATCACTGTGATAAAATGTTTTCAAAAATGTGTAATAGGTGGTATAAGAGACGTTACGAGAAGTGAACTTGTATGTCTAAGTTTAGATCTGAGGCCTTATGTAATGGATTTTAGACATGGTCTGAAAAGTATTGTTAATGTCCCACAGAAAAATTAATATAATTTAAGGAGAATCCCCAATGGATTTCCAAGTATAATTATTTTGAGAATTATTGTTTTTTAATATATACACAAGTATTAGTGAAAATCTATTTTTAGTGTGTTATAAAATTTTTAGGAAATATTTAAAGGATTTTATTAATCATTTTTGAAAACCCCTTAATGGTCATTTTATGCTCGTCCTATGTTTTTAAACTATTCTTATAGGTTTAGTGGATTATATATAATGAAATTATAAAATGGAAGTAATGCTTTGATGATTATTTGTTTTATGTTTTCTAAAATTTGTACATTTGTATTTTTGTGTATCACTATATTCTAATTATCCAAAACCTGGGTTGATAATGGTCCTATGTTATGTAATATGTTGTGTAAATATTCAGTTTTTTTTAAAAAAAATTACACAGCATATTTTAGCATAGAATCTGGGAAACTGGGGTCTGGGTCCTTACAGTTGGTATTAGAGGAACGACCTGGTGAACTTTGGAAAATTATAATAAAACTGCTAATGTATGTATTCATAAGAAAAATCCCTTTCTTAAATTTTCAAATGTAAGGATAGGGTTCACCAACTAACCTCTTATCACTTCCTACTGAGCTTCTTGAGACCATAATTATAAAAACATGTTCAGAAGCATACCATCCTTTTTCAAACCTGCGTCTGTCCTACAAACACCTTTATCATGTGTCAATAAGCCCAAATATCCTCTGATTCTACCAAGGATATAGTTTTGTCTATCACCATATGGAAAATTCACAATTTTTATAATATATGCATAGGGGAAAGTATCATGAAGGTCTCTTCCTATGTTTCACTCTGTCTAAGAATTACCTAGATTTAGGAAAATTCCGGGAAGGTGCAATGGAGGGTGACCCTTTAGTAGCCTATCTGTTCCAAGTTATGAGTTTTAGAATGTGTGGGAGACTCTATGACACCAAAACTCTCAGGAATGAGATAGTTCGACATATCTATAAGGAACGAGCCCATTCTGAAATCTCTGAGCTCCAGACCACCCATGCCTGCCTCTAGAAACCTGAGTGTTTTATGTGTAGTTTTGACCCAAAATGCTCAAGGTGTATCTGGGCCAAATAAATTAAGAAACTGAAAACTACACTGGGAATACACCTGAGGTCATCAGTATATTATCCATGGTGGTGGACCTAATAAAGGTATAAATTAAAAATTTGTCATTCAAATTTTTTAATTAATTAATAATAATTAAAAATATTTTGTAGGGACATCGAGGATGATGTAAGATGGTTGGTGTTGTGGAAGTGTATGGGTATAATAGAATTCCAAGTATAAAATTATGTTAAAGGGTAGATATTATAATTCCCCAAACTTAATTATAAATATAATAATAATTATTTTATTTATTATCATCATTATTATTATGTTAATGTGTATTGGCATGTTTTATTTAAAAATACACTAAATATAAAAAGAAATAATTTAATCAAACATTGTAATATTACATTGATGCAAGGCATTACAACAACTCAAGAAAACTCATTGAAAGACCTAAGAGAACAAACAAAAGACCAAAAAACATCACAACAAGACTGATTATGTAGCCCTTTTCCCTTGAATCCACTAAAACAAAAAAAATGAGAAGAATATAAAGAACGCTGAGAGTAAAAAGGATGTATAAAACCAACTAGAAAGTAGACGAAGGGACAAAGATGTTGTTGTTCCCTTAACACCGTAAATATAGGTATTTATAGAACCCTTATATGACCATTATAAAAAATGTCCATTGGATTTTATTGACCATTATGTTTTGACTGTTGGGATTTTAATATGATTGTTGGATAGGTTTTAAATGTTTTGAAATAATATTTTCGGTTTAATAAATTATGTTTTCTTACAACTCAATGTTATAGAACCCTTATATGACTGTTGGATAGGTTTTAAATGTCCACAATTTTGTTTTAATACATGTCGACATATTAAGACAATATAGATTAATTATACTTTATGGTATCATGAAATGATACTTTCTAATATATTGATTTTGTAAATAAAAAATTAATTAAAGGTAATATTATTATTATAAAATTTGTTTAATAAAATATAATTTTATATTACATATGTCATTTAAAATTATTATTTTAAAATATTAATGTCAAAGTAACATTGTTTTGTAAACAAGTGCACTATTAATATTCACATTTTAATTTATACAAATAAATATTTAGTGTGACATGAAAACTTATATTAAAATTATTTGGGTTTAATAAATTTTGATATATATATATATATATATATACATATATGTATATGAAGTTATAATTATTATTTTTAAATTATACATTTTGATTAGATTAATTTTAATTTTATGAAGTTGTTTAATAAAATTATAATTTTAAAATTAAAGTTAAACTCATAATATATTATACATACATTATAATATTTAATTAAATAAATAATGATATAATAATAATGATGATAATTATAATAAAATAAAATGAAAATGAATAAAAAAATTGGGAAAATGAGATAGGGGTCCGTCGTTTGGGGAGGCATCGAATAGGAGGTGGAGGAAGGGTTTCCAAAACCCGAGCATAGGCGGTGGATTCTTATGGGGAAAATCATAGGAGAAGTCGATGTCTTCGAGTTGGGTCCAAGCACAGATGCTCAAATCCTAGGCATGTGCATCGAGGCTGATATCGGGCAAGGGAGGTTTGACTATGGTCTGAGCATCTTCACAGTGTTTTGGTTGTAGTCTAGCTGAGTCTGAGCTTCAATGAAGGTTAGGGTTTCCATCCAGATCCGAAGGTGTTCAGTTTTCTCTAACCTATCTCGAGGTAGACAATCTCATTTTTTGGTCCTAATCTCTTAGGATTAGTTTTATTCTTCAATTGTTTTATCAATTTTGTCGTTGCGCCATTGATCTTCACCCTTTCTACTTTATGAATAGTAGCTACCTTAGTTTTGGTCCACTATTGTTTGGGTAATTGGAATCCTCATTCGATCCATGACCACTTTATGAATAGAATCTATTTTTTTATTGCGGTTATTTTTATTTTGGACCGCATATGTCCTTATTATCACCATTTCATATGATTTCTATCAATTTTGGGTGCTGGTGCGATTAGAGTATCAAGATTTGTACCCTGTTTACTAAGAAAGCTTGTAGAGATCATCATTTAAACTATCAATTTGTATAATTTTAGGGTGTATATTGATTCTGCATCACTTCGGTCCATATTTGTTTTAATCTAATTTGCCTCTACACCTCCTGGGTCATCTTTTGTGATAGAATTTGGAGTCGTCTCTCCTATATTTTGGTAAGGGGAAATTATTTATTCGATGAAATGTTAATTTGATATGATGAAAACATTTATTTACATTTTTATCCAAAAAAGTTAGTATTTTTTGAACTTTGTTTTTTTAGGGTCTTCTTTATTTAAAACCTTTCAAAATTATGATTTTACTCTGTTCAAACTTATTTTTTAAGGGAATTTTAGTTCTGAAATTATTATTGTAAATTCCTATTTTATGTATATACATATATATGTATTTCAAATAAAAAATGTATGATTATGTAAGTGATTTGGTATTTATTTTTTTAACTAATTTTGTAAAGGTGAGTTTTTGTTTATTAGTGTTCGGATTTTAATTCTAGATTTTCAAATGAGTATGGGTGTTAACAAATTTATTTTCATATTATAAACAGTTCGTTGGTTTATCAAGTTGAACTATTTAAGTTCTATTTTTAAGGGTGTATATACATATAAATATACTCACTTATGTATATAAACATATATTCCTACATGTATATATATATATCTAATTAGGTTTACTTATTTTCAGAACTGATAATGTAAGAGAGTATAGTTATTATGTTTAAATTTAATTCATATTGGTTTAACAGGTTATTTCACCTAAAATATAATAATACATAAGGATTATTATTTGTAAGTATGATATCAAAACTATATATATATATATAATTAACAAAGTTTAAGTTTTATTTTGATATCATTTTAGTTCTTCCAAATGAACATTCTCATTTATCGGTGTTTTTTTCAAACATGCATTTATTCCATGAAAATGTGTAATGTGAATTCCTTAAACATTTATATATGTATAAACACACACACACACACACACACTTATTTATGTATACAGGATTATGGAAAATTTTAAGTTCTTTAACTTAGAATATAAAATTATGGTTTATAAATAAATAAGTGTTTTTTTGAGTTTATGGTCGATGCTTATGATTTATGTCCATACATCATTAATTGACCATGAAATTTCAAACTTTTTTATGTGTAAATTTATTTATGTATGTATGTGATTGCATCTACATGGAGTGAATTTCTCATTTATCAAAGATTTGTTCAATAATGGCTTTATTCTAATATGGGTATTACAAAAACCATGTGTACATATTAATTTCTGAATTTATGATGTTTAAGTATATATATATCGACATACTAAAAAAATGTTGCATGATTTGATTGTGTGATCAAATCATGTATGAGACAAGACTATGAATTATGGAATAAAACTATATCGACATACAAAATAATCATTACATGTTAATTTCATATGAGTCACATAATTATGTATACTTCAAATTTATTTTAAGAAGGCAAAATTATATATATACGTTTTCAAAATTTTATGTTCATTATTTTCCATTTTATTTATGATAAAGATATTAATTTTAAGCATGGGGTTATCCAAAAATTGGTTTCGAAAACTCTTGATAAAATTTTTACAACAAGTGATAATAATGATTATTTTCTTTTAAAGAAAATAATAATATGTACGTATTTTGAAAATATTTTGGGACAAAGATGAGAAAGGAAACACTATAAGAAAATGTTTTTGAAAATGTGGCACAGGTGGTATAAGAGACATAACAAGAAGTGAACCCATAACTCTAAGTTAAGACCTAGGGCCTTATGTAATGGATTTTAGACATGGTCTGCAAAGTATTTTTAATTTCTCATAGAAAATTAATATTTTTATGGGATAATCGCCAATGGATTTCCAAGTATAATTATTTTGATAATTATTTTTTTTCTTTATATACTCAAGTATTTGTGAAAATCTGTTTTAAGTGTGTTATAAAATTTTAAGAAAATATTTAAAGTATTTTATTAGTTTTTTTTTGAAAACCCCTTACTGGGAATTTTGTACTCACCCTATGTTTTAAAATATTCTTACAGGTTTAGTGGATTAGCTACGATGAAATTCTAAAGTTGAAGCAATGCTCTGATGATTATTTGTTTTATGTTTTCTAAAATTTGTACATTTGTATTTGTATGTATCACTGGATTATAATTATCCAAAACCTAGGCTTATAATTATCCTCTATTATGTAATATGTTGTGTAAATATTCATATTTTTTTCAAAAAAAATTACGCAACGTATTTTAGCACAGACTCCAAGAAACTGGGGTCTGGGTCCTTACAATATTCATGTATGTTAAGCCTAGGTTAGTATGAAAACCCAATATAATCTCATGATCAAGGGAATACATGATCAAAAGTGGAAGTTATGGTGTACCCAATGACCTGATAATATATATCTAGTGGTTTTATTGAAGGCTTAAATGTGGCCTTCTCAAGGTTTTGACCTTGGAAAAGGGATTCCAAAAAGGTCATTTGGATTAGTAATACCTAGGTAAGGAACGTAGATAAAGTATCTGATATAGTAGAATCTTGATTTCTCACCATATAAGTGCTTCACAAAATAACCATATAAGGGTCAAGTGATACATGATCTAAATCCATTAATAAGGGTCCAATGGGAACTTTTAGTGCCAATTCAATCACATATGGGAAGGTGTTATTTGAAGGGATTTTCCACCTATATAGGGGATTGTTTAAGGTGGTTTTTTGAATTATTTTTCATGTTCTACCCTCTATGAACAGTTTTCCATGAAGGAGGTTGGTTGGAAGGCTCTATTTAGGTGATCTATGAAGGTGTAACCTCTAAAAATGATTTACAAAGGATTTCCTTCACTCCTATATTTATCCTCCATGTGTCTATTTTGAGGTAAGTGTGGGATATTTATAGAAATCCATAGAATTTTATTTCATAAAATGGTCAACCACATAGATAGTATGTGACCACTTACTATGTCCACAACATAAATCATTACATGACTGGTATAAAATCACAATATCATTATCGTAAATAATGAGTGATTTGTAGAGTATTCAAGAACTTTATAAAGGGTCCATGTGGTGGGAATGAAATCACTACCTTGCTTTCAAAAACAATGAGGGATTTGGAAATAATTCAAGTGGACCAAAAAGGGACCATACATAAAGTAAAAAATCACTACCTTGAAATTGAAAATGGTGAGGTATTCATGAATCATTCGAGTAGACCACAAAGTTACTATATGGTGGGAATGAAATCATGGCCACATTGCTGAAAATTATGTGGTACTTATAAAGAATTCAAGGGGACCGTAGAGTAAATTCATGGTTGTAAAGGTGATTCATGAAGTATTTGGTACTTCATAAAATATTCCCTTTTCCAAATTTGATTTTATCTCACACCCATTTGGACTTAAATTTATTTTTATATAGGTTTCATGAATTTGTGGGCCTCAAAAATGCCTCCACTAGAATGGGGTCCATCAGTATGAAAATGAGAAAAATTTAAGAAAGTAAAGTGGACCATGAGAACCAATATGGGGTTTCATAAATGAGGGTCCCCTCTATATAAGTCAAATTCAGGCCTTTAATTTATCACGTATGATCAAATTATTCTTCAAAAATGGTTTTGGTAGATTTATAACTCACCCTCATTGTACGTAGAAGGAATCCTTTGTAGATGATTTTTTCACAAACCAACAAGTAAGTATTGTGATCTTAGGATAAAAATAATTACAAGTCCCGACAGAGAAACTATATAGATCACATGGTGACTATTTTATTCTTATAGGTACTATTTTGGAAAGTGGACTTTTGAATTATTATTCTTCCCAAGTATCTGAAGATCAATCATTTTCATTATTATACAAAAAATGAATTTTGAAAAAGTTATCTGAGCTGCTAAGGATAGAAAGAGTGACTTGATTTGGAATGTAGAGGATATCCAAATATGACATGTTATTTCACAACATCATTTCCTATTACAACTCTTGGGGATAATATTTGAGATTACTAACGATTATACATGTTTTTGGAACATGGATCTGTGATTCTAGCTAAAATATTTATTCCTGCACCATGCCCTAAGAACCAACCAATCACATGGATCAACCATCATTAGGATCTCCCACAATCAAACATCTCATAAGATGGATGATTTATCAACGAGTATAACTATTCTAAGGGATATATTTTAGGACATAAACCATTGACCACATAAGTAGATTAGGTAGTTCCAAATATAGAGACTCTTTTTTATGGTTTTATCCAGAAGAAATAAATAGATGATTAGAGGTTGGGATGGTCATTAAGGCAAGACCATCACCCAGGTCGATCCTTTAGCATAGATTGGGGTTATACATTATGAGTGGGAAAATGTTGAGAAGAGTTTATCCATGATCTCAAGACCATTATAATTTATGTATTTTTTTGGGTCTCACATTCCTACTTCCACCTAAAAAATCACATTGTCCATAATTTACTTTGAAGGTGGATTCTGGAAACAAAAAGTTTCCACTTAGTTCATAGAGAAGTTAGGATTTGCCTATGGGATGTATATATGATTATTGGTGTGTAAAACATGAGAGGGATGTATTAAAATTTCATATCTACTTTCACCACAAAAATGAAATTCCCTTTAATTCCTAAGCTAAATTATTCATAAATTCAAATTATAGAGAATTGATGGATAGAAGATCAAGGACTTTCCTATCTCATGGGACCCGTAGGCTCTCTGATGCCTATTGGTAAATGCTATAAGAGGTACACTATTCTAAGTGGGGTTAGGATATTACCCCTAAAATCGATCAACATATATATCTCTAAGACCTCATTGTTATGTTCTTTAGTGGATACTTACTATTGATGTGTGAATCCTACACCAAATTTAGGATCAAAACATTCATAATAGTATCTTAGTTTATAGTTAGAAATATAACCAACCTAGATGTACTAGTATAGGTGAAGATATACCATATTTGCATTCATATTAATAAAGGGAAATCTCCATTCATGGGTTTTTATCACTTTTCATTGCTATAGGGTTTTATTATTTTCCAAATATAAGGTTGTAAATTTATAAATAACCAAACAATCCCAGAGACCTACTTTAGGTCATACGTTAAATACATCAGTGATGTTAGATCATTGATGTTGATTAAGTGGGACATCAAGATCATTGATAATCAACATAGTTTATTTTTATTTCCACCATAGATACCTCCTAATTGTATCATAACAAAAAATTCTAATGAAACCCGTGAGGAATTAGGATACCTCATATATTTTAGGGAGGGTGATCTAGTGGATAAGATTGATGTGGAACTGATTTTTGAGGGGAATTCCCCTGTAAAATTTAGGTGATAATTCCTATACATACTGAAGAAGTGTCTCAACCCTCCTAGAGTATTATGAGCTAAGAATCACCTCATAGTCACACACTATTTTTGGCTGATGTTCACATTAAAAGAGATAGTCATCTGAGTTGTTCTTTTTCTCAGTAAAATAGTGAATGGTATTGTGATTAAATATACTAAGGTATGTATGAGGTTATCTTCTAGAACATAGTATCTCACTTTGTAAGTCAAGTCAAAGTTTCTCCATCTACTTAAAGTGGTAAAGAGGAGAATGATCCACTAGCAAATACAACAAGGAACCATAAATTACCTACTATAAGGAAACTTTTAATATCATATATGATAATAAAGAATGTGAGGTAATTATATTTGGATCAATCAATAATCAAGGAACTTACTTCACTATCCATACTTATCATTGAAATATTCCCAAATGCATAGAAGAAATGGGATTCTTGAAGAAAGACTCTATTTACATAAGTTCCTTGGAAGATTATCCAAGAAAAGGACGTCACCCTAAAGGATTCCAGGCACATGAACACACTTATCCACATTAATTTTGAGGATCAGAATAATGTTGTTGGAGAATACCTTAGATAAAATAATGCATCAATCCATTCATTAAAGGGTAGGATATTCTATATTGATCAAGCACTGGAGATGTTGATACCTATAGAAGAAGAAACCAAAGTTGGAGAGGTTAGTCAAATCACTTCATAGGGTGAGATAAAATAAATTCTCACTTAGGATGTTGATTTATTAACTTTTCCTTAATCTTTTTAGCTTATATAAGAACATTAAGGTGGTAAATTACCCAAAAAATCTCCATAATACACTAAATTGGGGATTGTAGTTAGCCAAAATTCCCCTTCAAGAAAAATGGTTAAGGAAGAAGGCTCTCATGATCTGATGGAGAATATGAGGGTGATAATTATTAATATTATTGGGATACTCCCACCTCCATCACCCCTAGTTTCCCCACCCTCAAGACCATCCTTTAGAGAAATATATAATAGAAATTTAGTGAAGTCTCTAATAGCTCTCATTCACATAGGGGAAATAGGTAAATGAAATGTTTGTACACATATCGTTCAATTTTTTTATTTTTTCACTCATACTAATATTTCGGAGTATTCAAATATCAAATCAGATCCTACAATCCCAAGATCACTAATTATTCATGATCCCTCAAGTTTCATAGCTCTAGACAGTGTTCTTTAAAAAATAAATCCTATAGTATCAAAGGTTGGAAAAATTCAAGTGGAAATGGCAGTATCTCTATCCTAAATGAATTATATATCATCCTAGCCTACTCAAGACCAATAGAGGATCTCATTGAAGTTAAATACTTAAATTCTTATTCTAAATCATAAATAACCACATTTAGTGTGTCATCTAAGAGATTAATCCATCACGAGGATTATATTCCTCTTTAGAGTTGGGCTAGCTAAAGATAATCATAATATGATTTCTTTCATGAAAATTTTCATAAATTTACATGGAATAAAAAGGATTCATATAGGTTTGTGTCTCCACTAAAGGATAAACCCTTACCAGAATATTCTCCTATGAATTACACTAGTAAGGATAAATGGGTGAGCAATCTATCATCCCAAAACCAAATGGTGGGTGTTCATGCTTCTTTAGTATATTGTATCATTTCCTTCTTCAACTGACATGATTTTCATATCTGATCTGCACAGCTCCACTAAAGTTTTAAGAGACCTAGGTAAAGGTTATCACATAATTCTAGTCAATGGTAAGGGTGGAGAAATTGGTTGATTGGGTGCCATATTACTTAAAGAATGTTTAAATTAGACCTTGCCCAATTGACCTGGTCCTAGAGTATACCTACCTTCTAAGATTGACCCTAAGTCCAATTAGAAGTCTTTTAATGCTCACCATGTCATCCTTACCTCTATGTGTAAGGATAAACTATAGATTATTTCTTATAATCATTTATAGTAACTACCAATGAAGCTACCCGGGATCTATCTCATGTTTATGAAACTGAGGTATAACATATTTGACTACTGATCCATCTACACCATGGTGAAAAATATTATTTAAGAATTGGATCATAAACAAGAATCATGGATGAAACTTTCTATTATGGATTCATCATCACATTCCATGAATATTAGAGTATCCTCACTTGAAGAGCCCTCTCAACATGTAGTGGTGGTAATAAAATGTTGGCACCATGTTATGTAAAAGTGGGACTAAACTAATAAACTTCCCAATGAGTTGTCCTAACTTCATTGGGATATTTCTATCATTGAAAAGGATATTAAGTAACCCCAATAGCAATTTGAGGAAGTAGATAAGTAAATATGCATGTTACTATGAATGATGACACACTTCTTTCTCAAGAAGAGGCTAAGGCCACAAAATTAACTAAATTTCAAGGCTGAATAAAAAAATAATAACAATCAATTTATTATATATGAACCTCTATAGAATATAGGATATGATTTTTATTTTTCCTTTTTTAATAATGAGGGAGATACTTCAAGATATATATGATACTTTCTCTATATTTTAATAAAACAATACAAAACCCACTTTATTGTATATTCTTGTCGAGATCTTGACCTTAGATCCTTTACTCATAAATCCATAATAATTGATGAAACTTATGAGGGATCATATTCTAAAGAATAAACTCATCCAAATGGTTGATAATAATGCTTCAATTAAGATGTTAATAAAACTGAGTTTCATGAAACAAAATTCCACCTTCATACTTGTTTATATGAATTATTTTAGGTTGAATATAGTAGAACACTCACTGATTTCATGGGCCAAGGTAGGGTTACTCAGACATTAAACTATTTCTGAGTAACACCATGTAATTAAGATCATAAAAGTAATATTTTCCTCTAAAATGGGAGTCTTAATGCTAAGATATATGAATGTCATAAAACCATGATTCCATGTGTTTTACACAATCATCTTACACCACTATGTGATTGGAAAAATGAGGTTCTATAACTTTTTCCATTGTCAGTGGACCAATAGTGAAGAGCTAGACTTCTTTTAGGTCCATATGTTCTTACTTATAAGATTTTTCTCTTTTTATTATTGCCCTAACATTTTTCAAAACCACTTATGGGGGTGGTTTTGTGGGAAATGAATTGGATTTTTCTTAGACTTTTCTTTTGGGTTTTTAACCTGATAAGTTTTATACCTTTTTTATTTTTATGAATTATAAATTTTTTTTAGATTTCATGGAGTTAAATCCTAGAAAATAGAAATTATATATTTTTTTGTAGGACATCCTTTGCAGATTTTCACTCTAGAAAGTACTGCACCACTTACTTTTGGTTGTTTAAGTTCATGAAAATCAATCCAATGAAAGTTTATATTTTAAGTTCAAATGAATCAGATATATTTTTGGGGGGTTTAAGATCATATATATATTTTTCCTAATTAAGGATAGTATTTTTAGGTCATACAGATCAGACTATTGGATTAATCTCTATGAAAATATAGTACACAAGAAAATTAAAAACACCTCACTTAATTTTAGGTCTAGTTGAGAGAATCTTACATGGTTGTGGATATTATACTAGAGAGGGGTCACGATCTCTTGCATGGATTTATCTCTATATCATGTAAGGAATGAAACATCATGACTATATCCTAGTATCAAACTATATAGAAATGACCAAATGTGAATTAAAACTCAAACACTAGTATGTGAGTATGTTAAGGAAAGTGAATTTTTAAATCAATGTAGAGTTGTGAATATAGTTCCATACTCTATTGAACTCTTACATGGATCTAGTTCTCATGTAAGTATGTGGGTCATATGTATAGAACCTCAAATAATTTTAAGGCCTCTCTATATGGGCCAATAAAGGGATTGAATTTAAATTCATACAATTTTGACTAAAAAAGGGGATATTTGTTTTAGATCATACATCTCAAACCGAAAGAGGTATAAAGATGGTAAATCTAGGGTTAGGGGAATGATAAACCTAATGTTAATGGGAGACCAGTTCCCTTAGAGATCACCTCTAGACCAAATGTGTATAGTTTAAAGTTATGATGTATAGACTATGAGTTGTATCTCTCATGACAAACTAAATAAGTTCTACGAATTTTAAATTCCCAAAACCACCCTTGAACATAGAATGAAAGTGATGTAAATCAATGCTCAGATGCTTGAACCAAGGGAACGTGAGATGGGACAAGTATGTTGAGGATAAAAAATCACCACATTCAAATAAAGGGTTTTATTTCCTTACTGCCAAGGGAACATGGGATTAGAGGAACCTTATCTAAATAATAGATATGTCTCTAGATTGTAGGCCAAATCTGGGGGCTCGATCACATAACTATGTAGTTGGAATGTGCATCATTACCAAGAAGAGGGTCACTTTTAGACTTTGGATACACTTGTTACCACTATTCATTGAGGTTTTATGATGATCTAAAAAATTTATATATGAAGTCTGGTATATGGAAAAGGGTGGGTTCAAACAGGTTGATCAGGACGCACTAACTTGGACTAGCTATGATTTATTATAAGAGGGTGTCAATGGGTCTGAGAAGACCTAGTGGATCCCAAGGAACTCAGGATTTATAGAGTATAATCCAATATCTTATACTATATTATACAAAAAGGTTGTTTGTAAATATATTTGTCAATCCTCCTCTTATATAGGTTGGTTATTTGTATAAATGGGAACTTTTATGTAACCACATGTAGTTCCAAGATGAGATATAATAATTTTTCTTCAATAGTGAGCATGATTAATGAGTGTATAATATAAAAGGTATTCAAATACCACTTGATTGTTTGGGTTATAGAATGTGTAAGTCATACAATGTGAATATTTGAATCACTGATAATAGATATGAGTGAGAATGAGTTGACTCTTAGAAATGGGTAAAATACTTCACATCATAAAAAAGGTAGTGTATGGGATTAGAGGCTCCTTGTTCAAAGATCAAAGATGTATCTAGTTGTAAGGAAACATTTTTAGTCTAGATTATATAGCCATTGTTTGGGGTATGTACATCATTATTATAGTAACCCAATCCATTTATGTATATTGTTACATTATTTTTAACATAAACATCCAATAACTACAACCCAAAGATCATGAGGTCTAGCTCCATTAGAAGACTAGTTTCATAATACATTAAAAAGAAACTAAAAAACAACATCTTTATTTTATTCTATATAATGATATCCAAACTCATTTTTATCTCTTAAAACTACATAGGATAACCTGGAGAATACATAAATAGAAGGGGTGATCTATAAATCCCATTAAGGGAATAAACACTGTAATAAATCATATCATATGAGTTAGAAGGTATAACATGTTATCATAAAATACAAGGCTCATAAGTAATAATATAGATGAATAATATAAATAACATGGAATATTAATATCATGTAAACAAATGAATGTGGAAGGAACATAAAATATGACATAAGCATAAGCCAAGGATAACTTCTAAGACAACATCACACGAAGGATAGAGTCCCATCATGGATTAGGTTCACTCCATAATCTCATACATAACATCTCATGAGACAAGAAAATACCCAATGAATTAAATTTTTATCTAGTTACACCCATCAGAACATGTACATGCTTATATGTGTCACAAATGTAAGTCAATCATAAGGTATAATCATAAGAATTACCCATAGAAAGAAATGGGTTTCATAATCTTGCCTCATATCATAACCAAAGGAGATTTCATAAATATTCCAAAGATAAAAAAGGAATTAAATATTTTTTACATTCATATATAAGTAAATAATAATAGGTCTTAAAATATGGTTTTCATTTGGAAATAAATTAATGAGAAAGGGTAGATAATTGTGTATATAAATGAATGTTCAAAACAATGTTTTAAGGAATCGGTTAATGAATATTGAAGAAAGAATAAGTATAAAATTTTATTTGAAAATAGAAGGTAAATAGGAATGTTTATACCTAAAACTATCCTTAATTTAATGAAATCATGAATGGTGATAAATAATTTAAATTATTGTAACATAAAAGGATTAAGGGATAGAAAATTCCCTTTTAATCAGGTTTGATTTTAAAGAAGGAATTTTAGAAATGAACTTAAGCCATGTACTGCCCCATAAAATGAAGGGATAATAAGATAGGTATATATGTAAGAGACATATAAATATAATTTAAAATAATTTAATAACATCAAAGAGTGAGGTAAAGTGAGTTAGATAGAGAAAGGTCATAACCTAAAGGAAAAGGGTGGTTCGGAGAGATCTCTTACCTTATGTTCCAGAATCTTTATGCACTTTCACTTAAAGTCATGTATAATCAAATAAGATTCATTAATTACTTAATTAATAACATTTTAAATCTATATTTGGTTAATATAATTGTATTATGTTCAATTTTAACCATTTTAGTGAGATATGATGTTTAATTTTATTTTTATGATGGTGTTCATTTTGTGGTTCCAATGTCGGATCACTTGTGGATAATTATTGATGTACTTGTTAAATGAGACTAAAATTATAGATTTAAAATAAAATGGTATTAATTTTATTAGATAAATTAAAATTTTACCAAAAATAATTTTTTGTTCTGACATATGTATCATTCATTTAGTAAAAACATTAAGTTTGTGTGGTTAGTTCATTTAGGCAGTATTACTAAACATTTCGAACTAGATTTGTTTTATTTAATAGTATAGATATATAGTTATTATATAACATTAAATAAGTTATAAAATATTTACTATAATAATATTTAACCATAATAATATCTTTATAACCATCCTTGAACATGTTGATGAAAAATAAAGTATGATATTCATAGAGCAGTGATCCAACCATATTGTAAACAATGTTTTCACTTTAGAATCAATTGATGGAAGGATAAGAGGATTAATAATAAATATTACATTAAAATAATAATATTACAGTATATATAAGATACTTAACTTATTATTCCAGGTTGTATGTGATTTTTTTTAGAGGATGAGGAGGAATAAAAATTAAACAAATCAGTTGAGGGAACTACCTTCTCCTTGGGATGTCTTTTCTTGGGATTCCACTTAACGAACCTTAAAATAGTATTTTGAGGAGACCAAGAAAACTAGGACATGGGGTAGGGTATTGGTAAGGTAATTGGTCATAAATTTATTAATCTTAAAGGCTTAGAAGTTGTGGTTAGAAGGGGTTGTGAGGGGTGGTATTTATAAGAAGATAAGAGGTGTGTTTTTGAATATTATATTCTTTAGTTTATTATTTTGGCACAATACTACCAATAGTATTGATTGTTGTGAAAATATATTTTAAATGGTACATGTGAGTTTTAACTAATATTTTTTACATCATCCTTGAATAAAAAATTCATGTCTTTAGCTTATAGTGTTAAATATTGTATTTTACCATATTTCGCTATTCACCAAAAATTCAACTATTTTAGAAAAAAAATAAACCTAAACATATTTAAATTTTTAGATTCAAAAAATGAAATCCATTTTATGAAAATAATTTTCTAAATATGACAAATTAAATTTTTAAATAAAATCCTCATTTATTTGAAAAATACCAATTTTGATATTATAATCAATTTTCTGAAACATTGAAAATTTATTTTAGGTATGATAAAATTATCTTATCATTATAATATAACATAATAATAATTTATAAATTCATTTTATGAAAATAAACATTATTTTAAATCCTTATATTTTTTATAAAAATGTAAATAAAACATAAATGTTTTTAAAAAAATACAAACACTTATTTTATCATTTTTAAAACATTTATTTACTTGTATCATGATATAACATTTTATAAGATACCAACATATTTTTTTTATACCTACATATGTGAGGATACTATTATAATGGTCATGTTACTATTCTAATGGTAATGTTACTATTCCTAATGGTCATGTTACTATTCTAATGGTTAGATTACTATTCAAATTTTCATATTATTATTCCAATGGTAAGATTTGTAATAGTCATATGGGATCCTTGCTTTCTATAAATACATCATATTTCATTCATTATTCATTTACTTCTATTTTATATCATGGTTATATATTTTCATTTTCAAAATGAATATTTCATTACTCATATTCTACTTCATTTTCTATAGTGTTTTTCATGAGTGTGATTATTCTTTGGGGTCGAGCATATCCAAATTTTCTTATTATTTTTATCTTATTTTCTATTTTTTGTCCCATTTTAATACTTTCAATTATTATATCCATTTTTATTATCTAAATGTAATTTTCAAATTATTATAATAAAATTAGTTTGGTTATATCATGTTATTTGTGTGTGAATTATATAATATTATAATAAAAATATATATATTCAAAAGGGAAATCACGTTGATAAAATTCTGGGTGGTTACATTATTCCCCCTTAAAAAAATTCTCCCTTGAAATTTCATACTAAGATGAAAATAGGTGATGATACTTATACTTAATGACTTACTATGGTTCACCTTTCACCTCCATGTACTTATGGTTTCTCCATATTAATTTGACTATGTTTTTTTTACATAAGACGTATTCATTAAAAATGAAGATCAGTGGAAGTATAATCTCTTAACCATGAAAGAAATTGATCTAGCCAGAGCTGGTCATTGTCAAGAGGGCCAGAGGCCTCCACCTAATGAGCAGCCTTGTTTCCTTCCCTTTTGATGAAGGAGAAGGTGCAAAATGTGAATCTTTGACGGAGATATTAGATTATCCTAATGAGTGAACCAAAAGGTTGAAAACCACCATCATTAGGGTTGATAGACTTGATAATGGTGAGACAGTCCGATTCCAGGTGGATTATGTCCCATCCACGATCTTTAGAAAACAATATCTTGGTGAGGATGGTGGCAGCTTCAGCAACCACAGGTTCCCAAAGAATGTGATGTGATTTATGTTTGGCTGTGATGGTCTGCCCAAAATGATCTCAGGCCAATAGACCAAGACCAACAAGTCTATCCTTGGGAAGATATGCATCCACATTAATCTTGAGAATCCCTCCTGGTGGAGGGAACCAATGGGAAAGAGAGAATGGTGTTTCAAAGGGATTTTGATGTCCAGTGTGATGTTGTCATCCCTCAATCCATGATAACGCCCGTTCAATCCAGAATCTGGGGGGCTTGATGATGGGGTTGAAAATGGAATCGTTGCGACGTAGCCAAATGATCCATGCCAAAATGAAGAGTGAACCCGCTTTGGCTGATGAAAAAGAGGAGAACCATCACATCAGGAGAGAGGGGAGGTCCGAGACCACGTCCAGTGATATATTCGTACAATAGACCCATTTATACCAAACCTCTTTTTCCCCCTAAGCATTGGATGATAGCATGGGGGGAGTTCCGGTGGTGTTAGGGAAGAAGGGGCACAACATGTTGTTGGAAATATGAAGGAGGAAGAGAAGGTCCTTAGTCAGGAGGATGTCAGTGCACACCTTCCACTAGAAGTGGCGGATTTTTGGAGGGAAATTGAGCTTCCACAACTATTCCCAGGGCCCCCCATCACCTCCGTCTGTCTGAGTACAGAGGGCAAGTTGATAGCCAGACTTCACCGTATAGGTTCCCGAGATGTTGTTGATCCAATAGAGATAGTCAGGGCTTACATCCCGAACACAGGGGGTGCTTAGTATAAGACTTTTTTCCCTTTCATTGAACCACGAGTGAAGTTTTTTCATGCACCACCTATTCCCATTATCAGCAAAAAGGCATCAGATAGTGTCCCCTTCAAAACCTGGTTGAGAAGGGGATGATGCCTGCACACCTTCCTTGTCAATCAGCCAGGTATCAGTCCAAAAATTAACAGTTGAGTCATTCCCAATCCTCAAACCCAACCCTTTATTCATAAGACATCGAGATCCCTAGATACTTCTCTAGAGGAAGCTGGGTCGGGGTCCCAGAGAGGAATCCTAGAAATCCTTGTGGGGGAAGTATTTTTCTCGGAGTACCTGCACGCAGAGAGAGGATGGTCAGTTAATAAAGAGCCATATTTTCTTAGCCATAAGTGCATCATTAAAATGAAAGAGGTCCCGGAATATCATACCTCCCTCTGATTTGGGTTGGAAGAGTTTATTCCAGGCGATCCAGTGGGTTTTATTCCTTCCATTGTTTTTTCCCCACCAGAAGTTGGTCGTGCATGAGTGGATCTGGTTAACAACAGCAGCAGGAAGTTTGAACAGGGACATAAAATAGCTGGTGTTAGACTGAAGAGTAGCTTTTATGAGGGTTTTTTTCCGGCTTTGGAAATTCTGTTTGGGGTCCAGCCAAGGATTTTTTTCTCGATCCTATCCAACATAGATGTGAAGATTTATTTTTTGGATTTTCCAATCACCGTGGGTAGCCCGAGGTACTTATGATGCTTCTCGACCATATGAATGCCTTTTGGATGGTGGTACCCCAGAGCTGAAAGATACTTCTGACTTGCCATGATTAATTGTTTGCCCTAAGTCCCTCTCATACCGGTGGATTGCATGGCTGATAGAAAGGCACTCATTATGGGTGCATTTGTAAAATAGAAGGCAGACATTATATAAAGGCACTCATTATGGGTGGCTCGGACACCTAACACTCAATTTCTCTAACCACTTCTCGATTTTCATTGAATTCTCCCAAGGTGACCGAATCACTAAAGTCAGGAAACCCTTCAGATTTGAAAGATTCTGGTTAAAAGACTGCGAATACGAAGATGTTATCCGATCAGGCTAGAAGTGTGGACAAAATTACATTGGGTCCAACCTCCAATAGGTGGAAACCGATCTGAGGCCTTGGAGCAATAAAAAATTATGACAACCTGACAGGCACTGTGAATTTCTTGAAAGAAAGTTGTTTAACCTTCTCAACCAACCCCCATCCAATTTCACTCTTTCCAACATCAGATCCATGCAAAAATACCTGGATGCTTCCCTTTGTATCAAGTAAATATTCTAGGATATGCGGGCGCGTGACAACCACATTACAAAAGGGGATGAAAACACCCGATATTTTCATCATAAAGCATCAGTTAGGCATTGGAAAAATTTAATCTCTTGCATCTCGCACCTAAATGGGAGCAATGTCTACAACACAGACGGAATCCACAATGTTATATCCATTAATTTCCAGAATCTCTTTACTTCAGGAAGCCTTAACATCTCGGTTGAGGTGGAGGATTGCATCATACTCATGATCACCAAGGAGATTAACAGACATCTTACCAAATATGTTACTGATGATGAGATTCTTCTGGCTATGAAACATATTCACCCTACTAAGGCCCCAGGGCTGGACGGCTTCCACACCCTCTTCTTTAAACAATACTGGCACATTATTGGTCCTGAAATATGCATTCTGATGAAGAATATTTAGGCAGGGAGAATAAACCTATCCACTATCAACAAAACTGTCCTCATCCTCATCCCCAAGATCAAGAAACCTCTCGTGGTCTCTGATTTCAGACCTATTAGCCTCTAAAATGTCTTTTACAAGATCTTCTCAAAGATTCTGGTTAATCGGCCACATTCTTGGTTACCTAAAATCATCTTGGAAATCATAGAGCTTTCATGGACAAGAGACAGATCACTGATAATTCCATTATGTCACATAAAGAGTTCCAATCTATGAAAACACACTCCACCGTGAAAAAAGGAACCATGGCGTTGAAACTGGATATGACCAAGGCCTACGATAAAGTGGAATGGAATTTTCTCAGATTCGTGATGCTGAAAATGGGCTTCTTCTCAAAATGGACAGATATGATCATGCGATGTGTCTCATCGGTTTCCTTCCATATTAATGTCAATGGGGTGCTTACCCGAGGCTTCTCCCCTACCCGAGGCCTTCACCAGGGAGACCCTCTTTCCCTGTTTCTTTTCATCTTAGTGGCTGATGTTTTTTATAACCTCATTTCTAGGGCAACATCCTCACATTAATTTGACTATGTGAGTTTTCTTGTTGTGTAGAACTTTATCTCTATAGTCCAAGATCTTCACTAGATACTCCTCATAAGGGAGATCATTTTCCAGCTATACCGCCTCTAAATTTAGTACATGTGATGGATCTGGTATGTACTTCCTGAAGAGTGATATGTGGAATATTTCATGTACTTGAGTAAGGTTTGGGGGATTCCTAATCGATAGGTTGCAACTTTTATGCGATCTAGAATCTCAAAGGGGTCGATGTACCTAGGACTTAACTTTCCATTATTCCCAAATCTCGTGAATCTATTCCATAGAGATATGCAGAGGAACACTTTATCTCTGACCTCAAACTCCAGGTCTTATAAACTATTGTAATCATAGATCTTTTTTAGACTTTGAACAACCCCAATATGTTGTTAAATGGTCTTGACCATTTCTACTATGTCCTTCACCATTTTAGGTCCCAGCAACTTTTGTTCACCAAATTCATTCCAACACACAAGTATTCTACATCTATTCCCATAAAGGGATTCATATAGATCCATTTGGATAATTGAGTGAAAACTACTATTGTATGAGAACTCATACAAAGTAAAATGTTGATCCCATATTTATTTAAAGTCCATCGAGAATGCTCTCAACATGTCTTAAAGTGTCTGGATAGTCTGATTAGATTGGACATAATTTTGGGTATGATAAGTCATATTGAAGTTCAAATTAGTGTTTAAAAGCATGTTGGAGACTCTTATAGAACTTGGAGGTAAATATTAGATATAGATCAGATATAATTGAAAATGGTGTTTCATGAAGTATCATTGCTTCTCTAATTCATATCCATGCGAGTTTATGGAGTGATAAGTCCTATCAAATTGTAGTGAAATTAATAGTATTTGTAAGACTATCCACCATATCCCATATAATATTATTTCCTTGGGATTTCAATAGAAGACCGATGAAAAATTCTATGGTGATGTTTTCCCATTTATATATAGTTATGGGTAATGGTTTCATTATCCCCTTAGACTTTTTCCTTTCATACTTAACTTTATGACATACTAGGAACTTTTATGTATATTTCACAATCTCATTTTTCATATTATTCCACAAATAGTGCTATTAAATATATCAATACATCTTCATACTCCATTAGTGGATGGAGAAGGTCGGTCTATGTGAATCATTCAAAAAATACTTCTTTATCTCAGGATTTTATGATACAAATAGTCAAGAACCAAATCTTACAAATCCTTATTCATCAATATTGAATTATAAGTATTTCCCTTTTTTTATAGATTCCACCTTATTTTGTATTTCGACATCATATCTTGGAGTGTCATTTATCTTCTCTAGAAGGGATGGTGGATAAATCATTTGATAAAAGAATGATTATGGTCCTTAATTTATGATCCCCATGTCCATATTTTTTAAGTCTAATAATATTAGATCCTTCTCAACTCTCATGATTGATTAGGTTTTCATATACTTTTTACTTATATCATCTTCCACTTTATTTTCTTTCATAGGATGGTATTGTATTAACCATTCATAGTCTTTGATTATCTATAAACATATTCACTAGTGGATATTATTCTACTTCTATGTGAATATGTATTTGAGTCTTTTATGATCTGAATATATCTCACACTTCTCCCCAAGAATACAATGCCACTATATTTTCAATGTGAAGATCACTTCATCCAACTCTTGATCATGCATTGAGTGGTTATAATCAAGGAATTTCAATTTCCCTAAGTTGTATGTTATCACTTTATCATTCTAAATTAATAAAAAATCCAAGCCATCCTTTGAATCATCATTGTATACCATTAAAAGTTTCCCACTTGAGGGAAGTGTGAGGACCAGTGTAGTGATAGACCTCTTCTTAAATTTCTTGAAGCTCTCTTCATATTCATCAGTCCAAAAAAACTTTACTCTATTCTAATCCATCTTGGTTAGTGGGTTTTATAATCTTGATAATTTTCTCATAAATCATTGGTAATATCCATCTATTCCACAGAAACTATGGGTCTCTATTATAGATATTATTCTGGGACACTCCTCAATTGCCTTTGTCTTAGAACGGTTCACATATATCACATTGATGGTGATCAAATTCCCTAAGAATGATACTTACACCTTCTAAAACTTACATTTACTATACTTTTCATATAGATTCTTATTTCAAAAATTCTTTAGCATAATATTCAAATGATCTTCATTATCCTCCATAATCTTGGAGTATATCAAAATATCATCTATAAAGACTACTATAAATTTTTCAATATAATATCTAAAGACTATATTCATTAATTATATACAGATTTTTGGAGAATTAATGACTCTAAAATGCATCAATATAAACTTATGGTGTTTATACCTTAATTGGTGATATCCCAACCAAAGGTCCACCTTAGAGAAATACAGGGGACCATGTAGTTGATTGAACAAGTCATCAATTGTTGGTAGGGGTACTTTTTATTTATCATGATTTTGTTGAGTTCTTGATAAGCAATACAGAGGTGCATTGACCCATCCTTATTCTTGAGGAATAATATTAGTGAACCCCATGATGAAGCAATCATTCATATAAAACCCTTTTCTAGATTCTCTTATAATTTCTTCTCTAGTTATTCTAACTCAATGGTGTCCATTCTTTAGGGAGTATTGGATATAGATAGAGGTTCAGGAATAAGTTCAATTGAGAACTCATCCACTCAATTAGGAGGAAGACTAGTAAAATCTTCAGGGAATACATTAGTATAATCCCTCACAATATGAATGTATTCAAGAATGATTCTCTATATGTTATTAATCATTTGGGATAGATATTTTTTCTCATAAGGCAATAATATCCATACTTGAGAAGAAGATTCTAAAATAGATTCATCCTCCTCCTTACACTTATAAAGAATCGGTGAATTACTCAGGATGTGAAGAGTGATCTCCCTCTTCCAATAGTTGATATTGGATTTATATAAGTACAACCAATCCATGCCCAATTTACCACCAAAATCAACTAAAGTAAGGTTATAATATTTAATTGGATTTTTATTATAAAAATATTGATTGAGGATAATTTATATACTTGCAATGTAATAATTACTCTATTTTTTCGCTCTCAGATAGCTCAACCCCCATGTTTTAAGGTAGTATATGAATAGTTTTACTAAACTTGAAAGATATAAAAGAATGTGTATACCCATAATCAAAAAGTATGTTTTCTATTCTTGAATTAATAACCATCATACTTGTTACCACATCATTTTCAGGATGTACCTTATCAGTAGTGGTAGCATATTCCCTTTCTTTCTCTTTGGGCCTTGGAGGATGTTTTCATTGATTGTCTCTGACAACCCATATCTTAGGGAATTGGTTTTAATAATGCATTTGTTCCTAAAAATTGAAACATTTAACTATAGGCTAAGTGTTATTTTTTACCTTTCCTATATTGATTTAGTGGGATTCTTTATATCCCTTTACAATTGATTAACCTAATTCCTCTCTTTTTAATATTTGAATAATATCCTGATTCCCTTGAGATAGTTTCTAGGAAGCTTCTTCCCATATTTTTTAACATGTCTGAAGTTGAGTTTTATTTCCTCCATAATATTTATCAATTGATCTTCTATAAGAAAACTCCATTTTACTCTTTTTAACTCCAAACCCACAAGACCACTAGGATTCTTCAATATCCATCATATATTTTATATAACAATATATAATCTATTTATAGTTTTCAATGTCTCAAATTTCTAAATATTTTCATAAACTAAAATTTAACTCACTAAATAAATGGTTCACCTTAGTTTTGATGTTAATGATAAATCTAGAGACATATCATACAAGCCTTGTGAATTTTTCCTCATATACCCTGATAGATCATCTTTCTTTTAAATGAATATAAGGAACTCACTCTCCATTTTAATATGGAGAGTTCGGGAAAATTATTTGTTGAAAAATATTTTCTTGAATCATTCTCATTCAATGGAATTATATTTCTCTTTAGACTTCATAGTCTTAGTCAGTGTCCACTACTAAATTTCTTCCCCTTCAAGATTATAAATAGAAAGTACAACATTCTCTTATTCCAAGAATTATATAACATATAATATATTTTTAATGGATTCAATACATTGTTTTATAATGAGGGTGTAAGAATACGGATCTCCATTTTAGGTATGGATCTTTATTTTAGGTTGTTTTTTAGGAAAATGGAATAATTTTGTAAATTTTCTAAGTACACGTCATGTACTATTGAGTACACACAGTGTACATGGTTGTCGCAGGTAGTCGTGTAGTATCCGTGTAACAATCGAGTACATGGTTATGTGGGTGACCTGGCTGACCGCCTAAAGTGGGAGCTAGTTGAGGCTAGTATATGGTGTGTACATTAAATGAACATGCCATGTACTTTTCTTTTTAATTGATGAGTTAGAGTGGGGTAATGTCTCATCTCCATAATGCTCTTCTTCTAACCTTGGTTCATCCAGGAGAAACTAGGAGCAACAATCAAAGTCTGGGCCATTGTTTCTATGTCCAAGTTCCTATTCGAAATCAGGAGGGTGCATTGGAATCCCACATATGAGTTCTTCCTTATTCTTGATTCTCTCTTCTGGTTTTCTCCTCTCTCGTAAGTTATTCAATGTTGAACAATTTTGACCTTTTTATAGATCTATGATGTTCTAGGATGATTCAAGGTCTGAAATTCAGGAGTGTTCACTGTACCACATTGAGGTATGGGGGTTTGTGCCTTTCTTCAATTGTCTTTAGATTATATATGTTTAATTTGGCCAAAAACCCATGTTGGGTTATTGCGTATTTTGGATTTTGACCCTGTTTAATACCTGTTATGGTTTGGTTGCCTGATTAAGGGTTGTTTCCTATGTATAATATTGTACACTCTTGTTTATGGGACACCCCATGGGTGAGTTCCCCTATTTGACTATTATTGGCTGTTAGGCCTAGGTTGCTTATGAGGCATACCATGTTTCCATGCCTTGAGTTGTTTAGGATGGATTTTTTTGGTTATATGTGATTCATGTTTCTATGATTTGATTTAATTTGATCCATGTAATAGTTTTCATGGAAATTAGAGCCTTTAATAAATGTTTCATGCGTGTTGATCTTCCTTGGACCATGAGATCCTTAGATCAGGAAAACTATAGGTGTTTCCATGTTTATTTACATAGGATCGTGATATCCTTAGTGTAGATTTTTAACTAGGGGTATTGACCGTGAGAGCTACCTGGAGGTCATGTATAAATTATTGATTCTATGTGGACCTAGGGGTATTGACTGTGAGATCTTCCCTGGTGTTCATTTGAAATTTATTAGTGCTATGTTAAACCAAAGGGGTTATAATGTGAGAGATTTCTGAGAGGGTTTTTATGAATGTTTGTTTGAGTTATTGTGGTGAGTCTGCCAAGCCAGAGCACAAGCTTGGACTCAGTCTTACTTGGTTGTTTATATGGTCTTTTGAGATGTTTGTTTATTTTATTATATATGGGTTTACATATCTTAGTCTATATCACAATGTTACATTATTCAATGGTTTGAATAATTTATAAATGAAAATGAATTTAATTGAAAACTGTAGGATTGTTTACTTTTGAGTACTTCTTATTTTATTGCTTCATTTCTGCTTATTGCCTGTTATAAATATTCGCTGACTGTTAGGCACAGATATTTTGGTGGTTTCCTACTGGGATTTGTCTCAAACCCTCTTTTGGTTCATGCTTTTAGACCCAAACATATTATATGGTTTTAGGTATAGATAAGGTCAAGTGCCCTTCTTCACCAGGTACTTGATTGTTATTGGAGCTGGAGAGCATGGGACCAAGCTGAGGCTTGCGATGCTACTGGAGTTTAATTGTTTTATTTTGTACTTAGTTTAGTATTATATTTCTAGCATTGTGACTTATTTTTCTTCTTTCCTAGACATATGTGACATGAATCATTTATATATACGCTCTAGTTTTTTATTTACTATCAGTCTTTCATTGTTTACTTTTGTTGCATGGTATTACTGCTTCTTCTATTGTTTATCATTTTTTTATTCTATTATGTATACTCTTCCAATGAGGGAATAGTTTCCCCAATGTCAAACATTGTCCCTCACTGCTAGTCAGTAGCCTCTCGCATTTGGGGAAATGCGCTTGATGTTATGTGACCAACCGGGTTTGGGGCACCTTTGGGCAGCACCCGGAACCGGGACGTTACAAAGTGGAATCAGAGGTATTATTTTCTTCTTTGACTTACTATTTAGAGCCTATAGACATGTATAGGAAGGAATGGGTAGTTGGTAATAAGTTGTTCCCGGGTGTAGCTAACCCATGTACAGGGAAAATCCAAGTTACCTTTAATATTTCTATTTATCTTGTTTTGAAATTATTACAGTTGATTTGATTTCACTGTTTGGTCATTTACTTGTATTGTGCTATTATCATTGTTATTATTGAGGTTCTAATTTTGTTTTAACCCAATGATATGAGGCTATGTCGTCTCATAAATCATATATGCACTTGATAGAGATCACAGGTCATGCATTATTGTCATTCGATTTAGGATGCATTATTAATTTCATGCTATTGTGATGGATGTTGTTCTAGATATTCATTTTGATGTGATAGAATACCTTCTATTTTGATAGGGTATTGGAATATATAAAGTTTCATCAGGATGGATTCCAAACTCTGGTCCTTGGGGTGTTATGGGACCTATTGGATTGGAATTTGGTGGATCATGTTTAACTTTAATTGAATTTTTTCAAGTTGTAATGTGAATAAGGATGCCAAACTTTGATTCGTGGGAGTATGGGAACTCACGGGTTGGAATTTTTCATGCCTTTCATATATTTTGTTAAGTTTTAAGGGTTATGGATAAGTTTCAGAGGATTACTGTCTGAAAACCCAGATAACACGGAGTGTGGTGTTATGAACACACGCCATGTGTTCTTCTGTTTTGGAAGAAACAACTTTTCTTAAGTACACATCGTGTACTATATGTACATGCCATGTAGTCTTTAACCATGTGACTGACTGTGTGAGAAAATAAACGAGGTTGGGAAACTTAGGTTGCACACATTGTGTCCCATTCTTGCACACCGTGTAGAGTCAACCGTGTCTTCGACCATGTGACTAACGACACGGGTGGTTAGAACTTAACCAGTACACACTGTGTCTTGGGTGAACACGCCGTGTAGTTTTATGCCGATAGACCCCATGTGGTTTAGCAATGTAGAAGTGCTTGGTCAGGTTGGTAAATTCAAGTACACGTCGTGTCTTAGGAGGAACATGCCATGTGAATGGGTGTTACATGACCAGGTTGGGCAGAGGTACATGCCCATATAAGGATTAAAGGTAACACACCATGTAAAGGTTATACATGCTGTGTAACCTTATTTTATAAAACTTGAATGTTTTATTCTCCTGTCCCTTTATTGTACTTCTAAGTTTCAGTCCTTGATAATATTAAACTAAGGTGTGTGCTTAACCTTACAGGGTCATGCCACCATGACGTCCTCCGGTTGTGTGCCAGGTGCAGGGCGATGACCAGACACCGAAAAGGATAGATTAGGGACTACCAATAGATCCTCCCATCATTCCTGTCTTGGAACTGGCTGTTATACCGAACACAGGTGTTGATGCACAGTTCCATGAAGTATTTTTGACAATGTTATATTACCTTCAGGGACCACCACATTTTACCCTGACTATTGAAGAGTTGACACGGGTGTTCCATAAGTAGCATCATCCTACTTTTTCAGGGGATGGAGGACCTCAGGATTTAGAGTCATGGTTGGAGGCCATGCTTGCTATATTTGACCATCTAGAGATGCCTCTGGAGAGGAGGGTGAATCTCTAGACGTACATGTTATGTGATTCCTCCAAGAGATGGTGGGATGTTATCTCATTGGCGTGATGTCATCAGAATATGGCTTGGGAAGAGTTTCAAAGGACCTTATATGTTTACTTCTATCCCAAGATGTTGAGGGCCGATCAATCTTGAGAGATCATGTATTTGGAGAAGGGTTCTCTTTCAGTGATGGAGTACTCTTCTCTTTTTATAGAGCTTCAACACTTTTCACCCGATTTAGGGGGGGATGATTTATCACTTTCTAGGTGGTTTGAGGATGGTCTCAGGTATGAAATTTGATTGTTGGTGAATGTCTTCAGGCTGACTTCAGTGAAGGCTATAGTGAACCAAGTGCTGATTAATGAGCGCAATCAGAGGGAGTTGGGAGCTATGAGCCAGGGCAGCTTAGAATTCAGGGCTGGTACTCCTTCGTCTGATAGAAGGAAGCACCGTAGGGAGCCTTCACATAGTGATTCCAGTAGTAGGGATGTATCTACAGGTAGCCATGTGAGGTGATACCAGTGCGGTAAGAGTGGATGTATGAGACCTTAGTGCCCGATAGACCTTGTTGAGTGTCAAGCTTGCGGCAATATGGCTCATCTTCAGCATTTTTTCCAGTTCTTCTCACCAGCAGCTAGTGAGAGGGGATCAGTTATAACTCCACATTTAGGATCAGGACCACCAGTTTCTCCTCAATCAGGGAACTGGAGTTCATCAGGTTGTTCAAGCTAAGGAGGAGGTCATTGTCGTGGTAGCCAATCAACAAGATTTTAGTGATAGAAGGGTAGATCATCTCAGGGTAGTCAGGTAGGGTCGCAGGGCCACGGTATAGGTAAGACTTTTGTAGTGGAGAATACTCAGTTGGAGAAGGATCTCAGACCCTCTGCGATTAGAGGTAAAATTCTAGTTGCCTTAGATTTAGCTTCTTCTCTTTTTGATATTGGGGATTCCCATAGTTTCATATCTATTGCTATTATGGAGAGACTTGGGCTCTATATATTTACTATTGAGGATGTTATGATGCTAGGCACTCTGTTGGGGATTAGGATAGCTAGTGTATGTCAGTGCAAGGAGTTCCCTCTTGAGCTTGGTGGGTGTCACTTCTTATGGAACCTCTATGTGTTAGAGATGACAGGATTCGATGTCATTCTCGGAATGGACTAGTTAGTAGCCTTTCTTTCATTTTTTTGCTTCTATCACTACAGGTTGAGTTTCACATCACCAGAGGGTGGGTCTTTTCTACAAAAGTTGAATGGGATTTTCAGGCAAGTAGAGTTGGACCCTAGCATCATGGGTTAGAAGTAATTATAGCCTAGATTGCTAGTTTATATCTGGATGACTAGGGGAATTCACATATAGACTTTCCTCCAGTGGTGGATCCTTTCATAGATGTCTTTCTAGACAAATTTTTAGGTTTTCCTCTGGAGTGAGAGGTAGATTTCCCTATTGATCTTGTTCCAGAAGTGGCACCAGTGTCCATTCCTTCATATAGGATAGCTAAACCAGAGTTATAGGAGCTCAAGAGGCAGTTGGAGGAGTTTCAGGAAAAGGGTTTCATCTAACCCAGTACTTCTCCCTAGGGTTCTCCTATCCTTTTTATGAAGAAGGAAGATGGTACCCTCAAAATTTGTGTGGATTATTGGAAGTTAAACCAGTTGACGGTCAAGAATCGATATCCCTTGTCGAGGATAGATGATCTCTTTGAACAGCTTCGAGGAGCCTGGTGTTCTCTAAGATTGATTTGAGATCTGTTTGTCATCAGTTGTGTGTTAGACCATCAGATATACCTCTTAAAGCCTTTTGGAGTAGGTATGTTCTATAAGAATATGTAGTTATGTCATTTGGTCTCATGAACGCACTAGCAGTTTTCATGGAACTGATGAACTGAGTGCTCCATCCATACTTGGATTCTTTTGTGGTAGTCTTCATGGAAGATATATTGGTGTACTCTTACACTCGACATAACCATGACACCCATATTTAGATCATATTTAGT
The DNA here is from genome assembly GCA_963277665.1 of Viscum album. Taxonomy (NCBI): domain Eukaryota; kingdom Viridiplantae; phylum Streptophyta; class Magnoliopsida; order Santalales; family Viscaceae; genus Viscum; species Viscum album. The sequence goes on from OY728166.1 coordinate 1,474,675,963, forward strand.
ACAATGAAAGAGTATTATTTATATTCTGAACTCTCAAAATACAACTTTTGGATGGACCAAATTCACTTCTTGGCTCATGTTATCTAAGAGACAAGTGTATAAATAGACCTAGAGAAAGTGAGAGAAGTAGTTTTCTGGGAGAATCTAAAGAACATCTTTGAGGTATGGAGTTTTTCAGGGTTGTCTGGTTACTACAAACACTTTATACATGAATTTTCATGCATAGCAGTTCCACTGAAGGTTCTGATTAAGAAGGGTGAAAAGTACTTGTGGATAGATTTCTGTGATTCATCCTTTTAGGAGATGAAATGGAGATTGACTCCAGCGCCGATACTGGTTTTTTCGGAGTTTGGAAAGAGTTACACTATATACTATGATGCATCAGGTATCGATTTGGGAGTAGTGCTTATAAAAGGGTAAGGAGTCATTATGTATGGGTCTCGGCAGTTGAGGCCACATAAGAGGAATTGCCCGATGCACGATCTTGAGTTGGATGTAGTTGTGCATGATTTGCATTGTTAGAGACATTATCTTTTGGGAGATCATTTTGTGATTTTCACATACCAGAAGAGCCTCAAGTATATCTTTACACAACATGATCTAAATTTGAGACAACGAAGGTGGGTTGAGTACCTTCAGTCTTTTGACATTGAACTCGCCTATACTCCTAGAAAGGGCAACATATTGCCTGATGCGTTGAGAAGAAGGACTCAGATATAGGAAATTCAAGAGTCCAGTAGTGAGTGGCAGCTTATGAATCTGTTATATTATATTCATTTATAGGTTCAAGATAAATAGAGGAAGTTTTTTCTTTCTTCTATAGTTATTACCTCTACTCTTCTGAAGCGAGTGCAGATGAGGTAGCTATCATATTCTGAAGGCCTAGTCCTACGGGATAGTGTTTCCAGCAAGGACCCTACTCCTAGGTGGACCGTAGACAAGGTTGAGGTCTTGAATTTTCATGGGAGCGTATGGGTGTCAAAAAACATACATGAGGAGCTTTTGCGAGATTTTCATTCCTCAGTTTAGGAATTTCATCCTGGTGTCACCAAGATGTATCGAGATCTACACCGTCAGTATTGGTGGCCAGGTATAAATAGGGATGTTGCTGGTTTTTTATGAGATGTTCCACCTATCAGTAGGTAAAGGTAGAGCATCCGCGACCAGTATGTCTTTTAAAGTAGATACCCATTTTTGAGTGGAAGTGGAATGATGTCACGATGGATTTTGTGATAGGTTTACTGAGTTCGCCTCGAGGTAATGATGCGGTATGGGTTATTGTTGACAGACTCACAAAGGTTTCACATTTATTTCCAATCAAGGAAATCTTCAGTTTTAATGAGCTTGGAAGGTTTTACATCTGAAAGACTGTATGTTTTCATGGGGTTCTTCACTCTATCATTTCAGATAGTGATGTCTATTTTACTTCTCGATTCTGGTAGGGACTATAGAGGGCTTTGGGTACACAGGTACTTCTGAGTGCAGTTTACCATCCCCTGATAGATGGTCAGTCTGAGCACATGATTTAGGTTTTAGAGTAAATTTTATGAGAATGCATCTTGGATTTTGGGGGTTCTTGGAAAATAAATATACCCCCAGTGGATTTTTTCTACAATAACAATTTTCATGTGACGATTCAGATGGCACCTTATGAGGCTTTGTACAGTAGTCCATGCCGATCACCCCTATGTTAGCTGGAGGCAGGAGAGGCAGCTACACTGGGACCTTGTCTTGTCCAGGAGACCACTGAGCAGGTGGAGTTTATTCTAAAGAGGATGAATACTGCACAATCTTAGTATAAATTTTATGATTATTGATGGAGATGACCTCTAGATTTTGAGGTCGGGGATCAGGTTTTATTACGTGTCATACTGAGGTTGGGACATAGGAGGATTATGAGACATGTAAATCTTTCACCAAGATATGTTGGACCATTTGAGGTTTTGGAGAGAGTTGGTCTGGTTTCCTATCAGTTGTAGTTACCTCAGAGGTACTGAGATATGCACAACATATTTCATGTTTCTCAGATATGATGTTACTTTTTAGACATGTCTCATGTCTTTCAACCCAAGGAGGTTGAGTTGTAGATGGATGCATCCTTTGAGGAGCACCCTATTCGGATTTTGGATAGCAGTACGAAGGTTCACTGTGGTCGGTTTATTTCTCGGGTACAGGTGCTATGGTAGCACGGGTGAGTACAGGATAAGACTTGGGAGAGGGAGGTTGACGTACGATCACAGTGGCCAGAGTTGTTTGAAGTTTCTTCTTCACCACCCTTGGAAGGGAAATTCATGGATGAATTGCTTTAAGGGGGGAAGTTTGTAAGAACCCAGATCTCTATTTCAGGTATGGATAATTATATCAAGTTGTTTTTTAATAAAATGAAATAATTTTAGAAATTTTATAAGTACAATCCATGTAATTTTGAGTACATTCCATGTACCCGGTTTCCGCGGGTAGTCTTGTACTGGCTGTGTAACGGCCGAGTACATGGCCATGTGGGTGACCTGGATGACCGCATAAAGTGGGATCTAGTTGAGGCTAGTACCAGGCATGTACATTAAATGAACATTCCATGTACATTTCTTTTTAATTGATGAGTCGGAGCGGGGTCACATCTCATCTCCAGAATGCTCTTCTTCTAACCTTGGTTCGTCCAGGAGTGACCAAGAGTGATGATCAAAGTTCGAGCCATCGTTTCTCTATCCAAGGCCTGATTTGAACTCTGATGAGTGTGTTGGAATCCCACTAGTGATTTATTCCTTCTTATTGATTCTCTATTCCTGTTTTCTTCTCTCTCATAAGTTATTCATGGTTGAATGATTTTGACCTTTTTGTAGATCTACAACATTCTAGGCCAATTCAAGGACCGACATTCAGGAGTGTTCACTGTACCACATCAAGGTAGGTGGTTTGTGCCTTTCTTCTATTTTATTTGGATTATATATGCTTAATTTGGAATAATACCCAAGTTGGGTATTTTGGATTTTGGATTTTGACCCATTTTAATACCTATTATGGTTTGGTTTCTTGATTAACGGTTCTTACCTATGTAGAAGATTGTACACCCTTGTTTATGGGACACCCAATGGGTGTGTTCCCTTATTTGATTGTTATTGGTTGTTGGGCCTATGTTTCCTATGAGTCATACTGTGTTTCCATGCCTTGAGTTGTTTAGGATGGAGTTTTTTGGTTATATGTGATGCATGTTTCTATGATTTGATTAAAATTTGAGCCATGTAATAGTTTGGATTGCATATAGAGCCTTTAATGAATGTTTTTTTATGCTGACCTTCCTTGGATCGTGAGATACTTGGACCAAGAAAACTATGTGGGTTTCCATGTTTATTTACATAGGACCATGAGAGCCTTGGTGTAGATTTTGACTTAGGGGGTATTGACTGTGAGAGCTACCCAGAGGTCATGTATAACTTATTGATGCCATGTGGACCCAGGGATATTGACCATGAGAGCTTCTCTGGTGGTCATTTGAAATTGACTAATGCTATGTTAAGACAAATGGGTTAGACCATGAGAGCTTTTCCATAGGGTTGTTATGAATGATTGTTTGAATTATTGTGGCGAGTCTGCCAAGACAAATCACAATCTTGGACTCAATCTTACTTGGTTGTTTAAATGGTCTTTTGAGACATCTGTTTGTTTTATTATACAGGGGGGTATAGATCTTAGGATAGATCCTGAGGTTATATTATTCAACAATTTGAATAATTTATAAATGAAAATGAATGTAATTGAAAACTTTAGGATTTTTTACTTTTAAGTACTTCCTAATTTATTGCTTCATTTATGCTTATTGTCTGATATATACATTCACTAATTGTTAGGCACAGATCTTTTGGTGGTTTCTTATTGGGATTCATCTCACACCCTGTTTGGGTCATGCTTTTAGACCCAAATATATTATATGGTTGAATGTATAGATAATAGCAAGTGCCCTTATTCATCGGGTACTTGATTGTTGTTGGAGTTAGAGAGCATGGGACCAAGATGAGGCTTACGATACTGCTGGAGTTTAATTTTTTTTATTTTGTACTTGGTTTAGTATTGTATTTTTAGTATTTTTACTTGTTTGGATGTTTTTCTAGACATATGTGACTTGCATCATTTATATATGTGCTCCAGCTATTTATTTACCATCAGCCTTCTGTTGTTTACTTTTATGCATGGTATTACTGCTTCCACTATTATTTATCATTTGTTATTCTATTTTGTATACTCTAACAATAAGGTCACAGTTTACCCAATGTCTTAGCTTGTCCCTCACTACTAGTTGGAAACCTATGGTGTTTGGAGAAATGCGCTTGAGGTTATGTGACTAACCAGGTTCGAGGCACCTTTAGACGGCACCCAGAACTGGGATGTTACAGAGGGGATTAGAAGATAGACTAAAGTTAGGAGGCCTTTTTCTCATAAATGACTCAATAATAACTTTCTATTTATTATTATAATAAGGGTGTTCCACATGATTCACGTGATTATTCATAGAATGAGTCAGCTGATCCAATACTTCCATTAAATTCCTAGGTCTTTCTCTCATCAAGTTAGGCATGTCATTAGGGTAATCATCACATTTTCTATCACATTGGTTGTTGTCACGATTCCTCCTACTTCCCAACATTAAAAAAATATATAAAATATATGATAATACTCAAAATAAAAATTATAAAAAAGAGAAACTATGAAAATAGAAGGAATAGCTTATAAATAACAAGAGAATTTAAACTTATGAGTCTCTATGTCTCAATATAGGTTATCCATGGAAATTTTTTTATTAGGTTTTCTAACCTAAAAATCTATATAATTACTTTATAATGTTTCATAAAGAGTTTTTAAATTTTCTAAAGAATATCATGTCGGGAGTATAAAACCAAGTGTGAAGAAAGGACTCTTTGTCATGCACCGAGTGATGATCGAGTTAATACCCAATGTTCCATTTTCAAGGTTATTACTACTGGGTAAAACTGTTCCAAATCCACATCCACTTATAGTATCTAGAAATGGAAGTAATTTCTTAGAAACTAGTGTCTCTATACTTAACCAAAATTTTATGATATTTTCCAAAACTTATACATATCCCTAGGGTTATCACTAAATTAATCTAGTTCTAATCCACAAAAAAACTATAACTTACTCTGATACAAACTATAGTGACCCAATCCTTTTACACATATTATTATATTATTTTTAATATAAAAATCCAATAATCACAACCTAATGATCATGAGTCCTAGTGCCTTTGGAATATTGGGTTCATAATACATCAAAAAAACACAACATATTTATTTTATTCTCTATAATGATCTCATAAATACCTTTGAGATATTAAAAATATATATGATAGCCTAGGGAATACATAAAAAGAAGGTGTGATATATAAATTATGGTAAGGGAATGAACATGGTAATGAAGCATAAAATATGAGACATAAGGCCTAACATGTTATCATAAAACACAAGGATCGTGAGTAATAATATAGAGGAATAACATAAAGAACATGTAATCATAAGATCATTATAACATATGAATATGGTAGTAACATAAAACATGACATAAACATAAGTCAAGTCTAACTACCAAGACAACATCACATGTTGGAAAAATTCCCATCATGTATTATGTTGACTCCCTAATCTCATACATTATATCTCATGAGACAAAAACATTGCTTAATAAATTAGAGAACTATTTGGTTGAACCCATCATAACATTTACATGATTATGTGTGCCACAAATTAAAATCAATCATAAGGAATAATCATAAGAATTAGTTTTGGAAAGAAATGGGTTGCATAATCCTGCCTTATATCATAACTAAAGGAGATTTAGTAAGATTACAAAGAGAAGAAGGAATTAAATATTTTGGATTTAAAAATCTGAGTACATAACAATAGGTCTCAAAATATGATGTTCATTTGGAAATAACTTCATGATAAAGAGTATATATTTGGGTATAGAAATATACTTTCAAAATAGTATTTTAAGGAATCAGTTAAATACTTTTATAGAAAGAATAAGTAGGTAATTTTCCTTAAAATTTAGAGGTAAAATTGAATGTTTATACCTAAAATAATCCTTTATTTTATGAAATCCTAAATGATAATAAATACTTTGAATGTTTTTTACATAAAAGGATTAAGGGATAGAAAATTTTCCTTTAATTGGGTTTGATTTTAAAGAATGCATTTTAGAAATGAACTTTAGGTATGTATTACCCCCATCAAAGGAAGGGAGAATAAGATAGGTATGTAACACCCCAAGGTTTTGAAAATAAATATAGAATGAAATTTTATAATCTATCCATTAAACGCAAATTTTCCTCTTCTATGTTTTGAATTTCGAAAAATGGTCATCTAGAGTTGTGTTCAGTAAGTCATTTGGAGTCTGATAAAACAAACTTGATTTTTGGTGAATAGTACCATACCCTTATGAATAGTAATATGAATAGTAATATGAATAGTAGTATGAACCTTATGAATAGTAAATAATGATATTATTTTATTTTATTAAGGTAATAAGATGATGGGATCTTAATTAATTTTTCAATGTCACATAAAACTAATTTACCTCTAAGATTGTTATTTTTCGAATTAACTATGACTTTATTTGAAATTAAATTAATAATATTTAGAAAATTATTTTTCAAAAATGGATTTCACTTTTGAATTCTACACATCGAAAAATGGCAGAGGTGAATTTTTGGGATTTTTCTGAAATTCTTTAATTTTTGATGAATAGTGAAATACGATAAAATACCGTATATACAAATTATTAGTTAAATATGCTATTTATGACATTATAAGTAATGTAAGGCCACTTGTTTCGAAATAACATGCACTTATTACTATTAGGGGTCACATGAAACAACACTATCGGTTGTCTTGAGGGATATAATAAAATAATGAATTAAATATTCAAAATTTACTCCTCTCCTCCACTATAAAAACACCTCACCACTCCCTCTTCTCTTCAATCCTCTAAGCCTTGAAGCTCCTCAAAGTTCTGTCTAATTACCCTTCCCTAGTATCTCCCCACTTCCAAGAAGATTCTAGTCTTTCCAAAAGACCAAAACCCCTTCCCTTAAGGAGTTTCTCAAGGAGGTTATTTCAAGAGGTAAAGCACCCTTCTTTTTCATTTGCTTTCATTTCAATTTATCTTATTTTGATATCCTATCCTCACCACCTCTGTCCAAATGATCATGGTACTCCAGTATCATCTATATAATTTAATTATATCATGTGAATGTAAGAACCATCATAAATATTCTTAATCCCTCCCTTTTATTTTTATAAACGAAATCAACGTCCATGAGGTTCCAATTTATAGCCTTCGTGGACGAAAAAGTTTAGTTCTTCAATTTATTATTCATTACTGGTCATGAAACCATATTTATTGTTGAACCAGACTATAATATATGTATTATAACATAATTAATATTCAGGAACCAGAATATGTACATATAATTATGTTATATGACAAAACTAGTTCATAATAATCCAAATACCTCTGAATAATCAAAGTGGTTGTCATCTAATGATTCATCCTCATTACATGTAACCAAATGATAGAAATAACCATTATCAATTATTTATGTTCATAAATAATATATAATTCCAATCCTGGAGATTTATAACTATTCCACATGAACTCCATTACTTAAAAACAAGTGAACCAATTATGAAAATAAAGAAAACAAACACCCCGGAACAAAGAAATTCAATATAATAACTTAGCAATAAGGGTATAAATGAACTAAAAATAATTATTATAAAATAAATACATGTATAATAAGTTATTAAATAAGTTATTAATAAGTATAATTTCATATTCTAGGATCTTAAGTTCAAGAGCGGAACACATTTGGAGTTAAGGTAAGGGTTTTCCACCCGAACTTCCATTTCCATTTGGGTTACTTTTATTGTCTAATTTCCTCAATGAAATTATTATGTATTGTTATGTACTCCTCATACATTCTGTGTGAGTATTCTATATATGTACACAAACCAGAATCCTTCCCTATTTTCTGGATAGTTACATGTTTTAAAAGAATCTCTCAAAATTGTTTCCAAAAAATACGAGCCCGATACAAGGGAATTTCTCAAATTCATATCTATTTTCAAGGGAAAGATATAATCTATTTTTTGGAAACCATTATCCTTCTAAAAAAACTAATTTTATCATGAAATACTATTTTACTTTACTTCTGGTTTTATACAAAGATTTTTCCAAAAGAACTCTTCTTTCCAAAATTAAAGTGTATTTATCTCAATAATTGCTTAATGATTTTATAAGAGTGTTGTCGTCTAATTTAACACTCTTATTGATTCCATGGTATTATTGGGTTCAATAATTTATGAATTCATCTACCATATTTTATGTAATGGTTTATGACTAACTCTATTTTGGATGATCTATCCTAAATCCATTCACCATATTACTCGGAATGGATAGCGTTTTATGTTTAATGATTGGGGAAAGTTAGTTACATTTCATATGATAGTTTCAATATGAATGTATATGTTGTTTATGTTGATCTCTGCTCATATAAGGAATTCATTGGACTTATTATGTGATGGGTGGGGCCCTCTATAGCCCCTCGATGCATCGGTAGGTCTCATGATACAAATAGACGTGGAATTGGCCGAGGTATTTCCCAATGTGTTATATAGATTTTGGTCGAGGCCTTAATCATTAGATGTCTTGGCTGAGGCCTTGAAAAAATGTTTCAGAATGTCCGGAATGTGCACTTTCCTCATTATGAAGCTATTAATTGAAAGTTCATGTGGTTATTCTACTAGTAGAATACACATGATTATATTTTATTATGGAATTATTTTTATCAGCTTATATTCCTGCCATAATGTGTTCAAGTTTAATGTTAAAGGCATGTGTTTTCAATTATGCACCATGTCATATGTTTATGCTATCTTCTGTTGTATTTCTTACTCTTACTAAGCATTTGAGATCACCCCTTTCTTATGTTTCATTTTTCCCAAGATATGAAGAAGTAAATTATGAATGACTTTCAAGCATAATCTAGGAGGCATGGATGTTTCTAATGGAATAAATTAGTGTTGTATTTTATTTCTTAATATAAAGTTGAATTTATTTATGTATCTTGTTTCCAATAATACTAAACTAATTTGTCCTTCGGTATGCTTATTCCTTGTTTTTATGCCAATGTAATCAAATAATGCACCAGCTCCGGGAAACTGGGGTCGGGTCCTTATAGTTGGTATTAGAGGAAGTTTAGTAGAATACTTGAAAACTAGATTTAGAAAACGTAGAATTAGGGAAGAGTCTCTAAGTTAGTCTTTGAGGATATAAATACAATAATTTCCTGGTATTTTGTTAAGGAATAGATTATGTGGATATTTCAAGAAATACATCCTTATCTAGATACGAGTAGGTAGAGGCGGCTCTGGCACAGATGTATCTTGGGGTAAAACCCAAAAACACTACTTTGAGCTAGACTCGGACGGGAACCGGTGCACGACAACGGGCCTTGCTTCACTCTTGGTTATGAAACTCCCAGGGGATATGCTTAGGATAATTCACATTTTCTTTACAATCCATTATGAAGGATTGAAATGTAAAATATTCCTCAAAGAAACTATTTTTCTGAATATGGTATTATCCATGCATAGAATCTCAATTTTTTCTAATTATTTTGTTATGTTAAGATTATACATTATGATTCATGACCTAATATAGTGTATTCCATTATCTAGAGATGGCGCCATGTGGAAGGAATGGAAACCTCATGAACACACGTGTCCCCTATAGGGATTTCCCTCTGATGCAAGATAATGATGTTATCTCTAGTGTTGAGCAACTCATAACTATACTGGGAAAACTTACTCAGGTTATAAATAATAACCTTACCCTTATAGAGTATCCAGATCCACCACGTGGAGGAGCTATGTTAGATCACTTTATGTGACAACAACCTCCATCATTCAACAGGACCACAAACCCTTTTGTAGCAGAGCAGTGGATATGTTCCCTTGAGAAGATATTTCTCGCCTTGGGATGTAATGAAAGAGAGAAGGTTTTCATGGAATTCTATTATCTATCGGGAGATGCGGATCAGTGGTGGTCATTAATCCAAAACAAAAAGGAGGAGGAAGAAATATAAGAAATGGAGTTGAGGGACATTAAAGAAAATCTTCCTGGAGAAATACTTTCCTCGTGAACAAAGAGCGGATATGGAGAAGAAATTCTTGAATCTGAGGCAGAAGGAAGATGAGAATGTTGCAAAGTATGAAGCTAACTTCACAAGTTTAGAAAGACATGTTGTGGACTACATATGAAATTCAAGGTGAAAAATTGATCAATTATTTGATGGCCTAAAGCCATTCCTCCAGTGGTTACTGGTCTCCCAAAGTTTTTCATCATATGAGGATATAGTCTCATGTACTATCAAGACAGGAAAAGAATTATCTAAGTCTTATGACTTTAAGGGAAAGCAAGAAAATAAGAGGGATGCTGAAAACCCTGGGAAAGGAAATAAGGAAACGGGGAAGAAGGGAAGAGTTGAATTTCCACCATGTGACAATTGTGGAAGGAAACACCCTGGTGCATGCTTAAAAGGAAAAGTAGTATGCTACCAATGTGGTCATAAAGGCCATCTTTCTGGGGATTGCAAAGGAAAGTAGGAAGCAAATGATGTTCAATGCTATAATTGTCGGTAGATGGGACACTATGCTAATTATTGTCCAAAGAATCAAGTAAATATGAAACAGAAAAGGCCAAGGGATCAGGGACAAGCTTATGTAATCACAACTGCATAGGTAGAAGTTCCTAATGACATGGCGGCAGGTACTTTAATTGTTTCCTCAAACTTAACCAACACTTTATTTGATTTTGGATCATCGCATTCATTTATATCTTCCCAGTTTTCCAAGAAAATTAGATATGTCCAATTTGATTTAATAAAGGAGTTGTCAGTCAAAACTCCTAGGGGATGTATCATTGCAACCAAGGCATGTCGACTAGTCCCCCTCCAGACACTAAAATGTGCTCTAGTTGCTAACCTTATCATCATACCAATGTCTGAATTTGATATAATTTTCGGTATGGATTGGCTATCAAATTATTATGTGAAGATTTATTGTAAGAAGAAGGAAGTTATAATTTTTGAAAATGGTGTAGAATCCCTTGTCTTTAGGGTATAAACTTCTCCACCTGATTCTTATCAAGAACCACCCCCAATAGCTCTACTAAATACAATACTTGGAGAGGAAGATAAACCAATATCTATGGGCAAGGAAATAAATCTTCAAATTGAAGATGTGAACATAGTGAAAGAGTACATTGATTTATTTCCAGAGGATTTACCTGGACATCCTCCAGAGTGGGAAGTTGAGTTCTCTATTGATTTAATTCCTGATGCAAGACCTATATCTAAGACTCCCTATAGAATGGCCGCTGTGAAATTAGTAGAGCTAAAGAAAAAACTAGAGTATTTGAGTGAAAAAGGATTTATTCGACTTGGTATTTCTCCATGGGGAGCCCATGTCCTCTTTGTCAAGAAGAAAGATGGATCCATGAGGCTTTGCACTGATTACAGGGAAATCAATGCTATTACAATAAAGAATAAGTATCCTCTTCCTCTGATTGATGATTTATTTGACCAAATTCATGAAGCTCAATACTTTTCAAAGATTGACCTTCAATCCAGATATCATCAGTTGCATGTGAGGAAGTAAGATATTCCTAAGACAGCATTTCGGACCAGGTATGGGTATTACAAGTTTAAAGTGATGCCTTTTAGACTGACAAATACACCCTCTGTTTTCATGGATTTAATGAATAGAGTTTTCAAGGGATATCTTGATAAATTTTTTGTGGTATTAATCGATGATATCCTCATATACTCAAAAAGCTATGAAGACCATGAGACACACTTGTGGTTTATTCTGAGAACTCTTAGAAGAAATAAATCATATGGGAAGTTTAGCAAGTGTGAATTATGGCTTCAATCAGTTTCTTTTATGGTCCATATTGTCTCTAAAGATGGAATCCTAGTTGATCCTGCAAAGACAAAGGAAATCCAAGATTGGCCCACACCAATAAACATAACTGAGGTACGCAGTTTTATTGGCTTAGCAGGTTATTATCGGCATTTCGCTCATAATTTTTCCTGATTGGATAACCCGCTAACCAAGATCACACGTAAAGGAGTTAAGTTTGAGTGGAAAAAAGAATGTACAGAATGCTTCGATGATTTGAAAAGAAGATTGGTCAATGCTCCAATTTTTACTATTCCATCTGGAAGTGATGTATTTTTAATATACAGCGATGCATCAAAGAATGGAATGGGTTGAGTCCTTATGAAAAATGATAAATTTATTTCTTATGCATCAAGATAATTGAAGAATCATGAGAAAAATTATCCAAATCTTGATCTTGAGTTAGCAGCTATAATCTTTGCTCTGAAAATATGGAGGCATTATCTCTACAAAGGGAGATGTGAGATTTATACGGACCATAAGAGTTTGAAATATATATTCTCATAGAAAGAACTCAACATGAGACAAAGAATATGGATCGAGCTACTCAAAGACTAAGATTTCACAATACACTACCACCCCATGAAGGCAAATAAGGTGGCAGACGCTTTGAGTAGAAAGGACCATGGAATTCTGAAAAAGATGAGAGTTGAAAGGGATCATCTGTTCATGGATCTAATAAATATGGATATGGAAATTATCAAGGAAGGTAACACATCACAAATTTTTCCAATGGTTTTCAAACCTTTTTTTACTGGAAAAGATAAAATGTTCTTAGGATGATGATGATGAGAAGTTTAAAAAGAAAATTAAAGGTATAAATGATGGGATTTTGACTGAATTCACATATGAAGATGGCATTTTGAAATTTGGAAAAAGTATATGTGTTCCCGCTATTCCCGAGCTAAAGAGGGAACTATTGGATGATGCTCATAGCTCTAATTTCTCTATATATCCTAGTATCACAAAGATGTTCAGAGATCTAAAGGAAAATGTTTTGTGGGAAAACATGAAGAGGGAGATTGCTGATTACATGTCAAGATGTTTGGTTTTTCAACAGGTGAAGGCGGGAAGACAACATCCTAGTGGAGTAATGCAACCCCTTCCTATACCTATGTGGAAGTTGGATGATATTATGATGGACTTTTTCATGGGGCTACCAAAGACTCCAAGAAATAATGATACGATATGGGTCGTTGTTGGCCGTCTTACAAAATCTGCACATTTTCTTACTATAAGGGAAGATTTACCACCTGAATGTTTAACAAGAATATATATTAATGAATTTTTAATACTTCATGGTGTACCCTCATCAATTGTTTCCAATCGTGATCCCCATTTTACATCATGATTCTGGAAGAGTCTTCATAAGGCCCTAGATACTGATCTTCGTTTGAACACTTCCTACCACCCACAAACTGATGGACAATCAGAACGGACTATTAAAACATTGGAAGACATGTTGAGGTCTTTTTCACTTGATTTTCAAGGCATGTGGGATCAGTATTTACCTCTCGTGGAATTTTCCTACAACAATAGCTTCCATTCAAGTATTCAGATGGAACCCTATGAAGCATTATATGGGAAGAGATGTCGTACACCAACTTGCTGGGATGATGTTGGTGAAATAAAGCTCGTGTGCCCAGAAATTGTTGAAGAAACAATGGAAAAGGGGAAGATTATCCAGAACCATATCAAAATAGCTCAAAGTAGGCAAAAGAGCTATGCGGATAACCGAAGGAAGGATTTGTAATTTCAATAATGTGATCATGTTTTCTTAAAGGTATCTCCATGGAAGGGTATTATACGATTCAGTAAGAAGGGAAAATTAAGTCCCAGGTATATCGGACCTTTTGAAATTCTAGACCGAATTGGAGTCGTAGCTTACCGTTTTGAAATGTCACCAAGTCTCTCCAAGGTTCATAATGTGTTCCACATGTCAGTGTTAAGAAAGTACATGTCAGACCCAACACATGTAGTCACTTGTGAAGAAGTAGAACTTGAGCCCGGTCTATCTTATTGTGAAGAGCCTATAAATATTCTTGATACTAGAGAAAAAGTATTGAGAAATCGGACGACTTGTCTGATAATGGAACCATAATATGTACATATAATTAAGTTATATGACAAAACTAGTTCATAATAATCCAAATATCGCCGAATAATGAAAGTGGTTGTAATCTAATGATTCATCCTCATTCCATGTAACCAAATGAAAGAAATAACCATTATCAATTATTTATGTTCATAAATAATATATAATTCCAATCTTGGAGATTTATAACCATTCCACATGAACTCCATTACTTAAAAACAAGTGAACCAATTATGAAAATAAAGAAAACGAACACCCCGAAACAATGAAATTCAATATAATAACTTTGCAATAAGGGTATAAATGAACTAAAAAGAATTATGATAAACTAAATACATGTCTAATTGGTTCTTAAATAATTTATTAATAATTATAATTTCATATTCCATGAGCTTAAGTTCAAGAGTGGAACACGTTTGGAGTTAAGGTAAGAGTTTTCCACCCGAACTTCCATTTTCATTCGGGTTACTTTTATTGTCTAATTTCATCTATGAAATTATTATGTATTGTTATCTACTCCTAATAAATTCTGTGTGATTATTATATATATGTACACCAACTATAATCCTTCCCTATTTTCTGGATAGTTACATGTTTTAAAAGAATATCTCAAAACTGTTTCCAAAAATACGAGCATGATATAAGGGAATTTCTCAAATTCATATCTATTTTCAAGGGAAAGCTATAATCTATTTTTTGGAAACCATTATCCTTATAAAAAACTCATTTTATCCTGAAATACTATCTTACTTTACTTCTGGTTTTATATAAATATTTTTCCAAAAGAACTCTTCTTTTCAAAATAAAAGAGTATTTATCTCAAGAATTTCTTAATGATTTTATAAGAGTGTTTTTGTCTAATTCAACACTCTTGTTGATTCCACAGTATTATTAGGTTCAATCATTTATGAATTCATCTACCATATTTTATTTAATTTTTTATTAATAACTCTATTGTGGATGATCTATCCTAAATCCATTCACCATATTACTCGGAATGGTTAGTGTTTTATGTTTAATGATTGTGGAAAGTTAGTTACATTTCATATGATAGTTTCAATATGAATTTATATGTTGTTTATGTTGATCCCCACTCATATGAAGAATGAATTGGACTTATTATGTGATGGTTGGGGCCCTCTATATCCCCTCAATGCATCGGTAGGTCTCATGATACAAATAGACGTGGAATTTGATAAGGCCTTTCCCAATGTGTTATATGGATTTTGGACGAGGCCTTAATTATTAGACGTCTTGGGCAAGGCCTTGAAAAAATGTTTCAGAATGTTCGGAATATGCACTTCCCTCATTATGAAGCTAGTAATTGAAATTTCATGTGGTTATTCGACTAGTAGAATACATATGATTATATTTTATTATGGCATTATTTTTCTCAGCTCATATTCCTACCATAATGTGTTCAAGTTTATTGTTAAAGGCATGTGTTTTCAATTATGCACCATGTCTTGGGTTTATGCCATCTTCTGCTGTATTGCTTACTCTTATTGAGCGTTTGAGTTCACCCCTTTCTTATGTTTCATTTATCCCAGGATATGAAGAAGTAAATTATGAATGAATTTCAGGCATAATCTTGGAGGCATGGATGTTTCTAATGGAATAAATTAGTGTTTTATTTCCTTTCTTGATGTAAATTTGAATTTATTTATGTATCTTGTTTCCAATAATACTAAACTACTTAGTCCTTCGGGATGCTTATTCCTTGTTTGTATGCCATTGTAATCAAATAAGGCACCGGATCCGGGAAACTGGGGTTGGGTCCTTACAGGTATATATGTAAGAGACATATATACCTAATTTTAAATCATTTAATAATATAGAGAGATATATAAAATGAGTTAGAGAGATAAATTTCATAACCCAAAGAAAAAATGGTAGTTCAGAGAGATCCATTGCCTTATGTTCCAGAATTGTTATACAATTTCACTTAACATCCCATATAATCAAATTAGATTCATTAATAAATTAATTTAAAACCTTTTAAATTTATATTTCATTTAATATAATTTTATTATGTTCATTTATAATTATTTCAATGAGATATAATTTTTAATTTCATTTTTCTGAGGGAGTTCGTTTCATGGTTCCAAGGTCGGATCACTTGTTGATAATTATTGATGTTATTATTAAATGGGGATAAAAATATGGAAGTGAAATGAAATGGTATTCATGTCCTTACAAAAAAATTAAATGGTCCCAAATATCTTTTTTTGTCATAAATAGGGATAGTTTATTTAGTAAAAATGTTAATGTTATACAGTTAGTTCATTTAGGCAGTTTTACCAACCTTTGAGAACTAGATTTGTTTTATTTAATATTATGGTCATATATTCATTAAAAACATGAAAAAAAATTTAAAATAATTATTATAATAATATTTAACTATAATATTATATTTATAACCATCGTTGAAGGTGGTGGTGAAAAACTAAGTATGTTGTTTATGGAGGCGGTGAACTAGCCATATTGTAAACAGCGTTTTCATTTTAGAATCAATCGAGGGAGGGAGAAGAGGATAAATTGTAGATATTTAATTAAAACAATAAAATTCTAGAATATATAATATATTTTATTTTTTATGATATTTTGGATTGTATTTGTTTTTGAGGATGATGAGGAAGAGAAATTAAAAGTATTTATTGAGGGAATTGCCTTCTTCTTTGGATGTCTCCTCTTGGGATTCCACTTAAGGAATATTAGAATGGTCTTTTTATGAGACAAAAAGTAATATGATTTGAGGTATATAATTGTTAAGGGAATTGGTAATAAATTTATCAATATCCAAGGATTAGAGTTTGTGATGATAAGGGGTTGTGAGGGTGGTAGAGAGGAGAGGGGTGTTTTCAAATATTATTTTCATTAGTTTATTCTTTCCAATCAAGACAAGAAATTATGTTTATTATTATGACTATATGTAGTCAATGATGAATTTTAGTTTGAAATAATGGTTTCATACATCATCCATGACAAAAAAAACATGTATTTGGATTTTAATGGTAAATATCATATTTTATCGAATCTCGCTATTCACCAAAAATTGAACTATTTTAGAAAAATATGAAAAATTAACCCTAACCATTTTTCAATGTCTAGATTCCAAAAATTAAATAAATTTCATTAAAATAATTTTATAAATTTAATCAATTTAATTTTTAATTAAAATCCTCATTTATTTTAAAAATATCAATTTAAATATTATGATCAATTTTCTAACCCTTTAAAAATTTACTTAAAGTGTTATAAAATTATCTTATCATTATAATAAAACATAATAATATTTAATAAAGCCATTTTATGAAAATAAAATTTCTTTTAAATAATTATATTTTTTATAAAAAATTTAATAAAACATATATGTTTTACAAAAATACGAACACTTATTTTTTTCATTTTTAAAACATTTATTTACTTGTAGAATGATATAAATATGTCATATTATCATTTTATAGGATACCTAAATATTATTTTACACTTCCATATGTGATTATACTATTATAATGGTCATGGTACTATTCCTAACAGCCAGATTACTATTCCAATGGTCGGGTTACTATTCCAACAGTTATATATTACTATTCCAATGGTCATATTTGTAATGGTCATATGGGATCCCTACTTTTTATAAATACCTGATATTTCATTAATTATTCATTCAATTATATTTTATCTCTAGGTTATATATTTTTATTTTTAAATTCCATATTTCATTACTAATATTTTTCATCATTTCTACAATGTTGTTCCTGAGTGCGATTATTCCGGAGGATCAAGTTCGATTATTCTGGAGGATATAGCATATATATGTTTTCCTCTTATTTTTATCTTATTTTATATTTTTTATCCCATTGTAATACTTTAAATTATTATGGATATTTTTATTCTCTAAATCTAATTTTCAAAATATTATAATAAAATAATGTTGGTTCTATCATGTGGTGCATGTAAATTATATAATATTATATGAAAAAATTATGCATTCAGAAAGTACATTTTATTGATAAAATTTTGGGTTGTTACAATTACAAAGAAGATGTATTCTAGGATTGGATACTCTCATTACCAATTTTTTCAAAGGGGAAACCAAGAGAATATGTGCACAAGTTTTTGGGTGTAAAAAGAAGAGTCTTAAATAAAAGTAAGTTAATTGATGTAAACTCAGATATCATGATATAAAGTAGGTTTGTGGAAGGAAGACCACTCAATAAGGGTTCAAGAACTCTAAAAATTAAAAAATTATGAACTAAACACATTTTCTAAACAAATTGAGATGATATAGACTCTACTTAATCACATTTTAATCTAGAAAGACTGTTTACTTTTAAAGTTCATGATACTTACTGACATGTAGCCTCAAAATTTTCTACATAGGTCAAGTGTATATATAGAAGATAACAAGATGAGGAAAAGGTTATATTTAGTCCTATAATGAGTAATTTATGTGTTACTATGTATCTTGTTTTGATATGAATCAATCCTCACACATTTATTGATGAAATTCTCCAGTATAGGTCCCAATCTTAAGAGTCTTGATGTGAATAAGGATTCATACACTGGAATAGGGTTTGGTGGTATAAAGTTCATGGTTGAGTATGGGTTAATCAAGACAAAATTCCCCATGTATATTATAAATAAAATAATCAAACCATGTATAATTCTTATCAAAGTGCCTCAACATAGATCTGTCTCATATATAGAGGAGGGGGTATTTTTTACCTCTATATAGACCAATAATTAGTGACTTAATACACTCCAAATCATGATATAATATAATTTAATATAGATATTAATGAGATATTAAACATTTTAAAATCATTTTAGGAGGACATGAAGCATCATCCTGGTATAGGATCCTTCAAGAAACCCGATGTGAATGAGTAAGACCAAACACTAGATTGAAATATGGTTGGAATTTGTGGTTGGGTCCAGGATAATAGATCTAGACGTCACTATGTATCCTATGTAATAGGAATCAATCCATAAATATTTTTAAGAGAAAAACATTACTATCTAGATCTAGATGAAGTATGAGGGGGCAATGGTAAGATATGTGGGTGACCTTGAGAGAAAGTATAACAACCTAACATGAATAAGGCATAACCTCATGTTTAGAGAAAAACCCAAATGAACCTTGTAAAGGTTATGGTTGGGCCCAGGGTGTATGATCTGAGCATCACCATGTATCCTATTTAAATAGGAATTAAGACACATATATTTATTATTAGACGTTACAATGCTCCTAAATAGTGATAATTAGAGTGATCAATCAAATACCATAAGCTCATGTGATTTATCCTCAGTGTGAGAAAAAAGGTTTGATTGGTGATCATTCTTATTACATGAAAGTTTTTGGAAAAGTTAAATTTTTACCATGAAATTTTACATCATACAATGAGGATTCATTAAAATTAGTTTTGAATCATGCAGAATGGGTGTATGATTTTATATAGTTTAATTTCAAACAACTAGGATAAAAAACTTTTTATAGTTTAAAGTATTTAAGCTAAGACTAAGGTGATCCTAACATGATTTTTTTCTGAAATAATTCTTGAGGAACCACACATTATTAGTGGGTTTGATTCATTATCCATACATAATTATTAAATAGTATTCTCAATTTTACTAAAACTTATATATTTTTTAAGGTCCAACCTATTTTTGGAACCAACTTTAGGGTTTTCTTCCCATGAATCATGGGAGTCCCCAAGGCCAGCATCAGTTCTCCTTTAATAAATTAATGGATAAATATTTTCTTATTTAAGGTCTATGTTATCTAGTTCTAACGAAACTCAAGGTTATAAAGTTTACAATACCTTTTCTCATCAAGTCATTCTAACTCATCGAGTCAAGTCTAGGACAGTTTATCTTTATAAAGTTTTCCATAGTTATAAATGTGAAGTGAGGGGATTTAGACCTCTATAAGTGGGACCACTTCTATTCTGTGTGTAATAAAATATGGATTCTCTTGTGTGGTGGTATAATTTGTTATGTGGTTGTCCGAAAATGTATGCAAGAGTTTATTTTTCTATGACTTCTTATTAATTTCCACTATTTTTTAAAGAATGTTAGATAAAGTCATGTTAAAATCCTATATTTATTCATTTACCACTTTATAGTAATATGATGAATGGTTGGAATATATATTATACTATTGATACATCTATTTAAAAATGATGAAAAATAAATTGGTGTAATTGTCTATAAATATTGTGTGAGGAACACAAAATGTGGGGATGATGTTGGGCTTCATAAGGTTGATGAAAACCTTGTTTCTGACTTCTTTGAGGGATATATTATCAACACATTTATAGAATAAGTTATTGGTAGTAAGTATGAACTTGAAATATCATACATTCATTGAGGTATAGGGCCCTAGAACATCAATTTCTCATATAAAAATGGTCAGAGGTATTTTTTAGAATGAAATAACTCTAGGGGTTGATGGATGAAATTGGAATGTATATGGAAATCATGGAACTTATTGTTGAATTCCATGTAATCCTGAGTAGTCTAAGGCTAGAAATACCCAAGCCTACTGATATGAAGGGAGAACTTGGCTCCAGTCAGATGAGTGATATAAGAACCAAAGTGTACCTCCATCATAACTAAAAGGGTATCTTCTTCTTCACTACATTTGATAAGAATTCTATCTAAGCCTCAATTATATAAGATCTTCTGGGAGTTGAGGTTATCATAGAGGGTGAAGTTTTATTGTAACACCCCGAAATTTTATGAGAAATATTCTTTTTAATTTCTTTGATGTCTTGTGTTGTATGCTACACCAAGATTATATTGCGTTATACGCAGCACCGTATTATCTTTTATTATACGCAAACACTATTCTTGGCTTGTGTTGCATGCAAGAGCGACCTTCCTCAATAGCGTGTGTTGTACGCAATACCGAGTTTCACTAAACAAGGATATATTATTATAATATTATGAACTAGCAGTTATAAATATTATTAACCAAATTTTTAATTTTATAACATTATAATTCATCTTAAACATTTCCTAGAATGAGGTATGAGAACAAAATCATTTTTTTGGATAAAAGAAGTATTTTTCAAAAAATGCAGTTTTGCCACCTTTTGATTGCGCACCCATTTTAAATATAATTTTTGAAAAGTTTATAAGTTAAATTTTACAAAATAAACTTCTTTTTTTGAATCAGGATATAAAAATTTGTATTGGATAAATTTTTGATATTTTCTGACAACGTTCTTATTTTGATGAATAGTAAAAACACGCTAAATTTTACTTAAAAACAACTTTTTTCAACGAGATAATTTATATGGTTAAATTATATTAGTAAATGGTTTTAAAGTATAAATAGAATATATTTTTACCATTTAATATAATTTATGTCATTATCATTAATTTTACATTGAATTTATTGGTAAAATCAATTCAATCTTTTGCAATGTTTTAAACAAAAAACCGTTTTTTTCGACAACGAGATTAATTTTAAATTAATTTCTGTGACTTATATGTCTTGAATTTGGAAAAATGGATTCCATATTTGGAATAATTATGTCCAAATTATGTTAATAGGCTAATTTTTATTTTTTGGGCATTATGAATAGTAACTACGGTAAATTTTATTTACCATAGTTAATGGTAAATTACGTAATTAAGGGTCAAAATAATATTATAAAACTACCCTAACACTTGTCTTAATATAATTGGATGATTATATTTCATCCTAAAATATACTTGGGTCTAAATGGTATCTATTAGAAACAACTTGTATGTGATTAAGACCTTTATTTTATTTTACTTAAATGAAAGTGAAATATGTCTCACTCAAAATTTAATAATTAAATTATTCTTAATATAAGGTTATACTGAATATAAATTCAGTTATAAATACTCATTTTAAAGCTAAAATGTTTTTATTTATCATGGTAATATATTTGTAATTTTTAAGAAATATATAATTACCTTAATATCTTATACTTTAATGATGCAGAAATTATTTATTTAGTGAAAAATCAATAATATAGTATTTTTTTAAACTAATAATACCCATAAAAGGCCCAAATAACCTGAAAAAAACATATTTTTCGTGTACATATAAACCATAATCATACAAAGGTAGACCTTTGGACCATTTGGAGCCTTATAAAAGCGATTATGACACTTATATGATTTTATTTTAAATGATGTCAAAGTTGTCACCTTCATAATTTAATAAACATAACATTTTAAAAGTTGGCTTTTTTAGAAGATAAATTCGACTAAAAGTATTATTATGAAATATATTATATTTATATACATCATAGTATTATATTTTTAATTTTTATGCAACAAATAAGTATATTGAATAATTATACAAAAATGTTGTAGTAATTATTTTATTAAGCGAAATATCAAATAAATGGTTTTAAAAATATTAAAATAAATATTATATTAACTAATTAATATGATACACGAATTTTCTAGATGAATATGAAATGTTAGGAACCTATTAAATATTTTGGTTCGAATATATTCTTTGTGTGTATTTTATTTAAATTCAAATAAATGAATAGTGTCAAAATTTACACTATTGGTATTTTATAAAACTAACATATTATTAAATTATTTAAAAATCACAAAAATATTTAAAAATTACAAATTAACATTTATATGGTAGAAAAGGTAATAAAGTATCCAATTATTAGAAATTGACAACATATAAGTATGTATTTATAACAATTTAAAATTTAGAATATTATTACCACAAATAAAATTAAATAGATTAAATAAGGATAAATCAAAATGATAAGGTTTAAAATAAACTTAAAACATGTATAAATGTTATTGGTTGATGATATTACAACCCTATATCATCTCATATTCTAATTGAATCATTTTTGGAGGTTTTTAAGTGGGTTTTGAATTTATTATAAATTAATATTTTTTAAGTTTCCAAAGGTGCCCCTCTCCTCCCTTATAAAAGGGAACCTCCTCCCTCTCCACTTAACACCATTTTTGAGCTTTCAAAATCGTCCAAACCCTACCCATTTCACTTCTACACTTACCTATAAACCTACTAGATGTCATGGTCTTCTTCAAAGACCAATTTTAGTGCCCTAAGAGGAGGTTAAGAGGAGGCGCATCGAAGAAGTGGTAATATCCTTTACCAATTATTTCAAACTTATTTCTTCTCCTACTTCCTCTATATGAGTTGTTTAATTATTAAGTAATAACTCCAGTATCAATTTTATACTGATATTTTATTCTGAATATGAAACAACCATATTCTATCTTCTATCCATCCAGTGAAAAAAAATGAAATCACCACGCATGCGTACGTACAGCTTACCGTCTCCACACCGTGGTGTAATCTTTTATTTCATCACTAGCATACTTGGATGGGTATAAGGATAGAATAAATTACTATATATGATTATTTTAAATTGATATTTATTCTGAAATATTATACACCATACACTTCAATAAAATTCCACACTCATGGGAATGATATCACCACTCGTGCGTACGTACGACCTACCGTCTCCACGATGTGATGCGACTCGTTCTACATGATCTTCATTGAATAATGATTATATAAATGAATTGAATGAATAAATATGATATATATTACACTAATATCATTCTGTAAATGATGTATCTATAACCAAAAGAGATGAATAAGAATTTATTCGACAAAACATGCATAAGAACATAAAGCAATGAACACCCGAATAACAAGTAGCAATGAAATATTACTAATAAGAAGATAAGAATATGACCATATATGATATAATAACAATGAATATGATTTTGGAATAAGTCAATGACATTACTTAAATCATTATACAGGAGGTTCGGATACGTAAAAAGCATATCGGACCTAAGGTAAGGTAAAATCTTGCAATCTCAATTTTTATCTGAGATTGTTTATACTTCGATATTTAATGGGGCATATTTATCATCAACATCCAAGTTTCCTCAATATGTAATATTATCCCCCTACAATTTTTTAAATCTAATTTTACCTATTGGTGAATTTTTAGCAAAAGATATGAAATAAATCTTTTGTCGTTTTCAGTACGATATACTTTTTGACTTTTTCAGCCAAAGTACGAGAAAAATGTTTTTTTAACTTATACGGCATGAAAGGATTTTTATGATTTTATAGAAAATTATTTCTATGAATATTAATTTATAATTTTTCAAGTTTATTTTCAATTAACTTCTTTTAGTTTAAAATTTTATAACATATTGAGAATGGAAAAATGTTTTTGAATAAGAAAGGATATTTTCCTCAAGAACTAAGTTCAAGTGTTTTATCAAAATTATTTTCCATCTAAGATGATATAGGGTTTTGTTTATATAACTATTATTACATTGATTTGATTATGTTATGATGGAATTATTTTTATTAATTTCTTTTATCTTATATAGATTATGTTATGGTGGCATGATGTTTAAGAATCCCATTTTTATTACACGGGTTATGCTATGAAGTATGACTTATGATTTTGTGGCACACATAAGAATGGTTTCATTATGAGATGGGTGGGACCTATATCTCCCTCCAATTCATTGGGTAAAGATTTATATCTCATGAGATAGGCATGGATGGAATGACAAGTTAATCTGGTTCAGTGATACAGGACTGGAATGAGGAGTGAACTCGGTTCAGTAATGGACTTTGTCCGCTATGATGGTCTTGGAAATGAGTCTTGACTAATATGAAATTATTTTCTATGATTATTTGTGTATGACACAAAGTTTCATGTTTTATGTTATGATTATTGGGATTACATTTCACTACTATGATTTATCCCATGTCATGATATTATGATCTCTTTTGCAGGTTAATATTTTCAAAATGTTATGTTCTTATGAATATGATATGATTGATATTTCCTTTGTTTACCCTTACTGAGAATTTTAGATCACACTTTCTATGTTTTATTTTCCCCAGGATATAAAGAATGTTTTTAGGTAAGAAAACAAAAGGGGAAGATCTTTATGGGAGATTTTTAAGATCTTTAACCATGATTAAAAGATTATGTTCCGTGTTTCCAAAGACACTAAACTAATACAGTCTTTGGGAATCTGTTTTTGTTATGTATTAAGTATTCTTCAAAAGTAATGTAATGTCTATTTATGCCAAGATTTGGGTTGTTACATTTATACCCAAAAACAAGCTTTTTTTCTCTTGGATCGATCCATCATAATAATCTATTCTGGTAGTTAGACTATAATTAAGGGAATATATCCATTTAAGGCATCAACCAATGAGGATATGTGATCACACTGATCAAGGGTGGTGATGGATTTATTGATTTCCTCCATATTGTTATGGATAAATAAGAAAACCACTTGATTGTGTATAGTGTAGATAATTATTAAATCCTAATCTAAATCTTTCAAGAAGTATATATGTTAGCAAAAACATTGGCAAGATCATTTTGGGAACTTGGGATATGAGTCAGAGTCGGATCTAAGATAAATTCTACCATCAACTCTCAAACATAATCATGTTAAGGGATTATCTCCCCTTTTTTAATGAAATATTATCCATTTATTTTCTTAATCACTGGCTATTAATTTCCCTTAATTTTTAAGTGATCTAATATTACTTATGGGGAATATTTTAGACTAGTAATAAGATCCTGATATTTTACTTTGTTATTGGTGAAACCTTCCAACAACAAGAAGTATGATAAAATTGCCTTGGAGAAATAAGAATAATTTCTAATACAACCTGATTATTTTTAGGTTTTTCCATCTATTTCCCTATTGGTATTCTAGAAGAACTATCAAAGTAAATCTTCCATGATTGAGGTGTGTCATGGATGGAAAACACTTCCTCATTGGGGAGTTTTATGTTAATGGGTACACTTTTAGGTGTAGGATGTTCCATGAGGAAGTCCACTGACACATTCCCTTTGATTTCCTTCTGAGGTATAAACTATTTATATACTATATTAGAATGAGTGTGAATCATGCTAGATGTATGGTTAGCATGGTGTAGTTAAGTATGTACTTGATCTAATCAACATAATACACTAAATATATCTCATGGTGAGGAAATTAGTGTTTCAACTTCTTTACTAAAAAGATAAATTTGATGAAATTATTATCAATGTGAGAGTATTGAGTTTCAATATAAAAAAATTTCTAACTAAGGATTATGGGGTATGTTTCTTGCCTACGTCATTCCTATGAACTAGAAGTACATTGACTGAATTCTCTAGGGTTTCCATATATGGTATGAGGGTATTCCCTTCAACTAATGTAATCAAGACTGATGGACATAGGAGGTACTGATTTAGGTCTTCAAAAACTCTTTAGTGGTCCTCGTCCCACTATTAGGAAACACCTTTCCTCATTAATCTCATAAAGGGTAAGCACTTACCAGTTATATTATCAATGAAACACCAGATGTAAGGGAGATATACCAAGATTCCTCTAAAATTATTATAGTTTCAAGGTATGGGAATATTAAGAATTTCCTCGATTCTAATAGGATTGAATTCAATACCATGACGGTGCACTATGAAGATGATGAATTTTCTTGAGATCACACTAAAATAAAACTTTAGTAGATTCATTTTCAGGTAGTATCAATGAATCCTATTTAATACTATCTCAATATTAGCAAGGTGATTAAAAAATTTACATGATTTTACTACTTGGTATTCCATAGAGCATTCTAGAGTTTTCACCAAGGACTTGAAGATGTTTTTCATGGCACATTGGTATATGGACCCAATATTTTTTAACCCAAAGGGAATTAACTAATAGTACAATACTCCTCAAGTGATATGGAATCAATTTCTTCCTCATCATCAATGGCCATATGAATTTTTTTATAGCCCAAATACCCATCCATAATGAAAAGGTCTTAAAAGTTGGTCATTATGTCAATCAGTAATTTTATGATCAGAACTAGCAAGTCATATTTTGGGTAGTGTTGATTGAGGACACTAGAATCGATAAAGACTCAAATCTAACTATGCTTCTTCATTAAATGGAAAATGTTGTCCAGACACTTATGGTATTGAAACTTCTAAATGAAATTGGAATTAATCATTTTATCAGCCTTAGCTTCCACCTTTATATTAAGTGTTGTATGTATTTTTTTGGTCACTTTATTATAGACATGGTGGTCTTCTGGTATACCCAAGTTATGAGTATCCACACAATAATATAATCTAGGCATATATATATAGTTCTAGGTAAACACATCTCACTATTTTTAGGAAGTATCTATATTATTCATATTTCTTAGGGGATATGATGGTATTAATCAATGTAGGTCAAGGGTCTTCATGTTTGTCAAGATATACCTCTCAGCTAATCCACAATGGTCGAGTCACCTTCCTCAAATACTTGAGGGTGTAACTTGGGTATTCCTCCTCTTATTCATCTTCCACACCATTAAGGATAGAGGAAGGATCAACCTCCCAATATTCCAAAAATGGAAAAGGGACATCATCTTTAGGGGCATAAGATAAACTTCATCTTAAGACATGGAATAGGATATGGGATTATAGTTTTTGGGAACATCGTTTTCAGGTACATATGATGAGACAACACCCAATATCTCTATCAATGATATGGGGGAATCATCACATGGAATGATTTCATCGAGTTCTTCATAGTAGGTAAGAGTGGAATTAACATTATGGTATTTTGGAACTAATGTTGAGGAACGTTCACTTGGGGTATCACTACCAATAGTTCCTATTAAGTAAATGCTTAGATATTTTAATGATAATATAGAGGCATTTCTGTCAAATATACCAAAATCAAGGGCATTTTTAGGATTGAATCCACTTTCACATTTCATATGTCTAAGTTAAATGGACATGAATACTATCATCAAAATAGGGGAAAATGTTACTAGAACTCATAATTGACTTCTTATTCATGGGTTGACATACATATGATTAATGAAACACAATTGTGTGGATCGTATATCAGTTAATCCCATTATTTGATAAAGGCACTGAGCTAAAATGATTTTTATGGTGATGAGGATTCCTTTTTCCATGCATGTTGTATAGGTGTTTTGGAACATCTACTTGAACTTTTTATAAGAGTAAATTGATTGTAAATTTTTTCTTCCCATATAATAGGACCCTCACAACTTGTAAAATTCATATATTTGGAATTGTTTCATTGAACTAGTTAATAGGAAACATGTAGTGTTTTCCAAGTGGATTCTATGGGATGACTGAAAAACTATCAATCCATTTGGGGTAGTTTCATATATGAGATATTCTATCATTGGACGTTTCCCCTCTCTTATATAAAAACCTACATTGATATATTGGGATTCACAAGATTTGAAGGGAAATTTTTATCATAATTACCCCAATATTCTTGTTAATGGAATTCTTTAGGCATTGATGATATGATGAGGGTAATACTATATGAATGTGGAGCCAAGAATTTCTCATCAAAGTATTGAACATCATCTATTTTTTAACCATAATGAATTCAGGATGAGATAAGATTATCCCTAGATCCATTTTCAATTAGAGCTCAGTATACATCAATGTTTTTATCATTCTAGGCACATAAAAGTGTTTAACATGTCCCTGTATGGCAGTTTCTCGATCATGTTTAGTTAATGAGATGATCATGTGACATTTTATGGTGGTAGTCTCAGAATGATACACATCATATGTTATAACGTTTTCATTAAAATCTTGAGGGCTCAATAGGGATTCAATGAGTGCTTTCTTGAGATCCTATGAGAGGTACAGAACATAAAAGACTAAAATATTGGCTCATAGAATGGATAGATATTTCTAGATGTTGTTTTTTTATACCAAGAGTATAAATTTCCCACCATGAGAACACTCTTTGTATTGAGGCTTTAGATTCAATTTTTTTTGTGTAGACCCTCCATGTTTCTTATTAAAACTTGATGGTATATTCATTGATATTGAATCTAGTCCAATATACCTTCCCATAAGTCAAAATCGATTGTAAATTTGTACATTTACTAATCAATATTCTAAAATTATTGGACCAAAGCAAGTCTAAAAAGATTCAGGTGTAGGTTGATGCTTCTATTATACTCACTTTAGTTTCTTCCTTTGAGTTTTAGTCATACATATGGATTCTATATAGATTAATCCTAAATTATGAGACCCACCACAACCTCTTCTCCCATGACCTCGTCATCCTTTATGGTATCTTCCCTTATTTTGGGTGCGGTGGGAGGGTTTATAAAATTCCTCTTCATTAGTGAATGGATTTTTTTTAAAGTAAAAAAAATTGACCAATCCATACTGTGATTCTTCCTTCAATAAAGGTTTTTTTGGTGGGGTGGCGAATATACTCCCAATGATATGGATAATAAATATTAAAGAGTTTGGACCATCTTGTGGGGTTGATCGGGACTCTTATTCCTATGCCTTATTATTATTACCCTGATTATGTTTACTTTTAGATAACTATGAAGCTGAAGGATCTTATTCATGTATCTTTGAGTGAGTTGGGGTCACAATTGGTTGGTTTTGTTGTGTCCTGAGTGTGGCATGAGCTTCATTGACTATATTAAAAGTCATCCAATTATCTAATTACTATGAGATTCTAGTTGTAACTTCATACCATATCTCTCCTTACTCTAGATTGATAATAGAGGAATAGAAAACCTATTATACTGATCCACCCAATTTAACATTACATGAATCAACCATTTTTTTAAGAATGTACTTGAAGATGAAATTCTCTTGGATATTGTGCCCCAATATTCAATGATAAGATCAATAATTAGGGGGATCATTGAGGCCAATTTTATTAGCCTTCCTAGCCTCTAGAAACTTGAGAGAGCAATTATTTATTATAGTGATAAAGTACCATGGTACTTACTCTTTTTGAAAATAGTAACTCTTATTCTTTTGGTCTTTGTATCACTATAATCCTTTCTCTTTTTTGGTCTTTGGTCGAGGACTCTATTATTGTAGTTTTCATTCAGGAGGAGAAATCACATGATATTTTTATTTCTTTGGTTTCATCACTAGTATTGGGGTTAGTTTGAGGGTAATGTCTATAGTTTCTACCTTAACTTTCCTTTTACCCTAAATAGTAATGGTGGGATGATATTGGGACTTGTTCCTCCAGATGACATCCTCCAAATGTTATGACATGGTGGTAAATTCTCAAAATCCACTTGGATTTTTTAGGTGAATAAATGGTGATTTAAATTCATCCTATATATTCTCTATATAAATCTCTAGTGTCTAATCCTATAGAAGTTGTTTTTTCAAGGATTGGGGAAGAAATTTCTATCTGGAAAAGAAGTCTGATTCCCTCTAATTTTTGTGTTACTTAAAATTTAAGAGTTCAAGGATCATTTTATTCCTCAACATGGAGATAAATTAGTAAGGGGATGGTCGATGGTGGTCTTTAGGTCATATAATAGATCTATCCAACAAGTTGTTATACCAAACATAGGTCAGTCCCTCTAGGGCCTATACGAAGCACCAAATATTTTCCACCCCTATATTGGAATGGCGGAGGGAAATTATATTGGAATATATTAACCCAAATTACTAGTAGCCCATATTATAAACTAGGATGAAACTCTTTATGGGGAATATAAGTGGAAACAGACCCCTGGTTAGGGGTTTGGGGTCCAAAAACCCCATCCCAAATTTTTAGAGGCACTATAGTAATGTTATCCACTATAAAAGTACTGACCAACAACACCAAAAGATTATTGTAGTAGTGTGGACTTCAATATAGTTATTGTAGCAGATTTGACTACTGACATTAATAGGGTAATGCAGCTCCACAGACTTATATTATCAATATTGTATCATATTAGACCAACTATATGGATTTGTAACTGTCATAATATGGGTTAATGTAGAACTACATTTCATTAAGAGATCATTTTGAGTTAGGGTTTTTGTAACTATGATATTACTACTTTTAATCTTCTCCCAAACATACTGAATTATTTTTCTTCTTTATAGATGTATAGATTATTCCCAAACCATATAAATCTTATGTCTTGAAATATTTTTCTTGTTTAAATTTTTTACCCTTTTACTCTTCCTTTATAATCGGCATTCATTTTTTCTCCAAACATTTTTGTAACAAGTGGTATCAGGGGTTGGGTTTGAAAGATAAAGGAAAAATTTATCAAGTTAAAAGATAGATATAGAAGAATGAAATGTGAATATCAATAACTTTAATGGATCTTATTTTATTCACTAGATTATGTATATAAAATATTATCTTTATTAAAATAAGGTGCACTTTTCACTTCTGTTAGTTAAACCAATAGAGAAGGAAAATACTGATTGGTAGCTTCTAGATCATCAGGTTTTGGGAGTTGTGTGCCTTATGTTGGTGAAAAACATGGTGTTCAACATCATAGAGTGGAATATGATGATTGGGTTAATTAAAACTCTCACAAATATGTAAAATAATCCACCTTCATCGAACAAAGTGTACTTGATGCAATTACTATTAAATTTATAGATGATTGAAGTAGATCTTATTATTGACCATTTTAATGAATTTAGCACCATCACAAGTCAATTGACATTTATGTGAATTATTCTAGATGAAGAGGTATATGCATTGGTTTTAATATATTTGTTAATAGATAGTTGTTAATCTACTATAATATTTGTAATCAGATCATCAAGGAATACAAATTTTAAGTTGAACAATGTGCAAGATTTCATTAACTATGAGGATATCCGAAGAAGAGAATTAGGAAATTTCTCAGATTCTGATTTTTATATGGAAAGAATATGAAGTTATATATAGTGAGATAATATTAGAGGATAATCAAATATAATAGGAAATAGATGATATAATACAAAGGGTCTTAGTCCTACCTACTAGACTTACTGAAAGAAAGGATAGGTCAAGAAGAAGTGAAGAAATAAATGGAAGGTTCATGAAACCAATACAGCAAACACAGTGACTGAAAGACCTAATGATGTATTTATATTGAGTTTTATATACCAATAGAGTCTTCTATTTTAGACTTAGGGATATATTTTCATTAGAAATAGGAGAAGGGATTAAAAAATAATTTTTTTTGGGAAATTTTATTATGGTATATCTTACTGAAGATAAAACCTTATAGATTGTGGGAAAAGGTGAGGCATGGATTAAAACCCATGGTAAAAGTTTTCACATTTTGGAGAATTTTTGGTATATCCCTCGGATAAGAAATGGTATTATTTATATTAGGTAGATTAATTACATGACATTTATCACCACATTATCTAGTGGTGCATAGAAAATTATCGAGGGAGAAATGATCTTAGATCATGGAGTAAAGAATGGAACTCAATACAACATGATAGGAAATTTCATGGACATGCCTCCAATAAAAAATTATATTGTGGATTCACAACTACTGAATTAGAGTTTAGGCCAAAATATTGAGAAGGGTATGAAGGTGATGGAAACAAAAGGAATTCTAAGAGAGTTGAAGTTGGTGGAAGTTCACCTATGGTAATATTATATCTTTTGAAATAAAAGAAGGTGTCTTTTAAAAAAGTGGGAAAACACCAACCCCGGGAAGTTAGACATGGTTCACACTAACATTTAGGGGAATGAAAAATTACATTCCCTTATAGGGTATCTATATTATGTGACATTTATTGATAACTCAATAAGGAATGTATGGGTTTAATTTCTAAAAAATATATAACATATTTAATATGTTTCAAAACTTGAAGACTTTGGTGGAGAGTAAGTTAGGATAAAACCTAAAATTATTGAAGTCTAACAATATAATAGAGTATTAAAATAAAGGTTTTATGGAATGTTGTGCCGATAATAGAATTTAGTGGAAGACAACCCTTTTAGGTACACTATAATAGAATGGTGATGTTAGGTCCACTATGTTAGATACCCTGAGAGGGGGGGAATTAGGGTACGACAGATTAAAACAACTACCCCTATTGATCCTATCTCACTATTAAGAAATACTATCTTCTCTCTCTTTCCTGCAGCAATGTATAAACAGAAACTAAAGCATGCACAAGACACAACAATTTTTACTTGGTTCACCCTCACTAGGCTACGTCCAAGGAGCATACACCGACGATGTGCCGATGTACCAAATCCACTAAAAGCGCACTGTTGTTTACAAAGTTCGGGATATATCACTTCTATTCCTAGGCTCACTGCCTTTAAAATGTTTAGGGTCCTCTCACTGCTTTCCTAAGGGTCACTCCCTGTCTCTCTCTCTCTGGCTCACTGCTGGTGGAGAGGATCACCTTCTTCCTCTTCCTTCCCTCACTGCTCTGGAAAGGATCCACTCACAGTTTATAGACCTTTAGGTCTCTTTATTATCACTAATGAATACATACTCTATTGTATTTGGATGATCTTTTGAATTCCAACTTTCACCCATAGATGAATCTCACTTTGCACCGAAGGTATCGGGCAATCTTCCAGCTTCCACGCAGCCCTGAATCACCGCCGTACCTCAACCATACTTGGCACCCTTCTCTAATCTGATGCACAAGTCTCGGCGTGCAAGTTATAACTAGCACGCAAGTCCACCTCAATCACTTGCACGACACAAGCTTCTGCAACTCCAAACTTGTGCGACGCACACCCTTTTACACCCAAACCAATATTGGTGCACAACCATCAACTGTCGCACTTCTTCAAAATCTGGCACGCAAGTCCACCTCAACCACTTGCACTACACCTCCTTCTTCAACTCGAAACTTGGGCAACTCACTTCCTTTCTCACACAAACCACCTTGGACACACAATTATCACCTGGCGCGCAACTTCTATTTGCTCGACCACACCACCACTTGCGCAACCACCACACTTGCGCGACGTGAGCTCTGATTTTCTGTAAGTGTTGAACTCGTACAGAATGAGGAGGCGTCGAACTCTATTTATAGGCATTTGGACACCCTGCGCAATGGCGCACAAGTCTCCTCTCAGCGTGCAAGTTTCGGCGCGCAAGTCTCTGCCGCGCAAGTCACTTGTGCGACCAACCCTAAAACTTGGGCGCCCCTTTTCCCTTTTCCATATTTTGATGTTCTGATCTTGAAAAACATATGGTGCGCAAGTTTCCTCTCCTTCAAGACACCAGCGCGCAAGTCCCTTTTCCAAAATCGGTTTTCTCCATTTTTCTATTTTCAGGCCCAAAAATTTGGAAAACACTGGAAAACGGCGCCACCTTGTATCTGCTCTTTTTGTATCGCCTCCAGATCATCCATTACTGTGTCGAAGTTCTTGAATCAAACATGGATCGTTAACCACAACCCTTGAACTTTACATTCCACCATGAAATTTCCTTTGTCAATAAATTTGTACATCATGGTTTTCTTTGTCAACAATCACAACACAGATGTCCATTTTTTCAACAAACACAATCACCTCAAAAATGATTCAATGATACCTTGAGGGATTTTTTCCAAACAGGTGAGGTTCGAAGGTTGAATAGGAAATTGGATGAACATTCTAGGAGTATGAAGATACACTTGAGATTTCCCAAGACCTTCTAGGAATAGGTAGTAAATATGGGTTCTTATCTGATCAATAGGAGTCTATATGTACCAATGGGATAAATTCTAACCGCGGAGCTCTTGTTAGGAAAGAAGGTAAGGCTCTCATTTATGAGTCTATGGTTGTCTGGAATATATACACATATATGTGTTGGAATACTAATATTATTTTAAAATATCTCATGTATCATATGTTTTTATGCTCACAAAAACCATTTCACATGTTTCTAATAAATCTCTCTTTAATTTTATTGAAATAGGTTTTAAATATATTTTGATTTTACAAAATTAATTTGGCCCTAAAATGAAGTTTTTCTAAGTCTAGAAAAATTCCCTTTCATGGGAATTTTTAGCTATGTGAAAATAACTTATATGAGAATCTACATATGTTAATTAGAAAATGAGATTGATTCTACCTATGTAAATTTTCTCATGTAGTGAATCTGCCTACATGAAGTTGGCTACGCAACTAGATCAGCTACATAGAATTTCCTTATATAGATACTTCAATTGTGAAAAATCACCAACATGGTATGTTTTATTATATAGAATCATCTTCACATATACTCTTTTACATGAAATATGATATGTTATGTTTTTTACTATATCATTCTTTCAGCTATGTAAAATTAGTTACATGGAGTTTTTAGATCTATAGACTTTTCACTTACATTTCTTCATCTACATGAACTAGTCATATATGAAGTTTTGGATCCATGGATATATTTCAACTGTGTGATATTGGCTACATGGATTTCATCTATGTTAAGTATTTCTTGAATACTTGTTTCTCCAACTCAATGTATTTATTATCGTTGGGTTATTTTAAAGAAAATAGATTGCTATTTTTGAAGCATTGAAATAATATCTAAGTAAATGAGGTATGTATGACTTCTCTAAGAAATGAGAGTTACATGAATGGTAAAAATAAATACCTTATTTATGCTTCCATGCTTTTTTAGTCAATAAAGTAAAGGAAACATTGATATAGAAATTTTTTTCTTTTATATATTAATTTCATATATGGAACTTTGATAGAATCTACAAACGAGGATATATGAGTTGAATAAAAATTATAGTTGTATAGGTGTGTAAGAAAATAGAGATCTCATTTTTTTAATATCATCATCTTCTTCCTTGCACTACAACTAGCATAGCTCTACATGAAAAGAATATGTCTATTTCATTTCTACTACTCTTTTTCTTTTAAGAAATATCTTTATCTTTTAAAATTTCTTCCACAAGATACTTTTAATAATTTATTTTATTATCCTAGAATAATTCTCTACTTTTAGTAGCTTCTTAAAATTATACACCTAAACTGGAGTTCTTATTCTATATATTTTCTCCTCTTTTGTAAGTCAATAGCCCTTGTACTGAATGTGAGTGAAGGTTTTTACAATTCCTATTACCATAGCCATGTAAAATCTTCTTATTTATTGTTTATACCAAGTGATGGTTATTTTAACTCAATTAGGGAAGTCCCTAGGAAAAGGACCATACATATTGAAAATCACCAATCTCATTGAGAGTATTGGTGTAGTGGAATAGGGGATATTTTTCCCTGAATCACTATAAAATATTCTCTGTTCTTTCTCCTATTTTCTTTTAGTTCACCACATAAACATTGTTTGTATTTTAATGGAATTTAACAAAAATAAGGCATGAAATTTTAAAGCTCAATTTACCCCCCCCCCCCCCGCTCTTGATCCATTTTATAACTAATCTGGGATAACATTTGGTATTATAGTTATGACTTGGAGTTCTCAAACTTTGACCAGTTGTAGTCTAAATATTTCTATCTATTAATACTAAAATGGTTGTAATGAATGGAAATAGATAAGGAATGTATATGTCTAGGGATACTAATTTCAATGGAGAAAACTATGGGTGTTGGAAGTATCAAATAATTATTTATCTGAAAAATTATAGTCTTATGTTTTATTTGAAAGTCATCAAGACTTACACAATTCCTAAAGTAGATCTAGAAAAATGGGATGCTATTTTGGAAGTAGAATATGACCTAAAATTCAAGGATATGAATGTTATCATATGTGGATTAATTATAAATTAATTCAATCGAGTGTATCAATGTGATAAAACACATGAAATCTAGACAAACATATATTTTTATTATAAAGGTGTTGATACTGTAATGCAAATAAAATAAACAATATCAAATTAAAGTTTTATGCATATAGAATGATTGATGGTGATATAATCACTAAAATGAATAGAAGGGTGACTAAAATCATAAACAATTTATCTACCCCAAGATATCTTATTATAGAAAAATATCATGCTCTTAAAGTACTAAGAGTTCTACCATCAAAATGGCGTCTAATTTTAACTACTATTAAAAAAATTACTTCTTCGAATGATTTTAAAATAAAAAATCTTATTGGTACTCATATGATGTATAAATCTAAAATGTAATTTGAAGATGGTGAGAAAAAAATTTATTTAATAAAGAAAGTGATACTTTGAAATTCTATACTTCAAAGGATGAAAAAAGTCAAAATAATTATTGCAATCTAACTCGTCTCGTGTAGAAGACTCAAACTGTTTTGATTCTGATGGTGATATTTCTCAATTATCCAAGAAGTCTGAGAAATTATATTATAAGTGAATAGGATTCAAGAAATAGTTCAATGAATAAAAAAATTATGATAAAAGTTCTAAAGAAGTTGAATATTATGAGTATAAAAAGTTTAGATGCATCAAGCTAGACTTCCCTCAATTGCAAGATAAGAAGAAATTTGAAAAGAAATTCAAAAGTAAGTTTTATTTCAAAAGAAAAGTAAAAGGAGATATGAATGATACATAGTGTTATTTAGAATAATCTGGTGATGAATCGTCTTTTGAATCTAAATTTGAACTCTCAAGCCAAAAAACTAACATGTGCTTTATGGAACAAGCACCTGAGGTAAATTATTTTTATTCGTCTGAGAAGGAATATAATTTTAAAATTGAAAATTTATCTTTTGAAGAATTAAATGGATATTGTTTCATATTGGAACACAAATATGAGTGATTAAAAATTAATTAAAAATATTAGAAAATATTATTATGTTTATATAAGTAAAAAATAATCCCTAAGAATGTATATTTCATAAATAAAAAACTAGATAAGTCTATTTTCTCTTGTGTTGAACATGATGATAAAATTAAAATATTACAAAATGATATTCAATATTTTAAATATACTACAAGTTTTTTTATTAAGGGGTAAAATTATCATAATAAGATACTTGGAAACAATAGAAAAAATAGAGAAAGATTTAGAATAGGAAGTAATAGTTGTGGGAATAAGCTATATATAAATTATTTTTCACCCTGTTATAAGAATAAAAACCTATCTAAAGTTACATTTTTTTAATTTTTGAGAACTTGGGCATTATCCCAATGATTTTAGTCTAAAAAATACTCAGTTTTTTGTTACTATGAATAAATTTATTTCAAATTAATTTATTTTAAAGAATATTTCTAAATTAAATGCTATAATTTCTGGACAACACAAGTATATTTGGATTCCAAAATCTATAGCCGCAGACATTGTAGGACCTAAGAACATATAGGTACAAAAACACATTCTTATATAATCTCTTCTTATAGGTAAAATCTATATTAATATATTGGATAATTTTTATAAAAATAGTGGATTATCAAGAAATATGATTTGACATTTCTCAAAATTTTACTCATTATACAAAATTGATAGAGACTATGTCTGTTTTTGTAAAAATTATAAAGGGAATATTAGTGGAGTTAGATCAATTGGAAATCCAAATTCAGTTCTCATCAATAGATTTATTTATGTTTAAGACTTAAAACACAACCTAATAAGTATTTATTAACTTTTTTATGAAGGTCACTTTGTATATTTTTATAAAAAATTTATGTTATGTCTTCAAATATAATTCCCTTAAAATTAAGGTAATAATAACTATAAATTTCTACACATTAGATATTAACTCTTTGAATAGAAAAAATATAGACTATTTAAATGATGAAGTAAATGAATCTTGGATTTGGAATAGAAAACTTGGACATTATAATGTTCATTCCTTGAGAAATTTATTTATAAGAAATATGGTTTTATATTTTCCTCAACTTAGATTCGATAAAAAGAAAATTTATTATGCATGCTAAATGGGTAAGTGAAACAAGTCATATTTTAACACAATTAAAGAGGTTGTTAATTTTAGACCTTGTTAACTTATCTAAATGTATCTTTTTACTATCTATAATAAAAATCCAAGGAGGTAAATATATTTTTTATGTTTTAGTTGATGATTGTTTTAGATTTACATGATTTTTATTTTTGATACTTAAAATTGAATCATGTTATTTATTAGTTTTTACAAGTTAGTTCAAAAAAGAAAAATATTCCAAGATTATTAGATTAAGAAGAGACCATGGGGTAGAATTTGAAAACCATGAGTTCAATTAATTTTTTTCAAAACATGGTATCAAACACATCTTTTCTACCCCTATGACACCTCAACATAATGGCATTATTGAAAGGAGTAATGGGTCCTTGGGAGAAATTTCTAGGACTATGTTGTTTGAATATAACATGCCAACTCATTTTTTGTATGAATCTATTAACACATAATTATATTTAATTAACATATTATTAATCATGCCTATTTTAAATAAAACACCTTATGATCTATGGAATAGAAAAAAACCAAAAGTTTGATACTTCAGAAATTTTGGATGAAAATTTATATTCTTAACACTAAGGATAATCTTAAAAAAAATCCAAAGTTTGATGAAGGAATATTTCTTGTTTATTTTAAAAATTCTAATTCTTATAGAGTTTTCAAAAAATATAAAAAATTATTAAATAATCAACTCATGTGAAATTTGAATAAAGTGGTCCTTTTGATCATAAAAATAATAAAGTTAGTGAGTTAAGTGATTATTTAGTAAACATGAGACTTGAACCTATTTTTTTACTTCAAAAAGTATGATTGTTTGGAAATTGATTTTGAACTACATAGTCTTTAAAGGATAGAAACTGGTGAACCTGAAATTGTGCTTACTAGACATCCTATAACCTTAAAATACCACCCTTTAAAGACAGTTATAGGAAGATTATATGAAAGAGTCAGAACTAAAATAGGTGTAGGAAACCTTATTGAGTTTCCTTGTTTTTTCTCTCAACTTAAACCTAAAAACATTTAAAAATACATAGTTTATGAGATTTGGGTATTATCTATAAAAGATGAATTAAACTAGTTCAAAAGGAGTAAATTTTGAAAATTAGTTAATATACCCTCTAATTACCCTGTTATAAGAACTAAGTGTGTATTTAGAAATAATTAGGATGATCATTGTTAGTGTTTGAACCTATGTATTAATATATTAATAGTTATTTATTGATAAAATAAAATTTCCTCACTGTTAATTAAATTATTGTTTTTGAAAATTTAATCATTTTTTATTTGCGTGAGTTTTTAATTAGTTGATAAATTTAATTTGTTTCAATTTTCTATAAATTTATACTTTTCAAATTTTAAGTTTTTCATTTATATTCTTATTTTATCAATTATTGGTGGAATTTAGTAAAAAATGAGGCTAACCTTGACTATCCCAAAGGGCCATTCCATCAACTACATAAGGGGCCCGATCAGGTCAACCCTATGGGAGAGCCGGTCCGAAGGACCAGCCATGATGGCTAGAGAACAGGCCACGTATAGGCCTAAGAATCATGCTCAGGTGTGAAAGAGTATAGGCTAGTAAAATTAGTCCAGTGTGGGTTTGTGTGGATCATGAGGCCTAGGTGTGTGTAGGTTTTTGTCGGTGTTGATCCCCCATTGTTAGCTTAAACTAATAGCCACACCATTTATAATTTATGGAAGTGCCTCAACTACTATAGAATCAAATGTGGGACATGTGACTCAATTCACTATATCTATTTCACCTAAATGATACATAAATTATCACAGTCATCTAATATAGAAGATAATAGCACTCTGATCAAGCCTGTGTTCTTCTTCTACCTCTAGCGACACCCAAAGTCTATTGCTCACTGAATTTTGTATATTCCATGACATTCATTTTCGATCCAAGATCGAATGGACAAGTTTGTGATTTGTTGAAGCCAAGATAATAATGTGATGTGGCTATAACATCATGCATACAGTGACATGTTTCCTGCTTGTAGTATTTTTAAGAAGATAATATGACTAAGAATAATCATGTTGTGAGAGAGTTCATCACCTTCTATACTCCATAGTGATAGTAGCTCCCTCACTCAGCCATGTAATCACCATTTAGCAATGGTAGATTCATCCACTATTTGATGGTATCTCACTTCACTTCTCACAGTAGCTCACTTCTGATGCACCATAAGTTTATGGTATCATGCTTCAACATTCATGGTATCTCTACAGCCTTCATCAACGGTAGATCACCTAAATTTGGACAATAGAAGCACTACCAATGGTAGGATAAATGTTCAATTGTTCCTTATTATTTTTTGTGAGTAATATTACTATTCGATAGTAGACCATTTTCCATGGTAATGGTAGTACCACCTAACCTTCTTCATGGTAGCATGTTCATGTGTGGCGGTAGCTCCTCTATTCCACAGCAATAGTGGCTTGATCCTTCAAATGGTAGATCATACTCAATAGTAGATCACCTATGATGGTAGTACCATTCCCCAACCAATTATGGTAGATCAATTCAATGGTAGATCATTCTACCATGTTATGGTATCTCGTGTGATGGTAGCTCTTAGGACAGTATCTCGTGTGATGGTATCTTGTCAACGTTAGCAACATCTTGCTACCTACAAGTATTTTTATCTACCATCAATTAAAATAT
This sequence comes from Viscum album, assembly GCA_963277665.1. Classification (NCBI taxonomy): domain Eukaryota; kingdom Viridiplantae; phylum Streptophyta; class Magnoliopsida; order Santalales; family Viscaceae; genus Viscum; species Viscum album. Next base: position 1,474,717,413 of record OY728166.1, read on the forward strand.
TTTTCTAAAAATATGATTCATTTTATTTTACATATTTAACTTGAAATAAATATTATAATAACTTTTTTATTGTTTATATTTTTCTAAAATAAATTTACATGTTTGATAAAAAATACTGAGAAACTTTTATACACATATACACATGCAGTATGGTTCTTTACGATACTCTATTTTATGAGTTGTAAATATTTTATTAATATGAAAGCTTATTCATATAATTTTAACTATTTTGTAAATATTTCATAAACATGATAGTATTAATGATCATACTAGATATATTATGTTGTTATTTCATGTATAATAAAAGTGTGTGAAAATTATTTGACTTTGAACGTGGTATTTCAAAATTAAGGTAATTGTAATATTTAGTTTTTTTATTCACTAACTCATGGAATTCTGTGATTGGATGAATAGATGATCTGAGAAGATATTTGAATTAATTATGTGGGATTAGTCTATTAGTAATGTGATCAAGTGATTAAAATAAATATCATATAGTTTATTCAATAAGACTTGATAACTTATGTGTGATACGCATTCTTTATAAAAATATGATCAAGAAATTCTGAAACTTATATTTCCTTGCTGATATCCTGAAGAAACTTCAATTTTACCATCATATACTACTGAAGTGATCAATATCATCAAACTTTATCAACTTCATCATCTAATATTTCTGCTAGTTTACATTATTTCTATTTTTCCTTATGTAATCTTTTATTTTCCTATTTTTAATTATTTGTGACAATATATGATTTTCCCAATCAAAAGTAAGTCTATCTATAGGTTATTCTACCACCCAAAATGGGGTTCTTGGGTTGTGACTCTTGAAGAAAAGTTAGGTCCATACTAGGTTAAAACTCTTATAAAAATTCCAGGTTGTGCCTCTGGATAATGTAAAGGGTGAAGTTTGTAACAAGTTATCACACCTCTAAAAGTGAGTTTCTTAGTGGGTACCAATATTCTCACTGAGTGGAGAATTTTAATGAGTGGACTATGATCTTGGTTATTGAACCACTATAAAAATACCATGTTCATTATTTTAATTTCCCTTGAACTACATAACTTGAACACAATACTCAATAAAGATTGTTGAATTAATAAAATCTGATTTATTTTTTGATAAAAGTTTTTAAATTGATATTCATCCCCCATATAGTCTATTTTTTCATCAATTTAAATCCTACAATTGGTATCAGAGCCTTGTCTCTAATTATTTAGTGATTCTATTGTTTATTTTTATCTTTGTTCTAACCTAATCATCCAATGCCTAATAGTTTAAGGAATAAAGTATAGTTCTATAAGATATATGTAATCAATTCCAATTATGGATAGATTTCACAAAAGCTAACATCCTTTGATGTAAGTGACTATGGATACTGGAAATACCAAATGGAAATATACTTGAAATAGTTAAGTGTGGATCATTGGGCTATCATGGATAAGACATATGAGCTGTCCAAAGTTGATATGGAAACACTTGTAGGTAATTAAATCATTAAGTATGTTTTTAATTATAAAGTTAGGAATATTTTTAATTGTTCTATAAGTATAAGTTTCAATAGAAATATTTTAGCTTGTATGACAACTCGTGACATATGAATAATACTTTAATTCACTCACTATGGGACTGAAAGGCTCAAAATAACCAAGATAATAATTCTACAAGAATAATAACAAGACTTCAAGATAGGATATGAAGAGTTAGTGAACCAGATTTTCCATCGATTTACAAGTATTAAAAATAGTATGAGTACTATTGGTTAAGTATTGGACAACACATCTCAAGTTGAAAGATTTATGAGAGCTCTAACAAAACTATGGAAAGAAAATAAGGTTTTCGTTTATGAGAGAAATAATTTTAAATATTAAACCTTATATAAACTAATAGTCTCTTTGTTTTTGTATGATTTAGAGTTAAAAACATTATTGATGAAGTTACTGAAAAAATAAAAGGTATTACATTTAAGTATAGTGTTAATGAATTATCTAATACTTCTGATTCTGAGTTCTAGAAAAGTGATAAATATATGGATCACTTTAGTAATAAGTTTTTCAAGTTTATGAAAAAAAGGTGGTAGAAGGAAGTTCAAAAGAAAGTTCAAAAAGGATTATAAGAAAGGTAATTACTGTAATAATAATGATGCTTTAGAATTGACCTATTATTAGTGGAGTAATAAAGTCCACATCATGATAGATTGTACAAAACTCAAGCATCCAAATAAATATAAAAATAAAAAATAGAAAAGAAAATTAATTTTTTTTTAGAGGTTGAGACTGCTAAGAAATTTCTAACTCATGCAGCGATTCTATAAGTGAACAGGAGATAGGGAACCCTGCTCTAATGGGTGTATTGTTTGAGGTAACTAGTTAAATTTTAACTCAATTAATTACTCCTTCTAATACAGATCATAATTCTATATCTAAAGATGAAAAAGAAACTAATTTTGATTTATGTTCTGATTCTGATTCTATTAAATCTAAATTCAAACAACTTCTTAAAGAAAATAAAGAATTAAGGAATGATGGAGTCAGGATAATTAAAAAATACAATAACATAAAAATTAAAAATAATAATCTAGTTATATAAAATGAGAAACTAAAAAGGGGATGTGAAAATTTTAATATATATATTTTCCAGAATGAATAATCTAAAAGTAATTGTGATTCTAAGTTGTTGAAACTAAAAGAGGAAAATGACATACTTAAAAAAATTTCTATAAGTTAATTATAAAGATCAAAAAAGAAGGTTTAATTCTATTTTGGAATTGTTAACTAATTTTGATAATGATTGTAAGAAATTTGAGCAAGAAAATAAGAAACTAAGAACCACATATTCTTTCTATAATGTGAAATTTTTTACTAAATTAGAAAATATTCAAAAAAAGAATATGAATTTGAAAAAGGGAATTTGTCAATATTAAAGAGAATTTATATATATTTGTTTAAAGTAAACAACAATATGATAAAATGATATCTACGATAAGACCAAATTATAATAATCTTGGTTTTGGTTGTAAATTTTATCACTAAGGATAAATAAAACTACCTTTTTTAAAAGTTCAAAAGGAAGTATACCTAGTGTAACCTGTTTTAAATATAGAATAAAAGGGAATTATTCCAATGAATGTTCACTAATATTTACATAATCATTTGGGTATACAAGGACATTTATTTATAGAGATTTATTTTCTAAACAACCCACTAATTAAGTTTTTAAATCTATTTTCATTCCATAATTTTCTACTACTAATCCAATTGGACCCAAATTAGCATGGGTACCAAAACATTCTTCTTGATTTATGAATTATAAAAAATCCACCTTAAAATACTCAAATACTCATAGTATTTAGATTTTGGCTTCTCTAGGAACATGACAGATGATATTTCTAAATTTATATCTTTCAATTCATGTGATAGTGTCCTATTCATGCTTGGAGACAACTATAAAGGTTTGATTAAAGGTATTAGTGAAGTTGTTTTTTCTAAAAATATTATTATTTAAAAATTATTATTTATAGATGGTTTAAAAACAATATAATAAGTATATGATAGCTTTGTGATTATGGATTAAATGTAGTTTTTGAAAATGATAAATGTGAAGTTCTGAAAAATAAATATATATTTTATTTTCTATAAATAAAAAAGAGAATGTTTATATTATTAATTTTTCTAATCTAACCAAACAAAAGGTTAAGTGTTTAAATTTTTCCGAATCAGATGACATTTTGTGGCATAAGAAGCTTGGGAATGCAAACTGCATACTATTTTACAATATTTCAAAGCATGAACAGGTTATATAATTTATAAAATTACATACAAGTAAGTACTTTATGTGTGATTCCTATTTAAAGGGTAAGCAGCACAAAGAATACTTTAAATTTATAAACGGTGTTCATAATTCCGGATGCTTATAACTATTTCATCTTGACTTATTTGGACCTATATGACCTATTAGTTTTAGTGGAAAGAAATATGTATTTGTAATAGTATATGATTATAGTAGATTTATCTAGATTTTTTTCTTATCACATAAAAAAATTAACTTTAACTAAATTCTGTTCTTTCTATAAAATTATTCAAAAATTCAAAAAAACATCTCTATTAGAAGTTATAGAGGTGGTGAATTTTTTAATTTATAATTAGACACTTTTTGTGAATTTAATGGATATAAATATTATTTTTCATCCCCTACGATGCCACAAAAAAATGGAGTGGTTAAAAGAAAAAATAGGTTGATACAAGAAATGGCTAGATCAATGCTTATGGAATTTAATATAACTACATATTTTTGGGAAAAAGAAATAAATAAATATTTTCTTATTTAAAATATAGTATTTATTATGGTATTTTTAATTAATACCTCTTATGAACTATTTCAAACGTTTAAACCTAAAGTTGGATATTTTAGGGTATTTGGTTGCAAAGTTTCTATCTTAAATAAAAAAAGGTAATTTATACAAATTTGATTCTGAAAGTGATGACAGAATATTCTTAGGATATTCCCATACTATTAAGTATTATAGGGTTTTAAATAAGATAAGATTAGTTTTTTAAAAATCTATACAAGTTAGGTTTAATGAAAATAACAATAACAAGAAAAAATCTGATTTAAACAAATATGGTGATGAATTTAGGGAATTTAATTTTGGTAAAGAAAATGAACAAGAAAATGATAAGGCGTCATTTAAGGGCAATCATATATCTTATCAAATTGATCCTAAATAGTGGAAAACACTTAAATATCATAAAATTGAAAAATTAATTGGAAATGTAGAATATGGTTTACAAACCATAAAATTTGTTTTACTTTACTATGAAAATTTTACCTTTGTTATAGATTTTGTACCTATTAACACTGATAATTCTTTAATTAATTAAAATTGGATAAATTCTATGTGTGATGAATTAAATCTATTAAAATAAATAAATTGTGTAATTTAGTTTATTTTTCAATATAAAAACCAATAATATGAACTAAATGGATTTTTCATAATAAGCTTGATGGAGCTGGAAACATAGTTAAAAATAAAGTAAGACTAGTGGCTCAAGTTTATTCCCAGGAAGAGGGAATTGACTTTGAAGATTATTTTTCTCTTATTTCGAGGATGAAATCAATTATAATTTTATTATCATTTTCTTGTTTTCAAAATATCAAATTATTTCAAATAGATGTAAAACGTACATTTTTAAAAGGAATAATTTCTCTAGAAGTATATGTTAAAAAAACCCTTGATTTGAAAATAAAAAAAATCAAAATCATGTTTTTTAACATAATAAATCTTTATATGGTCTTAAGAAAGATTCTAGAGATTTGTATGAAATGTTAGAACAATTTTTAATACAAAATGAGTTTGTTAAAGGTAAGTATGATACTACCTTGTTTATAAATTGAGTTTAAAATAATATACTAATTATATGGAATTATGCTGATGATATAATATTTGGTTCAATAAATGATTTACTATGTAACAATTTTTCTAAACTAATGACAAGTTAATTTGACATGAGTTTAATGGAACAACTAGAAAATTTTATTAGTTTACAAATTAATTGAATAAAAATTCTATTTTATTAAATCAAACTAATTATAATAAAGAACTTATTAGAAGTTTTTACCTTAATTATAGTAAGACTATGAAAACACCAATGATTACCAATTCCAAATTGGAATTGGATGAATCTGGAAAGTTAGTTGGTATTAAACTGTATAGGGGCATGATAGGTAGTTTATTTTATCTCATTATATCTATACTAGATTTAATTTTATCAGTCTATTTATGTGCTAGATCTTAGTTCAACCCTAAGGAAAGTCTTCTTAAATAAGTTAATAGAGTAATTATATATATCAAGGGAAATTTAATAACTGTTTTATTTTATTCAAATCAAAAAATAATAATTTATTATCATACTCTGATTATGACTTTGTAGGTTTTAGTATTGACTAGAAAATCACAATAGGTATGTGTTAGTTTTTGGGTAAAATTTTGATTTCATGGAGTTCTAAGAAACAACTACCAGAATCACTATCTAAAACTAAGGATGAATATTTTGTTGTTGCTAGTTATTTTTCACAAATTATATGGATTAAACAAACATTATGTGACTTTAATCTTTATTTTAATAAAGTTCCAATCTTTTGTGATAACTATAGTGAAATTTTAATTTCTAAAAACCATATGCAACAGTCAAAAATAAAACATATATATGTTAGATTTCATTTTATAAGGTATCATGTAACTAAAGGTGATATTTGTTTAGAATTTTTTCCTACTAAGAAACAATTGTATAACCTTTAGATTCCATCAAATTTGAGAAAATGAAGTTTGAACTGGGTATGCTAAAAATTTGATATTTATACTTATTATAATAACTACTTTGATAAGACTGCACACTGTTCTACTTACATGCATACTATAACTAAATGTCAATTTTTAAGAAAGAATTATACCTTGTTAATTCTAATTTTTTGATACTGTTTAAAAGGGAGAATATTTTAAATATTTAATTTTAATGTACTTTTTGATAAATTTCAAAAGGGGTAGAATGTTTTTGAAATTTTAATAAATGTTCAGTTTTATAGTTTAAAAAAGGGAGAGATTATTAGTGTTTAAACATATTTATTAATATTTTAATAGTTGGTTTTTGATAAACTACAATTTCATCACATTTAATTAAATTCATATTGTTTAAAAATGTGATCATTTTTATTCGCATGAGATTTTTATTAGTTAATATATGTTATTTGTTTCAATTGTATAAACATTTATATTTTTATAATTCCAAGTTTTTCATTTATATTTTTTATTTTATTAATTTTTTGTGGCCTTTATTAAAAAATTAGGCCAAACTTTGATTATCCCTAAGGGCCATCTCATTAACCACATAGGGAACCTGATCGGGTCAACCTTGTGGGAGATCCATCCCAAAGGAATGACCATGGAGGCTGAAGAGTGGGCCATGTATAGGCCCACAGGAGTGTGGTTAGGTGTAAGAGTTCATGGAATAAAAAAAGTGGACCAATTTAGGTCAGCACAGCCCATGAGGCCCAGGTTTGTATAGGTGTGTGCGAGTGTTGATCCCCCCTTCCATCTCGAACTGGTAGCTACATCATTTGTAAATTATAGAAGCACATTAATGACTGAAGAATATAATGTGGGATGTGGTACTCAATTCACTATAATTACATCACTTAAATGATATGGACATAACTATAGTTTTGTGATCCAAATGATAACAACCATCTGATTGATCCAGCATTTGTCTTCTACCTACAGTGACACCCGAAGGCTCCTATTCTTTAGATTTTATATACACCGTGACTATCATTATCGATACAAGTGTGAATGTTTGAGTTCATGAGTTAGTGATTCCAAGATAAGGAGGCTAAAAATCATGCATATAGTTACATCTTTCATTCTAGTGGTATTTCAAAGAAGATAATACGGTTGAGAATAATCATGTTGTGCAAGATTTCATTACCATCTGTTCACCATAGTAATGGAAGCTCCCTCGATCAACTATAGAAGCACCATTTAGAAACTATAGATTTAGCCACCATTCAATAGTATCTCACTTCACTTCTCATGAACCATAATCTTATTATATCATGCTTCAACATTCATGGTAGCTCTACGAGCCTTCGTCGATGGTAAATCGTGTAAAGTTGGACAAAAAAACAATACCAGTGATAGGGTAAATGGTCGATCATTACTTCCTTTTCATGGTAGATCATAATACCATTCTATAGTAGATCATCTTCAACAGTGGCGGGTGTACCCCCCATCCATCTTCACAATAACAATACCATGCATAGTGGTAGCTTCTTTGTTCCACAACGATGGTAGGTTGATCCTTCAAACGGTAGATTATGCTCAATGGTACATCACCTAGGTTGGTAGTAACATTACCCTACCAGTGATGGTAGATCAATTCAATGGTATATCATTATTCTATGAAATGATAGCACATGCGACAGTAGCACACATGATGACAGCTTGTTAGTGTAAGGAAAATCTTACTATCACTTGGTATTTTTATCTACCATCAATTAAAATATTTTTATAAAAATATAATTATTTTTATTTTACTTATTTCATGTGAAATAAATATTTTATTTAATTTTTTATTTTTTATATTTTTATAAAATAAATTCACATTTTTTATCAAAAAAAATAATGAGAAAACTTTTATACACATATACACATGCAGTATAGTTCTTTATGATACTTTGTTTTATGAGTTTTTAATATTATATTAATCTAAAATTTTATTCATATAATTTTAACTATTTATAAATATGTAATATAAAAGTTTTTACTAATGATCATACTAGAATTATTAGGGTATTATTTCATGCAGAATATAAGTGGGTGAAAAATTCATTGACTTTGAGCGCAGTATTTCCAAATAAAGGTAACAATAATATTTAGTTTTGTTATTATCTAACTCGTGGCATATAGTGATAAGATGACAACATATATTGATAAGATCTTTGAATTAATGATGTAGTATTAGTACATTGGTAATTTGATCATGGTATTAAATTAAACTTCATACATTTTATTTGATAATACTTTATAACTTATGTGTGATAAACATTCTTATTGGAAATACAATCATGAACATATACAAATTCTATTTCCTTACTGAGATCATTAATTTAATTTAATTTTACCATACTCTACAACTGAAGTGATTAAGATCATAAAACTTCATCATCTAATATTTAGGATGGTTTACATTGTTTCTATTTTTCTTTGTATAATCTTTTCTTTATCTGTTTATAATTATTCATGTCAGTTTATGCTTTTCACAATCAAAATCAGGTGTATTAGTTGGTTATTCTACCCCCCAAAATTTATTTCATGGTTTGTGACTCTCAAATAAAATTCAAGACTATATTTATTTAAGACTTCTATAAAAAGTCTGGGTTGTGCCTCTAGGTAATGTAAGAGGCAAAGTCTATAAAATGTTATCACACCTCTAAAAGTGAGTTCTTTAGTGGGTACCAATCCTATTTCTGAGTAGAGAAGGTAGATGAGTGTACTAGGATCTTGGTGATATAAATCGATATAAAAATATTGTTCTCATTATTTTAATTTTTTTGTACTACATAACTTGAACAAAACACTCACTAAAGATTCTTGAATTAATAAACTCTTATTTCTTTTTTTATAAAAGTTTTAACATGACTATTCATCCCCCCCCCCCCCGCCAGTCTATTTTACCATCAATTATGATTCAACAATAATTATAAATAAGGCTCAAATTATTCTACAATGTTACAATCAAGAAGAAGGGATAGATTATGAGGAAACCTTTTCCCTAGTTACAAGATTAGAAGCTATTATGATTCTCCTAGATTGTGTATCTCATATAAATTTTAAATTATTTCATATGAATGTTAAATTAGTTTTTATAAATAGTTTTCTTATGGAGAAATCTTATGTTGAAAAAAATCATAATTTTAAAAATCCACTTTCTCCAAATTCGTTTTTCAAACTTGATAAATCTCTTTATGGACTTAAAGTAGTCCCTGAATCTTGGTATGAAAGGTTAAGTTCTTTTCAATTTTCAAATGGATTTTCAGTATCTTTAGAAGATTCAAATATTTTTAATAAAACTTTATCGAAATATATTTTACTTGTTCAAATATATGTTGTTGATGTGATTTTGTGTTCAACCAATCAAAAATTGTGAAATTATTTTTCAAAGATTATACATAAATAATTTGAAATGAGCATGATGAATGAGATAAATTTCTTTCTTGGATTTTAGATTTATCAAAAGGAATTTGGGAATGTTTTAAATCAATTAAAATACATACATTATTTTATTAAGTGATTTGGAAATAAAATTATTATGGAACAATTCCAATATAAATATCAACTAAGATGAAGCTAGAAAACCAATTGACAATAAGTTGTATAGAAAAATAATTGAGAGACTATTATATCTTACTGTTAGTAAACCATACATTATTTTTGTAGTATACTTATGTTCTAGATTCCAAGAAGATCCCAAATAATATCATTTTAATGATACCGAAAGAATATTAAGGTATTTGAAAGTCATAGTTTCTCTTTACATGCTTTTTCAAAAAAACATTTTATTTTCATTTAATATCATAGTCAGATACTGATTTTGGAGGTTGTAGATTAGATAGAAAAATAACCTAAGGAACCTTCCACTTTCTTGGTAAATCCTTCTTTTCATGGTATATTAATAAGAAACACTTAGTTTCATTATCCACTGTAGAAGTGGAATAAATTGTTTTTTGTAGTTGTTGTGTACAAGTGTTGTGGATGAAACACACCTTGATGGATTTTTGGATTTAATTTTAATGAAGTTATAATGAAATTTCATAAAACTAATGCTATATATATTTATAAAATCCCCATAATCCATTCTAGAGAAAAGCACATAGATTTGATGCATTATTTATTAAGATATCATACTCAAAAAAGTGATATCTCTATTGAATTTATTTCTACTAAAAATCAGTTATTTGGTATCTTTACTAAGCCTCTCTCTTTTAATGGATTTGATTTTATTAAAATATAAACAGGTTTATTTGAGTTGAAATTGTTTTGGTAATATTATACTCTCTTCAAAATCTATTTATTGTTTATTTTTGGATACTTTGTATTTTTATTCTGTATATAATAAATTCAATACTAAATGGTATTATCTAATAATAATTTAGGTAGTATAATTTTAATATTATTTTAAATCCTTATTTTGGGATACTATAGCCTTGCTATTTAATCCCCTTTATTTTTTTTTTATTTTTTTCATTTTTTGAATCCACATCTTAAATGCCTAAAAACCCTTACACACTAAAAATCCTTATGCACCAAACCCCATATGAATTTCAGCTAATCCTATGAACCCTATCTCATCGCTCGATTCCCTTACGCATCAATTCCCTAGACCAAATATCTTCAGTCCTTCACTATATCCATAAAAGCTCTAGATCCTTAGAATCCTATACCAAGTTCAAGCATGGTGAAATCTAAGAGGGTAGAGGAAGGAACTTCATGACCATCGAATATGACCAAATCTTTTAACTCGTAGTGTTGAGTCTTCCTGGTAAGGTCACTGATCTTGCCTTATTGAATAGTATATAAATTCTTGTGAATAAAGTATTGAGTTTTCAAGGTTGGTAGTGTTTTTTATAGATGTAAAATTGGTTTTATATTTTTTAAATAAATATGTAAATTCTATTGTAATGCATGGTTTTAGTTTTCTTAGATGATGGATAATATTTCGTCTAAAATAAATAGAAAGGATTTTTCTATATCCTCTAAAGAAATGGGGAAATCCTTTATTTACTTATGAAGGAATCTATCATTTTAGCCTGACCTTGGTGGGTATAGATGAGGTTGACCTTTATGAGCTTATTAAATCCCTATATGGGACATCTATGGTTAAAAAGAAGGTGGTTAAGTTCATGGAGGTTGAAAGGAAGGTCTTGTGTAAGTTCATTCAAATTGGCACTGCTCAAAGGGATAGAGAGTTTGAGAATATACTCTTCCAAGATATGTATCTACATTATCTATTGTTGAATGAGAATAAGGTTAGACTTCCAAGATACATAATGTGTCTCGTGCATCATTTCTTCCAAGGAAAGGGTAAGATATGTTATTATCCTTTTAGTAGGATTCTATATATTTTGTTTAAAAAGAAAGAATTATATCTAAATGAAGGTGAATCTTTCAAGTTTCAAAAAATTAATATACTCATAGCCACTCTTTTTAAAACTTTTGAGTACTCTTGGAATTTATCCTTGAGTAAGTTGGTTGTAGTTGGAAAGGAAGGATAAGCTTAACCAATTATAGTAGTTCTTTCTCCTGTTGATGGGGATCTCTCTAGAGCTAGTCTTCTTAGGTATGTGACACCCACTGAGGAGGACCCTTCTAGGGAAGAATTTGTGGAACCTACTATAGAAGATAGATAGAAACCTATTGAAGTTTCTCATTCCAAAGTGGCAATGAAACATGTTTTTGATGCATCTTTTATTCTTGATATTCCTGAAGTTGGAATCATGGATATGAAAAGAGAGAATGAGGCCACTAATAATGATGCCCCTGAGATTTTTGAGAGGAGAACTTCCTTTCTCATAAGAAATTTGATCTTTTTGTTGGATAACTTTCTATTAACAAGAATGTTGTTATAGATATCCCTCTTTTAAAATAAGTGAATAATGTAGAAGCTTTAGAAGTCTCTATTATTGGGATCTATAATGCTTCTGAATTTCAAAGGTATAAAAAAGTTGTGGATGAAGCCATTCCATCTCAACCTCATGGGGATCCAACATCAGTTAACAAAGAGAAAGAGATATTAGGTTTTGAGTAAAATATTAAAAAATTTATTATTGAGATTTTCAATGAGTTTGAAAATATCAAAGGTGACTTTGGTGACCTCAGGGATGAGATGAAATCCACTCAAGCTGAGTTTAATAGAATTTAAGAAAATTCATTTTCTAAGACTGGTTTCAATAAGATGATGGAATTAATGGATAATTGGAATGAAACTATAGATAATTTATAACCTGTTTATCCAAATTTTCCTATTCTTGAAAAACAAGGGATTGAGTCCTTGAGGAACCAGATTCTTGATTTAAAGGATAGTTGTTATACCAAATCCAATTTTAATGAGCTAAGTGTAATCGTATCATTATAATCTAAAATGATAAAGTCTCTATCTCTAGTGAAATTAGATTTATTTAAGAAAGTGTTCAAGGAAATAGAAGGAGTGAGATATGATCTCAAAGATAACTTTCACTGGTTAAAAGTATATTGAATAGTCAATTTGAGTTTCTAAAACTATTTCCACTAAATGAATCCTCCTTCGATAAAGTATCTAACCTAGATCTACAATCACCATTTTAAGATATCTCTTCATATCTGAGTTATGTGAATAAATATCTATTAACTATTCAATGTGAATTGATCTCTCCTATAATACTTTAGGGTTATAGACACAAATTTCTCTTAGAGTTTCAATAAGTCAAAAATGTTATTTGTAAGGGAAGTCTTCGCACTTATCACCAATTAGTTATCCTTAATGGATAACTTTAGTAGTGTCTTCCCTCTATTCAATCCAAAGTGATTGACACCTTTGATCTATCTAAAAGTTTCCTTAATTAGATGGCCAATTGGAAATACCCTATCAATAATAATTTCCAAATTCTTTGCACTCAGCTAAAGGACCTTTCAAAAGTTTATTCGAAAGTATCTTCCTATGTACCCTCTCAAGTAACACCCAGTACATCAGCTTCTAATAAATTCAAGTAAGTTGTGTTATATAAATCCTCTATTGGTTTACATGTACCTATGGTACCTAATACTCCTATATAAACATCATTTTATACTCCACAACCTATCTCATGTAGTTTTTTTCAGCTCGGTCAAGTGTTTGTTGAGAACTTTGCTAACATTGATCATAAATCTATATATTTTTATGTTAAGTTGTTGAATATTCATGCATATATTGAGGAGATTAAAAGGTTTTTTCCTAGATTTTCTGGTATGCCAGAATCCAATTCTTATCAATCTTCTTTTGTCTCTTCTTAGATATTTTTAGAGGATCAGTTAAAAAATTTCAAAGGAGTTCTATACAATGCTTACTCAGCAAACCTGAAAAGGATATAAGATTATCATGTACATATTAATGTAGGATATATCAAAAGGATTGACATGGGTATATATGTCATGTTCCATATATAAGGATGAATATCTATTATAACAACACTATTTGATAGCTATACAGGTTCTCGACAGATGTTGGATAAATATTTTGATGCTTCCACCTTTTATTAGTAAGATAATTAAAGGTTAGATGTGGCTACTACCCACTATTCACATCCAACTGCTTCTAGGCCTATGAATTTCACTACCTCAGGAATGTATGACTTCAGTGTAGATTTAGAGCATTGATAGGAAATCCTATCAACCCCAATGAGGCTCTCCAGTCATGAAAAAAATCATTTTTTGAGGTAAAAGTCATTCTGAGGTTGAAGTTGGTCATGTTATCATTCTTTCTCCTGTAGAACCCCCATCTACCACTTCCACATCTCCTACCATCAAAAAACATCCACCTTGACCCAATATTGATTTTGATCCTATTATACATTCCCAATCCAATGGATTCAAGACTATATATATTATACTTGTGTTGATATTTAATGAAATTATCATTCTGGTGTTCTTTTATAGATGGTTTTTTTTACTTTCTTTTTTTTTCTATTCCTTTTTTTTATCTAAGTCCATGTCCAATTCATATTAAAATTCAATAACAAATTATTACTGTCTGATATAGTTGTGTGCAATATTGATTATGTTTTATCCATTATATTATCTTCCTTTTAGTCTCACAAAATTGGGAAGTAGATATGGAAAGCGCAAAATTTTCAATTTTTTATAAATGCTTATGTATTTTTAAATTTTGTTGGAAATATTTTTTTCTTATTAAAGCCTTTAAAATTTTATACTTTACATTGTGGATTTTGTGATCATCAAAAGTTGAGATAATACTGGACTATTAATGTTCTTATAATATATCAAATGTATCATATTTTTTGATTCTAAAAAAAACTCTTTCTCATGTTTCTAATATATCTCTCTTTAAGTGTTTTTAAATAGGTTTTAATTATATTTTCATTTTCTAAATTTAAGTTTTCCCTGAAATGAAGATTATATAAGTATAGAAAAATTCTTGTTGGCTTAGACATATGCTAACTTATTTTAATGATCTCAAATCTGTTTATAATGTTATTAATAAATTCCATGTTTTTTATTAGTAAATGATTTTATGGTTAAATCTTGAAAAAATGGAAAGTCTGTAACTTACCATACATTGAAGATAACCTTACCAGATGTACAATAAATCTACCATGAGACAAAAATGTACCTACCATGTGTAAAAAAGTGTTGGCCATGAAAATCAATGAAGTCGTTGCATAAAATAAACTACCTACCACATGAAGAAATCAAGTTACCATACTAAGGTATGTACAGTTTTCATTAAGTAATATATTAACCACATCTATTATTATACTAACCACGTGAAGAAACAGGCTACCATAAGAATATAGATGCTTACTCAAGATCAAATGAATTGACCACATGAAGGAATGAACCGACCATTACACCTTTACACATTAACAAACCATAGAAACAGACCTTATCAAGTTTTCATTCAAAATAACAGTGTTTTAAGTGAAGATATCTTTCCATGTCTAACTTAGTAGTCGAGCATTTCAAATCTCCAACAGCTAGTTTTTTAAGAATTAAATAAATAATCACTACATTTATTACTACACTAATTGTTTTCCAATTGATAATTTTGGATAAATATATTTTTAAGAATAAAATCTAATCATGTTAAGGATGTTGTGAATATGTTATCTTACAGAGAATAATAGAGGATATTACACATATACATATTCTATATAGAAGACTCTATGACACACTTTTTTTATAAACATGTTGTAAAACTTGTCAAAGATCCTTCTAAATAAAAATTAAAAGACTTAGAACAACTAAAGATATTCAGATTGAGTTACATGACATTTCCTTATATCATATCTCTTTCTATTTCTGTTTATGATTTACTTTCAAGATATATTTTATTTTACACTTTTTATTTGTAAAATCATAGACTCGTTTATTAAACTAAATATTACTTGATACTCTCTCAAATATTTCATTTTTATTCCCATGAACAACTATGGAAAAGGTCTTATGTAACCTCATATCTTGTTTTATCCCATGTATAAATATAGAGGAGAATATGTGCTTGGAAATTCATGTGTACTGTTATATATAAAACCTGATCTAGGTTATGGGTCAGTTTTTTATTAATAAAATACTTTGTAGTAGGTGATTTACGCATGGAGTGGATTAAGTCTCATCTTGAGACTGAACCCCTTGTTAAATTCCGCTATGTTCTTTATCTATTTTGTTTTATTAATATTCATATTGAATTAGTTTCTATTTGATGTTTATTAAACAAAACTATAATTTGATAGTTAACTTAAATTATTATTTTATATATTATTTTTGATATGATTATATTAGTTTTAAAAGTTAAAGTATTTTTCAATGTATTTTAATTGAGTAGTGATTGATATTTTGAGAACCTTCTCCAAAGATCGTATTATATATTTCTACTATTTTTATTAACTATGTGATTTTATCAAACTAGAGGATTTAGTTTCTAAATTGTTTTAAAATGGATATTTTATTGGAAAATCAATTCACACCCCCTGATTTATCCACTCTGATCAATATTTGGTATCATAGGACTTTCAAAATACTATTTTGACTATGATCTAATTTTATCTAAAGATCTTACATTTCTATTTTATCTAGATTTATATCTTTATATATAATCATAGAAAAGAAGGAACAACCACTAATCAACCTCCTTTTTTATTGGAACAAATTATGCTCATTGGAAAATAAAATTTAAAATTCCTTTAGAAGGTATGGTCTTTGATATCTAGAATTTAATTGAAGATAAATATGAAAAACCTAAAGTTGTTAGAGCTTCTTAGAGTGATTACACTAATTTAACATAAACATGTAACTATAAAGATATTAATTCTTTATACTGTGTCTTGGGAAAAGATGGGTTTAATAGAATATCATCATATAATACTGCTTATGAGATCTAGGGTACTCTTTCTATATCTCATAAAGGGACTTCTAATGTTAAAGAAATTCACTTAAATCATTATACTATTAAATATGATACTTTTAAGATGAAATATAATGAATTTATTTTTGATATATATCTCAGGTTCAATGATATTTGTAACACTATGCACACTCTTGGAAATAAAATTATTGAAAAAGATCAAGTAAGGGGAATTTTGAGATGTTTACCAGATAGATGGAGAGGAACATCTGTATCCATAAGAGATTCTTGTGATATTAGCACACTACCAGTAAAAGAGATCATTTTAAAGATCATGATGTATGAAGAAGAACTATAAATTAACGAAGAGTAAGTAGGAAAACACAAAAGAAATTTAATATATTTTAATACTTCTAAATCTAAATAAAAAGATAAGATCAAAGCTGAAAATTCAAGTAATGATAAATCAACATCTAATGGTGATGTAGAAATGAAAAATCTGGATAGACATTTCAAAAAAAATAGAAATAAAATTTTCTTCAATAAATATAATTATAGAATAAAGTATGACAACAAAATAAATTAGAGAAAAGAATAGAAGAAGGATGATTCTTCCAATAAAATAATCTACTATGAATGCAAAAGGATAGGAAACATCAAAAAATACTATCCCAAGTTGAAATATAAGAATAAATATAAGGAAAAAATAAAAACAAATATATAAAAAGGCTATGAAATCCAC
Source organism: Viscum album (assembly GCA_963277665.1). Taxonomy (NCBI): domain Eukaryota; kingdom Viridiplantae; phylum Streptophyta; class Magnoliopsida; order Santalales; family Viscaceae; genus Viscum; species Viscum album. The sequence continues at coordinate 1,474,734,802 of OY728166.1, forward strand.
ATGTATTGCCTATGAGGATAACTCAAGTGATTAAAACTTGAGCAAATAAGATAAAAATGATAAAGGTAATATGTGTTTCATGAAAAGCACATCTGAGGTACTGAATGTTTTTTCTGAATCTCCTAATCACATTTCAAATAAATATAAAAATGAAAATTATGTAGAAAATATTCCTAGTGATGAATTATTCAAATATTATAATATTTTTGAAGATAATTTTAATTAATTAAAATATAATTATGAAAGTTTAAATAAGTAGCATACTATGTCTTCTCACTTTAAAACTAATCTTACTATAGAAGAGGATAAAAAAATCTCAACTGATAAAAGAAAATAATGATCTGAAATTATCTAATGAGTAGTTAAAGAAAGATATGGAGATATTTACCAATGAATTAAAAACTTTAACCCATATTCTTGGAAAAAAATCACATAAGTATACTACTGAATTGGATATCAACTTGGACAGAGATTAATTTATAAAAATAAATTTTTCCCAAGTTCTAATTCTACTAATACTTCTAGTGGTTCATATTCAATCGGAACTAATAAAGTGTTTATTTCTAATAGTATAAGATCTTCTTATAGGAAACCAGTAAGACAATTATGGATCCCTAAATCACTTATTACTAACATATCTAAAACCAATAAAATATGTGTACCAAAATCATTTTTCTCTTAAATTTATTTTATAGAAAATAGTTTTGAAGAGTACCAATAAGAACTTATAGTATCTAGATAGTGGATTCTCTATACATATTACTAGGTACTAATAAAGTTTCAAGAATTATGCCAAATTTGATGGTAGACATGTCACATTTTTTTACAATTCCAAAGGGAAAATAATTGGACTCAATAAAATCGGTAACTCGAGAACAATTTGAATTTATAAAATTTTATTTGTATATGGATTAAAGTATAATATACTTGGAATTTTATAACTATGTGATGATGGTTTTCATATTATGTTTGAAAAAAATTCTTGTAAATTTTTTTATTCTAAACATTCAATATTTTATACTGCCATGAGAAATAAAAATTTTCATGTTGTAGATTTAGATTTCATATTTTTTTCAGAATATTTCTTTCTAATGTATCTTTATCAAAGAATATTGTATTTGGAATAGGAGAATATTCCATTGTAATATTCAATCACTTAGAAATATAACTAGGAAAGGTTTAGGTAAGGATATACCTAAGTTAGAATTCCAAATAGACAAAGTTTATAATCTTAATCAGAAGGTAAATCAACACAAAATATCTTTCAAACCAAATAAATAAGTTTCAACTTCTCAACCTTTATAGTTAGTTCAAATGGATTTTTTTGGAACTTCTAGTGTTTCTAGTTTGGTGGAAAAATATTATGATTATATTATAGTGGATGATTATTCAATATATATATGGGTGTTTTCCTTTCCTATAAAATTGAATCCCTTTCCTGTTTTTCTAAATATGGTAAATTTGTTGAAATATTAGTGGACTTAGAATTAATACCTTAAGAAGTGATCATGATCATGAGTTTGAAAATCAAGAGTCTGAATCATTATTCTCACAGTATTTCTATAGTCAAAACTGTTTCCCTCCTTAGACCCCACAACATAATGGTGTAGTAGAAAGGACAAATATAACCCTTCAAGAAATTGTTCGGACCATACTCAATGAGTATGATTTACCTATCTATTTTTGTAAATGTTCTATAAATACAGTTTGATATATATTTAATAGAGTTTTAATTAGACCTTTATTAAAGAAAACCCCTTTTAATTATGTAATGGTAGAAAACCAAAAGTCAATTGATTTATATTTTTTTGTTGTAAAGTATTTATACTCAATAAAAAATAGAATTTATATAAGTTTTCTTCCAAGAGTGGCGAATGAATTTTCATTGGATATTCTATAACCAGTAAATAATACAATGTGTTTAATAAAAGGACTATGATTTTAGAAGAATCTATAAATTTCAAGTTGATGAGACTGATCCACATGAACCTAATACCCCTTTAGAAAATTTGGAAGATGATCTTTTCAATTTGTACATCAATTCTGCTAGACCTTCTATAAAGAACTCTCCTAGTTATGATGAACAACCTGAACCTAAACCTGAAAATAATAATGATGTGTCAAAAACATCTATTACTAGAGTTATTAGGACTCATAGATACCACCCCCTTAGATGTAGTTTTATGTGACCTGGACAAAGGAACTTGTACTAGAGCTTCTCTCAGAAATTAGGTTGATCATCAATCTTTCTTGTCATAACTTGAACATAATAACATCAATGATGCAATTACTGATGAATTCTTGGTAATGGAAATTAAATAATAACTAAATTAGTTTGAAATAAATATACTCTAAGAACTAGTTTAAATACCCAAGGAATACCTAACTATTGTCACTAAATGGGTGTTTAGAAACAAGGTTGAGGATTTAGGCACAATAGTTAGAAATAAATAAAGACTAGTTGCACAAGACTTAATCAAGAAGAAGGTATTGATTATGAGGAAACCTATGCACCAATAGCTAGACTTGAATCTATTAAGATGGTTCTTTCCTATATATCACATTTAGATTTCAAAATATTACAAATGGATGTCAAGAGTGAATTATTAAATTGTTATATAGTTGAGGATGTTTTTTTAACAACCCATTAGATTTAAAAACCCTCACTTTATAAATCATGTTTTAAAATTTTAAAAAAAGATTTATATGGTTTAAAATAATCGCTTGTATCTTGGTATGATAGGATCAAATTTTTTTATTTCAAAATATTTTACTAAAGGAATAGTTGAACCAACTTTATTTATAAAAAATCAAAGGATTTTTTAGTTTTATAAATTTGTTTTGATGATATTATTTTTGGATCTTCAAAAAATTCTTTGTGTACCAAGTTTTCAAAAATTATGCAAAGTGAATTTGAAATGAGTTTGATGGATGAACTTAAATTCTTTCTTGGTTTTCATATTTTTCAAAATAAGTAAGGAATTATTTTAAATCAAAGTGCACTAAATATATTTTAAAATGTCTTAATATGGATAGAACTAAAGGTAGTGATACTCCCATGAGTGGTATCTTTAAATTGGATCTTGATAAAATTGGAAAACTTGTTGATCAAACCACTTATAGAGGTATGATTTTAAGTTTACTATACTTAATTATTATCCAAACTAATATAATTTTTATTATGTATATATGTGCTCATTTTCAAGAAAACCTAAAAGAGACTCATTTAATAGATATGAAAATAATTTTCCAATGCTTCAAAAATACAACCAATATAGGATTGATTTAATCTAAAGGAAAAGCATTAGATTAAGTTAGTTATTCAGATACAAATTTTGGTGGTTGTAATTTAGATATAAAAATCACATCAAGAACATGTCACTTTTTGGGAAAGTCTCTAATGTCATGGTGAGTTAATAAAAAAAATTATTTCATTATCCACTACTGAAGTTGAGTATATAGTTGTAGACAGTTTCTATGCACATATTCTATAGACAAAACATACATTACTGGACTATGGATATTAATTTCGACATGTACCTATAAATTGTAATAATATAACTATGATAAATATTTCTAATAATCCTACATCACGTTCAATAACAAATCACATTGATATATTACATCAATTTTGAGAGATCATTTTTAGAAAGGTGATATAACTCTTGATTTCATTGGTACTAAACATCATATTGAAAATATATTTACAAAACCCATGAATATTGAGAGAATAAATTATATCAGATGAGAATTGGTCATGATAAATTATGTCTAATTGATTTAATTTAGCTTTAGTTATTAATTTCTATGTTAAATTTTTTAACCTTTGTTTTCTATATTTTTTTGGAAGTAACTGTGAATTAAATTTCATAGTTCCATTATGCCGACTGTGGTTTTTTGTTTATGCGGTCAATATGCCTACCATGAACACTTTTTAATGCATTCACCATACTTACCATGAGTATTAACTTGAATGGTTACTATGTATAACATGAAAATTTCATTCATATGATTAGCATACCTACCATGAGGTCATAATTAGAATGGCTATAGTGTTTTTCTTCCACTGATCCATAGTTAGAAGACCTACCATGTATTTTTACTTAGAATTTTTTGTAAAAATATTTTCATAGGATTTCATTTATGTTTATTATTATTTTAATTCCTAAATGATTAAATTAGATTTTTAATTTGAATCTAAATTGACACCTATCTTTTACTTTATAACTTATCTATCCTTTTGAAATATTTTGACAGAATCAATTTCTCATTTCTTGAACCTCTTGCTCTTCCCAACCTGAACCTATCTATTTTGTCTCCCATATCTGAGAATTCTGAGCTTGAACCGAACCAAAAATTATGAGGCTAAAACACATGTTAAAAACCACTTTTTCTCTTCAAATTCCTCCTTTAAAGAAATTGAATAAGTCAAAAGTCTGCTCGATCATGTCAGTGGATATAAAGGAAACACACTCATTTGATCTTCCTATCTCTATAGAAAAGGAAATTGATTCATCATGGTTAAAAGCAAGTAAATCACTAGTATGGAATTTGATTCAGAAACAAGGGTGGGATAAATGGTTTAAGGACAATAATAATCCTTTATATACAAATCTTATTAAATATTTGTATATACACCTTGAGTTCTTCCCTAAAGAGAAGAAGGAAATAGTCAAATTGAGGATAAATGGTGAATTTCTAGAGTTATCTTTAAGGTTATGGGAAAATATTTTAGGTGTACCTAATAAAGGAGAGTTTGGATATTTCCAAAGATTATATCAGGTTAATCATCTACACTTTGAGTTTCAGGATGTTTTAGATGAACTCACTGTAACTGGAACTCATTAAAAACCTTTAGCTGTTAAGTTGAGTGGTGAATATAGGATTTTTGTTAAGTTTATTCAGCACTTAATCTGTCTAAGAAAATGAAACTTTAGTATCTTGTAGCATCAGGATCTATTTTTCTTATTTTTAATGAAGAAAGGTGTTCAAATCAACCTATAAAATATTTCATGATACACATGGTTGAGTTGTGTAAGACTATCTCTAAGTTCAATTCTTTACCTTGGCTAAATTTTATTTCATCCTTATTAGAGTACAAAGGATTAGTTCCTCAGGGGGGAATAATTAACACATAAAATGTTATTTTCCTTGTACAGAAGATCTCTAAGAAAATAAAGGTAAATTAGAACTCGTGGAAAAGTTAATGGGTGTATGAACCAGAGAAGATTTATAAAAAATTTGATCATGTGAAGTACTCGGTTATACCTAGGTATCTTATTGATCTATGTCTTGAACTTGATGTGATAGTTGTGTATTCAGATGATAAGATGGATATTGGTGAGAAAGAAGTTGAAAAAGATGATGAAATGGTAGATTTGGATGAAAAAGCAAGAGTTACTCATGAGGATAGCAAAGAAGAATCTCCTATAATTTCTTTTGGATATCCTAGATCTCCCTTACCCTTTCTATCACATGAAGAAGATCTTTAGTCAAAGGATTTTTCAGACATGGATATTTCTATGAGTGGTTATAGGCATGTGTTGGATGATTCTAAGGACTCTAAGAGTGTAGAAGTTAGTTTTTAAGGACCACCAATGATTTGAAGTAATCCAGGGTAGTCTATTCTAGATGCACCTTCTAAGGGGGAAAATTACCCTAGATCTCTTGTTTTGGGGATTTATTATCCTAATTTAGATTATTATGGGGAAATTTCACCTAAAATTGGTTGATTTGTCATCCCTTCTACTCATAGGGAACTGTAAAGATCTATTTTTGTTGTTATAAACACTCAATAGAGACTTGAGGTATATCCTACTAGACCTTCAGTTGATCAGACTCTCTATGATAACTTTGGTCCTACTCCAATGAAAGAATATGAAGAAACTGATCAAGGTAGCACTCATGTTGTTGATGTTGGTCTCCTATTTTCATGAAGAAGAAATTTTTTTTGATGTTAGAATTGATGTTCAAGTTTATAGAACTGAATCAGTGAAGGATGTCCCTAAGTTAGATGGTAGGCAACCAGCTTATGATCCATCTACCTTTATCTATTCTATTTCCTAAGTCACTAAGGATGACTTGGATGTGTTCGAATCAAAGATGATGGATATGTTCAAGCATATTTTTGTTAATTTTGAAAACTCCTTGCAAAAAGTTATAAAGGATAACATTTCTGATACTGTTACAACTATAATATCCCATATTCAGCCAATATTTAATTTTTGAATTAAAATGATACAGAATGAGATTATAGATTTGAGAGCATAGGTTTGTACTCTCTAGGAAGATCTATATTATATGATGATTCTATTAGATCAAAACTTTATGGATATTATGTTTAACCTACTCCTATGACTCCTCCTTATCCTCCTACCCATCTAATATTTGATGAATAAAATATTAGAAAAATAATAATACACGAGTTAAAAATTATGTTTTATGATTATAGAAATTCCTTGGAAGATCTGTTAGATAGTTTTCAAACCCATTCTTCCAAAACCATGGTAATGGTATTAGAATATGTGAAATGATTTGGGAAAGATGTAGAAAAAATCAAGAAGTAAATTTATTATTATCTTAGTCAAATATTTAAAAATTATAATTTAGAGGGTACGTTTAGAACCCTTACCATGGATCTCAAGATGCCTTCCTTGAATCATTCTTTTAAGTCAAAAGTTGAGAAGCTCAAGCTTTGGAGCATGGTTATTGATCTTCCAGTGATCTTACTCGGTTGACGGAACTTTTCTTTACACTTATTAGATATCTATGCTATCTCCTTTATCTATTTCTATATCCCTAGCTCCAACCACAACCTTATCAACCATCAATCCTTTTAGCCTGAATCCTGCTCAAGTCTTTCAGCAACTAAAACATGTTCCTAGATTTTTAGTCATTGGGGAGACTACCTCCTCATCTTCTCCCCAAACTACCATTTCCCCTACCTCTACTTCCAAAGTAAAGGACTTTGTCCTTCCTACATATGTCAAAGATGTCCAAAATTTGGATTCATATTAGGATCTCTTATAGGGACTCTTTGTAATCCTTCTGTAATATCTTTTGATATATTAATGAAATATTCTCTTTTATTCTAATTTATTTTTTAACACCCCAAGCTTCCATGATACGTTTCCCTTTGAATAATGCAATAGCTTGTGTTGTACGCAACTTGGAGTTTTAACATACCACGACCAATAAAAGTATCTGTTATGAATAGTAATACCCACTTTTTGAAATTTTATAAATTTTATTATTCAAAATTGACTTCATTTTTGGATTCATAATATTAAAATTATCTTAGGGTGAATTTTTGGTATTTTTCTGAAAACTTTCAATTTTTGATGAATAGTGAAAAACACTACATTATTGTTTAAAATCAACTTTTTATTTAAATAATTAGTTATTTTAATTTAATTTATTTTAGGTCAAAATAGATACATAATTCCTATATATGTTCAATGTAATTCATTGGGGTCATTTTATAATAATTTTAGATATATAAAATTTTATTGAACTTTTTACTATCTTTTACCCACCTTCTAGGAGCATTTGAAAATTTGCATAAAACTTAATTTTACTGCTTCTGTGAGTTGAATTTCAAAACTCTGAGAGACACGGTTAATATAAAGGAGTAAAATTTGATTCAATAAGATGAAAATAATTTTTTGGTGAATAGTAACTTTTGACTTTTATTTACCACGGTTAAAAGTAAATAGGGTAATTAAGGGTAAAAAAGATATTATAATTTCCCTAAAACGTGTACTAACTCTATTGGATATGTGTAATTAGACAAAAAAACCTTATTAATAAATTATGACCCCATTTGGTCCACTTTTATTAGATTAGGACATTTATTATTATTTTATTTAAAGAAGAGTTAAAAGTGTTAAATTCAAAGTTCAATAACTAAACCATTTTTAATATAGGGTTATACGTAAGATAAATTCGACTATAAATATTCATTAGAAATATAAAAATATTTCCTGCATAATGGTATTTTATTTATAATTTTTAGACGTTTAATAATTAAATTTATTTATGACACAATGATGATGCAGTAATTACCTTATTAATGAAAGATTAAAATAATTGATATTACAAATATCCAAATAAATGTAATTTGAGACTTTTGATGAATTCCACTAATTTTCTAGGTTAATATGAAATGTTAGGGTTGATTAAATAATAATTTTTTGAAGTAATAATGTTGTCGTGATTTTCACAAAAACCAAATACTAAATAGTGTCAAAATTGATGTAATTGAGTTTTTAAAACAAATAATATATTATTAATTGATATAATATTCCTAAAAATATAAGGTTTATCCAAGGGACTTAGATAAGGTTTTATATATTAATAATTAACCACTTGGGGTTCGCTTTTCTTATTATAGTAAGTTTATTAACCATATAATATAAAAATACAAAGAGACATGGTAACTGACAAACTATTTAACTAAGAGTTAAATATAAAAGATAAGGTTAATATGGTGACATAAACCTATCTAAAACCTATTGTTTGAGAGTTTTTCGACCCATCCACACCTTAGCCTATAAATAAACCATTTTGGAGCCATTATAAACCGAAAATTATTTTATTATAAAATAATATTTCAAGCTTTTCCTAAAGTGACACTCACCTCTCTTATAAAAGGGTACTTCCCTTTCTCTTAATTTCACACCTCCAAAGTCATTTTTCTCGGCCAAACCCTACCCAAATTTCATACCAAATTTCCTCCCTTCATCTTAGAGGCCTTCCTTTGGTTATAAATCCAACCTAAGGATCCCTTTTTATCAAATCAAAAAGAATAACCCAAATAAGAGGTAAATATTTCATCACCTCTTTCAAGTTATTTTCTTCTTCCACTTCCTCTTTCTTTGTTGTTTACATTCTAAAATAATAAATACAGTATCTTATATGTATTTTGAGGTTATTATAAAAATGTTACAACCATATTCATTATTCTATCCATCATATTAATAACAAAGTCACTATACGTGCGTACGTACGGCTTACCGTCTCCACGTCGTGGTGTAGTTTATTATTCAAACACTTCATTATTTGGATGGGTATAATAATGAGAATAACTGACATAAATAATAAATATAACATGTTAATTATTCTTTATATATTATATACCATACAATTACATACTATTTCACCATCAATATAATGATATTGTCGCTCGTGCGTACGTATGGATTACCGTCTCCATGAACGCAATGAGATTCATTCCCCATTGTAATCATTCAAGAATAATTTTCATTTTATTATTAAAAATAATGTTTATGAACATGATATAATTTTGTATATTAATCAAATACATCCTATCCATAACATATATGGCTTACGTAACCAAGCATATAAAGGAAAATGAATCAGATAACACCCAAAACGATGATACTACTAAAATATTATTAAAAAAGAAATATTAGAGGATCATTTATGATAACATATTTATGTATATAGTTATTGTATAATTTAATAATAATGATTTAACTATTATACAGGAGGTTAACATACCCTCGACCAAGGAAAAGTACAAGGTAAGGGTTAATTCCACAATCTCTTCATTATCTGAGGTTGTTTATACGTGAGTATCTACTGGGACCTCTTTATCATCCACATATGTGTTTCTTAAAAATATATTTCAAAACATTTTTACTATTTCCTATACTTTGGGTTAAATTCATTTATACCCTTGTTTGAATTTTTATAAAATGTTTTGAAAGGAATCTTTTTGTCGTTTTCCAAACAAGGTACTTTATTACCTTTTTGACAAAATTAAGGTAAGAATGTATTTTTTTTAACTTATACAGAGGGTGTGGCCATTTTCCACCATTATATCATTATTTAAGCTTCCCATACTATCTTATAAGAATATTTTCAAAATAAATGTTTTCTTTTATAATTATGTGACTTTTAAATGATTTCAAAATAGAAAGAGGTATTTATTTCAAATAGTTTTCATTTCATCTATGTCAACATCCTTTAATGGATTTTAAACTTGTTTGAAGTTGATTTATTATGAAACAAATATTCCATATTGTATTGAAAGTTTTGTGATATGTTTAAATATGGATGTGTTATTTTTACACCATTCATGTTTTATGGATAAAGTATTGACATTTTTTATGCTAGTTTTAATTCGAATGTTTATGTTATGTTTAAACCTTTTCATATGAGGAATACATTGGACTTAGTAAGTGATGGGTGGAGCCTACTATTTCTCCTCTATACATCGGTAGGTCTCATGAGACAAACTAGTTTCTTGGCACAAGGCCTTGACAAAATTTTATTTTTAGTCTTGGCACATGGCCTTGACTATGTGGTTATGAAGTATGGCATTGCACATTCCATAATTATGAAAGTGGCTATTGATATTGCATGTGATTATTCAACTAGTAGAATATCCATGTGAATAAGTAAATGGCATTATTTGATTTTATCTTTTCCATATTATGCTGAATTTTAAGTTTAAAAGGCTTTTGTTTTAGTCTTATACATTGCCTTAAATGTTTATTCTTATTTATGAAAGTTTCCGCTATATTGTTATACTTACTGAGCATCTGAGCTCACCCCTTTCTATGTTTTATTTTTCCCAGGATGTGAAGAAGTATTTTATGGTTGACCTGTAGGGATAGGATAAGGATATAAGTGTGTTCAAAAGGGGACAAATTTTTGTTGATGTTTTTATTTTATGATGTGATGTAAAACTTATGAATGTATCTAGTACTTCCAAGGCTACTAAACTAATCAGTATTTTGGGAAATTATTCCTTATATCATGTCAATGTTATGTAATAATGCACTGACTCTGGGTAACTAGTGTTAGTGCGTTGCATATTTCTTAACTTATTACTTATCCTTTAATTTTTACTCATTTTTTTAATCTCAAAAGGGGGAGAAATATATTTATTTGTGATAAATTACAATCAATTGAATTCATTGGAAAATTTTCATGATTTTGGGGACTTACTAAATAGTTAATTAAATCCTCTACAAATTTACTTTTGTTGTATTCAATTCATTTCAATTTAAATTTCTTGATTTTTTATCATTAAAAAGGGGGGAGATTGTTATCTTAGACCAGAACCTCCTTATTTTAATGATCACAAATCATGTTTATAATGTTACTGATGAATTTTATGTTTCTTGATATGAAATGATTTTCTGACCAAAACTTGAAAAAATGGGTAAGTCTAGAACTTACCATGCTTTGAAGATCACCTTACTGCATGTACAATCAACCTATCATGAGGCATATATTTACTTACCATGTGTATAAAAGACCTAACTGTGTGAATTAGTGAAGTGACCATGTAAAAGAAACTACCTACTACATTAAGAAGTCAAATTACCATGCCAAGGTATGTACAATTTTCATTAATTAATATACTGAACACTTTTATTATTATAGTGAACATGTGGAGAAACAACTTGTCTCGTGAAGAGAGATTCTTATCATAAGATCAAATGAACTAACCCTATGAAGGAATAAACTGATCATGACACCTTGTTGCGTCAACTGACTATGTCAATTGGTCGTGTCAAGTTTTCATGCCAACTAACCATGTTTTAAGTGAAGATAGCCCGACATCTCTAACTTAGAAGTGGATCATTTCAAATATACAATGGATAATTTTTAAAGCATTAAATGAATCATTAGTTAATTTTCTAATACATTGGTTATTATCCAATGGATACTTTTGGATGAAGATATGTTTAAGAATAAAATTTGATCATGTAAAGGATGTTATAAATGCATGCTTTTATAGAGAATAACATTGGATCATCTATATGAACCTATGCTACAGATAAGACTCTACGACGCAATTTTTTTTAAACCTGCTATGAAACTTGTACAAGCTCCTTCCAAATAAAAATTTAAGGACTTCAGAAAACTTAATCTATTCAGATTGAGTTGCACCACATTTTCTTATCTCATATCTCTTAATATTTTAGTTTATGATTTACTTTAGAGATGTATTTTTTATTCCATTTATTTATAAATATACAGTCTCTAGTATTAAATTGTTAATTACTTGATACTCTAACAAATATTTCATTTTTATTCCCACAAACAACTATGGAAAAGGTCCAGTGTGAACTCGTATCTTTTTTTGTCCCACATATAACTATGGATGAGGATATTTTCCTAGCCATTCCTATATACTATTGTCTATAAAACTAGATCTAATTTGTGGATCAATTTATTTATTAATGAACTATATGGAAGCAGGTGCTTTCCAAGTTGAGGGGATTAAGTCTCAGCTTGAGATCAAAACCCTTGTTAAATTTCATTGTGTTCTTTATCTATTTTTCTTCTAATAATAAAATTGAATTAGCTTCTATCTAAAGTTTATTAAACAAAAATATACTTTGATAGTTGACTTAAATTAGTTTTTATGTACTATGTTAGATACGAGTGTATTATTTTAAAATATTTTCCAAAGTATTTTAACTAAGTAGTGATCGATATTTTAAGAACTTTTTCCAAATATTAGATTATATATGTCTATTATTTTTATTAACTGGGTAATTTTATCAAAAAATAGGATTTGTTTTTAAATTATTTTAAATCATAAATTTTATTGGAAACTCAATTCCCCCCCCCCCCACCCTCTTGAGTTGTCCACTCCAACTAACAATTCCCTTACATGGAAATTTTTTGGTTATATAAAAATCACTAACATGAGGATCTATGTATCTGAATTTTCATATGTGATATAGTTTTCCTATATAAATTGTCTTACATAGCGAATTTTTTCATGTAAAGTTGGATACATAACAAGATCAAATATGTGAAATTTCCTTACCCAAATAATCCACCTATAAAAAATCACGTACACGGTAAATTTTCTTACACGGAATTAGATATGTAGAGACTTCAGTTATGTTGAATCTGATATGTGATGCTTTTGGATATGTGGATCTTTCACTATATAAAATCAGTTATATGGAAGTTTTGGATCAGTGGAATCTCTACTTATATTTTTTCATCTATGTGAACTAGTTATATATATACAATTTTGGAACTGTGGATATATATTTCCTATGTGATATTGGCTACATGGATTTCAGTTAGACAAAGTCTATTTTATATAAGTGTTATAGTAAATAAATGTATTTATTATCATTAGAGTATTTTAAGGGAAGTAAGTGTTGTTTTCAAATATTTGGAAAATGAACTAAGTAAATGAGGTATGAACTACTTCTCTATAAGATGAAACTTTCAAGAATGGTAAAAAACACTATCTTATTTATGCTTCTATGATTTTTTGTTAATAAAGTAAAGGAAAGTTTGATTTGGAAAAGTTTGTATTTTTTATTGGTTTAATTTATAGACCTCAATAGAATCTATAGATGAGGAGATATATGTTAAAGAAAAATAAAAGTTGTGTATGTGTGTAAGAAAATCAAGATTTAATTTTTTTAATATCTTCATATTCTTCTTTATGATACAAATAGATCTTCTCTACTCAAAAACAAGAAGTCTACTATATTTCTATTGATTTTCTACTCTCAAGAAACATATTTGGCTTTCATAAGTTCTTATTTGAGCTACGTTAAATAATTTATTTTATTCTTCTGGATGTCTTCTCTATTGTTAGTTGTTACTTACAATTGTGCACCTAAATTGAAGTTATTATTCTATATCTTTTCTCCTCTTGTGTAAGTTCACATTCCTTATACTGAGAGTGGGTTAAGGCCATTATAATTCATGTTACTGAATCCCTATAAAAGATCATTCTTTTTTATTTTTACAAAATGACGATTGTTTTCACCCAAGTTAGTCAGTCCCTAGGAAAAGGATTGGACATAGATAAAATCATCAATCTCACTGAGAGAGTATTAATGGATTGGAATAGGGGATATTTGTGCCCCAAACCACTATAAAATATTTTTTTCCTTTATATTATTTTATTTTATTCCACTACATAATAGTTCTTTATATTTTAAAATAAGTTCACAAAATAAGGAATGAAATTTTAGGGCTCAATTACCCACCCCCCTGAACCATTGTTTAACTAATCTGGGATAAAAAGATATTGATTAAAGGTACAATCTTGATTATAATTCCAAATCATGCATCTTTATAGGTTATGGTGATAAGGAATTTGGATATCATGTTGGGATGATAAGAACAAGAAGATCATCATAATATAGAATGTTATATTTAATGGTGTTATGTGAAAGGATCATCATGTAGTTGAAGATGATAGTGGGAATGCATTATTAGGCTTCCAAGAAAAATTAGACCTTGAAGGTGTACCTGAGCATGTAGAGACAGGACCAGTAGACCATACTCTTAATATGGAGTTAAGGATATCAAAAAGGGGGGAAGACCTATTCTGAGTTATTTATTATCCTTGAACTATTATTTATTGACTAATATAGAATAACTAGAATACTTTAATGATTAAATGAAGTTAAAGGAGTTGAGCAAGTGGAAGTTGTCTATGAAAGAGGAGATTACTTCATTACATGATAAAAATAATTGGGAGTTGATTTCTTTTCCACAATTAAAGAAAGTGTTGTAGAAAAAATGGTTATGCCAAGTCAATAAAAAACATAATAGAAATAATAGATATAAGGAAAGGATGGTGGTAAAATGATTTTAATAGAAGGATGGTGTAGCTTTAATATAAATGTTCTCACATGTAGTGAATCTTACCCCCCATTCGAGTGGTTCTCTGTATTATTACATCAAAATATTTAAATATTGAGTAGATTTATATAAGATGTAAAGACCCGTAAATTTCAAGGAAATTTTTTTCTTAATTTTCTTTGGAATTTTACAAGAACGCAGTTTCTGACGGTGCCTGGTTCCGAGGCCCGGTGTGCCCGGAATCATTTTCTGAAGTTTGGCTCGGGTACGTTCAGTGAACGGACGAGCGGGTTTTTCTAACTTTTGAACCGGTGCCCGGAATCGAATTCTGAGGGCACCGATGAAATCGCAGCGCTGGTATTCGCTTAGAAACGCCTCTTCCGGAGTTGCGTTTGCTCGGGTGTGGTTTTTAATTTTCGGGCTTAAAGTTAAGAAATAAAATAATTTTGCGACAACTTTATTTTATTTCACTTAAGCCACTTGGAAGCCACTTGAAGCCACTTAAAGGAGGCTTGAACTGACTTGAACTGGATAGGATGCTATCCAGAAATATCCTACCCCCTTGGTAGGATATTTGTGAGGTGGGTCCCGCACGAGCCCCGCCGTTTCTTTCCGCTAAGAAACGCACCCGTGAAAACCCGTCTTAATGAAAGTCAACCGACGCGTTTTCTAAATTCTTAACAGACCATTTAATTGGGCGGTTTATTTCGTGAATTAAATGGGTCGTTTCTTTCGTTGAATTAATTCAACGAATTGATGGATCGTTTCTTAACCAGTTTTTCAAATTCGTTGGCGTAATAATAAAATAAGACCAACGCTTAACCTCTGGTTATTTGCGCTTGAGAAGATTTGGGAGAACCCTCGCAACTTCTTCTCCCTCGCGAAAAACGCGAAGAACGCGAAGAACGCGAAGAACGCGAAGAACGCCGAACCCGGAAATCGACGACGCCTTCGCCCGAGACGTTCTTCCGATCTCCGATCTCCGATCTCCGATCACCGACCATTCGAGGTGAGTGCTTTCGGATTTCCTCTCAAGTTCTTTTCTTTGGTTTTAAACGAAACACAGATTTAAATATTAATAATTTAAATCTGTTTTTCTTGATTCGTTGAGCTCGCTGACTCAACACCGGAATCTGCGACGACGCGACGCCTCCCCGCGACGACGCGACGATCGATCTCTTCCGCGACGGTCTCTTCCGCGAAGAACGCCCGCGCACGACGATCATCAAGGTAGGGATTCATTTTGGAAAATTACCCCTTTTTAATTTTCTCGTGAACGTTCTTGAAAATTAAAAAGCCGGTTTTCAATGAACAATTTTATTTTAATTAAAATTGTTGGATCATGTGTTGATCGTTTTTCTCCCGGTTGTTTATCTCTAACGCGGAGGGTGCGGGCCGAACGAACACGGCCCGACGACCCTCCGTCGTTCTTCATTTTGTGCGGATTTGACGGTCGACGACGGAACGTGCCGCAGCGGACGTTTGACGATCCCGCAGTAAAGAACGGATCCCGGGAGGAGCAACGGCGCAGACGGGAAAGAAAACGGGCCACCGGAGCGACGCCGGCGGCCGGAGGCGGCGGCGCCCCGGCGCGCCGCCGGACGAAATCCGCCGCGGCTTCAGCCGCGGCGGCGGCGGCCAAACGGACCCGCGGCGCGCGGGTCCGGTTCATCCGGGCGGACGCGGCTCAGCGCGTCCGCGGCTCGCCAGCGCGGCCCGCACGCGGGCCGCGGTCCTTCCTCAAGCCGCGGGTCAGCGCCCGCGGCTTCCACCCGCGCGGCTCGGCCAAGCCGAGCCGGCCGAGCCGGACCGGCCCTGGCCGGGCCGGGCCGGGCCAGCCGGGTCGGATTCGGGTCGGGTCGACCCGGTTCGGGCAGACCCAGGGGGGGTCGGGCTGGGTCGGGCCGGGCCCGTACCCCCCATCTTCGGACGTTTTCGTTCAAATGCCCGTATCTTGAGCTTCCTGCCTCCAAACGACTCGCCGTCAGCGGCAACGCGATCCTTGGATCGAGACGGTCGTTTTGGTATATCGCACTAAAGGTTTCGGAATACTTTGAGTTCGGCCGGGTTGGTTCGTACACGAGACCAACCGGGCCCTCGGAGCGGAAACGCTCATATCTTGAGCTACGGACGTCCGATTGACGTGCCGTCAGCTTTGTTGAATTCCTCTAAGTGAGACGGATCTTTTGGCATACTCCGCCCGAGGTTTGGACGCAGGTGGAGTGCGGTCGGGTTGGTTTTGCCTTAAAAACCAACCGGGCCCTTGGGACAAAAATGCCAATATCTCTCAGACCGGGCGTCCGATTGACGCGCCGTCTGCGACGTTGAGTTCCTGTTGACGATACGGAACTTTTGGATACATCAACTTCGGACTTCGTGTCAGTTGATGTATCAGCCTCTCGGCTCGTGGAGCAGACCTTCCCGAACGAGCTTGCTGTGTGCGGGAACCCTAGTGCTGGTTGCGACTGCTACTTCGACAGCGACGACCGTGCAGAGATCCTCAGTGGACTGCAGCGACGACTGTGCAGAGATCCTCCGTGGACTCCGACGACGACCGTGCAGTGATCCTCAGTGGACTGCGGCGACGACCGTGTAGAGATCCTCAGTGGATTGCAGCGACGACTGTGCAGAGATCCTCAGCGGACTGCGACGACTACTGCACTCAGCGATCCTACGTGGATCAGTGCTACAGGTCCTGTGTGGGCCCGGTCCTGTGTGGGCCCGATCCTGTGTGGGTCCGATCCTGCGTGGGTCAGCGCTCAGCGGTTCTGTGTGAGCCAGCGCCTACAGGTCCTGCGTGGGCCCGGTCCTGTGTGGGCCCGATCCTGTGTGGGTCATCTCTCAGCGGTTCTGTGTGAGCCAACTTCTACAGGTCCTGCGTGGGCCCGATCCTGTGTGGGTCACTGCAAGGTTAGTACCTATCGATCCTTCGTGGGTTCGACGACTTAGATGGTTCAATGATCATCTTTATCGTCATCCGAAGAAGTATACCTGTGTGAGCTGAATCTTGTGTTACTCTCCTTTGTGGATTGTGTTGAGCTATCCTGTGTGGATTTACTGTTTACTCTCCTTTGTGGATTGTGTTGCTCTATCCTGCGTGGGTATACGTTTTGCTTTCCTGTGTGGAATGGGTTGTGCTTGGGCTCGGACGTTGGAGACGAACGGGAATTGAAGACTTAGGTATATGTATGGGCATATACCTAAGCCGTGTCAGATGTTACTTCGTGATTGTATCTTTCCTTTGTGGATTATCCTTTGTGGATTTCGGGAGACCTTCGGGGGTCTCGGGGTCCCTACTGAGTAGCTTATACTCACCCCTGCACGGGCTATGCCCGCACTTCGTGGTGTTGGTTGCAGACGACGGACAGCGCTGATCGTGGAGGAGGCGTGCGGAGCAGGACAGTACCTGGTGGTGGACCACTGGGCGAGACGTACTCGGAGTGGTTAGGTGGACCCGAGGAGCAGTGGAGGCTATCTGTACCCACCCTTCAGGTGGGACTTCCGGAGGACGGCTCGTCGCTGCAGTTTTCCCTTTTTAGTTGCTGTTTTTCCTTTCAGTTGTACTTTACAGTTGGGCTTGTATTTCCGGCCCCTTTTTACTTCCAGCACAGCTTGTACAGTTTTACTTAGTGTTTACTTTTCCGCTTGCTTGCTCTGTGGTGCTTGTTTACTTTTCAAAGGCAATGCCTTCCTTTTTTGTTGGGATTTACGCCTTGGTGCTAGTCGCCAGCCCCTGGCCTATGGAAGGCGGGCTTGGGGTAGTCACGGCACGGGCCCCGAGGACGGGTCGTGACAAATTGGTATCAGAGGTGGTCGGTTCTACCGCAGACTCTGATCTTTCTTCTATGTGAAGCAAAAGTGTTTAGTGTATTGAGTGTGGTTATCAGTCCAGGGAGTCCAGTGTTGGTGCGGCGGCCGACGTATCCATACACCAGGACCCTGACTTCTGATTCCCGACTTAATGTACGAAAACATTGTTTGCATGTGTGTTTCAAGTTTTCTTTGTGATTACTTGTGTCAGCTCACCAGGTATACTATTCTGACCGTGGCATACTTGTTTCCTTTCAGGATGTCACGACGACAGCAGCCAGCTAGGGTTCCCAGAGTAGGGCGCGACGACAGCCCGCCGAGCGACGAGGCCTCGGTACAGGGCCCGTTGACAGCAGAGGCACCGGCGGTACCTTTACCCGCCGAGCCCCCGATGCTTCCAGCACTGGCAGCTGACGACGCACGATGCCTCGGAGCTCTGCATGAGTTCCAATGCCAGCGACCACCCAGGTTCCGTGGGGAGTCGGACCCCTAGGCAGCCGAGGACTGGCTGGAGGCGATCGTCCGAGTTTTCAGGCTAGTGAGGACGCCAGCAGACCTCATGGTGATCCTCGCGGCGAGCTTACTACACGCAGCAGCCGGACGCTGGTGGAGCCTGATGCTCCAGGTACACGATGAGGCCTCCCTCATCTGGACGGACTTCGAGAGCCTCTTCCGCTCAGAGTTCGTCCCGGCCACCCTCCGAGCGGTGCGCATCCAGGAGCTTCTTCAGCTGCGGCAGGGCAGCTTGACGGTCGCTCAGTACGCGGCGAGGTTCACCGACCTTTCTCGGTACTCGACAGACATGGTACGGGACCCCTTCTTCCGGGCCCGAACCTTCGAGCAGGGTTTGAGACACGAGATCAGGGCATCGCTGATCTCCCTCAGCATCCCGACCCAGGCAGGAGTACTGGAGCGAGCCCTCCTGATCGAGAGCTTCCTGGCTGAGTCCACAGCGAGACCCACCGCAGGGCGGCAGATAGCGGAGTCTTCGGAAGCTGGTAGCCGGCGGATGACTCAGGGTTCCAGGCGGACCAGACCTTCCGGCAGGCGACCTCGGGACGCTGGCTCAGCAGTGCAGGGAACCCAGCCCGGAGCCAGCCTTCCGAGAGGCAGACAGTGCTACGAGTGCGGCGGGCAGGGCCACATGGCTCGTGACTGCCCGACCCGTCGTACCGAGGGGTAGCAGACGGTGGAGGGGCCACCCAGGTAGAGGTAGAGGGTCGACCGTGGCGGTCCGCAGGGAGGAGGCGGACGAGGCAGAGGAGCTGGCCGAGCAGCAGGTGGTGGGCGACGCTTTGAGGCTCTGCCACCACCACCACCAGGAGGCCCGCCCCGACCACAGGGAGCTGGCGGGCAGAGACAGGCTCAGCTCCAGGCAGTGGAGGCCTACGACCACGGCGCGCCAGAGATGATTCGAGTTACGATCTGTGTCTATTCCACCCTTGCTTCAGTTCTTATAGACACAGGAGCGAGTCACTCTTTCATAGCCACTGCCCTTGTTCGGAGCTCGGAGATTCCGACAGAGCCGTTGGCTCGATCCTTATGGCTAGAGACTCCTACGGGAGCAGACTCGACGATTACACACTGGTTCCGGCAGTGTGAGCTTACTCTAGGAGGCGAGAGCTTCGGCTGGGATCTTCTTGTAGCGGCGTCGAGGCCTTACGACGTCATCTTGGGCATGGATTGGTTATCTACGGTCCATGCTCAGATTGACTGCATTAGGCACAAGGTGCGATGTGTGCGCACCGACGGGAGCAGGTTCACCTTCACCGGCGAGAAGGGAGCCTTAGCAGCACAGGATGGACTCACGCAGAGGAGAGGTCAGTCCATCACTCATCAGTTGGCTAGCCTCATCCTGGGAGCAGTTGACGTGCGGAGTCCCAGTTTTCCTGCAGTGGTGGATCAGTACGCGGACGTCTTTCCCGACGACGTTCCAGGACTACCTCCTCGCAGAGAGGTAGACTTTTATATTGACCTGTACCCCGGGATAGCCCCGATATCCACTCCAGCATATCGGATGGCCCCCGCTGAGCTTCAAGAGCTGCGAGTACAGTTGGAGGACTTGCAGGGCAAGGGGTTCATTCGACCCAGTGTTTCGCCCTGGGCTTCCCCGATTTTGTTCGCCAAGAAGGCGGACGGGAGCTTGCGACTGTGTGTCAATTATCGTCGCCTGAATCAGGTGACAGTGAGGAACAAGTATCCGCTACCCAGGATTGATGATCTCTTCGACCAGCTCAAGGGAGCACGGTGGTTCTCGAAGATAGACCTCAGGTCAGGCTATCATCAGCTTAGAGTTCGAGACGAGGATGTGCAGAAGACGGCCTTCAGGTGTCGGTATGGCCACTTCGAGTTCTTGGTTATGCCTTTCGGCGTGACCAACGCTCCAGCAGTGTTCATGAGCCTCATGAACAGGATCTTCCAGCCATACCTCGATCGATTTGTCGTGGTCTTCATCGACGACATTTTGGTGTACTCGACGACGGAGGAGGAGCACGCCTACCACCTGCGTGTTGTACTAGACACACTCCGAGAGCACCAGCTTTATGGAAAGCTCTCGAAGTGTCAGTTCTGGTTGCGTGAGGTCCACTTCTTGGGGCACGTCATTTCTGAGGCGGGAGTTGCAGTGGATCCCGCGAAGATAGAGGCAGTGCTAGCTTGGGAGCCACCCAAGAGCGTGACAGAGGTGCGGAGTTTCTTGGGCCTAGCCGGATACTATCGAAGATTTGTGCCGGACTTCTCCAGAGTTGCGGCCCCACTCTCAGCGTTGACGAAGAAGGGGAAACCCTTTGTGTGGTCAGACGGATGTCATCAGAGCTTCCAGGAGCTGAGGCAGAGGTTGACCAGCGCACCTATCTTGAGGTTGCCTGAGGAGGGAGTTGGATACGTAGTCTACTGCGATGCATCAGGGACCGGACTCGGGTGTGTCCTGATGCAGGAGCGGGCCGTGATTGCCTACGGATCATGTCAGTTGAGGCCGCATGAGCAGAACTACGCTACCCATGACTTGGAGTTGGCAGCAGTGGTCTTCGCCCTGAAGACATGGCAACACTATCTGATGGGCGAGCGCTTCACAGTCTTTTCGGACCACCAGAGTCTCAGGTACATCTTCTCTCAGAAGGACCTGAACCTGAGACAGCGGCGATGGCTCGAGTTCTTCCAGGACTATGACTTTGAGATAGTCTATACTCCTGGGAAGGGGAACGTGGTGGCTGATGCCCTCAGCAGGAGGACGGGCATCCAGCTACTTGAGGAGGCGACAGAGCAGCTAGCCGCTTTGCAGATATCCTTCGTGGATAGAGACGGAGCAGCCTTCCTTCAGTCTCTCATAGTCTATCCTCCACTTCTTCAGCGGGTCAGAGAGGCACAGCATGGGGATGTTGACTGTGAGACGCGACGTGCACAGATATCCTCGGGACAGGCACCTGATGGTTTCTCCCTTGGAGCAGAGCACGATGTCCTTTTCAGAGGACGTACCTTGGTACCAGTCGCCTTACGAGAGGAGGTGCTGAGAGAGTTTCACACTTCTCCCTTGGCGGTACATCCTGGAGTGGCGAAGATGTACCAGGATCTCAGGCGACAGCACTGGTGGCCGGGCATGAAGAAGGCTGTGGCAGAGTTCGTTTCACGGTGCCTCACCTGCCAGCAGGTGAAGGCAGAGCATCAGGTACCAGTAGGCTTGGTACAGCCCTTGGAGGTCCCGGAGTGGAAGTGGGACGGGATATCTATGGACTTTGTGACTGGACTTCCACGCACTTCCAGAGGTCACGATTCCATTTGGGTGATTGTTGACCGACTCACCAAGTCGGCACACTTCCTACCCATCCGAGAGCAGGGCACAGTGGAGAGCTTGGGGCGTCTCTACGTTCAAGAGATTGTACGACTTCACGGTGTGCCATCGACTATCGTCTCCGATCAGGACGCTCGTTTTACTTCCCGGCTTTGGAAGGGGTTGCAGGAGGCGTTCGGGACGCGATTACGTCTGAGCACTGCCTTTCACCCTCAGACGGATGGTCAGACGTAGAGGACCATTCAGACTCTCGAGGACATGCTCCGTGCATGTGTCCTCGACTTTGGTCGCAGCTGGGAGGACCACCTACCCTTGGTAGAGTTCGCGTACAACAACAGCTACCACTCCACCATCGGGATGGCACCCTACGAGGCATTGTACGGCAGGCCTTGCAGATCTCCTTTGTGCTGGACAGACCCTGGAGAGTCAGCACTTGTGGGACCAGAGATGGTCTGGGCCACGACAGAGAAGGTCCAGGTCATCCAGGAGCGGATGAGGATAGCACAGAGCCGGCAGAAGTCATATGCTGACAGGAGGCGGAGACCACTAGAGTTCGAGGATGGCGACCACGTCTTCTTGCGGGTCTCACCTCGACGTGGTTTGAGGAGATTTGGCCGAGGCAGAAAGTTGTCTCCACGCTTCATCGGACCCTTCCAGGTCCTCAGCAGGGTTGGCGAGGTGGCTTATCGCCTGGCTTTGCCACCTCAGTTGCACCGGGTGCACAACATCTTCCACGTATCCCAGCTGAGGAGATACGTACACGACCCGACGCACATCATTGACTATGGGGAGCTAGACGTGGATGATGGGGTGACTTTTGCGGAGGTCCCAGTGGAGATAGAGGATCGACAGGAGCGGGTCCTACTTGGGCGATCGATTCCTCTTGTGCGCATCAGATGGCAGCACGGGAACCTCCAGGAGAGCACTTGGGAGCGGGAGGCTCAGATGCGTGCTCAGTACCCACATTTGTTTCCCTAGTTTTTGATGTATCTTTACGGGGACGTAAAGTCCTGAGGTGGGAGTAATGTAAAGACCCGTAAATTTCAAGGAAATTTTTTTCTTAATTTTCTTTGGAATTTTACAAAAACGCAGTTTCTGACGGCGCCTGATTCCGAGGCCCGGTGTGCCCGGAATCATTTTCTGAAGTTTGGCTCGGGTACGTTCAGTGAACGGACGAGCGGGTTTTTCTAACTTTTGAACCGGTGCCCGGAATCGAATTCGGAGGGCACCGATGAAATCGCAGCGCCGGTATTCGCTTAGAAACGCCTCTTCCGGAGTTGCGTTTGCTCGGGTGTGGTTTTTAATTTTCGGGCTTAAAGTTAAGAAATAAAATAATTTTGCGACAACTTTATTTTATTTCACTTAAGCCACTTGGAAGCCACTTAAAGGAGGCTTGAACTGAGTTAAACTACATAGGATGCTATCCAGAAATATCCTACCCCCTTGGTAGGATATTTGTGAGGTGGGGCCCGCACAAACCCCGCCGTTTATTTCCGCTAAGAAACGCACCCGTGAAAACCCGTCTTAATGAAAGTCAACCGACGCGTTTTCTAAATTCTTAACAGACCATTTAATTGGGCGGTTTATTTTGTGAATTAAATGGGTCGTTTCTTTCGTTGAATTAATTCAACGAATTGATGGATCGTTTCTTAACCAGTTTTTCAAATTCGTTGGCGTAATAATAAAATAAGACCAACGCTTAACCTCTGGTTATTTGCGCTTGAGAAGATTTGGGAGAACCCTCGCAACTTCTTCTCCCTCGCGAAGAACGCGAAGAACACGAAGAACGCGAAGAACGCCGAACCCGGAAATCGACGACGCCTTCGCCCGAGACGTTCTTCCGATCTACGATCTCCGATCTCCGATCTTCGATCACCGACCATTCGAGGTGAGTGCTTTCGGATTTCCTCTCAAGTTCTTTTCTTTGGTTTTAAACGAAACACAGATTTAAATATTAATAATTTAAATCTGTTGTTCTTGATTCGTTGAGCTCGCCGACTCAACGCCGGAATCCGCGACGACGCGACGCCTCCCCGCGACGACGCGACGATCGATCTCTTCCGCGACGGTCTCTTCCGCGAAGAACGCCCGCGCACGACGATCATCAAGGTAGGGATTCATTTTGGAAAATTACCCCTTTTTAATTTTCTCGTGAACGTTCTTGAAAATTAAAAATCCAGTTTTCAATGAACAATTTTATTTTAATTAAAATTTTTGGATCATGTGTTGATCGTTTTTCTCCCGGTTGTTTATCTCTAACGCGGAGGGTGCGGGCCGAACGAACACAGCCCGACGACCCTCCGTCGTTCTTCATTTTGTGTGGATTTTACGGTCGACGATGGAACGTGCCGCAGCGGACGTTTGACGATCCCGCAGTAAAGAACAGATCCCGGGAGGAGCAACGGCGCAGACGGAAAAGAAAACGGGCCACCGGAGCGACGCCGGCGGCCCGCGGAAGTTGCCGGCGGCGCGGGTCACCGGCGCAGCGGCGCCGGCGGCCGGAGGCGGCGGCGCCCCGGCGCGCCGCCGGACGAAATCCGCCGCGGCTGAAGCCGCGGCGGCGGCGGCCAAACGGACCCGCGGCGCGCGGGTCCGGTTCATCCGGGCGGATGCGGCTCAGCGCGTCCGCGGCTCGCCAGCGCGGCCCGCACGCGGGTCGCGGTCCTTCCTCAAGCCGCGGGTCAGCGCCCGTGGTTTCCACCCGCGCGGCTCGGCCAGGCCGAGCCGGCCGAGCCGGCCGAGCTGGACCGGCCCTGGCCGGGCCGGGCCGGGCCAGCCGGGTCGGCCCGGGCCCGTACCCCCCATCTTCGGACGTTTTCGTTCAAACGCTCGTATCTTGAGCTTCGTGCCTCCAAACGACTCGCCGTCAGCGGCAACGCAATCCTTGGATCGAGACGGTCGTTTCGGTATATCGCACTCAAGGTTTCGGAATACTTTGAGTTCGGCCGGGTTGGTTCGTACACGAGACCAACCGGGCCCTCGGAGCGGAAACGCTCATATCTTGAGCTACGGACGTCCGATTGACATGCTGTTAGCTTTGTTGAATTCCTCTAAGTGAGACGGATCTTTTGGCATACTCCGCCCGAGGTTTGGACGCAGGTGGAGTGCGGTCGGGTTGGTTTTGCCTAAAAAACCAACCGGGCCCCTGGGACAAAAATGCCAATATCTCTCAGACCGGGCGTCCGATTGACACGCCGTCTGCGACATTGAGTTCCTGTTGACGATACGGAACTTTTGGATACATCAACTTCGAACTTCCTGTCAGTTGATGTATCAGCCTCTCGGCTCGTGGAGCGGACCTTCCCGAACGAGCTTGCTGTGTGCGGGAACCCTAGTGCTGGCTGCGACTGCTACTTCGACAGCGACGACCGTGCAGAGATCCTCAGTGGACTGCGGCGACGACTGTGCAGAGATCCTTCGTGGACTCCGACGACGACCGTGCAGAGATCCTTAGTGGACTGCGGTGACGACCGTGCAGAGATCCTCAGTGGACTGCGGCGACGACTGTGCAGAGATCCTCAGCGGACTGCGACGACTACTGCACTCATCGATCCTACGTGGATCAGTGCTACAGGTCCTGTGTGGGCCCGGTCCTGTGTGGGCCCGATCCTGTGTGGGTCCGATCCTGCGTGGGTCAGCGCTCAGCGGTTCTGTGTGAGCCAGCGCCTACAGGTCCTGCGTGGGCCCGGTCCTGTGTGGGCCCGATCCTGTGTGGGTCATCTCTCAGCGGTTCTGTGTGAGCCAACTTCTACAGGTCCTGCGTGGGCCCGATCCTGTGTGGGTCACTGCAAGGTTAGTACCTATCGATCCTTCGTGGGTCCGACGACTTAGATGGTTCAATGATCATCTTTATCGTCATCCGAAGAAGTATACCTGTGTGAGCTGAATCTTGTGTTACTCTCCTTTGTGGATTGTGTTGAGCTATCCTGTGTGGATTTACTGTTTACTCTCCTTTGTGGATTGTGTTGCTCTATCCTGCGTGGGTATACGTTTTTCTTTCCTGTGTGGACTGGGTTGTGGTTGGGCTCGGACGTTGGAGACGAACGGGAATTGAAGAATTAGGTATATGTATGGGCATATACCTAAGCCGTGTCAGATGTTACTTCGTGATTGTATCTTTCCTTTGTGGATTATCCTTTGTGGATTTCGGGAGACCTTCGGGGGTCTCGGGGTCCCTACTGAGTAGCTTATACTCACCCCTGCACGGGCTATGCCCGCACTTCGTGGTGTTGGTTGCAGACGACGGACAGCGCTGATCGTGGAGGAGGCGTGCGGAGCAGGACAGTACCTGGAGGTGGACCACTAGGCGGGACGTACTCGGAGCGGTTAGGTGGACCCGAGGAGCAGTGGAGGCTATCTGTACCCACCCTTCAGGTGGGACTTCCAGAGGACGGCTCGTCGCTGCAGTTTTCCCATTTCAGTTGCTGTTTTTCCTTTCAGTTGTACTTTACAGTTGGGCTTGTATTTCCGGCCCCTTTTTACTTCCAGCACAGCTTGTACAGTTTTACTTAGTGTTTACTTTTCCGCTTGCTTGCTCTGTGGTGCTTGTTTACTTTTCAAAGGCAATGCCTTCCCTTTTTGTTGGGATTTACGCCTTGGTGCTAGTCGCCAGCCCCTGGCCTATGGAAGGCGGGCTTGGGGTAGTCACGACACGGGCCCCGAGGACGGGTCGTGACATAAGACTCCTTTCCTTCATATATATTTGTAGGATTAAATATACATGGATCAATTGGAAGGATTTTCTGAGTCATCAAAGGAAGACCCAATGTGAAAACTCTAGAAATTTTATATGGGTTAAAGAGGATACCTTGAAAGTGGAACAAGAATCTTAATGAATTCATGAGTAAAAATTTATACATACCATATGGCATGGATCAATAATGTTATTTCAATTTTTTGGTGATGGATACATTATATTACTTCTATATGTGGATGACATGATCATTACAGGATGATGTATGTAGAGAATTGATAAACTGAAAGCGTAGCTAGTATAGGAGTTATATATGAAAGATCATGGAATGGATAGTAATATTTTTGGGATGGGGATCAAGAGAGATTGTGTAGATGGAATATTGATGTTATCACAGGCTGACTACATTGGTAAGGTTTTGAATAGACTTAGTATGTAGGAAGGAAAGTTGGTTTCTATTCCAATATAAATACATTTTAAATTGTCAAAGGGGAAATCACAAAAATTAGTTGAATATGTTGATTATATGGTAAATTTTCTTTATATATCAGTTTTTTTAATCTTAATTTATACCATGGTATGTACCCATTCTGATATTTCTCATGCAGTGGGATTTCTGAGTAGGTACATGTCTAGCCCCAGAAAAAAACATTAGAAAGTTGTGAAGTGGATACTGAGGTATTTTAAGGGAATAATGTAAGTATCTATATGCTTTGGGAAAGGAAATTCATTGCATTGGTATGTGTATACTGACCTTAGAGGTGATGTCAACAGTAGGAGGAGCACCACGGGTTATATGGTTACCTATGGAGAAACTGCAATCAACTAGATAACTCAATTATATAATGTGGTATTGCTATCTACAATAGAGGTAGATTATATTGTTGTAATAGATTTTTGGAAGGATATGGTTTAGATAAATAAATTCTTGGAGGAGTTCAATAAAAAGTGAGAGGGAAATGTATTTCACTATGACAGTTAGAGTGTTATACATCTTGTAAAAATTCCAGTGTTTCATGATTTAATGAATTATATCCAATTAAAATTACATTTTATCAAAGGTTTAATATAGGATAGGTTGTTTATATTTCATAAGACATGTGGAACCAATAATTTAGAAGATATGTTGATGAAGCTGATGGTTATTGAGAAGTTGAGGCATTATTGTACCACTGTTGGTCTTCATTGATAAATGGAGGATGAGAGGTAGAATTTTGAAGAAAACTATGGAGTTATAGAAGATAAAACAACTATTATTTCATGAATCATCCACTTAAAATTGATGCTTTGATGTAGAACCTCTAATTTGTGAATGAATAAGAGTAGTATATTAGATTAAGTTAGTTTTCTAAAGTTAGGACTATGGAAGGAGGTCAGTTTGTTATTAATCTCAAAGTGGGAGATTTTTGGAATATTTAGGCTGATCCTCATAGATTATATTAGGATAAACTTCTAGAGGATCATACTATACAATGGTCCATAAACCTTATTGTTTAACCTCTATGGTTAAGTTATTAGGGGTTCCAAAGGGACAACATCCCTTAATCAGGGGGTCTGGGGACCAAAGTCCCCTAACCCAAATTTTTTAAGGCATTGTACCAATGTTAACCACTATTGAAGAGTAGACTAGTGACATGGATATGGTATTGTAGTATTGTAGACTTTGACATGGTTACTATAGAAAAGTTTACTGGTGACATTAATAGGGTGTTGTAGCTATGCATACTTTTACCACCAGCACTATAGCATAGTGGACCAGCTGTGTGGATTTGGCACTGTAGCAACATGGGTTATCATAACATTGTATTACTTTATGAGAAAATTTCAAGCTAGGGTTTTTGTAACATAGATATTTCACCCTATAATTTACTCATAAACATAATAAATTATCTTACCTTTTCATGGATGTAGTGATTATTCTCAAACCACATACATCTTGTGTCTTGTGATCTTCTTCTTATTCTTTTTATTTTTTATATCTTTTACTCTTCCTCCAAAATTGACTATCATTATTGATCCTATTTTTTTGGATCATATTTTTATTAATTATTCTCATTATAGGGTCACATCGGTACATGGAGTGTATAAAATGTTTCTTCGGATCTCTCATACCATTAAATGTTTGAAAAGTGGGATTTTTAATGATGGGTGGAGGGAGAGTTGTGTATACACACTCAAGATGTAGCTTTATATGAGGCTACACCAAGGCATTCCACCCTTATAAGGCCTTAATTTAGTGATGAGAGATTCTAATGAGTCTAAAAGATCTAGAGAAACTATTATTTTGGATATTATTAGAATAAGTGAAATAATTGAAGCCTGGTGTAGTTGAATTTCATAGGTCTATTGATGATGTTCAAGTCGAGTTGGCCTAAGGTAGTTGGCCTATAGTGACAGTAGTTATTTCCCCAGTAGAGGAAACTCCTGATAGTCAGCGACTACTAGAGTCAAGTAAACTAGATATTTTGTACTTGGAGTCTCATGGGTGACTATACTCTTCCCGTAATAGCGATATATCTTTCTCGAGTTGAGATATATCTATTATAGGGGATGCAACAACCTCTATAAAAATTGTACTAAGTGGGAATATTACCCCTGAGTAATTTGGTGTTGATATATTTTAATTACTCGATGAAAACCTTGTATTATTCCTACTTATCCTCAATGATGTGTTTTTAAACTTCATAAGAATATGAGTGGGAAATAGACATATCTTTCCCTTTATCCTTGGTTGAGGCATGGTGAGTAAGCAGTAGTTGCATACTCAGGGCCACCAAATCTTGATTCTATCTTTCATGTTGGGAACACACACCTTATTCAAATATATTAGTGTAGAACAAATTTTGGGTAGACATATATTTATCGGTATACTTTATATCAGTGCCTCGACTTACATCATCTACTGGGTTGGTACTGAAAACATTCATTGATGCATATTAAGAGGTGGGGATTTGGTCTTCATCCCCATCAGAGTAGTAATGTGGATCCTCAGCCCCTAAGTATCATACAATGGGTAGATTGAAATCCTCATCTATTTTTTTTCTATAAAGTAATTTCTTTTGGTTTTTTAACTCTATGGGGTTTATATTTTTCTTTTTAACATTCCCTTAGAAGTGGTCTATAAATGGTAACCTCATGAGAGTTTCCACCAGCCCTTATTGAGTGTATCATTAATGATAGGGGTGTTTCATACATTGTATGGAATGGTAAAAACATCATCTTTCATATATTACCTCCTAAATATTTAGACACAAACATACTTAGAGGATGGGGTAATAATTCCCCCATCCCTATGGGTTGAGGTTGAATTAGATAAGTCACCATTACATCTTCATTTTATTGGGGTTTTGATAATCCTAAATGTGGTGGTGTTGGTAAAAATTCCCCTAGATATAAGGGATAGTAATTCTCATATTTTTTTCAAATTGGATACTATTTTATCCTTTCTATATTTATATTCTTTAACTTGGGTATGGGTTGAGTTAAGTGTGTGTGCAAAATGTGAGTTTGTCATCGCTAAGGGTCATCTTATGGCTAAGGAATTCTCTTTCTTCATTGCTAGGATTGTGTGACCTTTTTAGAATATTGGTGTATGAGGATATCAATATATCATTATTTTTAGTCACGTCACTTTTGATCTCTATAGGCATCAGGGTTTTATTGGATGGAAGAGCAGGCATGGGCAGAATCAAGTCCTGAGAATTCTCTCAAGGAATTAACATTGTAGGTTTTCTTCCCTGGAGTTCTCTACTGACTAGGGAGAAATTTAAAATATAGTTCCATGTACTCATCCTATCCTCTAATATAAAATTCAGGAGATGAATTTTTTATTATATATAAAATAGTATTGAAACCACTGAGGCATGCATGTTAGAGGTTACCATGTTATTTTCCCAACTTCAAATGTTGTGCATCTGAGAGGGAAACCAAGTAGACTTGGTGACAAAGCTCAATTACTACCTTGATGTGATTATAATAATCCCCATAAGATAAATATTTCATCTTATTATTTTAGACAATAATCCATAGGTTGAGGCATATATAACGTATACACTCCTCTTTAGACATCTCCATAATGACATACGATGAAGTGGAAATGGTCCAGAACATAAAAAACATATTTCCCTCACTCAGTTCTTCCCATATAACTATGGTATTCTCCTCATCTTATAATAATGTTTATTCAATATGATCTGACAAAATTGGTTGTTTCCCAACTTCCTTGTAGATGGGATCGGGGCAACTTCAAATCACCTCAGCTGAATTGGAGGACTTATGGTGTAGGGGAGGTATAGATAATTATTTTCACCCCAAATAATCCATTTATGGGAATGAAACTCCATTGATTAGTGATGAAAAACTAAGTGTATATGGACTTAACTTTTCAAGTTCCCCTTGGTATGAGGGTGTTTTTAAGGTAATTTCAAAACATGAAGGACCTTTGTGATAAGGACATGGTCACTATGGGAAAGAATTATGTAATGTGATCCACAGTATGGGCCTCCATGGTTATCTTCATACTTTACATTATGGGGGTACTTCCATTGTATCTTGATGTATGGTTTTGGGGATTATTTCTATAGTATATTCCTTAGGTAGGACCTATAGTGTGTATAATCTAGGTTGAATGGGGAGAACCATCATGGTTACTAATATCCAATGAATTATAAATGGGGAGATCTCCTTGTTGATTGACCTTTTAGCTAGGAGAAAAAATTTCACAATTTACATCATGAGAAAATTTTCTATTATTGATCTTTTTGTTTTTATGGGGAGGACCTTTGCAGCAGGTACTCTAGGGAGGACCTATAGACCCATTAATCAGAATATCATGGGGAGTACCGTCATGGATAAAATTTATTTCCCCACCTGATGGTGAGTTGATAGGATCTTAGTTCATAATTAAAAGGTGGTGTATGGGAACTTTAACATTTATGCTCATCTAAATAGGTATATTTTCATGTTCTTAATTATTATTTTACCCCATGAGATATCTCATTTTGGGTTCTCTTCATTGGGTAGAACAATTACCACCTTGGGTAGAAACCCTCTAGGTGACTCACATGTTGTTTTCAAAGTTTTCTGATAAGCTATTTGATATTGGGTAGTAATTTTTTCATGTTCTTCATTCACCATTGAAATATGCTGACAGGTTCCTTAAAACCAAGTAGGAATATACACCCTCCTTTCGGTTGTCGTCGGGATATATCATTGGTCTTCCTTGGACTAAAGAGAAATGAGATTGTGTGTATTCTTCTAGATGGATACCAAAATATTCCAAAAAGCCTATGTATGGTTGGCTAGGATATGTATCTACTCTAGAGTGTTTTATGGGATGGAATAATGAGTTGTTGATGGAATGGGGATATAAGCCTAATCTTTTTCTTTATTACTTTCTTAGATGTATTAACAACCCTCCTGAATAGAAGAAGGGATATGGGCCCACTCTTGAGTTTCCATTGAAGTTTAGTGATAAGTTTCATCATGGATGAGAGAAAGAATATAATCCTACCCTCAGTTGGCCACCAGGTTATGCTGATGGTGGTTTTCCTCTGTAGTCATTAGGATTTATTAGATGCACTATAATACATGGGGTGGGGATATAAGTTTTCACTATGATTACTACCAAGAGAAGCTGATTGTCTTATTCATTGGGAATAATAATACAGTATCATGCCTATCCTCCTCCTATTTTTTGTATATACTGATAGACTCGGTGTTGGGGAGCTAGGGTTTGGTACTACTCCCTAGTTTTAACTGATGTGTATAGGTGGACTAATTTTGTGGGAACTAGGATGTTGGTTATCTCATTGTATTTCACTATGATCTACAAGTAGGATTTGATATTCAAGACTAGAATATGTTTCTATTCCCTATATTCAGTAATCTATCTCCCTCTGCAAGGCCTCCTCCTGGATTCCCTGGTCTGAGTGACTAGGGTGAGGTTATCGCAAGTAGCCTCATTATTTTAAATCTAAGGATTTGAAGTCATGAAACACTGTTGGTGGTGATGGATGGTAGGATACCTCATGGGTGTCTTGTAGAGACCCAAATATTTACGTACATTGACATTACATTACTTTGGCGGAATACTAAATACATAACAAAAACCAACGCACAGGGACTGTAATAGTTTAGTGTCTTTGGAAACTCAGAACATAATCTTCTAATCATGGTGAAAGATCTTCAACATCTCCCATAAAGATCTTCCCCTTTTGTTTTCTTACCTAAAACCTTTATTTATATCCTAGGGAAAAGAAAACATATAAATGGTGAGCTCAAATGCTCATTAAGGGTAAGCATGGAGAAAATAAAACAAACCATATACATTTGAACTTAAAAACATGAACATAATGTTTAAACATCAAAATATTGAGCAATGACATAAAACATGGCAGTACATAAGGCATAGATCATAAAGAAACATTAATCATGATAAAATAGCATGGGAATAAAACATGTGATTGTGGAAACCATTAATCACATGATATGATTTCCATAGTAGCCAAGGCATTGCTTCCAAGACCATCTTAGTAGACAAAGTCCCTTACTGAACTGGGTTTACTTGTCTTTCCAACCCTATATTACTAAACCAGATTTACTTGTCATTCCAGCCATGTCTATCTCATGAGATATAAATCTTTACCCAATGCATTGGAGGGATATATAGGTCCCACCCATCTCATAATTAAATCATTCTTACTTGTGCCACAAAATAAACATAATTCATTCATCATAACCCAAGGAATAAAATGGGTTTCATAAATATCATCCCATCATAACGTGATCCATATAAAAAAATGGATATCATTTCATAATAATAAAATTTAAACCTTGTAAATCATAGAGACATTATACTTGAAACATAATCATACTAAATAATGTCATCTTAGATGGAAAATAGTTTTGAAAAAACACTTGAAATGAATTCTTGAGGAAAATATCCCTTCTTCTTCAAAAACATTTTCTTTTCACAAAATGCCAAGAAATTTTAAAAGAAAATGATTTTTTTGAAAATAATTATGAAATATTGTAAATTAAGCTTCATGAAAATAATGCATTATGAAACCGTAAAAATCCGTTCATGCCGTATAAGTTAAAAATAACATTCTTCTCATAATTTTGTCAGAAAAGTCAAAAAGTTCCTCATGGGGTAAACAAATGTAAGATTCCTTTCATAACATATGGTAAAATTAAAAAATGGGTAAAAAGGACTTTAAACATACATGAAATCATTTTTAGAAAATAGGGACATGGATGATAAAAAAACCCAGTAAATACTTACGAATAAACAATCTCGGATAAGAGCGAGATTGGAATAGTTATCCCTTACAAAGATCATTTTGTAAATAAAATAGATCACTTATGTGTATTCACTATAAGGTAACATAAAGAAAGTATAAATACATGATAATATATAAAAATTAATTTCTCACATAATCAAATAACGACATAAACAAGAAAGAGAAGATCAACCCAAAGAACAGAAATTGGGTTAAGAAGTTCCCTTACCTCGTGTCCGACTTGACTCGATGGTTCTTTAATCTCCTGAATAATAAACCAAAGTTAATTTATAATTGCCTAAGAACCTTCTTCAAATTTATTGTTCCTTTTATATCACTTATTACCATGTTATAAACATTATGTAACCATTTAATTTAATAATGTTCGTTTTGTCGATATTTGGTACTTGAGTCAAAAATGGACTTCTTATAATTACATGTTGTTCATGTGGTAAAAGGTTCATTATATCCAGAATTATATTCATGATTTATAAATAATATATATCATATATATCCAGCATATACATGTATTTATAATATTACATACCATATGGAGGTAAGAAATGAAATGCACCGTTCATGGAGACGGTAAGTCGTACGTACACATGAACGCTACTTTCATTTCTATTTCTTATTTTAATGGAATTAAAACATAATTATACATAGGTATATTATAATTCCAGTATAATTTCATATATAATATCATTAACTACATCCTTTATACATCCCACATAAGGCATTAATGAATCACATCACTTTGAGGGGGCGGTAGTCCGCACTTCCTCAAATGAGATTATCGTATTTACTGACTATGGAAACCATAAAGGCTTGATATAATTGGTAATTAAATAATCATAAGGAAATAATAAACATAATATATATCATATATGAATACATTTCCATCATAATGGTCACCATAAGAGGCGGTAGGAGAAAATCGAACAATCATCATTTTGTGAGTCGTTAGTTTTCCATCCACAGAAACATTATGTTATTCATCCATTAGATGGAGGTGTGTGTAAGTGTAGTTTGAATCCTTCTCATAAAAACATCCTAGTATATTTAGGATACTTTTTTTGTTACAAAATAAAGTATTAAAAAGAGTTTAGTGGTTGGATAAGTAGAATAAAAGAAAACAACTTAAGAGAAACAGTTACCTTTAATTTGGGTAACTTCCTTTGGTTTGAACCAAAAGGACTTCTTGAAGTGTCTTCTGCCTAATGTAAGGCTTCTAGGGGGAGTAGAGGAATGTAGGGAGCTTAATTGGGTAGAGTTTGGAAGAGTCAAATGGCTTGAGATGTGTGAGGAATTGGATATAAATGGTCTCCTTTTATAAGGGAGAGGAGGGGCTCTTTAGGAAAGAGTGAAAATATTATTTTATAATATAATGATATTCGGTTTCTCATGGTCCATAAATCATTATAGTCGAAGATAAGATGACTCATGGTCGAAATATAATCATCCAATCATAATTGGACATGTTTTGGATAATATTTTAATCATTATAATCTTATTTATTTAAATCATTTATTAATGAGGTAAATACTGCATCATTATTGTGTCATAAATAATTTAATTTATTTGATGTTTAAAAATTACAAAAAAAATACCAACATGTAGGAAATATTTTTAGATTTCCAATTAATATTTATAGTCTAAATGATAATTTATATATCCCCTTATAAAAATTAATTACTAAATTTTTTTTGTTAATGCCAATTTTGTTTTTACATTAAATTAATTAATCTAATGTGTCATTGTCTTTCATAAGTGCCTCCATAGGGTCCCAATAACGACCCAAGGATGCCCATGGTCGTAAATTACTCATCCAATAAGGTTTGGACAAGTGTTAAGGTAATTTTGAATTATTATAATATTCTTTTAACCTTGAATTACCTTATTTACCTTTAACCGCAGTAAATAAAAGTAAAAGGTTACTATTCACCAAAAATTATTTTCATCTCATTGAACCACATTTTAGTCCTTGATATTAACTGTGTCTCTCAGAGTTTCTAAATTACACTCACAGAAGTAGTAAAATTAAGTTTTATGTGAATTTCCAAATTCTCCTAGGAGGTGGGTAAAATACGGTGAAAAGTTCAATAAAATTTTTATATATCCAAAATTATTATAAAATGACTCCAATTAATTACATTAAACTTATATAGGTATTATGTATCAATTTTGACCTAAAATAAATTTAAATAAAATAAATAATTATTTAAATAAAAAGTCCGTTTTTAAATAGCAACCCAGTGTTTTCACTATTCATCAAAAATTAAAAGTTTTCAGAAAAATACCAAGAATTCAGCCTAAGCTATATTTGATATTCTAAATTCAAAAATGATGTCCATTTTTTCAAATTAAAAACATAGAAGTGGCATTAATTAATTTTAAAATTAATTCCCGTTATCAAAACAAATAGCGTGTTTTTAAGAAACAATAACTATCAAAAGATCATCGCTTGTTTATGTCCAATTTCAAAGTGAAATTAATTCTAATGACCAACATTGGATTAAATGGTAAAAATATATTCTAATTACACTTTAAAATCAATTAAAAATATAATCTAACCATATAAATTATTGCGATGAAAAAATTTGTTTTTAATTAAAATATAGCGTGTTTTTACTATTCATCAAAATATGAAAGTTATCAGAATAATATGAAAAATTTATCCAAATTAAATTTTTATATCCTGATTCCAAGGAAGAATTTTATTTTGTCAAATTGAACTTATAAACATGTCAAAACTAGATTTAATGTTGGTTCGCTATCAAAAGGCGGCAAAACTGCATTTTTTGAAAAATACTTATTTTACCCGAAAAAAATATTTTGTTCTCATACCATGTTCTATAAAATATGTAAGATGAATAATAATGTTATAAAATTCAAAATGTAGTTAATACTATTAATAACAGCTAGTCCATAATAATATTATAATAATATATCGTTGTTTAGTGAAACCCGGTATTGCGTACTACACACGCTATCGAGGAAGGTCGTCATTGCGTGTAATGCAAGCCAAGTCAGGGTTGTGTGTTGTGCAAGACTTTTTTGTTGTTTCGTATAACAGAATCCAACCATATTTCATTTATACATTGAATATATATATATACACACTCAATGTTGCGTAGAATGACTACTATCAAACGAACTTGAAATTGTGTGTAACACAATCCAATAATAGTGTTGCGTATACTGCAAGCTAATATGGTGTTGCGTATAGCACAAGATAATATTGGTGTAGCATAAAACACATGACATCAAATAAATTAAAAGGAATACTTATGATAAAATCTCGGGTTGTTACATGTCTCCTGATTCATTGTCATGACAAGGAAATCTTCCTTCTTTGTCTCTTTGGATAAGGGAGGTATGTGTTGTCTCATTTTGAAAATAGATTTCTAAAACAATTGGAGGCAGCAAATTCTGCTTCTAGCTTCATTGTGGTACACTTCTGTAACGGCGATGAAGTTTTGAGTGTATGGCGACGACGTGATGATTAATGTGATTTGATGATGATGGAGATGTTGTAGTGGACTCGATGTGATGCCTCGATGCAGGTTTCTCGGGAAAATCACGTGATTTGCGGGATCTTCTGTTGACGTGGTGGTGCGCGATCTTCCTATTGTTTTGGTTTTTGGGTCACTATGCCCCTGAAATTTGAAGTTTGAATGTCCTTTTTGCCCATGTTATGGTGTAATTCGGTCGGTTCCCACTCTACCCTTAAAGTGGCTTTTATGGAAATACCAAAAAAATGATTTGGAGGAAAGTAATAAGGATCTTTCTAGTATCCTATAGTACAGAGATCATAATGTTGAGGTATTAATCCCTCACCAAGTCATTGACTGATTGTAATTTTAGGTGTCACATTAGTGAAAACTCCTTATTTGGAAGGGTCACAACCTTCATTTACACTATAACATACATTTGAAATTTTTATGGTTTCATTTTTTGGATATAAGGGGGGTATTATAGGTATTCTTGAAAAGTTATACATAGATAATAAACCTATTAATTTAGTATCATAAGGAACAAGTTCATGGTCAGATTATTTTTTCATGGGTAAGAATTCAAGTCTGGTTCACCATTTTTTATATTCAATCTTATGCCTATGGTGTCTATTTTCAAATACTGACTTACTTTCCAAAGGAATTAGGTTAAGGGTACATAACATAAACATGTTAGGATGCACGTTAGTCATGAGTATAGGAGTTTGGTCTTATTCACACCTTTTTTTGGGGGAATTATTTCTTACTCTTGGACTCTCTTATAGTTTTAAGACGTGTTCATGAATCCTTCCTAGTGGAATTAATAACACTACTGGTTAACCCCATGAAAATTATTGGTTACTGATATACATTTATAATAATACATCTTTAAGTGTCATGGGTTATCTATCCTTCCCTTTTAGGGGATATTAAATTATTCTACGGTTTAATGTCATGTGGTTGAGTGCTATGAAATTTATTATCATCTAATAAAATGGTGAGTGTTTGTGATGTTGGGATTGGGATCATGATAGGGGATTATTATATATCCTAGTGAATGGAATTAATACCCACATAGTTTGGTTCCACTTAATGAGGCATTCCATACCTTTCAGGTTCATGTGATAATGATCATTATAGTTCTCTTTAAGATCAGGCATCCATGACTAGGTGAAGTTCCTTTAAAGGTCATGCTTTTAGGACCGCTCCC
This sequence comes from Viscum album, assembly GCA_963277665.1. Taxonomy (NCBI): domain Eukaryota; kingdom Viridiplantae; phylum Streptophyta; class Magnoliopsida; order Santalales; family Viscaceae; genus Viscum; species Viscum album. Next base: position 1,474,773,689 of record OY728166.1, read on the forward strand.
AAGCAGTTTAGCATCATGTGGAGTGTAATTCTAGGTGAAAGGTTCTTAACACTGACTGTTGTGGGACATACACACAATTATCCCTTTTTGGTTGGCCTCAAAGGTAATATGGCCTTATAAGGATGAAATTGATTCGCATATGGAATATAGTCCAGTGAGAGGTGGTTTGTGAGATAATGGGGAGTATGGATCCACACAAATAAATACGGTATCATATAAAATATGGTTCTATATAAGAGGGAGAGGTTCACGGGGAATATGATATTAATGAAGATGCATCCAGGCTTATAATGAATATGGACTGATGAGTAGGGGAATGGATAATGTCATGAGGAATATGGCCCCATGAGGAGGGTTCATGATAAATATGGCCCTCGTAAGGATATGTCCAAATATATGAGGAATACAACCTGTTGAGGAGGGACTTGGATGATTATGGTGTTGGGTTTGAACCTTGTATAGGTTTCCTATATATCATGTTGGAACATGAATCAAATGTCATGTAGTTGGATACACCGTTTAGGGATATGTGATAGGACCAACCCATGCAGTTGAATGCCATACGGTAAGTTCGTTGTCATGAATTTTTACATCATTTGGATAATACAATGGCTAGGTATTACACCCAGTAGTATGAGAATCATCACTCACATGTTAGGATCAAGGATATATGTGTGGTATTTATGTACATGTTTCCCATTTATACCTCCACTTCCCATCCACTAGTGGATAGGAAATGATGATTGGACACATGGGGAATGTGTCCCCATGATAATAAGATCAGGGGATTGGACCATATGTGAATCCCATTTGGTGTACATGGATCATTGAGTGGACTATGGATAATATTATCAATGATCATGCAGTTGGGACTTACACTTAGAAATAATCCCATGGGTACCTGGCTCATTGAGTATCCCAAAGGTCGACCAACTTGGGATTGGGTAGCCAAGATGGATATCCTAAGCTAAGTGAGGTCCCACTGGTATCCTTGGGTCTATAAATATCATTATCAATGATATACATGGTTATAATTTCCCCACGGATGTTATCAATTTGGGGGGGAAACCTGGGAGAATCCCATTATCAATGGTATACAAGATCAAAATAGGGAACTCAGGTGCACCCAATGACCTGATCATGTATGTTCAGTGGTATGGGAGGAGTCTTAAATTTATCATTTTTTAGGTTTTAACCTTAGAGAATGGATTACATGAAGTTCATTTAGATTGGTAAGATGCGGGTAATGAAACTGAGTGAAGGATAGTGTATAAGATAAGTCTGATTACCCTCTATATAAGTTATTCATGAAGTGATCTTAAGATGTTCAAGTGTTAAGTGAGCCAAATCCATTAAGGAGGGGCCAGTGGGTACCTTGAGAACCACTGACATCACATAGGGGAAGATGATATCCAAATATGGATAGAACCTATATAGGTATTAGTTAAGGTGACTCCATGAAGGGTTTTTCACAACCCACTCTCCGTAAATAGAGTTCTGTAAAGGAGGTTCATGGGAAGGCTCCATGAAGGTACCATGTGAAAGAGGAGCACTTTTTGAAGGATTTAATTTGTGAATATATCCCTTTTTTGACTTTTTAGGTCTTAACTATGATAATAACTTCAAAGGATTTCCATAAAAACTCATCCACAAAGTAAAATAGCACTTTGAGTCTCAAGAGTTCTCCTTAAATTCACCTTGGGGATTTCTCCATAAATCCTTTTTTTGTCCTTCATATATATATTTCGAGGTAAGTATAGGGTATGTATAGGCACCCATAAATAATTACTTTTCTAAAATGGTTGGTTGTATATGGAGTATAAAACCGTGTACTATGTTCATGATGCAAAGGAATTTGGGGCTGGTACAAAATCCCCATATCACTACCACAAACAATGGTGGATTAATGAATCATTTAATAAGTTCATTAAGGGACCATGCAGAAACCATAAAATCATCACCTCATTGATGTAAACAGTGAGGTATTCATGAATCATTCAAGAGTATCATGAAGGTACCATGAGGCAAGAATGACTGCCTCGATGCCTCAACTAATAATGGATTCATGAAGAATTTAATATTACCATAAAGTGAATGTGTGGTGGTCATGGAATAACCACCACACTACCAAAAATGATGAGGGATTCATGAATCATTTGAATGAATTGTGAAGTAACTACATGGTTGGGAAGGTACTTCATGAAATAGTGGTTGTTTCACAGAACTCTTTCTTTTTCCAATTTCAATTTGATCTTACACCCCCTTAGCCTTTGATTTCTTTTTAGATAGGTTTCATGACTTTATGGGCCTTAGTGTTATCCCTCTACTCAAATCTTATCAAATTTAAATTTAATTTGGACTTAAATAATTACATGACCACTCTGATATCACTTAATGGAATTGAACACACATTAAAACCATGAAAGAGGATAGAATTGTAATTTTTTGATTAGATTGATGTCGTAACACCATATTTGGTATTAAAGTGCCTAATTTGACATAGGGATCATGTATCATTAATTTAATTATGAATAATAATATAAAAATAATATTTTATTTGATTTGAACAACTTAACATAATTTGATTATCATCGGTGTTTCATAGCTTGGAGAATCAAATCAAGACCCTATGGATCATCAATACATTCTCTATAAGCTCTTAGTGCATCATCTCTAACTTTAGTGTGCCTGAATGGAGAACTGATGAACATTATGATGCTTCTTTGATTATCAGAAAAACACTCATTTGAATTTATGAATGGAATCAATTCAATATCCATCACCCACTCACTTTCTTACTCTAAAATTGAGATAAAATATGGGTGATGAGATAAAATCATGTAGGTGGGTGCCACTAGGGTTTTAGGGTCTAAAATGGTAATTTATACTTAGGTTAAACTTCCCAAAAATTACATTTTGGTTCTTATAGAAGTTTAACTTTTTAAATTTGACCGGGTATGTCACGATCGACTCATATAACTTATCCCATGTGACATGTAAACCCTATTTCTTAATAATAGCATTATAAAATATAATTTTATGAATCACGGTCCATTAACTTATCATGTTCCTCCCATATGAAATTAATGAACCTTATATAATAAATATATGTTTACTCATATTCACTCATTTTAACATAAATAACTTATGGATACCTTGAGTAATAAATTCATTTCTTATTATTCAAAACTAAAATAAAGTTTAATTGAATTTATTTATTTAATTACTTGTGATCGTTCCCACTTGGATGTTAACTATCCCACACACATGAGGCTCACTTCTTCTTAAGATCCAATTTATCCAAATTGGTGGAACTTATAGATACACTTTTTTTGTGACCATCTAGACCCCTATCTTGATATCAATGAGTTATAATAACAGACCAAGAGTGGTAACAATATATCATACCCCCTAAATAGATAATGATAATTCATTACTAAAATTTAATAAATACTTATTATGTAATATAATATATTTTCATCAAGATATAAAGCAGGATGCATACTTTGTGTCATAATCCTTTAATACTTTATTTGTATTTTTTGAATATATTGGATGGACTTTACTTTGTCTACCATGGACATGGATTTATTCAAGATGCTACCATCACAATAAAGTTTCCAAAGATGTATTCTTTCTAAACTCAAAAGCATATAATCTTATCTTGATCTCAATCAATTCCATTCCACCAATAATGCACCCAAAAAAACTACCCCACCACAAGCATAAACTGTCATGGTTTTTCCATGTATCAAAGTACATGATTGAATGTAATTAATAATAATCTCTTTCCAAGAGACCAATACACATGAATCTAGATAATAACATCCCTAATTATATATATATTCAAGGATATGAATATTAATAAATATATTTTCACATAATAAGTGTTATTATGTGTAAAGTTTAATGTTTTAATGTCCTTAGAGTATTTTATACACTAAAATGGCATAGCAGTTCCCCACTATGATGAGATCCTTGAAATTTTATGGTGGTATTCTTAAATACATGTTCTATGGGAGAATGACATCATATAATGGGAAACGGATGAGATAAATTATTAGTTGTAGTAGTATAATAATATATTTAGTCTTCTTCTCGTGAATCCCTCCCTTAGTAATCTCTAACATAGGAGGTTATGGGAACAGACATGTCTATAGGAATTCTACATGTTTCGTGTGTCATTATATATTCCTATCTATGAATGTGTGTAATGATCCTTTGACTTAAGATTATTATCAATCCATACCATGAGTCATGTACTTTGATGTATTGATAAAAACAGTGATGTAATGTGATCATGTATAGGTAGAGTATGTTGGGTGCATCATGAGTGGTATAGGATTAATGAATAAGTTAATAGATGATTTGTCCCTTCTAGTTTGATGGAAGAAGATATCTCATCCCTTTAATGGAAATGGAACTATCAGATAAGTCCATGTCCATGACATTATATATTGACATGTTCATTTTTGGAAAGTCAAAGAAATGCATATCAGGTTTATAGGTTGATGGCACAAGTAATGCAACCTGCTTGATGAGATATCAAGACGGATATATTATATTACACAGTGGGAATTCGTATGAGGTTATTTCCATTAAAAAATTTCATTTCATTTTTTATGAGTTCCTTAGCATGTTTCTATATGTTATCCCTAAACTTTAGGCAATGTTGGTCTCATATCACTAAGAAAGAATCCTATAGGGTCATACACTAAGTGTTTCTAGAAACCTTAGTTAAATCTCATTTCAATCTAACAAGTTTGAAAAAATATTATTCTTGCTTTATGGTTTAATAATTATTTAGGGGGTGGTTGATCATAAATATTCAATCATGAGTTAAAAAGAATAAATATGTGATTTGGATATTAATAAATATTTATTCACAAGTTTAGTAAATATAATATTTATTTATTTATTTATGAATAATGTTGTGATATTTATTTATTTAAATAAATAGTAATTATTCAAATTTCAATAAATATCGAGGAGTAATGATGAACTAGGTTAAGGATCTGGTGTAAATTATATATTAAATATCATTTAAATAAATATTAATTTATTTATTTAATAAATGATATTTATTTTATCTATAGGCATTGTATATGTCAAGTAAATAATATTATTATTCATATTATTATTAGATATGGGGTTCTTTAAGGAATAATAGATTGTATAAGGGAATTATTTATATTATTATTAGACTTGGAGTTATTTAAGAAATAATATATTGTATAAGGGCATGTGTGCAATTAATAACTCTTAACCTAACTCTTTAAATACTCAATTGTTTCATTATCTCAATTTAATTTTTGTTGTGTATAAAAATCACAAGAGATAATCCTCTTAATCACTAACAGATAAATATATCAAGAACGCATTCAAGAACGAAGAGAGTTGATCCTCCTTCTCCCTCTCAAGTACTCAAGATGACCTAAATAATTCTTAAATTTTTGAAATGATTTTTTCTTAAATAAATGACGGATGATAGAAGCAATCATAATCAATTATTCTATCAATTATCTATTCTAAATCAACATCCCAAGGTTTTAGAGCACATGTGGATCACCACTAGAGAGATACTAATCTTGTATTCTTTACTACAATGATGGTGCAAAAAGAATGCTCAACTAATTCGACAATGAATAAAGAATTATAATATGAGGTAACTCTTTATTTATCTATGAATTAATTATAAATTATATGTGAATATTTTATCTTGAAATATTTCAAGGTTTCTTTCATCTAGTTTTAAGGAGAAATTTGAGAAAGTTGATGAAAAACCATTTTTTCATGGGATTGATCACTTCCATTATTCCCCAGAACCTTCAAGTAGTATTAGAGTAGTCACATATTAATATATAGTTATTTATTAATCATTGATCAATATATGTGTTTGTTATTGGTTTTTAATTTCTATTTTATTTATTATTTAATCTAAAATTTCTTATAACAAGATCATTTGATTCCATATCATCTAAATAGGGAAAGAAAAAAAATAATAATGCTCAAAGATTTCATATGAAGGTGATAGAGATTTCGGATAGATAACACATATATATGGTGTGTAACTAAAAAGTACACACCTTGTACCTAGTTTCTCTATAATAGGTAAAGTCATGTTGTATATGATATTTCATATGGGATAAATAGTGTGTGATATATTTAAATATTTCTTATTGATCGTCCAGATATCACACAACTTTCAGGGATACATGATGTGTAACTACCTTACATATTGTGTAACCCTACACAGTTTGTGGTAAATCCTTATAGTCAAAGTATGTGACATCTATTTAATAAAAATTGAGTATTGACTGACAGATGAGGAACATGAGGTCATCAGGATTACATGGAATGTATCCAACATAGATTCCATTTAACCCATAAATACTCACACGGATTACACATTAAGTCCCTATGTGTGTATCACAGGTGGCCATAGAAATGAGTACATGCCATGTAGCTGGTCTATAAATGTGATGCGACTCATATATATTTACATGGAGTACATAGTGATCTAGGTTGTACACACACAAATTAATTACGTAGAATAAAAAATAATTGTGGTATTAAATGAAACTACATAGTTTGTGGCGGTGTACATATCATGTGATAGGGTTTAAAGAATATTAAATGATTAATTAATATCCACGCAACGTATAGTTATCATACATGTCATGTACTTCATGTATATTCAAATCAGTGAATAGTGTGTATGTTTATGGTGTGTATTGTAGTCATACATGCCACATATTACACATAGGTTAGATCATGAAATTACACATTGTGTAAAATTTTCCACATGTCATATATGTTTACATGTTGTATAGTACATAAAATGAACCATATAGAGTATAGTATGTGTCATGTTTAGTACATGATGTGTAAATTCTAAATAGAATTTAACACTGATGGAAGGGTACACAAAGTGTCCCTTGTCAGTATACATCATGTACTTGGTAATTTTAGATTAAAATTAATTTATTTAATTTATTTAAAATTATAATAGAAGATATTATTTAGGAATTTTCATATGGATTATAAGATAAAATAATTAATTAGTTAATTAAACAATTTATTCATATATTTTATCTTAAATAAAGACTGGTTTGGAATTAATTCTAGCTTGTTTACAATGCATACTTATTGTATTTGTGAATGATCATGATCTTAATCAACCTATATATCTATTGGGTTTTGTTTAATTTAATTATCATTACATGGGTTTTATAATAAGTTTATTAAATTAAAATGATCATCTAAAATCATCTTCTCCTCTTTATTATGTACGAGAATGCATTCCTATGTTTTCTTTTATTTAAACCCCCTTGGATCCCCTCACTTGCATGCAAGTATATTATATGTAAAAGAAAAATTTGTAGGTTTCAATCAAATTAGAATCATCCTTTGAAGGTATGACCAACTTGGTTTTTAGTATTAAATCATGTGTAATAATTTCTTTACATGATCATGAGATCATGTACAATGAAAAATAGTAGATTAATAGACTGAATTAATATGTTTAAAACATAAGTAGAGGATATTTACATGTGATTTATAATTAATTTATAAGCAGATATAGAATTGCCTCAACTTGTAATTCTTCTTTCATTGATGATCCAATGGAATAGAATTCATTACACCATCATTTCACTACAAGATTCAAGTGCAGAATACGTCCAGTAGTGATCCACATGTGCACCACAATTTTTTATCAATGTTATAGAAGCGTTGGGTGCTATCATGACCAATAATGATCGCTTGCATTGTTTGTGGTTGATCATAATAGTATTCTTCATGAAGGATGAATATCCCTTGGTATTCTCTCAAAGGCTTGAGAGAGAAGAAAGAGAGAGTTCACTCTAGGGATTAAGTCAATCTCTCCTTTTGCATTATGCACACCAAAAGTGAATTATAAAAGTGATATAATTAGATATTTATTATATCTAGTTTAGGGTTGGAAAATCACACACAAGCCCCCATACATCTTTAATATTATTAAATGAATCCATATAAAATAATATTATTATTATTATTATTTATTTCTTGACATGTGTCATACATTAAGAGTATAAATAAATATCATTTATACTATTCAGTCCATTAAACTCGGTCTGCCTTCCCTCATTGAAAATTAATGATCCTCGAATAATGACTATTTAATTAAATAAATGTCACAACATTATTATATGATAAATATAATAAATATTATATTTTTCAAACTTGAAAACTAATATTTATTATTATTATATAAGTCACTTTATTCTTTCAAATATCTTATGATTAAATTATGGAGATCAACCAAAACCCAAATAAATATTATTTATTCTAACTTATTAAATTCAATGCTTGAATTTAACTGAGATATACACTTAATTTGTGACCCTTTAGGCCTCTTTCTCAATGTCATTAGTAATAACCACCTAAATTCCAAGGTTAACATAAATAAACGTTCCAAGTCATCCATAGAGAAATAAATTAACATCGTAATGATATCCAACCTCCTACGAACGCTTACGTCTAATATAATCCCTTCATCGTGATATCCCAAATCAAGTGGGTCACATGTCGGCGTCATCAACCTATATACTTGATTTCTCTTTATTTAACTTTTCATAAATTAACATACCAATTAAATACCATGTCCATTGATTTATTTATGCAATTCCATCCCATTAAAGGGCGTGAGATATTAACTTTCACCAAGATACAAAAGGGATAAATCTTTTCTCACATTATCCATTAATGAAATATCACTCGTGATGCACCAACGTAACCTACCTATCTGTGAACATATGTCATCAAGATTTTAATAAATAAATAAAATTACATGAGTCATGATATCCATTAATGATAATATTAAATTATAAGGATCAATACACACATTTACAGATAGGAACATCCAATGACATATGAAAATATGGATTTCCTATTGACAACTTCTTCTCATAACCTTCTATCTTAGATATTACTAAGGGATAAACCCATAATAATTTGCCTTAATGTCTTATGAGAATCCTACCCCTAATGTCCTATATTATTTTTGTCCCATCAGACAATATCATCTAACCATAGAATAATATTCAAGTATAAAGTCGTGGTAGTTCAAGGTTCTCATCATAGTTGGGATCTACTATGGCCTTTTGACATTATATATATTATAATTACATTATCACATAAACATATCAAGAAATATAATAATCAATAAGTGATAAAAATATATTTAATAAGAAAAACATGTAATCTTGTACAAAACAAGTTGCTTCTAGGGCACTAATTCCAATAGACTCCCACTTGCACTAGAGCCAACTGACAATAGCTTTCAGTCCACCAGCACTCACATTATACTCATTCCTCTACTGAGATAAATACTTTATTAAGGGATACACCATGTTTTCCTCCATATATACTCTTCTCATTATAACTTCACCTCATTTATAAAAATACCTCAAGAGATGAAACTTATGAAGTATGTGCTTTGTCCTTTGGTATGACCTTGTCTCTTTGGAGAGAGTCACCACTAAAGTGATATTGTAATAAACTTTGATGAAATATTTACTTCTAGGTGCCACATCAAGATCTTGGACAAAGTTTTGAATAAAAAATTATTTCCTTTCTACAATAGAAGCCACAATATACTCATAATCCACAATAAAACTGATGACGATTGGCTTCTTTGATCTCTTCCAGCTCACAGCTCCTCCGTTGCGACAAAAGATATATCCAAACTATGACTTCATATCAATATAATATTTCTGAAAACTAGTATCTATATAACCCTTGATGAATATATCTTCATATCCTCCATACACCATGAAAATATCCTTAGTACACCTTAGATACCTAAGGATATCCTTAACATCAGTCCAATGTTGTTCACCTAGATCTTCTTGATATCTTCTTACTATTATCAAATAAAAAAGAAAATCAAGCCTCGTAAATATCATGGAATACGTTATAGGTCCTATAACATAAGAGTATAGTATATTACTCATTCTCTCTCTTTCCACTTGTGTCTGGGGACACATTTTCTTCTAAAGATGTATACCATGTGACACTAGAACTAATCCTCTCTTAGATTGTTCCATGCTAAATCTATTCAGTATCCGGTCAATGTATGTACCTTGACTTAGTTTGAGCATCCTCTTAGATATATCATGCATGATCATGATCCCAATAATGTAGGATTATTCAACTAAATCCTTCATTTACAAGAACTTGATTAACCATGCCTCAAACTCTTGTAAATCTGCTATATTGTTTCCAATTAGTAATATTTCATTAACATACACTGCTATGAAAACAATTGTACTAGAACTAAACAGCTTTTAAACATATGGATCACATTCATTCTTAATGAAAACAAATTCCTTTATGGCTTCACGAAATTGAATGTTCCATGACCTAGATGCTTACTTTAATATATAAATGGATCTCTATAATTTACATACATTTTTTCCATTTCCTGGAGTCAAAAACCCTTCTAGTTGTGTCATATATACATCCTCTTAAATTTTCCCATTAAATAAATCATTTTTTACATCCAATTTCTAAATCTCATAGTAGTGGTAAGCTATTATGGTAAGTAGGATTTTGATGGATTTAAATATAGAAATTGGAGAAAATGTTTCATCGTAGTCAATGTCTTAACTTTTTTTAAACCTTTTAGCCACTAGTCATGATTTATAATTATTTACTTTACCTTACATGTACATTTTTATCTTAAATACCCATTTACACCCAATAGGATTTACATCAACTGGTGGATTTATCAAAACCCAAACTTGGTTTTGATACATGGAATCCATCTCAGAATTCATGGCTTCTTTCCATATTTCAACCTCTGAGATATCTACTGCCTCCTTGTAGTAGAAAGATCATCATTGTCAACCAATAATGAGTCACCATCATCAGTGATTAAAAAACCATCTCTCTGGTTATTTTACCTCTCTTGTGTTGGTTCTAGGCATAGCATAAGCATATGGTGGTGGGTGATATATAAAAATTTCTTTTAATATTCGAATTTCCTGAAACCACAAGAAAGGATCTTACACGACAAATTTATAATTAATTTATTTAATATTGTAAGAGAAACAAATACCTAGGATTATGATATTTCTTCGATGTGAATATTGATTATCCGAAAATACCCTTTATTATTTTCATCATTACACTATGAGGATCCATGTATAGAATCCCTCTAGAAATGATCCACACATGCTTATTTGATCTCCAAGAAACGCCAATCGATTACTGGGTTCTAGCATGGAAAATTGATTATCTTAAATTTTTTGTGTTGATTGCTCATCCTTTGGTATTAAAGGAATATCTCTTGCATTTCTCATTCTTGAGAGGGAGAGAGAAGGAGGATTTGAGAGAGAATTCATTGTGAACAACAATTCTCTATTTCGATTTCACCAATCAATTTTTGAACACACTACACAATAGACATAACCATCCATTTATAGATCTAGAATTTAGGTTAAAATAATTATTTAATTTCATGTTGGAACTTAAATATTATAATAACCTTTAATAAAACCTATTCCACATATTATTATTATTATTATTATTATTATTATTATTTTGTGGCGTGTAACAACTTTCCCAATAATAAATATTATTTAACCATCTTTTTATTTAATATTTGTCACCAGATACGGGCTTATTCCATTCTAACTCCTCTAGAATTTATTGAACACCCGAATAAATATTTAATTTAAATATTTTGTTCAATAATAAATATTTAAAATCAATAAAATGTGAATAAAATTATCCCTCTATATTGAGAATAATATTTCTTCAATTCATTAAATTCAAATATAATTTAATCAATATCATTAGTGACACTTAGTGTGTGAACCTCTAAGATTATTTATCATTGGAATTAGGTAGGATTGCCTAAAGTATAAAATTTCTATCTAGAAATAGGTCAAGGTACCCAAGATAAAAAAAACTTAATATCGTAATGATGATACCCACATAAGAACACTCATTGTGTAATATAATACCTTTATCACAATATCTCATCAAGAAGGTTGCACATCCGTGTCACCAACTTATTTCCTTGATGCATCTTTATCTGTATATCTAAAATAAACACATAGTTACACTATGGACATGGAATTTAATGTGATGGTTCTATTATAATCAAAGGTTTGAGATATCAACTTACATAAAATTGGAAGGGAAGTCATTCCTCGACTTATCCATTAATAACAGGTTAATCATAATGCACTCAATGTACCCTACCTCACTGCAAACATATTTCATCATGGTTTTCATCAAAAAATATAATTACACATGTCATAAAATTCATTAATGATAATATTAAAGTCTAAGGACCACTACACATGCTCACATATAGAAATATCTGATGACACCAAAACATGTGGAATTCCTACTTTTGGGTATGTAAATCTATCATCTTGGAGATTACCAAGAATAAACATCTTGAGAAGAAGCCCCATCCACTTATGATTACTCACACCTGATATTCTATGTACTATGTGTCCCATAATACTATGTTATCTAACCACACAGAATTATTTAAGAATATCGTCATAACACTTCAAAGTTCTCATCATAGCGGGGAACTGCTATGAACTTATCAATGAGATGTATACTCTAAGAAATTATTACATTATAGTCATGTATAACAATTAAAAATATTAAATAAGAATATTTATTAATATTAAATACATCAAATATACATGTAATAAAAGTAAAAATAGTTGGTCCTAGGACACCAACTCTAAAAAAATCTCACTTGTACTTCAGACAACTACTTAAGACTTCCAGTCTGTTGAACCTCACATGAAAATCATGTTTCAGCTGAGTCAAGGCTTTATTCAATGGGTCCAACATGTTGTCTTTCATGGAGATACTACTCACTATAACCTCACCTATCTTAGAAAAATCCCTCAAGATATGATACTTCTGAAGTATGTGTTTCGTCTGCTAATGTTCCCTTGGATCTTCTTCAAGAGTTACTACTACAGTATTATCATAATATAGTGTAATAGGATATTAAATGATAGGTACCACATAAATCTATTAGATGAAGTTGTACATCCATACTAATTATTTATATTCCTCAGAAGTCGTAATATACTCAGACTCTACTATATAATTTGTGACCATATCCTACTTTGAGCTCTTCCAACTCACAGCACCGCCATTCAAAGTGAATATGTATCCTATTTGTGACTTCATGACATCTTGATCAGTTTAGAAACTATCATATTCATATCCTTTAATTACTATTTCCTCATCTCCTCCATAAATCAAGAACATATCCTTAGTATGCCTCAGATACTTAAGGATAGTCTTGACTTCCATCCAATGGTGGTCACCTGGATCAACTTGATATCTTCCTACCACACATAATGCATAGGTGACATCTATCCTAGTACATAGCATAGAATACATGACTAACCCAATAACTGATGTGCATGGAATTATTTCCATTATATTTATTTCCTCATGTGTTTAAGGACACATTTTCCTAGAAAGACAAATGTCATGTGACACTAGCAACAATCCCCTCTTGGATTTTTCCATACTGGATCTTTTTAGTATCTTGTCAATGTATATACTTTGACTTGGGCCAAGTAGTCTATTGGATCTATCATGATGGATTTTGATCCCAATAATATATATTGTCTCACCCAATTCCTTCATAGAGAATCATTTATTCAACCATTTATTAATAGATTGTAAGACTAGTATTTCATTTCCAATGAGTAATATGCCATCAAAATATACTATTAATAAAATAAATGCACTCTCACTAAACTATTTATAGATAAAAGTTTTACAATCATTATTTATGAAACCAAATTCGATTATGGACTCATAAAAATAAATATTCTATGACCTAGATAATTATTTTGATCCATAAATGTATTTTTTTCAATTTTCATATCTTCTTAGAATTATTTGGATTCACAACACCTTTTGGTTGTGTCATATAGACATATTCCTAAAGGTTCCTTTTAAGGAAGTCTATTTTTAAAATCCATTTTACAAATATCATATTCATGGTAAGACACAATGGAAATTATAATTATAATGGATTTCATCATTTCAAATGGTGAAAAGTTTTCATTTTAGTCAATTACTTAATGTTTTTTAAACCCTTTTGCAACCAATCGTGCCTTATAGGTACTGACTTGTCCCTCCATGTCCAATTTCTTCTTGAATTATCATCTGTAACCAATGGTATTTAAATATACTAGAGGATCTAACAAAATATATAATTGGTTTTGGTATATGGAATCCATTTTATAATTCATGGCTTCTTACCATTTGGAAACATTTGTACCACTTATTTCTTTCTTATAGGTTAGATGATCATTATTATCAACTAATAATGAGTCCCCATCCTCATTGACTATAAAATCATATCATTTTTGTTCTCTAACCTCTCTTGTACTCCTACACAGTACTTGTGTCTCTCGAATCGTTTCTTCTTCCATGTGGCTTTGTGGAATCTATTCCTATTCCAACTCTTGTATACCTTGAGCCTCAACTTCATCATAGTCTATATCACTCACACTATCAATTTTACATATTTGATTCCTCTCAAGTAATATGGTGTGTATTTACACTATTAAATTTTTTCATGAGGGATCATATAGGTAATATCCCCTTATTTCTTTGGGGTATCCTATAAAGGTACACTTTTTCCTTGGGGTGAAAGTTTGTTACCTGAAGAGGCCTTAACAAATGCTTTGAAACCCCACACATATAAGTATGACAACATGGGTTTCTTTATATTCCATAAATGGTATGGAATACCATCCACTGCTTTAGTTAGAACTTGGTTTAGTATTTGTGCTAATGTTTGTAGTGCATATCCCTAAAATAATAATGGAATACTCACATTACTCTTCATTGGTCTCACCATATCCAACAAGGTGTGGTTCCTCCTTTCACTTACATCATTCCACCGAGGTGTATAAGGAGGAGTGAGTTGATATAGGATCCCAAAATCCTATAAGTAATCGATGAAGTTTTTATTAAGATATTATCCACCATAGTCTGAGTGAAGTTTATTAATATTATTACCAAGATGGTTCTCAACTTCATTCTTTCATTCCTTAAATTTATCAAAATAATCCAACTTATACCTCATTAAGTATAAATATCCATATATACTAAAATCATCAGTAAAAGTTATGAAGTATGAGTAACCACCCCTTTCCTTAATAGGAAATGGTTCACACACATTTTTATGAACTAATTCAATAAACTCTTTGGCCCTTTCACATTTTCCACTAAATAGTGTTTTGGTCATTTTACCTTGTAAATATTAGTGTCATAGACCAAGTGGTTTTAGTTCAAATGATTCTAAATATCCATCTTGGTATAATTTAGTCAATAACTTTTCATTTACATGACCTAGTTGGTGATGCCATAGTTGGGTGTGGTATAAGTCATGTGAATCTGTTTTATTATCGATTTTCATTACTATTTTTATGTAATCCAACACATAAAGTTTGTTATTTAAATGCGTCTTAATATAAAAAATGTTATCTTTATAAAATAAGTAAAATTCATTTCCAAATTTAAAAATAAATCCATTCATATAAATTTTGGATATAGAAATAATGTTTTTGGTAATGGATGAAACATAATAAAAACCATTCAAAACCAATATTGTTCTGGCTAGAAACTCGATAGCTACAGCAATAATTTTAGCTTCATTGAATGATCAAATATCTACCTCCCCTCAGTCAATATTTTTTAATCTACTTGCTTCCTATATTTTCATACATATGTGAGCATCATAAGCTATATCTAATACCCAATTTATAGAAACAGATAAATTTCACTCAATAAAAAATGAATATAAATATTTCATAGTATTATTTGGTTGGTTGTACCCTTCTTTCCACATGAAAAATAAATAGCATCATGTTCCCTTAATTTCCCCTTGATATTCCCCTTCTTGGAAGGTCGTGAATAATCTTTGGCCTTAAATATCTTTACTTGTCCTTTCTTTTTGTTCACCATAAGGATGAAAGGCTTTTAACGCTTCGTATCCTAATATACTTGGTCAAGAAGAGTGAGAAGTCCTGTTATAGACTTCTGAATTTTTTTCATATTAAAATTCACAACAAAAATGGAGAAGCTCTGATGGGGTTATTGAAGAATGAGATTGGTGCCCAGTTCTTTAGGGATTTTAAACCCTAGAACCTATAGGTTCTCAAGGTAGCCAATGAGATTAACTATGTGTAGCCTAGTTGAGGCACCCTTACCAATATTTTTTTGAAATAGAACTTGGGATATCTCAAATTGTTTCTATCTATCTCCCTTCTGGTGAAGACTATAAAGGTGCTCAAGAATACTATATGCATCCATGTTTTCATGAGACTTCATTAGTTCACTAGAAATATAAAAAAGAATAAAAAATTGAACATAGGCTACATTGATCAAATTTTTTTCATAGAAAATGAACTCTTTATCACTCTCCTCTTTAGAAAGAGGATCGGGCATTGAGTATTCTAGAACATAATATTTCTATTCATGGTGTAGCACAACCCAAAGGCATCTAAACCACTCCTAGAAGTTACTACTAGTTAGGAGGTTTTCTTTCTCTAATATTGATCGTATGGATGGTGTGGATGATGAGATTTACATTTTATTATATAATTAAAATATAATATTATTAGTAATTTTTCTTGATTCTAAATTATGTGACCTACTATTTTATAAAGTCCCAATATCCCTCACCATTGAACTTGGAATGTATAGTTGCTTTAACATTCTAGTGGAAAGGATCCATATACCCATTCACAGAACCCCAATGAGGGTTGTTAAAGCTACATGAAGGTATTTAGGTAGGAAGTTATTTTCAAATTGTGGGATTTCAACTCCTTTATCCATTGAGTGGACTCCCCAATCTTGAAATCCTAACTTGGATTTCCTCAAAACTCACCTCTAAGTTACATCAAGTATAGTGAGGGATACTTATCTTGATGTAATATGGTTAATTAAACCCATATCCTTCATAATAACTCCACATTAAAAGTAATTTTCCTAATTAGGGTTGGAAAAACACTAATTTATAAGGATTTTATTCCTAATCAATATAATGGAAGGCTAATTCTAGCTTAATATTTAATTGATGGATTTTAATTTATTATACATTAATTTTATCTTGTTTTATCCTTTACATGTATTTTTAATATTAAGTGTATTTCACTAATGTTATTCACTTATTAATAATATTTTATCTACTACCCTTACTTATTTTCAAGGAAATTTTCATAATTGGTTTGAAATTTACATGTTTTAATAATAAATATAATTTGTGAGAATTGTTCGAAATAATCCAGATTTAAGTATATTTACTATTTTAATAATAAATCTCTCTATAAATATCCAAATTTTTTATTCATATTTTTTATGGTTCCTTATTCACAATACTAAAAATCATTCAACTAGATCTTTTTCCAATTCAGCCATTTGAAGGGCCATATGGACCACACAAGAAGGCCCAAAGAATTTATCAAAGAAACTAGACCAGATGTGATATTATACTTTTTGGGCTCAATACATAATTCTAAATTCATTTATTCTCAACCATAAGTCTAGGGAAAATAAATTTCAACTTGGATAAATATTTCAAGGCCCAACTCATCCAATAAGGGGCATGATTGATCCATGAAAGTCCAACCCACCATTCTGTCTTGGATTTTAAAGCAGCCCACAATTCTTGACTTTTATCCCAATATAGACATCAAATTGAGATGATATTTTGAGGAGATAAAATAAATATTTATTTGATCAACTTTTTACAAGAAATTTTTTGTATTTGATGGATCATTCCTATCCAAAAACCCATTCACATTGTGGACTTATAAAAATTATGGATAAAAACTGATATAAGCACACTGTTTAGTAAAATAGAAAAAAATTTGGATCTGAAAGTCCAATTTATACCAAATTTGGAGGGTGAATTTTCCAAAACTATATCTAAAAATTTTAATAGAATATATCTTGAGATTATTCTATCTAAATAGACATATTGGCGATCCAGCTTGAGAGTCATATTTGGAGTGCAAATAGTCCACCACCTTGGGCTATAAATTCACACACCTCTTATCCTTGTAGGGGGTTGGAATTTATTCACTTTAGGAGGATATTTGGCATGAAAATAGACTTTACAAGGTCCTATAAGAACTTTCCCCAATATTGTTTCAACAATATATGCCTCTCCTCTACTTTTATTTTCAGGTTTATTTTGACTTGTTTTCAATTGTAATCGTGTCAGTTATTTTCAATTTCATTTGATTTTTAATGCAAGTTTCATCTTCATATTATATTATAATAATCCACACTATGTTTTGAAATATTAATGTTCTTAAAATATTTTAAATCAACAAAAATAAACCCTTTCCTTTTTTGTTTCCCCATTCAATCCAATGTCTATATTTTACTTTTTTTCACCGCTTGTGTGTGTGTTTGGTGCACAACTCTTTTATTTTCTCATTCATTTTATTCTTATTTTAACTCATCACCATGAAAATATTAAACAAGATTACTAACCATATCAATGGATGAGTAAATATACCATTGTGGTGAGTCATAATTTGGGTATGTTAAACGATTGAGATATTTTCTCAGTTAATATTCCTTAAATTGATATTGTGTATTTTGAACTTAAAATATCATGGATTAATGACATATTTTGTTTGAAATGTGAATTACATAGATTATTGGAACCAAAAGTAAAAATGAGTTCATGAAATATTTAACCTTCCATAAACAATAATTTATTTAGATCAATATTATAATGTCCCCTACTTGGAATCCAATAAACAGGTGCCTCAAGTCGGGTTGCTACATGACCAAAAGTGCATATACCTGTATGCCAGAGGTTTCTCACTAGCAATGAGGGTATAATAGATCATATGGGGAGACTATACCCTCTTTACGATAGTAATTCATAGAATATTTCATATTAAATAAAGTAAAAAATAAGTAATAAACCCGAAACATGCATTACTAACCATCTCCCAAACAGGGTACAATCCACAACCAAATAATAATTATGCCATGTCATACTAACTATGCCAAAAGTGAAGGGAACCCAAAAATAAAGATGAACATCCAAATCCCCAAAATGGGTCCTGACCCCAAGTCTGTATCCTCATCCATGCACATCCCAAGCCCAACTAAATTCCCTAGCATAAGGCATTTTCCCTTGTCATGACCTACAACCATGAAATCTTCTTGGGTACCCAATGGCAGCCCAATCAGGGTGTGAGTACAACTCAGTAGGAACCACCAATGGTGACTAAAAAGTATCCAGTTTAAATAGATAGTGCATGAAATTATGAATTAAGTAACAAGATAAAAAAATCATAACTTGGGTGCCATTAGTTAATAATGTTCACTTTAACCATTTCCTTCATTAATTCAATTTTCATCAATCATACCTTCTTTATCACTTAATTCACTTTCATAACATGTTCCATGGTTAAGTCATTTACATCATTTACTTAATTAGATAAGGAAATAAATTACCATTCATATGGTAATAAGTCAAGTTCCCAATCTCACTAGGTATAAACATTTCATAACAAACACGTCATACTTACCTTGGAGACTCGATCTAGGTAGTCTCATCCAATGCAACTGTTAGGTGCCTAGAGAATCAATTCAACTCCCTAACCCATGAATTCTAGGATAGGTTTAGAGCCTCAGTCCAACCTGACCCGTGGTAGGAGCCTTATTCCTTTATCCCACACCACGAATCCATGTGCACATGCTTATTTACCCATTTACCTCATATACCATATCACAAACCATTCACAACCAATATACATAACAATTACAATTTACACTAAATTAACATATAAATCATCATCAATCCTTAATACATTTATTATATTCAACAATTTACTTAAATTTCCCCATTTCACATAATTCATCAATTCACATGCATTATCCCATTTCCACAATTCAATTGCAAACTCATAAGTCAATTGACACATTCACTTTATTCCATTTAACCCTTTTTCATTTTTTCTAAATAATAACTTATGCCATTTTCAATGACTAGACACAACTACCATTAGTGACTCCTTATAATTCAACTAACATGTCAGAATATTTATCATGGGATCTATTTCAACATAAGGAAACTCTATGCTTAACATTACCATTTTCCATGTTCGGGAATGTTGGTGCACCCCATGGGTGGGACTAAATCAGTTTAATCATCCTACATGCATCCAACATGGATCATTAGGGGTCTAAATTGTAATATAGACAACCATTTTACCAAATATTACTAAATTCAACATATTCACATCAAGAGAGAAGCAATATCACAACCACACATGCACAAATCTACAACAAAACTATGGGATATAACTTATAGACCACCTTCCTCAAATCTGAAGATGAATGCATTCATAATATTAGACTTATATCTATATTCAAGAAACCCTTGAACCTACAACCTAGAATACATCGAAAAAATAGGGCTTTAGATTTTTGGAAGAAGAAAAACAAATCTACATGCCCTGATCTGGAAAAGAGAAGAAAAAGGAGTGTTAGAATTACCCAAAGCCTCAATCCACAACCAACAGCACTCCAAACAGCCTAGAATCAAAGGAGATCAATCCTTGGGAAGATTAGTAGATTTTATTTTTTAACTAGGGATGGAGGAGGAAGAAATGTGGAGAAAATTGGGTGAGAACCTTAAAATCCCTAGGGATAAATTTGGTAAATTCTTAATTTTTAAAGGGTGCATGGTTTGGCCGCATGGTTTACCAAACCGTGTGCCAACCACTATCCAAAGGGGTCTAAGTCACATGTTACCCTAGGATTCCCTCATGGTTTGATAAACCGTTCACTAACCATGTGATATTCTAGTGTTCAAAATCACACGCCCCCCCCCCCCTACATGGTTTCCTCTAACCATGAACAAACCATGAAACTGCACATGATGAACATTTCTTCCTTTATTTTGTGTCCCAAACCCCCAAAAAAACCCCGAGATTCCTCATGAACTTAGGAAACATTCATTTAACCAAAAAAGGGACTTAAACTGAAACCTAAATAGAAATTTATCTCAAGAGAATCAGGTATCTTACAACCTCCCCAACTTATAACAGATCATCCTCGAGCTGCACTTCCAGCATCACTGAGCTTCCAAAGAAAAGAAATTGGGAAACTAGGCCCGCATATCCATCTCCATTTCCTGTGTTTCTTCTTGAACATTACCATTCTTCCAAAAGACTCGAACCAAGGGCGCAGTCTTTCCACACACGACTTTCTCACTACGATCCAAAATACGAACTGGATCTCCTCAAAGGACACATCAACCTCAAGCTCAACATCCTCAACATAAATCATGTTATATGGTTCAGGGTGATACTGTTGAAGTTTTGAAACATAAAAAAACATTGTTCATACCACTATACCTCTATGGAAGATCCAATCGGTATGTCACTGGTCTGGTCCTCTCCACGATATCAAATGACCCCACATACTTGGGCGCCAACTTACCCTATTTCTGAATCTGATGGTAACCCAACCATGGAAACACCTAAAGGAACACACAATCACCTAACACAAACTTAAGAGATCTAAAATTATAATACAAATATGAATTATTCCTACTCTAAGCCATTTTCATACATGTTCGTATCAAATGAATTTTTTCTGAAATCTCATGCAAAAGAATCAGCCCTAGAAACCCATATTTTCTAGCCTCCATCTAACACAATAGAGATCTACCCGGTCTACCATAGAGTTCCTCAAATGGTGTCATCTGAATCATAGCCTGGTAACTATTATTTTAAGAAAACTCAACAAGTTCCAAATGATTTTCCCATGATCCACCAAAATTCTAGACAGAATCCCTCAACATATCCTCTAATACCTATATAGTATGATCTGACATCACGTCTGTCTGCGGGTGGAAATCCATACTCAAAAACACCTGGTAACAAATATATTTCTTTAACCCC
The DNA here is from genome assembly GCA_963277665.1 of Viscum album. Lineage (NCBI taxonomy): Eukaryota > Viridiplantae > Streptophyta > Magnoliopsida > Santalales > Viscaceae > Viscum > Viscum album. Next base: position 1,474,795,687 of record OY728166.1, read on the forward strand.
TACCAGAAGTACAAGGTAAACCTTGAATCATGATCTGAAATAATGGTTCATGGCACCCCATGCAAATGCAATATCTCTCAAACATATTACTCACCTAACTGATCCACAGCGAAAGTCTCTCCAATTGGAAATAAATGAGACACCATAGTCAACTGATCCACAACTACCCAAATCGTATCATTATTCTAATTCATATTCATAAGACCCACCATGAAATCCATCATCACGTTATTCCATTTTCATTCCAGAATATTCAATGGTTGTAACAACCCACTCGGTCAATGATTCTCGGCCATTACCTAATGAAAATTAAGGCATCGTTCCATGAAACATGCCCCCTCCTTTTTCATTCCAGGCCACCAATACTACCTATGAAAATCCCAATACATCTTGGTTAAACTAGTATTCACTTCCCACTTAGATGCATAAAACTTGTGCATTAACTCTTCTCTCATAAAAGTAGGCACTATGACATGGCCATGAACACAAACGATCTTTTCATCACCAACGGTCCAACTAGAAGGTGAATCCCCACCTTTAAGACTTTCCCTCTAAGCCAAACATTCTGAATCCCTATTCTTCCTCTATTTGATCTATATTAGAAGCACATATTCAATTTTCATAGATACAAGGGTCATCTTCACTTGCTCATCTTGCACCTCCAGACACATCTCAGAAAACAACGTTTTCATCTTCTAATTGGAGGTGGATTCCTGAACTGTCTAAATTTGAGTCTTCTAACTCAAGGCATCTAAAAAACTACTTCCCTTTATCAGTGTGTAAACCAGGTAAAATTCAAAGGACTACATGTACTCAACCCATCTTCTTTAATTATGATTCAAATTCCACTAATAGAAGATGTACTTTAGGATTTTATGATCGGTAAACACTGTAAATCGTTCTCCCAACAAGTATTGATTCCAAAATTTTAAGGCATAAACCACTGTAACCAATTCAAGATCAAGTGTAGGGTAGTTTCTTTCATGAGGCCTCAACTTTCATGAACCATATGCAACCACCCAGTCATCCTACATCAACACCACCCCAATACCAACACTGAACACATCATAAAACATGATATAACCTTTTCTGGACTCAGGTAGGATCAGAATCGGCATGGTATTCAACTGATTATTTAATTCCTGAAAGGTATTATCACATGTCTTAGACGACTCAAACTCGATACCCTTCTTGGTCAATCCTAAAAGTGATGCCGCTAAATAGGAAAAGTATCTAATGAAACTTCAGTAATAATCGTCCAAACCTAGAAAACTTCAAAAATCAGAAACATTCTTGGGATATACCAAGACACAATTGCATGCACTTTCTCTGGGTCCACTGATATACCTTCCTCTGAGATGATGTGACCCAAGAAATGAACCCTATCAATCTAGAATTGATATTTGGATAGATTTTCGTATAGCCTATACTCTCTTAGTGTACTTAGGATGATGTCAAGATGTTTTTCATGATCTTCATGAGTTTTAGAGTACACCAAGATGATATTAATAAAAAAAACTATAAAATGATCTAGGTATGGGTGAAAATTAAATTAATTAGGGCCATAAACACTATCAGTGCATTGGTCAACCTGGACGGCATGAAAACAAACTCATACAATCCGTACCTGCTCCAAAATGAAGTATATGGCACATCATAAGGTCTCACCCTCAGCTGATGATACCCCAATCTCAATTTAATTTTAGAAAACATTGAAGCACCTATTAGATAATCAAAGAGATCATCAATTCTCAAAAGAGGGTATCAATTCTTAATAATCATCTAATTCATCTTCTTATAATCAATGAACAACTGCAATGATCCATCAGCCTTTTTTGGAAAATGGTAGTGGAGATCCCCAAGGTGGCATACTAGGAAGAATAAACCATTTACTCTCCAATACCTACAACTTAGTTTTAAGCTCTTAGAGTTCTTTCAGTGCCATTATATATGGAGGAATGTAAATTGGTTCTACTCCCAGCAGCAACTCTATCATGAAATAAACATCTCTCTCGGGAAGTAGCCCTGATAAATCCTTAGGAAACACATCCTGGAATTGATCCACTATGGGAGGAAATTCAAGTGTCCCTACTCCCCCATCATCAATCATGACACAAGCCACTTGGGTTGTGATTTCACCTAACTGCTGACAAACTGGCCCAGCATAGCCTACTTTAATATCTCATTCACCATGATGGACATAAGTGTCTCCCTCAAGAGATGTGAATGTTACCCTATGGAGGTAACAGCTGATATGGTATTGGTACAACACTATCCAATACATGCCCAAAATTATATCAAAACTTGTCATCTCCAAAACAAAAAAGTCCCATAAAAAATAGTACCCACCAACCTTGAGAGAACAACCCTTACATTGCCTGATAGTTTTTGTTTTCACTCCTAATGGTGTATCAATAAACATAACCCTACACAAAAGTTCTACTGCTAGACCCAACACAAGAAAAAACTTAGCAGAAACAAAATAATGTGAGGCACCTATATCAAATAAAGCACTAATAAGCAAAGAAACTACAAGAATCATACCTCAAATAGTCAAAGGTCCAGCCTCACCACCTCCAGGTAAAGACTGAACTACATGAATCTAACCTTCCCCTCTAACCTAGGCCCCATTCTGAGTTCCCAGTGTTGTACTTCCCTGGTGATATGGATTCTTGTATCCAAGAGTACCACATCCAACACCTCTACTGGTACGACCATTATAGATTTGACTACCTTCCTGGTATAAGGTAACTAACCCCCTTACTGCACTCAGCATCATTCTCAGTCCTACATCATTTCACAACTATCAAGGGTTCCTACAGAACCTCTACACATGACCTAAATTTCCACACACTCAGAACTCAACCGGTGGTCGAGGGCATTGATTGTGAAAGTGCCCTAGCCGGCCACACTGATAGAAGAAAACTCGATCGATGCCCTGAGAAATTGGTTCTCTTTTCTGAATACACTTCCTATCACTACCCTAGTGGGGACTCTCATAATGGCACTTCTTAGCATCAAAAGTCGCACCACCGGATCGCCCAACTGAAACCAAAAGTCCACCACCAGAAGCCTCCTTAATATTTCCCTCTAAGATAAGAGCCTAATCCATCACCTTGAAAACCTCTTTAGGTGGAATATATTCACATGGGATTTGATCTCATGTCTAAGTCCACTTTTGGGGGAGCATTCTCAGCGATATCCTCTTATCACTCAACCGGCACATGTCACCATGGTTTCATTTCTCTATAATGTCAAACACAAGTCTTAGAACACATAACATATGGATTCTATGATTACATTAAAGAAGGATCTCCACTATCCATAAACAACCCATTCTACATACACTATCCCCATAGCACAATCATATCTCTATCACTACCCTTAGATATCCCTACCATGATTTGTGGTTAACATAGGGTAAACTAACTCACGTAGGCACAAATCTGTTCATTAAACATTCTTTTAAACATTTTCACTTCCATCATGCAAAACTTTCTCTTTGAATTACATTTATTTAAAAATTATTTAACATTCATTTCATTTAATAATTTGAATCAAATTTATTAGACACCATTTTATTCAAATCTTCAAGAGAGTAAAATTCATCCTACCCTTCAAGTCCCACACACCCATCTCATGTGTTCCTATCATGATGTATGCCACATATATCCTTAGGTGATTATAATGATGCATTAATGAACAACCTATTTCTATTTAAACCAGGAGAAAAATATCATAAAACAGTCACACCACACAATAAGTGCGACACCCAATGGTGAAATATCATTAAACTATAACAATGCATATTAAGAACAAAAATTCCCACCCTGGGTACTTATATTTTCCATCATACATGGGTTAGATACTCCCAATAATGATCTCATTACCAAGACTCAACACATCATAATCTTTCATATACCATACCAGAATAATAAGACCATAGAAAATAATAGCCCTGATGCCACTTTGTAATGTTACTGACCCGAAATCCACTAAACTAGTGTCCTAAGATGGATCACCACAAGACCTCAAGTGAACCTCCCTGTACGCCAGAGGTTTCTGACTAGTAGTGAGGGTATAATAGATCATGTGGGGAGATTATACGCTCTTTACCAGAGTAATCCAAAGCTGATATCATATGAAATAAAGGAAATAATAAGAAATAAACCTGAAACATTAATTATTAACCATCTCCCAAAGGGGGTACAATCCACAACCAAATAATAATAAATATGTCATGTCATACAAACTGTTCCAAAAGTGAAGGAAACCCACAAATAAAGACAAACTTCCAAATCCCCAAAACAAGTCATAACCCCAAGTTCAGATCCTCATCCATGCACATACCAAGCCCAACTCAATTCCCTAGCATAGGTCCTTTTCCCTTATCTTGACCTACAACCATGAAATATATTCAGGTACCCAATAGAGGCTCGATCAGGGTGTGAGTACAACTCAGTAGGATGCCACCAATAATCTCTACAAAATATTTAGTTTAAACAGATAGTGCATGCAAGTATGAAGTAATTAACAACATAAAAAATGCATAACTCAAGTTCTATTAGTTAATAATGTTCAATTTAACCATTTCCTCTATTAATTCCATTTTCATTGTTCATACATTCTTCATCACTTAATTCATTTTCATCACATGTTTTATGGGTCAGGCATTTACATCATTTACTCAATGGAATAAGTCGATCAATTACCATAAATAGGGAAATAAGTTAAGTTCCCTATCTCACTAGGGATAAACATTTCATAACAAACACATCACACTTACTTTTGAGCCATATTCCAGGTAGTCTCATCCAATGAAATCGTTAGGGGACTAGAGGATTGGTCTGACTCCCTAACCTATGCATTTTAGGGTGGGTTTAGAGACTTAGTCCAACTTGACCCATGGTAGGAGCCTCAATCCTTTATCCCACACCACCAATCCATGTGCGTATTCTTATTTATTCATTTACCATATATACCATATCACAAACCATTCACAACCAATACACATAAGAATTACATTTCACACTCAATTAACATATAAATCATCATTAAGACTTAATCCATTTAGCATATTCAACAATTTCCTTACATTAACCCATTTCAAATAATTCATCAATTCACATGGATTATCCCGTTTCCAAAATTCAATTATAAACTCATAAGTCAATTAACACATTCAATTTGTGATGACCCAGACCCGGATGCCACTTAACGGGTGCCCCGAGCCTGGTGGGCTATATGGTCTCAAGTGTATCTTCCTGAACGCCAGAGGCTGCCAACTAGTAGCAAGGGCCTAGGGTGTTTCTGTGGGAAGACTATTCCCTCATTAGAAGAGTGTAGTATAGTGGAAGGAATGTAAATTAATAGTAAATAGTGGAAACAATATAAATATTGTAAAAAAATAGCAGAATCTAACTGATGCAATAGATAAATAAGAATAATAATAACTGTATCAACTGGATCAAAGATGATGTAATGTAATGTCACTAGAAAACTAGAAAACATGGATACAAGATAGTAGGCATAACATGTTCCACAAATTAAAAGAAAACAAAGGCTACTACAAGTATCCCAAGATCCTACTCAGTCATCTGCTATTAAGCTCTATCCAATCAGCACGCAATCAAGTGTTGGAAGCTGTATGCTTCCCTTTGTCAATACCTGCAACCATATAATCTACTTCGGGTACCAAACGGAACCCGGAGAGGGTGTGAGATAAATCTCAGTGGGATACCACCAACGGTGTCTATAACATCCAACCCGTGAAATGGAATGTAGTAGTGTGTAGGAAAGTATGTATATAAAGTAAATCAAGAATTACAATATGACTGAATACCCAAGTATCTACTTCAACCCTTGGCTGGTGTCAGAACATGTAACCAGTTCATTAATTAAGTAATTACCATTTAATGTTAATAGGTCACGTGAGGCATAGCCATCACTGACATCACCTCGTGATAGTATAAGTAGTGAAGGTCCCAAGACGTAACAAGGCAACCTGACAAAGATATCCAGTGAGGGAGTTCCAGGGTAATAACCAAGTTAACTATAAATCTCATGGAATTCTAACTCAGTAGCAACTAATTCTAGATAAGGGTTAAGAGTGTAATTCAAGGAGCGTAATCCAAGGCATTCCACAATAAGATGCCTACTGAGTCCAAGGTGACCGACCAAGGTAAAACGGGGCTAAGTAAGGACATGGCCTTATGGGCTTTCACCATGGAACCTACTAGTCAATTCTAGATCCAAGGAGTGTATCTAAGGTATCCTGTAGTAATGAAAATGACCCTACAGTAGTATACTAGGCATCCAATTAATAGAAAAGAACTAGAGTCTAGGTGGGAATCAACCTAAGAAAATTGTATCCTTGAATTGGAATGGTGTTCTCGAGACTGAAGGTATTCTCCTCTCTGAATCCATGGTGAGCTCAAGTTATTCCATTCCAATTTGATATTTTAATCATGTAATAATTCATTTGGTTCAATTATTTCCTTCCATTAGTTTGGATAGGTCAAGTAGATTTGAAACCTTTATTTATTGGTCTAAGCCTTGTCTTCTATTAGTGTGGATAGGCCAAGTAGAATTGCAACCATTTAATCAAGTCTTAATTAACCATTAAGGCATATTCAATTAGAGAGTTTCACTATGTTACCTTCCATTAACATGGAAAGGGGTTCTAAGGACATGTAACCTTAATTCAACTCATTTGTTAAGTCCAAGATATATACTTAGTATACTTTCCATTTCACATTTCACATTTAATAAATCATTTGGAAGCACTTACCTTAGGCGGGTCAAGTGGTGATCATAAATGGTACATTCCATCATTCAATTCTCATTAATAACAAGTCATTTATTATAAGAAGGATCACCTTTAGTAAGGTCAAGCAAAGGCATACCCGAACGGTGGTTCAAATGTGTCAAAACACAAAAAATCCAATTATGGAATAACCTTCGACATGAGGCGGATTGAGTTGTGGATGAAAACACTAACAACTAATCACATATTTGGAAAGATATTAACCATATGATTCTAACAAGTATAACCATGGAATGTAAATTTAAGAAACAATTTCCAATGAAACCTGTGGTCCCCACATGAACATTACAAAAATGTTGAACTTTAGGGATAAGTTATAGACCACCCACCATAGGGTTGTACGATCCTTCTCCTCCGGTATCGGCCCTTGATTTGCCTTGGATCGAAGTAGATCTAAGAAAATGTGAAAAATTATCACATGGCAATATCTAGGTCAATATTGAAAAAGAAGAAGAACGGCTAAAGAGGACTTGAGTACTTACCATTGCACATCCAACATGACTAACGGAAGCTTGATTGGATGTCAGACGAAGGAGATCTCTTGATTCCAAGTTTAGATCTTCAAAAAGCCCCAAATTGAGAGAGAAATAGTCCAATCCCACATAGACTCGGATTAGGGGAGAAGGGGTGAAATAATTATATCATTAAGGTAAAAACTGTAAATTTATCCAAAAAAATAAATCACGCATGGTTTGTCTACATGGTTTGTCAAACTGTGCGGGATGGCTCTGCCCAAATGGTTTGGTCTGCACAATTTTTCAAATTGTGCGCAACCCATGCATGGATATCTGGGAAAAATGTTCATTCACATGGTTAGCCCACATGGACGTGTGCCAACCGTTCTTGGTGGATCTATCCAAAAATACATCATCCACGCGGTTTGGAAAACCATACAGAAATCTCATACGGTTTACTCTAAACCGTGTGTAGAGTCTATTTTCTCCAAAAAGATGGGTTCTGGGCTCCGAAAAAGCCCCATACACCCTCATAACCTTTACTAACTCATTAGGCATCCATATTAGGTCCAAAGTAAATATTTAGATATAAAATTAAAGGATTCATACTTGAGTGAAAAACTGGGTTCTTATAGTCTTCCCCCCTTAAAAGAACTCACCCCTGAGTTCTCCTTACAAGGGTAAAGAAACATTGTATGAGAACAAATCTGGCCACTGAACATGTACATCGGATTCCCTATCCCAAGTCTCATCCTGTACTTGGTCAGGTTGTCATATCACCTATATGAGAGTGACAGACTTTCCTCGGAGAGCCTTCATGATTTGGTCAATGATGAGTATTGGATACTCCTTAAAGGTAGCATCAGAATCTAATTCAACTTCCTCAGGATCAAAGATATGAGATGGGTCAGCATGATATTAGAGAAGCTGTGAGACATGAAAGATGTCGTGCATGGTATGGTACCTCTGAGGTAGCAGCAACCGATAGGCTACCGTCCCGACTCTCTATAGAATTTCAAACGGCCTAACGAAATGAGGTGAAATCTTTACCTGCTTCCTTAACTATCTATTCCCTAACCTGGGTGATACCTGAAGAAAAACAAGATCCCCAACCTCGAAATAAAGAGTCCCTCGATGGAAATTAGAATAAGATTTTTGTCTAGACTGAGCAGTAGTCATATGCTTTCTGATCAGTTGAACCTGTTCTGAAGTCTCCTGAATGAGACGAGGACCTAGTATGGTTGCCTCACCTACCTCTAGCTAGCGCAATGGTGATCGTCATGGCCTACCATACAAGGCCTCAAAAGGATCCATCTGGATCGTCACCTGAAAACTGTTATTATAAGCAAACTCAACGAGTGGGATATGCTTCTCCTAAGAACCGCTGAAATCAAGGACACATGCTCAGAGCATATCCTCTAGAACTGGTGTTGTCTGTTTCTATTTTCCATTATTATGAGGGTGAAAATATTTGATTAGAAGCACCTGAGTCCCCATATCTTTCTGCAAACCCTTCCAGAACCATGAAGTGAAATGAGCATCCCTGTCTGAAACGATAGTATGTGAAACCTTGTGTAGTCTTATGATCTCACGGACATACAGTCTACCCAATTATTAAACTAAGAAATTATCCCATATAGGAATGAAGTGGTATTATTTTTTTAGTTAGTCAATGACTACCCAGATAGAATCTCTACCCCTCGACGACCTAGGTAATCTGACTATAAATTCCATAGAAACATCTTCCCATTTCAATTCCTGGACTGGAAGTGGTTGTAATAAGCCTACAGTTCTCTGGTGCTTCTCCTTCACCTATTGATAGGTGGAACACCTAGTGATGAAGCCTATAATCTGGAATTTCATTTTTGGCCATCAATACTAGCGTCGCATATCTTGATACATCATCAAGATGCCTGGATAAACTGCCCACTGAGAAGTGTGGGACTCTTTCATTAACTCCTCTCTCATATCTATAGGAACCCAGATACATCCATGTAAACACAGGATGTCGTCTCTATCCATAGACTACTCTAGAGGTGTCTTTGTCTCCTGATATACTCTCAAAGAGAACCAAACCTTCCGGATCTAAAAACCGCCTACTCTTCACCTTCTCAAGGAGGGAATAGGTAACTGTTAAGGCTGAGAGGTAAGACTGCTTGTGACTGTCATGAAACTCTAGATGAAGTTCATAAAAGAGGGCCATTAAATTCCATTCATCACTAGCTTCTTGTATTTCCTGTGTTTGAGTTTTCTGACTTAGTGCATCAATGACCATATAGCCCTTTCCAAGCGTATAGGCAAGCTAAAAATAAAAAGATTGCAGATATTTGACCCATCTTCATTGTCTGAGATTCAATTCACACTGAGAAAATCTATAATTGAGTCTCTTGTGGTCGGTATACACTAAAAAGCACTCACCTAACAGATAATGTCTCCAGCAACATAAGGCATGGACAACTGCTGCTTGCTCAAGGTCATGCATCAGGTAATTTCTCTCATAAGGCCTTAACTACTGAGATCTGTACACAACGACTTTGTCTTCCGGCATCAACACTGCTCCTAGTCCAATTCATGATGCATCACAGAAGACAATATAACCTTTACCTAGTTCTAGAAGAATCAGAAAAGGTTCTGAGACAAGCCTCCCTTTTATCTCCTGAAAGGATTTCTTGCATGATTCTGGCCACATAAACTTAACACCCTTCTTTGTAAGTCCAATAAGATATGAAGAAAGACGTGAGAATTCCTTTATGAAATGCCTGTAATACCCAGCCAGTCCCAAGAAACTTCGTATATAAAACACTTTCTTGAGATGCTCCTAGGAAACTACAGCACTAACCTTTTTAGGGTCAACAGATATTCCTAATTCTGAAATAATATGGCCTACTAAGTGGACCTTGTCAATCCAGAAGTCACACTTAGCAAGCTTGGCATAAAGTTGATGCTCCCTTAGTGTACTCAGAATGATATTAAAATGTTTGGCATGGTCGTTACGTGTGTGATAATACACCAATATTTCATCCACAAAGACCATTCCAAATGATTCCAAATAAGGGTGAAACCCCCTATTCATCAAATCCATGAAAATGGAAGGTGCGTTCGTAAGACTGAACGGCATAAAAAGATACTCATACAAACCATACCTTCTATGGAAAGTTGTACAAGGAATGTTTGATGGTCTGACTCGCACCTGATGATAACTCAACCTCAGGTTGATCTTACAGAACACCTTTTCTCCTCAAAGATGGTCAAAGAGATCATCTATTAGAGGAATTGGATACTAGTTCTTGACCGTAAGATGGTTCAACCTTCTGTAATCCACGCATAGATGTAAGGTTCCATACACCTTCTTGGAAAAAATCATGGGTGAACCCCAAGAGGATGTAATAGGGTGTATAAAACCTTTGGCCTCTAGGTCCTCTGTCTTCCACTTAAGATCCTAAAGCTCAGTAGGTGCCATCCTGTACGGAGGAATGGACACTGGAGCTTCTCCTGGAACAAGCTCAATTTTAAACTCTACCTCTCTCTTAGGAGGTAAGCCAGAAAAGTTATCAGGAAATAATTCCCTGAAATGATCAACCACTGGAGGGAAATCAGTTTGAAGAAAACTCTAATCCTCCATGAAAAGATTTACAATATGGGTTGTCACCTCACTTAGCCCATGATGCTTCGGTCTAGCTCTCCCAGCCTGAACATCCTACTCACCTTTGAAAAGATAACTATTGCCTTCTGGCGATGTAAAAGAAACCCTACGGCGATAGCGGTCTATAAAGGAATGATAGTGGACTAACCAGTCTATCCCAAAAATGGCATCGAAGCCTATCATATTTAGAACAAATAGATTCCACAAGAATTGGTAACTGCCTATCTCAAGGGGACAGTCTCTGCAATGGTGTATGCCCTTCGTCCATATTCCCAACAGTGTATTGAGGGTCATTACACCATAGTGATACTGTATCTATAGCCTGAGAATTTCCATTATAGATACAGAGATAAAAGAGTTTTAAGAAACTATATCAAACAAAGCAAAGAAAATATTAGAGGCTACTATAATAGTACCCCATACTGTAGATAGTCCCGCAGCCTGATCCTTAGGTATCAGCTGTAAAGCATAAAACTGACCTGATCCAAGGCCCTGTGCAACAGATGGACTACCATGATCATGACTGCTCTACTAGAACTGTTGGTGATAAGGGGTCGAACTACCATAGCTATGACCTTCTCCTCATCCATACATGTCGGTGTTATTATAACTCCCCGCCTAACGCGGTGAAAAAGAACTCACTCCTGAAGGTGGAGTGGATGATAATCTTTTCCACTAGATACTGGTGGAGAGGTCCTGCAGAAATGATAAAGATGGCCCATACGGTCATAATCCCGAAACTCCATATCGTATCTATCATATTGAGGCTTATTATGACCTTGTATTCCACACTGATGACACGCCACAGAGCTATCAAACTGGATACTCTGGCTACCACTTCCCTGATGAGAAACCTTGAAGTAACATTTCCTACCCCCGGAAGAACTACTAGCCTAACTTGGCATTGGTCCTTTAAACCTATTACTTGTGTCGTCCCTTAGGTTACGCTCAGTGATAAGGGCCTGATCAAATATTGCAGAAAAGGTAAAAAGGCGAAAGACATTCACATGAGTTCAGATGGAATACTGAAGCCCATATTTAAAAGGTCTCGAACACGAAATCTCGTCACCGGATAAAAGCGGTACAAAGCACTATAAATCACTGAAACATGATGAATACTCCATAACAAACATAGAACCCTACTCGAGATGCATGAACTCTCCGGATCTATTAGCTCTCAGTGCCTAACGAAAGAACTAATCATAGAAGGTATTCTGAAATTCAACCCATAACATGCTCAGATGATGACCGGCCTGGGTAACTACATCCCACCAACGCATGGAAAAATCCTAAAGCATGTATATAGAAAGTTTGACTCTATACTCTGGATTTGTTTCCAGATGCTCAAAGATATACATCATGGCCTCTATCCAAGACTCAGCAGCCTAAGAACCGCCATCCCCTAAAAAAAATGGGAGGATGCTGCTGTTGGAAATCACGGGTTAGATCATCCATCGTAGGTGCAACCCATAGAGTACCTTGAATGGAATGCATCAGACATAAGAAACTATCACAGATTTGAGCATCAGTTCTTGAATTAGATATAGAAGGCAGTGCCTCAAGTGGCACTCTTGGAAGTAAGACTAGCGGCTCAGGGCCCACCATATCTGGAGCATGGTCTTCACCACCCTCTTGGAAAACAACACGAGGACATCGTGGTCGCATTGGTCTATAAATTCCAAGAACACTCCACAAAACAAGCATAGATTTATAAGATAGCATCAATAACAGATCTGAATGTAGGAAAACTCACTACCCAAGGCATACTACCCAAATTACCCACTTAGATGGCTAGGTATCGGTAAGTGATCAAGTATAAGTTTCATGTTATTTTGAAGTTACTTTCTAGGCTCATTCATTTACCTTTCATAAACATGATAATAAGGGATAAGGATCTACAACCAATTCATTTTAGTTTTCAGGATTCACTTTATAATGGATATCCATTTCTGATAAATCGGTTCTCATACACCTATCACTAGAAATGACACCCATTTCTTTATAGCATAATGGCTTGACACGGTAAATTACTCATCCCAAACCATGAGGGCCCATACACCTCATGAATTGAGACAGGAAATCACTCAATCGAATCCAAAGTAATATATATACAAGAACCTATCACAGCATCACTCGACAATCACAAGCATATCAAGCAATGTAAAGTAGTGAAATACACTTATATGGCATGGTAATATGCATGAAAAGTGAATTATAGGTGCCTATAATTATGCATGTTACAATGCTCCTTGCCCTCAATTCATCAGGCCAAGGATGAAAGTAATTACCAAATAGAGTAATAATCAACAACAACACAAAACATGTGTGTCACCCAACGGTGAAATAATATCAACTGTAATAGGAAAAAGTATAATAACAATTATAATTTAGGAAACTTGGTTTTCACCCTAAACATGGGTTCGTGACACCCAAGCACGGCTTATCACCAAGTCCCAAATGTTTCTATTATCCAATCTACTATCTTCAAATAGTAAAGAAAAGAAACCACCTTTGATACCACTTTGTGATGACCCGGACTCAGATTCCACTTAACAGGTGCCCCAAGCCCAGTGGGCCACATTGCCTCAATCACATATTCCCAAATTCCAGAGGCTGTCGACTAGAAGTGAGGGCCTCGGGTGTTTCCATGGTAAAACTATGCCCTTATTAGCATAGTGTAGCATAGCGGAAGGAATGTAAATGAATAGTAAACAGCAGAAGCAATATAAATATAATAAAAAATATATAGGAAGCTAACTGATGCAATAGATAAACAAGAATAATAATAACTGTATCAACTGGAACAATGATGATGTAATGTCATGTCACTTGAAAACTGGAAAACATGGATACAAGATAGCAGACATAACATGTTCCACAAAGTAAAAGAAAACAAAGGCTACTCCAAGTATCTGGAGATCCTACTCAGTCATCAGCTATCAAGCTCCATCCTATCAGCACGCAATTAAGTTTTAGAAGGGGTATGCTTCCCTTTTTCAATACCTGAAACCATGTAATCTACTCTGAGTATCAAATGGCACTCGAAGAGGGTGTGAGATAAATCTCAGTGGGCCACCACCAACGGTGTCTATAACATCCATCCCATGAAATAGAATGTAATAGTGTGTAGGCATGAATATATATAAAGTAAATCAAGCAGTAAAATATGACTAAATACCCAAGAACCTGCTTTAGCCCTTGGTAGGTGTCAGAACATGTAACCAGTTCATTAATTAAGTAATTACCATTTAATGTTAATAGGTCACATGTGGCATAGCCATAACTAACATCACCTCATTTTCGTATAAGTAGTGAAGGTCCCAAGATGTAAAAATGCAACCTGAAAAAGATATCCAGTGATGGATTTCCAGGTTAATAACCAAGGTAACGTAAATCTCACAGAATGAAAACTCATTAGTATCTGAGTCTAGCAAAGGGGTAAGAGTGTAATCCAAGGAGTGTAATCCAAGTCATTCCATAATAATATGCCTACCGATTCCAAGGTGATTGACCAAGGTAAAATGGGTATAAGAAAGGATAGGATCCTATGGGATTTCACCATGGAACCTACTAGTTAGTGTTGGATCCAAGGAGTGTATCTGAGGTATCCTGTAATAATTAAAAGGACCTACGGTAGTATATCGGGCATCTGAGTAATAGACAAGAACTAGAGTTTGGGTGGGTATCACCCTAAGCAAATCGTATCCTTGAATCGGAATGGGGTTCCTGAGACCCAAGGTATCCTCCTCTCAGAATCCAAGGTGAGATTGAGTCAGTCCGTTCCTATTTGATATTGTAATCATGTAATAATTCATTTGGTTCAAGTCTTTCCTTCCATTAGTGCGGATAGGTCAAGTAGAGTTGAAACCATTATTTATTGGTACAAGCCTTATCTTCCATTAGTGTGGATATTCCAAGTAGCATTGCAACCATTTAATCAAGTCTTAATTAACCATTAAGTCATATTCAATTAGAGAGGTTCACTCTGTTACCTTCCATTAACATGGAAAGGGGTGTTACGGACATGTAACCTTAATTCAACTCATTTGTTAAGGCCAAGATATATACTTATTATAATTTCCATTTCACATTTCACATTGAATAAATCATTTGGAAGAACTTACCTTAGTCGGGTCAAGTGGTGATCATACATGGTACATTCCATCATGAAATTCTCATTAATAATAATACATTTATTATAATAAGGCTCACCTTTAAGAGGGTCAAGCAAAGGCACACCCAAACGGTGGCTCAAATGTGTCAAAACACTAAAAACCCAATTATGGCATAACCTTCTACATGAGACAGATTGAGTTGTGGGTGTAACCACTAAAAACTAATCACATATTTGGAAAGAGAATAACCATGTGATTCTAACAAGTATAACCATGGAATGTAAATTTAAGAAAATGTTTCCAACAAAACCAGTGGGCCCCACACGAACATTCCAAAAATGATGAGCTTTAGGGATAAGTTATAGACCATCCACCTTAGGGTTGTATGATCCTTATCCTTTGGTATCGGCCCTTTATTTTCCTTGGATCGGAGTAGATCTAAGAAAAGGTTAAAAACACTCACGTGGTGATATCTATTTCGATAGTGAAAGAGAATAAGAATGGCTAAAGAGGACTTGAGTAATTACCGTTGCACATCCAATGTGATGAATGGAAGCTGGATCAGATTCAGGATGAAGGAGATCTCTTGATTCCAAGTTTAGATCTTCAAAAATCCCCAAATTGAGAGAGAAATAGGTCAATCACACATAAACTCAAATTAGGGAAAAATGTATGACTTAATTAGATCATTAAGGGTAAAACTAAAAATTTATCCATAAAAATAACTTGTGCATGGTTTGTCCGCACGATTTGTCAAACCGTGTGCAAACCGTACGGGATGGCTATGCCCGAATGGTTTGGTCCACATGGTTTGTCAAACCATGCGCAACCCACATACGGATACCTGGGAAAAAGGTGTGATTGCACAGTTAGGTCGCACGGTTGTGAACTAACCATGCCAGGTGGCTCTATCCAAAAAAAACACCATCCACACAGTTTACTCTAAATCATGCGCAAAGTCTGTTTTCTCCAAAAAGATGGGTTTCAAGTTCTAAACAAGCCTCATACACCCTCGTGACCTTTACTAACTCATTAGGAATCCACATTAGGTCCAAAGTAAAGATTTATACTGAAAATTAAAGGATCCATACCTGAGTGAAAAACCAGGTTCTTACACACTTTATTCCATTTAACCCTTTTTCATTTTTTTCTAAATAATCCCTTATGCCATTGTTAATGACTAGACACAACTACCATTAGTTCCTGATTATAATTAAACTAACATATCAACATATTTTTCATGGGATATATTTCAATGAATGTAAACTATATGCTTAACATTACCATTTTCCATGTTCGGTAACATTGGGGCACCCCATGGGTGGCCCTAAATCGATCTAATCATCCTCCATGCATCCCATGGGAATCATGAGGGGTCTAAATCATCATTTATCCAACCATTTTACCAAATATTACTAAATTAAACACATTCACATCAAGAGAGAAGCAATATCACAACCACACATGCATAAATTTAGAACGAAATTATGGGATATAACTTGTAGACCACCTGCCTCAAATCTGAAGATGAACACATGCTTAATCTTATCCTTATATCCATATTAAAGAACCCCTTGAACCACCAACTTAGAATCCATCAGGAAAATATTTTTTTAGGGTTTTTTAAGAATAATAAAAAATCTACAAGCCTTAATCCAGAAAAGTGAATCAAGAAGAGAGTTAGACTTACCTACATCTTCGATCTGTAACCAACAGCTCTCCAAATGGACTAAAATCGAAGGATATCAATCCTTGGTAAGATTAGGGGAGTTTGGTTCGTCACTAGGGATATAGGAGGAATATATGGGGAGAAAATAAAGTGATAAAACTTAAAATAATGAGGGTTAATTTGGTAAATTCTCACTTTTTAAAGGGCACGTGGTTTGGCCACATGGTTTTCCAAACCGTGCACAAACCCTGTTCCAGGCACTGTCCAAAGGGGTCCAGGTCACATAGTTTCTTAGGAATCATGCATGGTTTGAAAAGCCAAGTTCCAATTGTGTGATATTCCATTTTCCAAAGTTGAATGGTCCCCCCCCCCCACATGGTTTCCTCTAACCATACACAAACCATAAAACAAGCACAGGATGGCCATCTCTTCCTTTCTTTCATGTCTTAAACCCCTAGAACACCCCCAAGATTCCTCATAAACTTAGGAAACATTAATTTAACAAAAAAAAAGAAGATACCTAAACAAAAACCTAAATAGATATGTACCTCAAGAAAATCTAGGATCTTAGAAATATCCTAGTTGGGGTTTGGATTAAAGCCGAAACATTTGGGAATTCTGATCAAAAATCATCTTGTGAAGTGGATGTTAATTCAATGTAATATATATCAAATCTCAGTGATATCACAAGATTGAGTCCCTAATTATTCAATCATCGAAATCATTATTAAATTGTTAAATTAATCTTAATCAATCAATCATTTAATCTAATATATTCAAAAAAATCCATTAAAATGACTAACAAAACAAAAACAATCGACTATAAAAAAGTACCATCACTGAGGATTTAACCCGAGTGTCACTATACATATTATCATAGCATCGAACCTTTGAACGTTCAATAGGAAAAAATCTTCCATGCTTCAAATGGATTCATTTCTGGGGATGGTTCAACTAGTAGTCGGTAGTTTTTTATTTTTGTAAAAAAACAAAAAAAAATAAAAAAAATAAACAAAAAAATTATAAAAAACACAAAGAAACCCCTACCTTCCTCGTCCTTTACAAACTTCTTTTAATTACTCATAGCCTCCCAAACAATCCATTAGATTTTTTTGAACCAGAAATCGAGTGAACTCTTCACTGAATTAGGAGTAACATTAGGGATAATGAAGTCACACAAGACCCATTCATTTCCCATATAATTGAACTAGATATGGACAATCCTAAGGAACAAACCCTTAAAGAACTCATTGTCATTGATATGAATTACCAACCCCTTGGTATTCAATATCTAAACATTGAGGAATATTTCAAACTCAAATCGGGTTTGATTCATCTTATACATCATTTCAATGGGATAGCTAGTGAGGATACACATCTTCACCTTAAAGAGTTCCAAGTGGTGTACTCTACCATGAAGCCTCAAGGGTTTTATGAAGAACAAATCAAACTTAGATCATTCCATTTCTACCTAGTTGACTCCTCCAATTCATGGCTCCACTACCTCCCTCCTGGTTCTGACATGTTACTGGCATGGGGTGTGACAAAAACAAAGAATACCTAAGTTAAAATGTAGTAAAGTGGTCAACCTAGGTTATCTCCAAAGAGGAGTGCACAACAATCAAGTTGTCACCTTAAATTTAAGAAAGAAGTGTAGATTGTTTTTGAAATTATTTGATTTTGAAAAGGAACTAAAGTGAAAAAACAAAACAAATAAATGAATAAAAATACTAAAAACAAATTTATAGAGAAAGATATTGAAAACAGTTATATGAATTGAGTGATCAGGTCAGGATCAGTTTTCCAATTGCAATGTTATCATAGTTCCAATTTATCCAATCCTCTTCTACTAAGCTGATTAAAGTGAGTTTCCATGATTACTTCCTCTCACTCCCTTGCTCAAATGGTGATGGTGAGAGTAAACCTTGATAAGATATCATCTTGGTCTAATATTATTCCTATGTGTGAAATAGTTGTAGAGAATATCCTCAATTGACTTAGGAAATTCTCGATCAGGTCCTATTTATCCCAAACAACCAAGAATATCCACTACCCCTCCCACATGTACCAACGATCGCCAAGTACATAACCACTAAGACATGATCTATTCCATAGTATATAGATCATAACCTAATGGAGGGAGAAAATTATCATTGACCAAAGAAACATAAACAACAGAATCTAAAACCAAATATGATCATACTTTATAGTAAAAACCGTTATTATAAATTGAAACCAACTTCGCAAAAGAGAGAAAAGATTTCATAACATTAAGTGCATGAACTCAAACATTATAAAAAGGAAAACCTATCCTTCCATAATAAATCATAGGATTACCCCTCCATGTGAATGGAATCCATGTAGAAGGGGGAATAATAAGACATTACAAAAATAAAAAGAAAGAAAAGAGGGGAAAGGAAGAACAAAAAATTTCTCCTCTAGAATCCTTCCACCGAAAGTTGTCTTCTATTCTGCCCACCAGACCCCTGAAAGTCGTCAAGGTATCTTCTTAAAAGTTGTTCACAATTGAGTTTTATATCTACCCTAAAAATTTTAATGCAATTTTACATGTTTAAAAAAAGTTATACTTGAAGTAATGAAGTAAACTTTTTCTTCCTAAGGAGACTCTTCAACTTCCTCTTTTTGGTCACATGCAATGGTTTATTTAATGACCGAATTTCTTAATTAAATTTAATGTGAGAGTGATTCTCAGAGAAATATTCCTTTTACAGCTATAATAAAATCATTTGGACACATTTAGGCAGAGATATGCCTCATTAATTAAGGTGGGGTCCATTCTATCAGCCAGAAAACTTTTTCCACTTAATGAATTTTCCTGGGTCATTATGTGTCCAATTGGACCTTAGTCCAGAAGAAAAAGTTTACTCCCACTAGCATGGAAATCCTACAAAAAAATAAATCATTCAATTAGGATTAAAATTGTAAAATATAGTCCCGAAATACAAAAGCTCCACAAAACTAATAAATTTCCAGAATTAACCAATTTTCACAATTAAGCTCATAATTCACCAAAACACTAAAATAATACAAATAAGATCAAATTTATTAATTGGAAGGGGTTAAATAATTGAAAAAAATTGAAAAATAATGAAAATATTATCTCTATCATGTTCCATAAACTCATGGATTGACATGAAGAGTCTCTTTTTAGAGAAATTATTCCTTACTTCTCTATATTCTTCTAGCTGAAAGGAAATAAGTGGTATCCATTAATTCCCTAATGAATAACTCTATGAATACTGGGAGACATTTGAAAAGATTTTGGAAACCTACCCACACCACAAAATACCTAAACAACTCTTGATTTAATACTTCTATGAGGGGTTATTTTCTATGGAGAAAACTCTCATTGATGCCGCAAGTGGTGGTGCTCTTATTGACAAAACTCTTACAGCTGCACAAGATCTCATAAGAAACATGGATGAAAACTCACAAAAAAATCATACTTGAGAACATAATAAAGTTAAAAAAGTCCAATAGAATCAATCCATGGAGCCTAAAAAGATGACTGAGTGGATGAGTGAACTTACAGGTCTTGTGGGAAAACTAGCAGTGGTTGTCGAAGCCCTAACCTCATCTTCTCCACAAACTCTATTACCTGTACCTATCCAAAATTGTGGAATCTATAGATCACCATATCATCCAATAGACACATGTTCATATCTTCAATATGATCCATCATATTTATCTAGACTAATGGATACTAATAAATTATATTTTTAACACAACACCAACCCTCAACTATTATGTCAGTTCATTAGAAACTACCACCAACCCCAATCTGATACCTTCTCTTATACCTATAACCCAAGATTGATATATAGTAATCCATTATCTCATCCCCCTCAATTTCCTCCTCAAAATCCAAACCAATACCAATATTTTCAAGGTGGTGGTAACTTCCAACAACCTTATCCTTTTATTCCTCAACATCGAAGGAGAAATCATCCTCCTAATCCTCTTGGATTCCACTATCCTAGTGAGTCTTCTCAATTCCCAATCCAATAGAATCTATTTCCCAAGAACAAAAATCAAGGAAATCCCAATTCAAGACAAGCCTCTTCTTCCAAGCAACCATGGGAAAGTGTCATGAAATATCTTGCCTCATTCACCTATTATAGACTTAAAAACATTGAAAACAAAATTATTCAATATGGATCTAACCTAAGTTAGAAAAAACAAACCAATTCTTCCAAACTACCAAATCAACCATTTCCCAACCCCAAGGGAAATGTAAGTGCAATTTCACTTCGATCTGGAAAGAAAATTTCTATGCCTCATGATGAATCCTCTAACTACAATTTAAATGTTGATATTTAAAAAATAAAAGAACAAAAATATAGAAAAGGAACCTTAATCCACTCCCTTTCCTCCTTCCACTCCTCTATGGAACCCAATTCCTTTTTCTCAATCCATCTCTAAGACAAGGAAATCCTTTGAACCTAATCCTGAAATGCTCGACATGTTTAGACATGTTGAAGTCAACATTCTCCTCTTAGATTACATCAAACAAATTCCTAGGTATGACAAGTTTTTTAAGGAATTTTTCACCCATAAAAGGCAACTTAGGACCATTGAAAATGTTTCGACCCAACATTTCATTCTCATAAAGTGAAAAGATTCAGGTACCTTTACAATTTTATGCCAAATAGGGAGTTCCAACTTTGGAAATGCACTCATAGACTTAGTATCCTAGATAAATGTCATGTACAAATCCATTTTCTCCAACCTTGGTCTAGGTACCTTTCACCCAACAATTTTTTTCATCCAGTTATCCAATCGAAGCACTGCCAGTCCTAAGGGAATAATTGAGGATGCTCTTGTTCGAGTCAATGATATTATATTCCTAGCTAATTTCTATGTCCTTGACATGTAAGGTGAGAAAAAATATTCTCAATATCCCATAATTCTAGGAATAAAATTCCTCATGATATTTTAAACTAATATTGATGTCCATGCAGGCATATTATCCATGGAACTTGGTGACCAACTGGTCAAATTAAATATTTTTCAAGCCATGCGATACCCATTAGAGGATCACTCTGTATTCTCTATCCATGATTCTGAAGACACTTATGAGAGTGGATTCACCCCAATTCCATCATTATAATCATGTTCTAATGATATAGGAGTTTGTGAAATTTTCACCATGATTAACCAATTCATAAATGGGTATGTTTATGTTGACCTTTCATTCATAGACTCCATTAATCTAAAGGATATTGAAAACTCTATTGAATCCCATCTAAAATATGATATATATTATTATACCTTGGAAAGTATTGAGGAAAATGAATCAGAATCAATTGAAATCCCTTCCTCTACTCTTGAATTTCTTATCCCATAAATAAAGGGTAAAAATAGTATAAAACCTCTTCATTCGAACCTAAAATATTCATTTTTTTACATTATCACTCTTATCCTTTCATTATTTTTGTCACACTTTATGAAACCGAGGAGTCCAAACCTATTCAGGTGTTGGAGGAAAACAAAATTTCAATAGGTTGGACCCTATATGACATACCATGAATCAACCCTAACCTTTTCATGAATCATATTCATCTAAAATAATCATCCAAAATAATCATAAACCCACAAACAAGACTCAATCCACTCATACTTGAGGTAGTTAGGGAAGAGGTCTCCAAGATTCTTCAATCTAGTGTTATCTACCCAATTTCCAATAGTGAATGCATTAGTCTGATTCAAGTGGTACCTAAGAAGGGTGGGCTAACTGTTGTCAAAAATGAACATGGAGAGGTGCTCACAACTCGAGTGAAAATAAAATGGTGTGTGTGCATCAATTATCAGAAATTGAATGTTGAAACATGAAAAGATCACTTCCCTCTTCCTTTCCTTGACCAAATACTAGAAATATTAGCCGAAAAGTCGCATTATTTCTTTATTTATTGATAAATTGGCTACTTCCAAATCTCAATCACACCTCAAGACCAAGAAAATACTACATTCACTTGCCCCTTTGGAACATATGCATATAAGAGAACACATTTTGGCCTTTTGAATGATCCTATAACATTCCAAAGGTGTATGATGAGTATCTTTTTTGAATTTATTGAGAATTTCACGGAGGTATTCATGGATTACTTTACCCTTTATGGTGATTAATTTGAATCCTACTTACATTCACTCTATCTAGTCCTTCAAAATTGTTTCAAATGTAACCTTGTGCTGAATTTTGAAAAACGTCAATTTATGGTTAATAATGTGGTTTTTCTAGGGAAAATAATTTTTTAAGATGGTATTCAAGTCAATCCTGCAAAAATTGAGTTGATCAAATCACTTCCTGAACCCATATTAGTTTTATACATCTGTTTATTCCTTGTTCATACTGGTTTCTATTAGTGATTCATCCAAAAATTTAATAGTATTGGCCTCCCACAAACTCAGATACACCAAAATGACGTCACATTCCATTTCGATGAGTCTTGTAAGATATGATTCATTGAACTCAAATCTGTTATTACATATTCCCTAATAATCCAACCTTTACATTGGTCATTGAACTTCAAGTTGATGTGTGATGCTTCTGATAGGTCCATTGGGGTTGTTCTTGGTCAAAGAAGAGAAAAAAGTCCTCATGTAATCGATTATGCCTCAAAAACACTGGATGAAACTCAATCTCACTACATTTCCACTAGAAAGTAACTTTTAGCAGTGGTTTTCCCCTTAGATAAATTTTGGCCTTATCTCTTAGGTTCTAAAATCATCATCTTCATAGACTATTCTTATATAAAGTTCTTACACAATAAAGGTGATTCCAAACTAATACTAATAAGATGGATCCTAATGCTCCAAGAGTTTTACCTTGAGATCAAAGATAGACCAAGAAAAGAAAACTTTGTGGATAATCACCTGAGTATAATTTATAATTCTTCTCATTTAGAAATTATTGGTCTTGAATTTCCCACTGGACACCTTTCATCTATCACTCCAAAGTTATCATGGTTTTCCCCAATTTTGAATTACTTGGTTGCTGGTATTTTTCCTAAAAAAAATTCAAAATAACAAAAAATGAATTTAAAAAGTGATTCAAAATACTATTTTTTGGAAGATAATAAACTTTGGAAAACTAGGGATGACATAGTAATTAGGAGATGTGTTAATGAAGATGAACATTCCTCCATCTTAGAATTCTACCACTTAATGCCTAAAGGTGGACACTTTGGACCACAATAGACCACCTAAAATGTCCTAGACTCTATATTCTTCTATCCATAACTCTTTGAGGACTCACATGAGTTCTATCAATCATGTCCCACTTACCAAAAATTTGGCACAATTTACAAAATAAATGAAATTCCCCAAAAACCCTTAATCTTCTATGAGATATTCAATGTTTAGGGCATTGATTTCATGGGACAATTTCCCCCTTCCAATGGATTTTCCTGCATTCTTCTTTTGGTCGATTATGTTTCTAGGTGGGTTGAGGCCAAACCAACTAGGAAGGATGATGCACACACTGTTAGTCAGTTCCTCAAAACCCACATCTTTCATCGATTTGGAACACCATGTGCCTCGATAAGTGACTTAGGAACCTATTTATATAATCTAACCATGGAATATATTTTGAAAAATAATGGGGTTGTGCATAAAACTTCAATTGCATGACACCCCTAAAAAATTCCATGGCTGAACTTTCTAACTGAGAAGTGAAAATGGTGCTTGAGAGAATTGTTAGGCCCACAAGAAAAGACTGGCCTAAATGACTTAGTAAATCACTTGGTGATTATCAAACTGCCTATAAAACACCCATTAGGATGTATCCTATTTGGATAGTTTTTGGTAAAGTGTGTCATTTACTAGTTGAAATCCAACATAAGTCATTTTTGGCTGTGAAAACGTGTAATTTTGATTATGAAAAATCTAGTGAAGATATATTGTTACAATTGAATGAATTGTAGGAGCTTAAACTTTATTCTTATGAGAATTCCAATCTCTAAAAATAAAAAACCAAGGTACTCCCTGAAAAACACATCTTGTGAAAGGTATTTCATGAAGGCGAAAAGGTAATGATCTTAAATTATTGATTTTGACTTCACCCAGTTAATCTTAATACTTGTTGGGAAGGTCCTTTAATTATTAATAATTTTTAACCATTGGTGTAGTGAAAGTCCAAGACCCTTCTTCCAAAAGGACATTCACGGTTAATGGGAATCAATTAAATCATCACCATGAGAGGATACACACCCCGGGAACCACATCAACTTCCACCAGATCCCCAATTATCATAGTAGACCCACCACTAGATGGAGATGATGACCCACCAAATCCAAACTATGGGCCACCTCTTTCCCTTTAACTCCCTCTACCTCTCTTCATCCCCTTTTCTATCTTTATCTCTCTCTCTTATTATTCTCTTTCCTCCCTCATTCTCACTTTTTTTAACCACTTTCTCTATCAAACCCATTTTTCCTCTTTCTCTTTTGGTATGGGTGTGTATTTAAAAAAAATAAAAAAACTAAAACAACTAAAAAAATCAAAAAAATAAAAAAAGAGTCATAATTACTTAGCATTAAATTTTAAAATTTTGTACAACCTTTTTGGGGAGTCAAATTACTTTTTTCATCTCAAAAATTTTGTATTTTCATCATAAATTTGGATAAATAATTTTGTTTCAAGAACAATAAATTTTGAATGTTGAATTTTTTATTTGGAAAATGATTTTTTCCAACCGTGAGGAACAAAATTATATTTTATCCCAAGGTCACTTATGACCATATTTTCATATAATTTGTTTTCACCCCTGATTTTGAGTCTTGATTTTGTGGATCTTTGAGATGAATTACCTACTTTAGAATACATTAATATGATAGAGGAATTTTATAAACCACATGAAACTCACAATAGCCAAATAGTCTCCCATAACCCTTACATTGATCCACCTTTTGAAAACCCCCTTATATCCTATAAAAACCCTTTTTTGATAGACACATTACAAGCGCAAAACCTTTTTCCCACCCAATATCTACATGGATATTCATTGAATAATTTATTAAAATTTAAGTGTGGGGGGATGGATTTTATTTTGGGTATTCTTTCCTTTATTTTCATCATATAATAATATGTTTTAGGGAAATATTCCATATCAGTGTGGATATAGGTTTTTATTTAGTGTGTTTTGGTAATTGATTCATGTTTTTTACATGTTATTTAAATGCTTTCAAAAAAATTAAAAATATGATAAAACAAAAAAACTGAAAAAACTGGAAAAAAAAAATAATAGGTTGTGCCATGGGTAGGTAAAAAATAACTCTTCGTAAACCTTTGATCTTATTATAACAATTAAAATTAGTATCATGAGGATATCAAACAAGGTTTGGGAGATGAGTGTGAGATTTTTTCTGAGTCCAACTTCTGAAAAAAAACGAAAAATAAATAAAAGAACAAAAAGAACACTTGTGTCATATTTTATTCGATCATTGGGAGAAGTTTTGTGTTTTGTACATATTTCATCATTTAATCCCATTAAAATTTTCTCTCTATCTTTTCTTCCTTCACACATTTATTCCCTTATAAATATGTTTTTCCATTTCCTTCCACGTCTCATTTCAAAAAAAATTATGTGTTGATTTTTCCATGTTGGTGTTTGTTTCCCTCGGATTTCGGGGATGATCTCCTTTGATGGGAGGTTCAAACATTCTGATCGGTTTCTAACAGGTTTGTTCATAGAACCGGAAATATCCAATGATTCCACATCCATTAGGAACTACTTTCCAAAGGTAGGTGCTCATTAGTTTGTGGACTGATGAGGCTTAGGAATTTGCATTGGTCGAGAGGATGGGAGGTCGGACTCATCGCACCTTTTTTAGGGGAATTATTGTCTACTTCGGGACTCTTTTTATAGATTTAAGTTATGTTCGTGAATCCTTATTACATTACCAAGTATAAAATGAGTTTTCCTTTATATTTGACAATCAATGATTGATATGTAGGAAATTTAGAGAATATTTTATATGTATTCAAGGCTCTTCATCGATAGAGAATCATTTGTATTTATTAGATATTCTTCTTCAATGGTACCCTTCGACACATTTATATAGAAGTCTCTTGGTCATTATGATGACCATTCTGGTTTTAAATCCACTCAGTGGGGCACTTGAAGTTTATTTTCATTCAGAAGGAAATGGATTATTTCAAAGTTGGGATCGAACCCGCAGACGAGCTACCTACGTATCCTTTGTTTAGAAAAGGAATCAGAACCCACGTAGTTCAAGTAAGGGAGTATGATGTTTATGATTGATGGCTCAAAGAAGGATGTAATAATTACTTTTACACTCTAAGCTCATGTGAGTCATGATCGGTGTGAGAAACAATAGGTATTGGTAAAAAATTAGACAATTGTGCCATGAAAGATGCAACCATAAGAAATAATGTGGGGATTATGTATGTATGACTACCCAGATAAATGAAAGGTTAGGATTTACTTGAGGGAAGAAATCCAGGAGTAGGTTCCATAAAGGTATATGTGTTTTATGGAGATTTTGAATACTCTAACTTGGGGCTTACTCCTGAAAAGGAGGCCCAAATTAGGAGAGGACTTATGATTTGGGTTTTATTACTGAAAATGAATCCCAGATCAAAGGTAAATTAGGACTGGTTAAGATAATTAGGACTTGGGACTTACTCCTAAGGAGGATGCCCAGATTTGAGAATGATGACTGGAGATTACTCCTAAGGAGGATGCCCAGATTTGAGAATTATGACTGGGGCTTACTTTTAAGGAGGATTCCCAGATTTGAGAATTATGACTGGGGCTTACTCCTAATTAGGATGCCCAGGTTAATAGATCTCTCATCTTAAAGGATGAGGTTGAATGAATGAAATCTCAATCTTTAGTGACATAAATATGTGTAAATCACTATGTTTTGAGAGATTTTCCACAGAATTTCTTTCAGATAAGGAAGTCAAATCAAGAAATCATGCCATAAATGGCTTTGAAGAGTGTCTTGAAGAATGAATCTTGAATAGGAAAGATGGAATAGCATAAGAGGGGTGAAATGGGCAAGAAGGGCATCCAAAAAGGCAGGGGTACGCAAGTCCTGGCAGGCGCGCAGGTACTGCGTGGGCGCGCAAGTCATGGTCGCGCAGGTATGCCTGCGCGATATATGGGGTACTTGCGTGATGGCTAACCAGCAGGGTAATACTTGAGAAACTCTTGATTAAAGCCTTTAGAATTCTCTTGAGGTTCTTCCATAAGAGGGGCGCGCAAGTTCTATTGAAGGAGTAAGGCGGCGCGTAAGTGTGGCCTTTTCCCTTAAGGGCTGGCAACTCAAGTGCACAAGTGTTTATGAGTTTCAACACTTAGGCCTTCCTCCCCCTCTTTAGATCTTCCTTCCTAGGTAAGAAATTACCTTAGAAGTGTTTCGGAAGCTTTGAGAAGAGACTAGGGTGCTGGGATCTCAAATATGAGTTTCTGGAAAAAATCATCCTCGAATGGGGGGCCCACAGGGTCTATTTATAGGCAGGAGAAGACCCCGGGCGGTTATCACTTAGTTCACACAAGTGACTTACGCGACCATAATTCGTCGCACAAGTAGACTTGCACGACAGTGATATACCTTGCGCGGCACATGTGCTCTTGATCCCTTGTTCATGCCTTTGTCGATTTTTTGATGTTTTCTTCAAAGGATGAATCAATTTGTGCTAAGTCATTTCCATTTCCATTCTTTTAGACAATGTGACGAAAAGGAACGTCAAAAAAAATCCCCCCTCAGAGTTGGATCCAAAAGAATTGTGGATTTGACTCTGAGGAAAAGAAGAAAACTAATGGAAAGGTGGCGCGCAAGTTTGGGCACGCAAATGAGCTTCGAGCGCACAGAATCCGGCGCGCAGGGGTACGGCCTTTAGTCGCCCAGGATACGGCGCGCAGGGTTCGGGCCGCGTCTATAAATATAGGGCCTCCCTTCCGTATAAAGCATCCGGATTTCCGGACTTCACACCTTCGAGCTCTCGCAGTGCAGGTCACCTTAACCGCGCAGGTTGCTCTGTTTTCCGTTGTTTCCTTGATGGCATGATGCTGTTAAGGTATCTTGACTTGCGCGGTGATACCCGCGCGCCATATACTTGCGCGGCATATCCATACTTGCGCACCAAGTTTTTAGACTTGCGCGTCTTAATGCCTCTGCCATTTTTCTGAATTCTTTCACAAATTTTATGAAAAAATAAACCCATTTAAGAGTTAGTTTATTCAACTTTTGTGCAGATTCAATGGCTCTTAAGGGAATTAAAACGGCTGATGAACTGGCTAGCAAGAAGATTGATGATATGGTGAACATCATTGGCCATGATTACTATGATATATGCGACAGCACTTTCCTAGATTTGGCTGACTAATTGAAGAAATATCATCTTAATTTCCCACATAGAATATACCTGTCCCTGTATGCTCATGGTCATCTACAAGGTGTCAATGTTCCAAATGCAAATAACTATACACCTGAAATGCATCTGCACTACTACTTCTCTATTTCGGTTATGTTGTGCATTAAGAGCAACAACAATGGTGTGAACTTTCAAATTCTTCCTCCATGTCATTTTCTTGCAGATATGAAAATGGAAAACCCATGGGCTGAAATGTTTTCTGCTGTCAGTTGGTGGAGAGAAGACAAACATGGCATTAGATCAATATCTGAAAAGAGTACTCTCTCCAAATGGCTCTTTACTTCCAATGCTCCATTCTCAAATCCATGTATCCATCTTCCGAGTCTCTTGGACAGAAATAGAGTCACTGTTTGATCAGTAGAAAATTTTCTCAAACCGCACTCAAGAACATCCTTTTACAACTGTTCCAAGAAGAGCTAGTATTACTGCATCTCTTATTGTATCTAGTTGAATGAATGAATTCCAGGTGGTTGCTGATGAATCTCGGGATGCCGTAAATCAAATGAAGAGTTATGTTGAAAGCCTCTTGTAATTCTTGAAAAAGAGAAGAGACTCCAGTCTGTGGATTTCCTTCTAACTCTTGTGCATCAATGAAAAACACTTTCACCTTCACTCATTTGTACCTACATTCTCTTTTTCTAAATGCTTTAGATCTTACCTAATCCAATGGGCCTAGTAAGCATAGTTTTATTTTTATGAGGATTAATGTAAATAAACCTACAAACTTCAAACCTTTTAATTTCTCAATGTTACCTAAATCATATAAAATGTATGTTTAGTGAGCTAGGAACTTGACTTTTATTCAGAGTTCCCTTGTCTTTTTTGGGCAGTTTAAAGTCATTCACATCGGACATAAAAAGGCTAATGTTTAAGGTCGAAATAGCTTTGACCGAAATGGATTAGAATTGACTCAATTCCTTGAAAACTCATCTGAAAACATATTACCATATTCAAGTATGAGGGAAAATATGTAAGCTATGACTTAAGAATATTTGAATCTGAGGAATGACATGAAAAAGAGCTAAACGGCATTAGAAGAAGTAGTTTCTAAGAATGAAGTTACCATTATTTAACAAACCTGTTAGGGGGTTGAATTATGTAGGGCCACCTAAGAGCATTGGCTGCATAGTTAAATAAAATAGTATCTTTTAGCTAACAAGTCTGTTATGTAGACTGTTTATGCAAGGCCACCTATGGGCACATGCTGTATAGTCAGGCAAAAGAACTCTCAGAAATTTACTTTCCTAGTGCTAAAAGCCAGTGAAAGTTTATGGAGATTCAAATCTTCCAAAGTATAGATTTTGATATATGGAAAGAGGTACTTGAATATGGAGAAGATATTTCCAAAAAAGATTATCGAAGAACTGGATGAATATCACTCCTATGAAGGTCTGACCCAAACGTAGGGAAGGAGAATATAAACCATAGACTCGAATACTTTCAGATCATGAAAAAGGATATGGGAAAAATATGTTAAGGATGGCTATTTTTGCGGATCCCTACATACTGTCATTTAAGACAAATAAGGACAAAAGAGGCATTCTTCCCAAGAATGAAGTTACTATTATTTAACAAACCCGTTAGGGGGTTGAATTATGCAGGGCCACCTAAGGGAATTGGCTATATAGTCAAATAATAATATCTTTTGTCTAACAAGTCTGTTATGTAGACTGTTTATGCAAGGCCGCCTATGGGCACGTGCTGCATAGTCGGGAAAAAGAACTCTCAGAAGTTTGACATTTTTGTAAATAGAAGTCATGAAAAGGGTTATGAGGATCTGAAAATATTTAAGGTTAGTATTATGACACATAAAGATGGATATTGTTCAATGTATACAGAGATACACAGATCAATGCTAACCATAATGATGTTGTGGCTGGGTCCTGAATTGAAATGTTGGACTTCACTACGTATCCCATAAGGATGAGAATCAAGCCATACGTAATTCTTAAACTAAATTTTAACGTCGTGTGGGACAAAAGGATTAGAGATCTTAGTTTAGGGTCATAGAGCTTGGACCATTGTAAGAAATACATAGTGTGTGTTTTCATGGGGACTTTTCATCCAAGGGACTGAAAGTGGAATTTGGGGTTAGGCCCAAAAACTTGGGGCTGGATTCGAGGGACACTCGAACTTTCCTACGTATCCCATAAGGATGGTAATCAAGCCCACGTAGTTCTAGAAATACCCTTTGTATAAATTTGGTTCATACATGCGAAGGGTGAAAGGGGAATTTAGTACAATTATGGTTTAACCCAAGATAAAAGGTTTGGGCGTTGCCATGTATGTACGTAGTCTTTGAAATGAAACATGATTGAAAAATCAATGTAAATATTGGTTCCCTCTCAGGTGAGGGTATCAAAGAAAATTGTAGTTTATTGTCATACTGGACAAAAGTGTTGAATAGTTTAACATCGTATAACAAGGACGAAAGTGAACCAATGTAAAGATATTGATTCTAGAGGCGGTTTCACGAATCAACATCGTATGAGATGGAGGTGAACCGATGTGAAGAGATTGGTTTTGGGCTTGAACCTTGGGAGGTTGCCTAAATACCCATCCTAGAAGTCAAGGATCAAAGTCCTTGTAGTTTAGTTAAAGAATGAATTAATGATCAAGTTGTTCTTGGGGACAACGACCTAAAATATGATGTTGGGACTTACACATGGTTAGAGGCCCAGAGAGAGTGTTATGGTTGAGGTTTTCTCTAAGCTCACGTGAGTCATACTCGGTGTGAGAAACAAGAGGTAATAGCAACCTTAACGATTCATAGTTTAATGTCATGTAGGACATATAAAGGGACTATGCAGTTTAGAGTCTTGCAGTTAGGACTATTGGTGTTGCACAGTTTAGTGTCATGTAGCAGGGACAAAGTACAGTTTAATGTCATGTAGGACATATCAAGGACTTTCTGTACAGTTTAGCATCATGTAGTTAGGACGATGGGGAAAATAGATTTTAACATCATGTTGGATGAAAGGGGGACTATGCAGTTTAATGTCATGCAGTGAGGACAAAAGAGTACACCATTTATCGTCATGTTGGACGCATTGGGGATTTTTCCCACAGTTTAGCGTCATGTTGGACGAAAGTTCAAATAGTTTAAGGTCATATGCATGGACCGTGGATGGTGCAGTTTAATGTCATGCTGGACAAAAGTGTAGTTTAAGGTCATACAGGACCTTTAACGATTATTTAGTTTAACGTCTTTCCGAACGTAAGGGACTTTTATACAGTTTAGTGTCATGTAGTTAGGACGTCACATTTTAACGTCTTGCTGAACGTAAGGGACTTGAAAATAGTTTAGGGTCATATGCATGGACCGTTGATGATGCAGTTTAAAGTCATACTGGACCATTGATGTAGTTTAAGGTCATATAGGACCTAGTTGTAGTTTAAGGTCATACTGGACCATTTAGGGAACTTTTTCACAGTTTAACGTCGTGTGGGATGAAGTTGCAGTTTAAGGTCATACTGGACCATTTCTGTATAGTTTAACGTCATGTAGCAAGGACGAACTGGTGCTGCACAGTTTAATGTCATGTTACAGGGACAAACTGGTGCTGCACAGTTTAATGTCATGTTGCAGGGACAAACTGGTGTTGCACAGTTTAATGTCATGTTGTAGGGACAAACTAGTGATGCACAGTTTAATGTCATGTTACAGGGACAAACTAGTGTTGCACAGTTTAATGTCATGTTTCAGGGACAAACTGGTGCTGCACAGTTTAATGTCATGTTACAGGGACAAACTGGTGCTGCACAGTTTAATGTCATGTTGCAGGGACAAACTGGTGCTGCATAGTTTAATGTCATGTTGCAGGGACAAACTGGTGCTGCACAGTTTAATGTCATGTTGTAGGGACAAACTGGTGCTGCACAGTTTAATGTCATGTTGCAAGGACAAAGTACGTACTTTGCAGTTTATACAAAATACCTCTTCAAAAATCTAGCATTGGTTGGAGTAGTGATGAGTTCTCCATCCATCGAGATTAATGAATAAGCTCCATTGGAGTAGACCCTATGTATTGAATAAGGTCCTTCCCATTTTGGCTCAAGTTTGGGAGGTTTCTTTCCTGGTATCATTAGAGTTCTGAGAACTAATACCAATTCTCACTGAGTGAATGAACGAAGATGAACTTTTTTGTTAAAAGATCATGTTATTCGATTCTGATAGAATTCCAAGTGGTGAAAAGTGCACAATCTTTTCTCATCTAACCGTTCCAATTCATTCAATCGCTTTTGAGATTGTTCATCTGTAGATGATTGATCACAAATGGTAACTCTAAGCGAGGGTAGTTGAACTTCAATGGGCAAGACGGCTTCCGTTCCATATACCAATGAATATGGAGTTGACCGAGTTGTAGTGTGGGTGGTAGTCCGATAAGCCCATAAAGCATGAAAGAGTTTATCAGGCCATGACCTCTTATCTTTATCCACCATCTTTTGCAGTATATTTGAAAGAGTATTGTTAAAGGCTTCTATCTATCCATTGGCCACTGCATGATACCGAGATGAATGGTTGGATTTGATGTTGTATTCTTGATACAACTTCTTCACCTCGAATGAACAGAAATTGGTGCCATTGTCCATCAATATGGTATGAGGGACACCAAATCTGGTAATGATGTTAGACTTGATGAAGCTAACAATGCATTTAGAACTGACTTCCTTGAGAGGTATTTCCTCTGCCCATTTGGAAAAGAAATCAGTAGCAGTAAGAATGTACTTAAACTGCTTGGTCGTAGCCGAAGGGTAAGGTCTCACCACATCCATTCCCCATGTGGAAAATGGCCATGAGTATTTAGCTGTATGAAGTAACTCTGGAGGTTGATGAATGAAGTTGGCATGTACTTGGAATGAATGAAACTTCTTTGTGAAATTGACACAATCTCGTATCATTGAAGGCCAAAATTATCCAAGCCTTCGAATCTGATCAGGCAGTCTATGTCCAGACTGGTGGGCACCACAGACTCCTGCA
The DNA here is from genome assembly GCA_963277665.1 of Viscum album. Lineage (NCBI taxonomy): Eukaryota > Viridiplantae > Streptophyta > Magnoliopsida > Santalales > Viscaceae > Viscum > Viscum album. The sequence continues at coordinate 1,474,829,799 of OY728166.1, forward strand.
TTCACTTCTTTTATGATAGCCATTGTCTCTTCACCATCAATGCATCTGAAGAGAACTCCATCAAAACCACGTTTGTATAGAATTTTCTCTAGGTGATATGGGCTATCATAAAGAGTAAAATTAACCACACGTCGCCGAATTTGTTCTTTCTCAGCTCTATCAGATGGAAGTGTTCCATTTTGAAGGTATTCCCTGATAGGTGACTTCCAACCTGTAGTATGACCATACAGTTCAGGAATGGGACAAATTTCATTAATTTCCTCTGTTCTGATTCGAACATAAGGTGAAATTGCACGACGGTGGGCAATACTAATGGTTTTCTCGTCCCGATTTGGATCTGCTAGAGCTGTGGCTATATTATCCAATGCATCAGCTTAAGCATTTTGTGATCTTGGGACATAAGAAAATATTGGTTCCAAAGGGAATTCTTCCATTAACTCTCTGATGTAATCATACAAAGGGATTAGTTCTTCTTTTCTGATGGCATAATCCCCATTGACTTGTTTGATTACCAGGTCTGAATCACCTTTCACCTTTAAGTGATTCACTTGTGCTTGAAGCGCTAATTCCAATCCTACGATGAGAGCTTGGTATTCTGCTTCATTATTGGTACCACCTTCCCACAATAAGAAGGAATAAGGTAACACTGCCTTTTCTAGAGAAATGAGCACAATTCCTAAGCCAACTTTGTTGAATTTAGGATTTTCCATTTTCCTCCCTGTTGGACTTCTAGAAGCACCATCAAAATACATTTCCCATGCCTGAGGACTTTCTTGAATAGAGAAGACTTCCTCATCAGGGAGTTCAATATTTGAAGATATATCTTCCACTGAAGGGTGTTCAGCCTGGAAATCATCCAGAGCTTGGCCCTTTATCGCCTTTTGAGACACATATTGAATGTCGAATTGCTGGAAAATAACTTCACACCTTGCCAGACGTCCTGTAAGCATTGGAAGACTAAGGATAAATTTGAGCGGGTTATTGCGAGATACCAATTGGACCTCGTGATGTTGCAGGTAGTGTCTCAACTTCTGAACTACAAAGATTAATGCCAGGAAGCACTTCTTAATACTTGAATACCGGGTTTCTGCTTCAAGCATGGTTCGACTGAGATAGTAGAGACGGTTTTCATTCCCAGCATCATTCTTTTGAGCAAGAAAGGCACCCAATGATCGCTCTAGAGCTGTCACGTAGAGGATAAGTGGTCTTCCTTCAACAGGTGGCATGAGTACCGGTGGACTCAAGAGGTATTTCTTGAGAATATCGAATGTTTCTTGACATTATTCAGTCCACTGGTAAGTGACTCCCTTCTTCATCAATTTGGTGAAGGGTAAACTTTTTCCTGCCAAATTGGCGATGAAATGCTGAATATAGGCTAAGTGTCCCTGAAGTCCTCTTAATTATTTCAAATTTTGAGGAGGTGACATACCAAGGATTGACTTGGTCTTCTCAGGATCGACTTCAATACCATGATGGCCTACAACAAAGCTGAGAAATTTTCCTAAGGTTACCCCAAAATCACATTTTAAGGGGTTCATCTTCAAATTATGTTGTCGAAGCTTGCAGAATATGACTTCCAAATCATCCAAATTATTAGAAGGTTGTTTGGATTTAACTACCAAATCATCTACATAGCATTCAACAAACTTCCCTAAGAAGGGTTTGAAGATACGATGCATGGCACGCTGATAAGTTGCACCAGCATTCTTTAAGCCGAAGGGCATTACCTGGTAGCAAAATACACCCTGAGGGGATCTGAAGGCTGTAGATTACTCGTCTTCTGGGGCCATTCAGATCTGATTATATCCAGAATATCCCTCCATGAAGGAAAGTGCTTCATAGCCAGCTGTTTCATCAATTAGAAGTTCTGTAATCGGAACTGGGAAATCATCCTTAGGACAATGCCGATTAAGATCTCTAAAATCGATGCAAAATCTAATTTTTCTATTATTTCTCTTTACAGGGACAATATTAGCCAACCATTTGGGATATTTAACTTCTCTGACGAAGTTAGCTTTGATAAGCTTATCCACTTCAGCTTCAATTTTGGAAGAATGGGTTGGGTGTGTTCTTCTCGCGGCTTGCTTAAATCCTCGATGTTATTTTGGTAAACCCAAATGATGAGTAGAAACATCAGGATCAAGCCTGGGAATTTCTGTATATTTCCAAGAAAATATATCTCTATTTTTCTTTAGAAAAGAAATATACATCTCTTGTTCTTCAAGAGTCATGGCCGCACTGATTAAAGTGGGGCGTGGATCTTCTTTTGTACCCAGATTTATTTCTCTGAGTTCATCCACAGTGGTAGAGATACCCTCTTTAAATGTTGGAGGAGCATCTCTGAGATCTTCCTCTTCTTCTTCATCATGTGTTATTTCTTCCTTTTCTACTTGCATAGTAGATGATAAAGTAGAATTATCATAATCCAAAGAGATGTCAAAATTTGCATATCTTGAAGAAGAAGCTTCCATTTCTGACCTGATTGATGATGAAGGGTCTTCTTTGGGTAATAAAGAGGAGATGATGGATCGAGAATCGACATCATTGTTCACCTCTGATGTTTCTATAACTTATTATGGCCTAATTGGCGAAGCATAGACTTGTTGGATTTCAGTAGATGAAATGAAGACGTCACCATTTGTGCTTTCATCACTGCTTGGTAGATTACCAATTTCTCCCATGTTGTCTGGCTTGATTGCCGTAATTGACATTATGGATCTTTCCATAAGAGTATTTTGATTTGGGTCTATCTTGTCAATTTGACTGATAGGCAACACATAATCTGTACTCACATGTGTAAATGGATTTACTGGAATTTTTTCCAAACCATATGGAGCATTAACTTTGGTAATCTCCCTTGTTATGGATTTCTCCCTTTGCTTCATGTGATAGAATTCTGCCTCAATGTATTGAGACTCACATGTCTTGAATGGGGCCTTATCACCATACAATGTCCCAACTTGACCATTGAAACAATATTTGAGACATTGATGGTATGATGAAGGGATATCCTCATGTTGATGTAGCCAGGGTCTTCCAAGCAAGATGTTAAAGGCTGAGTCTTGATCAACAACCATGAAATCTGAATTAGATACAAGATCTCCAAACTGAGTTCTGAGTGTAACCTCACCCAGTGGTTCTTGTTCATTTTTATCATATCCTTGTAACATCATGGTAGAAGGAGATAAATCAGATTCCGTGAGGCCCAATCGACGAAGTGTACGAATGGGCATGAGGTTGACTCCTAAACCATTGTCAATGAAAACTCCTCGAACATCCACGCCATTGACCTTGCCAGACAAGTACAATGGTCTAATATGTCCATGTACAACATCATCTTCATCTTCATCAGTAAAATATATTATTGCATGGAATTTTGCAGGATTATTCTCTATGTGATAGACTTCAGCTGCAGTAATTTCAGTTTCAAACTCTTGAGGACTTGAAAAAGCCTCGATGAGTGCTTCCCTAAGATCTTTTGACAGATTCAGAGCATCTATAATTGATAAATTGGCTGGAACTTGGGCCAAGTGTTTCAATATATCATACTTTTGATCCAAAGGTCTGCGTTTCCCAATAGGAATATGTGGTTTAGCAGGTACCTTGGAAGCAGATGCTTTGGAAGTTGATGCATCTTGTATTGGGATAGGAGTTGTCAATATTCCTGGTTTTAGAAAATTAGACCGATTAGATCCATTTATTTGCTGAGAGGAAGAAGATGGAACCTTTAACCGGTCTTCCAAAATAACTGTGCCAGGACTGAATTTGCTATTGGTAGAAGAACTTGCTTGTTCTTGTTGAGCTCATTGAAGGGCTCTACCATGAGTTTATGCCGCGTACACAGTTCTAGCAGGGGTAGAATTGGAATAGTGGCTTCTGAAAGATCCACGTCTTCCCCTGTATCTTGATCCCCTGGAACTTCCTCTGATTCCTCTGTTTGATACAGGGAATTCAGACTCATTGAAATCGAAACTGCGACTGGCATATGGATCTGTTAATTGAATCATATTAACAGAACCAAAGATTAACTCTTTGTTTGATGAAAACTCTGCCTGATTAGCCTATTTAGGCTGTTCCGTTTGGTGGGGCGGTGCTCGTGGCTTTGAAGTAGATGGCATGAAGTCTGCCAAAGTCAAAGACAACTTAGGATTTGACACATACTCATCTTCTTCTGATTCTTTTTCTTTCTTTGAATCATGTCTTTTCTTTGAGGACTTTCCTTCTAACAAAGAAGGTTTTTCCGCAACATTCATGGCAGAAGACACAATTGGTTTCTTTAATTGTGTTCAAAAAATATCATGAGTTCGATTGATTGTCTTTCTGACCATCCAATCATCATACTTATGTGCATTTTTTCTTTTGACTTCTTTCCATTCACCTTCCTCCTCTGGAACTGTAGTAGTGACACATGCTACCTGGGCTGAGGAGCCTTTCAATGTGACCTATCCTGAGTCGACCATCTTTTGCAGGAGGTCTTTGAAGACAAAACACTCCTGGATGGGATTCCCCAACATTTGATGAAAAGGGAAATAATTGGGACGGTCTTCATCTCCTTTCTTGTTTAGCCTCTTGGGTATTGGCAATTGAACCAAATTATTTTCCAGATCCTAAATGAAATAACCAGGAACTTTTTCATTTAGGAAAGAGTATGTTTTTCTCTTTAAATCCTCAAATTGTTTTCATCTTTCATCTCTTTGATCATCTGGACGAAAAGGCCTTTGTTGTTGGCACTCAGAAGGTGGAGCCCTTCGAGAAGATGAAGGTTTTGAGGTAGAAACAGGTACAGGTGCTTGTTTAAGAATAATTGTAGCAGTTTCTGCTTTACCCATTATCCTTCCTGGAGCTGATGGAATTATACAAGATTTAGCCTTATCCTGTATAAGGGAATCTTCAATCTCCTGAGCAATTGAAGTAAGGTCTCGAAACCCTCCTGTGTATTTCATAGGGATTAATGGTGTGCGTAATTCGTCATGCAGATTTGCCACACAGATTGGCAACAATTCTTCATGAGGGAGTGCTAAACTCAAGGAATATGTTAATCCCTTCCACCGAGCAATGAAATCAGAGACCCTTTCATTCTCCCTTTCCTTAAAATTTGTAAGATCGAAAACTATTGTCTTTGGCAAAGTTGAGCTGAACTGAAGGAGGAATTTTTGGCGAAGATCCTCCCATCCGGTAATTGACCGGGATTGCAAGCTTTTATACCAAACAAAAGCTAGTCCTTGCAAGGTTCGCACGAAGCATCTGAGTTTCACTGCTTATTTCTACTCCGGAGTTCCCATCATAGGATCGAAACAAGACACGTAATGCGTCAAATACTATTCAGGATCGCCTGATCCATTGAAAATAGGGAATACAGGGTTCCCAAAACTGGATGGAGGAGAAATTGAATCTACCCATTCAGGGTAAACTTTCTTTTCTGGTTGAACTTGCGCACGTTTACCTTCCATAGTTTCTAACCGAGCTGTTAATGACTCAATAGTAGTCATTAACTTTTTAGAAACATCCGGTTGAACTTGGACTTGGGTAGGTGAAATGACTGGAGCTTGGACAGATGTGGCGATTGGTGCTGCGACTGATGGTAGCACTTCCAACTGTTGTTTCACTTAACCCGTAGGATTAGACCTGTGAGGGTGTACTGATAGAGGAGGATATTCTTGATCCATCTCAGTAGCTGCAACAAATTCCTTTGGCTGACTGACTCCAGCATGCTTAATAAGAAGACTACTCTGAAGTAGTTTTGCATTCAACCTTCTTAATTCCTTAATTTCTTCCTCCTATTGTGAAAACTTTTTCTCTAGTGAGAGCGATTGACCTTCTCCAGAGGAAGGATATGTAACCTGGTTCTTTCCCTTCCCTTTGTTGGATCCTTTTCGGAGAGGGGGAAGTGGGTTACTCAAAGGATTACCTAGGTTCTGAGTAATCCTTTGACTTTATGTACGCACACCTTCTTCATTTGTGTTAGTGCGTACATATTCTTGAGCAGGAACCTCTTCATCTGAATTCCCTGAGTGAGCCTCATTTGGTGGATCAGCAACAATGGCATTGATGACATTGATTGATGCATAACTCATCGCATCCATTCTATCAGCATTTCTGTGATATTGTCTTCTTCCATGTCTTTGATGAGACATTGCCTTTTGTTGATTTGATCCCTCGGGAACTTCTTAACGAACCGTAATTTGGAGAGAATCTCCTGATAATTTGGCTCTTCGCTCCTCTTGAGGTTTCTTCCCCAATCGAGAAAAGACTGATTTTCTCTTAGGAGGGGATTGATGATTTGAAAAAGTCCCCAGTCCAGTGGACTGGGGCTGTTCCTGCTATTCTTGCTCAACTCCTCAAATCCTATTTGTTGATTCCGAGGGTTGGTTTAAAATATTCCCCAGTCTGGCGAGTTGGGGTGGTTCTTGACATGATATGTCTAAGACTTTCTTGAAAGTCCTCCTGATCTTGCAAACTTTAGTCCGGAAATTAGCTGGATGCATTAACCTTTATCCACTTTTATCACACAGTTCAAAAGACCGTTGGATGATTTCTGACACTTCTGTCACTTGGTGACGTGCTTGCTCCAAATGAGAGGCCTGTTTAATATTCTCGTTTGCTTGATGCAAGAGTAATTCAACAACTTGTTCTCTGTATTCTTGATTTTGAGAGGAACTAGTTGAAGCTTGTTCTTGGGAAAGCTTTTCATTACAAACAAAGCCCATTGACTGTGGACGGTTATGGGCAATAACATTGCATGAGACCATTTTCGGTTGGATTTGCTGACTGGAGAGCACCATGAAATGAAGTGCTCCATGAACACCCCATCCTCTGACACGAATACCATATGGGGCATTGTCAATTAACTGACGCAATTTTCTTAGTGCGCCAAGGCATGAACGTTGAAGGGCTTTTTGCTGCTTTTCAGCTTTCGGATATCGAGAGACTGATAGAGACGCCAAATCAATATGACATTGTAATCCTTATATTATCTTAAGATGATTTTCATATTCATCATAAGATAATACTTTATTTTTCAACTGACAAAGAGTTTTCCATATGTTGAGACTAATATCATGAATTTCATCTTCTGTCAACATTTCTGGAATATTATACTGAGAGTCAGCCAAAGGCCAAAACATGACTGGCACTTCACCTTTCGCCAGTTTTTTTCTCATGTTCATCATTTCCTCTTTGTCATTTGATGAAGATTATTCTACCTGATTTGCCCAGAGTTGGTGTTTCCTGGTTGCTTCATTGGATTCAATAGGATTGTTAGAGAAATCATTGATCAAACTAGAAGATGCATGACTTAGGGGTGGTTCGGAGAATGACCTACACCCTGGGCTATCTTCTGATTGAGAAAGTATTTCACCTAATAGTGATGAAGCTTCAGACATAACTGGTTTCACATTTTCAAGTGCCTCAAGATAAGAGGGCTTTCTCGGCACTACATTGTCCACTAGAGAGTTTTCCGGGCAATGTGCATCACTACTGCGGAGAGGAATTTCTCAATGAAATTCATCATCATGGGGAGGACCACCATAATGGGTTACAGCAAAAGATGAGATCTCTTGCACCTTAGTCTTCTAACCACACAGAGGGTTCATGTGGCTCTCATCTGAAGATGAAACTTTGAGATTTACCGAATTCTCATGAAGCAAGCCTTCATGAGGAAGTGTCTGTTGAAGACCTTCGGAATTAATGTTCCCACTATTGGGAAATGAGGGAGTAGAATCTTGAATTTCAACAGATAATTGTCTGAGGGCTTCAATAACTCCAGCATCGAGCAAGGTCTTGTTATTGATTGGCTCTTGATCTCCTGATTATGTTGGGCGGGTCTTTTTCTTAGACGCCTTCTTACTCGCCTTGGAAACCACTTGTTGACGAAAGTGGTTTCTCTGAGCAGGTGTATATATCTGATCAGGAAAGATGGCCAAGTTAGGCTGACGATCTCCACTCAAATCAGGTGTATGTTCCTGACTTTTTTGTTCGTATGATATGGGGGAGTATGCCACACAACCCTCTTGGACTGGAACAGATGTGTGTGTCTGTTCCGGAGTGAATTGTTGATGTGTCACTCCATTGGTAGGGATAGATTTATGTGTCTTTCCCTGAGATGTCGCTGAAGTTGTTATAATATCCTGGAAGGCCTCCAGAATATGAGCAGGGATTTTCTTCTGCTATTTCACCATTGATAGAATATTCTTGGTGACTTCAGCTGCCGGAACGGGAATATACGTCCATTCTGGGCTTGGAGCAGGTATATTTGCCTGCTCCTGTCCTCCTTTTCCTGTCAGTGAATCCTGACAGTACTCAAGTGTGGGGGCAAAGAGTTGAGTCTACCTTCTATTTTTTTTCGGGGCTTTTTGACTAACTTCTCCGAATGCTACCAAGAGAGACTGTTGGTAGGCTTGATTAATACCAGCAGGTGTATGTGCATGCTGATTGCACTTCGCCAAAATTGGTTGACGAGTTCCATCATATGTAGTCAGACGAGCCTGCTAACTAGCTGATGATGTATAAACAGGTGTATGTCCCTGCCTATAGTACTCCGCCAGAATTGCCTGGCGGGATTGGCGTGATGCTTCCAGACGAGTCTGCTGGACAGAAGAATTAAAACGGGCAGGTGTATGTGCCTTCTCGTTGCTTGCCACCAAGTTAGGTTAGTGGACTTCTCCGGAGATGGCAGAGATGAAAACCGGCTCACTGTTGACCGGATTCCGCCTCTGGTGGTTCGTCTTGATTTCTCGGGTTCGAGGAACCTGAGACGAACGCCTGGAGTCGGTACCCTCATCATGTTGAGGGCGCACTGTCGCATGAGTCTGGTGGCGATTGTTGGTGGGAGCCCTCAGGAAGTACTCCTGTTTGTTTGAATTACAGTCCTGAGGGACCTTCTCATTCACCTCCCTAGAATAAGGGAGCGAATGGTGATTGCGTTCTAGGGATAACGACCCAAAACGGTTGGAGACGGTAGTCAGCACCGCCTGCTTCTTGATCACTGGTCGTCGTTGTCTGGATGACCGATGTGAGTTATTTACTTGGAGGGCTTGTCGGGCAGCCTCCAGAGTTGGGATGGTACCGTGTTGACGGTACTCCTTAACCAGCACATTTGATATCCCGCGTTGAAGACGCTGAGTAGGTGATATCATCCTTAGAACGGACGATGATCTAGCAGGAGTAGCAGCAGTGGAATTTGCAGCAGCATTATTCACAGGTGTGAACTTGAGAGCATCCATTCTATAAATGCAGAAGATCTTGGAAAAGAGTGCATGTTTCCAATAACAGACGTAATTAAGATAAATTCAGCTGCTACATATTTTGGATGAGCACATATGTCAATGATTGTTTTTGTTGGCCCTCTCATTGAGTTTTAAATAGGGGCCTAACAAAATGGGTAAAACATTATTTTAACTTGGTTAAGGATTCACGTCGGGTTCACCATTTTTGTTTCCCTCGGATTTCGGGGATGATCTCCTTTGATGGGAGGTTCAAACATTCCGATCGGTTTCTAACAGGTTTGTTCGTAGAACTGGAAACATCCAATGATTCCAAATCCATTAGGACCTACTTTCCAAAGGTAGGTGCTCATTAGTTTGTGGACTGATGAGGCTTAGGAATTTGCATTGGTCGAGAGGATGGGAGGTCGGACTCATCACACCTTTTTTAGGGTAATTATTGTCTACTCTGGGACTCTATTTATATATTTAAGTTATGTTCATGAATCCTTATTACATTACCAAGTATGAAATGAGTTTTCCTTTAGATTTGACAATCAATGATCGATATGTAGGAAATTTAGAGAATCTTTTATATGTATTCGAGGCTCTTCATCGATAGAGAATCATCTGTATTTATTAGAGATTCTTGGTCAATGGTACCCTTCGACACATTTATATAGAAGTCTCTTGGTCATTATGATGACCATGTTGGTTTTAAAGCCACTTAGTGGGGCACTTGAAGTTTATTGTCATTCAGAAGGACATGGATTATTTCAAAGTTGGGATCGAACCCGCAGACGGGCTACCTACGTATCCTTTGTTTAGAAAAGGAATCAGAACCCACGTAGTTCGAGTAAGGGAGTATGATGTTTATTATTGATGGCTCAAAGAAGGATTTCATAATTACTTTTACACTCTAAGCTCAGGTGAGTCATGCTCGGTGTGAGAAATAAGAGGTATTGGTAAAAAATTAGACAATTGTGCCATGAAAGATGCAACCATAAGAAATAATGTGGGGCTTATGTATGTATGAATTCCCAGATAAATAAAAGGTTAGGATTTACTTTAGGGGAGAAATCCAGAAGCAGGGTCCATAAAGGTATATGTGTTTTATGGAGATTTTGAATACTCTAACTTGGGGATTACTCCTGAAAAGGAGGCCCAAATTAGGAGAGGACTTATGATTTGGGTTTTATTCCTAAAAAGGAATCCCAGATCAAAGGTAAATTAGGACTGGTTAAGAGAATTAGGACTTGGGGCTTACTCCTAAGGAGGATTCCCAAATTTGAGAATGATGACTGGGGCTTACTCCTAAGGAGGATGCCCAGATTTGAGAATTATGACTGGGGCTTACTCCTAAGTATGATGCCCAGATTTGAGAATTATGACTAGGGCTTACTCCTAAGGAGGATTCACAGGTTAAGATATCTCTCATCTTAAAGGATGAGGTTGAATGAATGAAATCTCAATCTTTAGTGACATAAAGATGTGTAAATCACTAGGTTTTGAGAGATTTTCCACAGAATTCCTTTTAGATAAGGAATTCAAATCAAGAAATCATTCCATAAATGGATTTTAAGAGCGTCTTGAAGACTGAATCTTGAATAGGAAAGATGGAATAGCATAAGAGGGGTGAAATGGGAAAGAAGGGCACCCAAAAAGGCAGGGACGCGCAAGTCCTGGCAGGCGCGCAGGTACTGCGTGGGTGCGCAAGTCATGGTCGTGCAGGTATGCCTGCACGACATATGGGGTACTTACGCGATGGCTAACCATCAGGGTAATACTTGAGCGACTCTTGATTAAATCGTTAATAATTCTCTTGAGGTTCTTCTAGAAGAGGGGCGCGCAAGTTCTATTGAAGGAGTAAGGTGGCGCGCAAGTGTGGCCTTTTCCCTTAAGGGATGGCCACTCAGGCACGCAAGTGTTGATGAGTTTCAACACTTAGGCCTTCCTCCCCCTATTTAGATATTCCGTTTTTGGTAAGAAATTACCTTATAAGTGTTTCGGAAGCTTTGAGAAGAGACTAGGGCACCGGGAGCTCAAATCTGAGTTTTTGGAAAAAATCATCCTCGAATGGGGGGCCCACAGGGTCCATTTATAGGCAGGAGAAGACCCCGGGCGGTTATCACTTAGGTCGCGCAAGTGACTTACATGACCATCATTCGTCGCGCAAGTAGACTTGAGAGACAGTGATATAACTTGCGCGGCACATGTGCTCTTGATCCCTTGTTCATGCCTTTGTCGATTTTTTGATGTTTTCTTCAAAGGATGAATCAGTTTGTGCTAAGTCATTTCCCTTTCCATTCTTTTAGACAATGTGACGAAAAGGAGCATCAACAGTGTTTTACCCCTTATTTTGGACATTATATTCCTACCATACCATAGTAATTGAAAATCCATAAAAATACCTATTGATTCTTGTAAACTTTATAATATGGAATATAAGCTGATATCTCTTTCAAACTCTATGATTTTCACTTTTGATTGGTGAATGAGTGAACCTCCATAAATAAATTTTTATTATCTTGAGAGGAGTAAGTTATGAGTGCCTACATTTTATATTTCTAATTTTGATCATAAAAATTAATTGTTTTTGGAACATTAATTTTGTAAAAAAAATTGGTGGAATTATTTTTGGATGAGTGAACTAGTCTATGCCCCCCTCATTGGAGAAAAAAATATTTGTTAGTGGGTGAAAATTGTTTAGTTATGATTTTATATTTTATGTACATGTGGAAATGCACAAGACTAAGTGTGGGGGAGTTGATGTTATTCACTTATTGATAATTTTTTATCTACTCCCCTTACTTATTTTCAAGGAAATTTTCATAATTTTCTTGAAATTCACATGTTTAAATATTAAATATAATTTTTGAGCATTGTTCGAAATAATCCAAATTCAATTTTTTTTACCATTTTAACTATAACTCTTTACCTAATGATATGAATTGTCTGATTTTTATTTTTTATGGTTCCTTATTTATAATAAAACAAATCATTCAACTATAGATTTGGACAATTCATCCATTTGAAGGGCCATATGGACCATAAAAAAGGCCCAAATAATCTGTCAAAGAAATTGGACTAGCTGTGATTTTATATTTTATGGGATCAATACAGAAGTAAAAATTTATTTATTATACTCCATGAGTCTAGGGACATTAAATTTCAACTTGGATAAAATTTCAAGTCCCAACTCAACTAATAAGGGGCCCAATTGATCCATGAAAGTCCAACCCACCATTCTATCTAGGATTTTAAAGCAGCCCAAAATTATTAACTTTTATCCCAATATAGACATACAATTGATCTTATATTTTTTGGGGATAAATTAATGATTTATGAGATAAAATATTTAGAATAAATAGTTCATATTTTAGGGAATATTCCTATCCAAAAACCCATTCACATTGTGGCCTTATAAAAAATCTAGATAAAAATGGACAGCAACACATTGTTTAGTAAAATAACCATAATTTTGGCTCCTAAAGTCCAATAGCCACAAAATTTAGAGGTTGTAATGTACATATCCATATATAAAACTTTGAATCAGAATATATCTTGATATTTGGTTTTCTAAATGGAAATATTGGTGAGAAAACTTTAGGTTCGGATTTGGAATGAAAACAATCCACCACCATGGGATATAAATTCACTATACTCTTATCCTTGAAAGGGTTTAAAATTTTAGCACTTAAGGAGGATATTTTTCATTACTAGATAATTTACAAGTTCCTAGGAGTAATTTACTTAATATTTTTTCAACAAGATAGACCTCTCCTCCACTTTTTGTTTCATGTTTGTTTTTACTTTTTTTCAATTGTAATCGCGTAAGCTGTTTTCAATTTCATTTGAATTTTAATGCATGTTTCATCTTCATATTATATAATAATAATAAAAAATTTGTTTTTTAATATTAATTTTCTTAAAATAGTTTAAATAAATCAAAATAAACCCTTTCTTCTTTTTTTTCTCATTCAATCCGATGTCTGTATTTTACTTTCTCCATCGCTCGTGTGTGTGTTCGGCGCACAACTCTTTTCCTATCTCATTCATTTTATTATTATTTTAAATAATCAACATGAACATATTAAACAATATTACTAAACATATCAATTTATTAGTAAATATCTCATTGTGTTGAGTCATTATTTGTCGATGTTAAGCGATTGACAACTTTTTCTCAGTTAATATTCTTTAAATTGATATTGTGTGTGTTGAACTTAAAATGTTGGGAATTAATGATATGTTTTGTTTAACATGTGGATTACATGGATTATTGGAAACATAAGTACACATGGGTTCATGAAATATTGAGCCTTATATCAACAATAATTGACTGAGATCAATACCCTAGTTTAGGCTTGGATTAATTCCAAAACATTTTGGAATTCCGATCAAAAATCATCTTGTGAAGTGGATGTTAATTTAATGTAATGTATAGAAAATCTCAAGGATATCACAAGATTGAATCTATAATGTTTTACTCACCCCAATAATTATTAAATTGTTAAATAAATCTTCATTAATCAATAATTTCATATAAGCTTTGCAAATAAACCCCCCATTAAAAAGACAAACAAAACAAAAATAATTGACTATAAAAAATTACCATCGCTAAGGATTTGACTTGAGTGTCTTTATACATATTAGAATAGCACTAGAACTTTGAATGGTCAATAGGTGACAATCAAACATGCTTCAGTTACTTAATTAATTAAACCTATTGGATAAAAAATTATGCATAATTCATTTATTTAATTTTCATCTTTGCAAATTAATTCATTTATTCATGTGATCATGGACTTTCATACATAAAATAAATAATTAAATAAATGGAAATAAATAATTGATTAAATGACCCATTAATGAGCTTTATCTAATGGTTGATTTAATGATCATACATTAAATCAACATTTGACCTAGGGGAAATAACTCATGTTGTCAGTCTTGGCATGAGTTACAGCATTCCACCTGTCCACCTGGGTTGGTATCATTATTGTTATGTCTTTAATCGTCTCCACATGCCTAGGGAAACTCCATTAATTATAAATATTTATAACTTTCATGTTGTTTAGGGGAACCAAAGGATTGGTTAAAGATCAATTACATAAATATCCTTAGACATGCAGGTCCCACATAATAATGGAGGGGGATGACTCGCAGACCATCAAATTTAATTTAATAATAAATAACTGTAAATCCATGCAATAAATTAAATTAAATAAATGTCAACACATACACCGGTATTGGTCAAGCTCATGAATGGTCATACATACAACGTGTATAAAAAAATTAAATGGATAACATTCATTTATTATTCGTTCTTTATTATTAAGATAAACATGCTTGTATTAATTAATTAATTAATTGACTAATTAATTCCAATTCATCTTAATGACCATATGAATTCATTTGGAGATAACCATAATTAACGCATTAATGGTAAATAAATGAAAAACTAATAGTTTCATATTTATTATAATAAATTAATTAAGCATTTAAAATTCATTAAAACCCTTATTAAATTGTCAAACACTTAAAGTGTCAATCAAATCAATAAGGTTTTAATGCTTAAATTTTCAATTTAATATAATTTAATTATAACAGTAATTGGGAGACTACACGACATGTACTATCCAACTACATGTTATGTACCTCTATTTCCATGTATCTAGGTTACGTACCTCGGGCTTCAGCATGTTGACTTAGCCTGACTACACAGCATGTACCTGCTAGCAACACACTATGTATCTGCTTATCGTGTGCCCGAGATACTCACCCGGGTCTTTAGCATGTATTTTAGCTGATTAAATGTCATTTATAGAATAGCTACATGTCATGTGATCTAAATTTTGTGTACTCGTGCAACCCGTAAAAAGACTTGGCATGTTCTCGGATGAGAGAATACACGACATGTGCACTCCAGCTACACACCATGTATCTCTAATGTTTTTTTCAGATAACTCAATGTGTATATTGGATGAAAAAATTTATGAAATATGCATCGTGTAGACCGCATACATGTCATGTATATCATAAATTCTCTAGGTTTTCAATTTCATATAGTTTTATCGTGTATTATGACCACACATATTGTGTGATTTACACTGTTAACCCGTGTAGACTACACAGTGTGTATGTTGATACATGCTATGTAATCTAAAAACCATGTTCCAGGTTGTCCAGTCAACACACGGAATCCACCATGATTAATAAATGTATGTAATGTTGTGTATCTCACGACATGTACAAATGTAGCTCACTAGGGTACACAATGTGAACTTCCAAGTACACATCGTGTAACCCTATATTACTAGCCAAAAAATGGCAGTTTCTGATGGAATATCTAGTCATTATTCATCTTTTCTTAGACCTTTAAGAAAATGAAACACTAAACAAACATTATTAATATGTCAATAACATTTTAATTTAAATCATATTAAAGAAAGAATAATAAGAAATGAAAATCCAACCATGATTGTGTATAGATCAACAATAAAATAAATAATTATAAATTTAAACATGACCCCTCTAATACCACTTGTTGGTTCTGGACATAGAAAAGGTGTGTGGTGGTCAGTGATATATAAAATTTTCTTTTAATATTTGAGTTTCCCAAAACCATGAGTGAGGATCTTTCATGTCAAATTTATAATTAATTTAATTAATATTCTATGAAATGAATACTTGGGCTTAGGATATTTCTTCGATGTGAATATTGATTATCTAAAAATAACCATTTAGATTGACTTCACTATGATATGAAGATCCAATGGTGATCCACATATACCAATTTTATCTCTAATCAATACAAATCGATCTCTGGGTGAAAATGTGGTAAATCGATTGTTTATTTTATTTTATTTTTGTTGATCACTCATCCTTCAATAATGAAGAAATCTCTCTTTCATTTATTGTTAATTATAGGGAGAGAAAAGGAGGATTCGAGAGAGAGTTTTTTATGTGGAACAATTATCGATTTCGATTTCATCGATCAATTTTTTCACACACTACACAATAGACATAACTATATATTTATAGAGCTAGATTTTAGTTTAAAATAATTATTTAATTTATTTTCACCCTTAAATAATATAATAACATTTATAAACCCCATTCCACATAATAATAATATTATTATTATTTTTGTTTCACATGCCAACTTGTGCAATAAAAAATGTTATTTAACCGTCTTTTTATTTAATATTTATCACTGGACACGGTCTTGGTCCATTAGAACTC
The DNA here is from genome assembly GCA_963277665.1 of Viscum album. Classification (NCBI taxonomy): domain Eukaryota; kingdom Viridiplantae; phylum Streptophyta; class Magnoliopsida; order Santalales; family Viscaceae; genus Viscum; species Viscum album. The sequence goes on from OY728166.1 coordinate 1,474,846,247, forward strand.
TTCTAGTATTTATTTAACACCTGAATAAATATTTTATTCATCAATAAATATTTTTTATGAATAAAATTTAAATAAAATTATCCCCTATTCTTGATAATAATATTTATTCACTTAATTAAATTCAAATAGAATTTAATAAAGATCATTGGTAACACTTAGTGTGTTACCCTTTAGGATTCTTTCTCATTGACATTATGTAGGTTTGCCTAAAGTCCAAGATTACTATCCAACAATAGGTCAAGGAACCCAAGATAAATAAATTAATTCCACAATGATGACAACCACATATGAATACTCATTGTGTAATATAATCCCTTTGTTGAAATATCTCATCAATAAGGATGCACATCTATGTCACCAACCTATTTACTCGATAATTATTTCATTGACTGTATGAAATAAAAATATCATTACACCATGGCCATGGAATTTAATAAAACAGTTCTATTCCAATCAAAGGGTCGATATATCAACTTCTATAAAATTGGAAGGTAAAAATCCTTCCTTGACTTATCCATTAATGACATTTCAATCGTGACACACCCACCATACCCTACCTCATTGTGAACATATTTTGTTATGGTTTTAATAATTAAATATAAGTGTGTGATTCATGATATGCATTAATGATAATATTAAAGTTAAGGACAATTATACATGCTCATTGATAGAAATATCTGATGAAACCAAAACATGTGGAATTTTTATCGACGGGTCTGTTCTCATAATCTCCCATATTAGAGATTACCAAGTGTGAACTTTATGAGAAGAAGCCTCATAAACTTACAAATAATCACACCAGACATTCTATATACTATATATTCCATCATAGTATTTCATCCAACTACAAAACATTATTTAATAATATCCTCATAGCACTTCAAGGTTCTTATCATAGTTGGGAACTACTATGACCATATCAATGCGACGTATACTCTAGGATATTATTACATTAAAGTCATGAATAAAAATGAACAATATGTAATAAGAAGTATTATTAATATTCAATACATATAATATACATGTAATCAATATACAAATAGTTGGTCCTAGGATAGTAAGTCCAACGTCTTGTACTCCTCTATAGCACTTGTGTTTCAAGAATGCCTTCTTCCTTAGGGACCTATAGAATTGGTTATTATACTAACTCTTGTGTATCTTGAGCATCAACTTCATCAAAGTAAATCTTACTCCAACTATCCTCTTTGGGGATGTGATCCTTCTCAAGAAATATATCATGTACTACAGTAGTTATATTCTTACCTGAAGGGTTGTATAGATAGTATCCCCTTGATTCCTTGGGATAACCTATAAAGATACACTTTGTGCCTCGGGGTTATAGTTTGTTGATTGAGCTAGCCTTAACAAACATATCACAACCCCATACACAAATATGTGTCAAAACTAGTTTCTTTCCACTTTATAACTCAAATAGAATATGTTTTTTGCTTTAGTTAGTACTTTGTTTAGTAAGTATAATGTCGTCTATAATTCATATCCCCAAAAGGATAATGGAAGAATTATTTGAATCATCATTGACCTTACCATTCCCAATAAGGTACGGTTACTCCTTTCAATAACACCATTACACTATGGTGTATAAGGTTGAGTGAGTTGCGATAAAATCTCATACTCCTATAGAAATTTGATAAAGTTTGGGTTAAGATATTTACCACCTTGATCTGATCAAATTTTCTTTATCTTCTTACCAAGATTATTCTCAACCACATTCTTGAACTCTTTTAACTTCTCATAGGATTCATAATTATACCTCATCAAGTAGATATAACCATACCTACTCAAATATTCAGTAAAATTAATAAAGTATGAGTATCCACCTCTAGATTCTACTTCAAAAGGTCCACACACATCGGTGTGTACTAATTCTAGACAATCTGTGGCCATTTTACCTTGACCAAAAAATATTGGTTTGGTTATTTATCCTTGTAAACAATCATGGAATCTTTCAAGTGGATTTATATCAAAAGAGTCTAAAAAACCATCTTGATAAAGCTTTATCAAATGATTCTCGTTTATGTGACCAAGATGGTGATTCCACAACTGAGTGTCATATGAGTTTCATGTATTAGTTTCATTATCAATTTATAATATTTGTTTTTTGTAATTTAATACATAAAGATATTTATTTAGCCCTACCATACCATAACATATGCTATCTTTGTAAAATTATAAACCTTTATTTTCAAAGCTAAAAATAAGTTCATCCATATTTGTGTAAGAAATGTAAATAATGTTCTTGGTAACACTAGGCACATAATAATAGTTCTTTAAAACAAAAATTAATCTTTTCAGTAATGTGAGATGGTAGTCTCCAATGGCTATATCAGCTAGCCTGACTCCATTATTAGTCTATAGATCCACCTCTCCACTTGAAATCTTCTGAAATATACTTGGTTATTGTATTTGGACACATATGTAAGCACCACATGCAGTATCTAATACCCAACTTGTAGATATAGAAATATTAAACTCGATAATGAACACACCTGAAGCTTCACCTTGCATATTTGGTTGGTAAAATTTCTCTTACATTGTCCCCAATTACCGTATGAAAAATATATTGTATTCTTTTCCTTTTCTTGCCTTTGGATCTTCTTCTTCTTATAGGGATAGTGCTTTGGAACCTTATACTTAGAATGAGTCTTCAACCCCTTTACCTTGTTCCTATTATTTTTATTCTCCATAAGGATATCAGGTTTGTCACTCCCCATGTCTTTATCAACTTAGTGGATAAGAGTAAGAAGTTTTGATAGTTTCTTCTCATTATTTTTCATATTATAATTTAAAATAAAACTAGATAAGTTTTTGGTAACTAAGAAGATAATGATATATGTGCACTAATCATTAGGGATCTTAAAACCCAAGATGTCTAGGTGCTTGATGTAGTCAATCATATTAACTACATGTTCCCCAATTGGTTCCTACTCTCCAATCTTTCTTATAAAAAGTACATTGGATATCTCATATCTCTATGATCTTTCCTTCTCTTGATATAGATCCCAAAGGTGAGAAACTATGTTATACACATCCATATCCTCGTATTGATTTAAAATCACATTTTACATGGTGGATAACATAAAACATTGGACATTCATTTAATTTTTCACATGCTTCAGATAGAGAGATACCTCTTCCTCACAAGCCTATTTGGAAAGCAACTCGGGAAATGGGGTTTCAATTATGTACAATTTCCATTCATGGCATAGTATAATGCGCAAACACTTATACCATTCCTAGAAATCCATACCTATGAGAAGGCTATCCTTATTTGGTATATATCACAGTTATATTGTCAATTTTTTTTGATTTTATATTTTAACAATTTAAGAGAAAATAATTATTACTTGTTTTATTACAAAATAGATTAATAAATTTAAAAATAATTAAATTCTTATTAATCTCCCGCTATTTTTTGAAACCTAACAGCCATCACCATAAATTTTTTAATATATTTTATCTTAGATATTATAGTTTCAAGGATCCATATTCCCTTCTCATAACCCATAATTGGTCCTAACAAGATATTTGAAGGGCTTTAGATAGGCATGACTTGCCAACTATATTAACTCACAGTTCCTTGATATGTTGAGTGGACTCCCCAAACATGAAATCTTGTTTTAGTATTTCATCAACCTTTACCTATTTATTACATTAATTCTTTCTTGGTAAGTTTGACCTTGATTTAAACTAAGTTAATTCAACCCAAAACTTCAATCTAAAATTTCCACGATAATTGAAAGCACCCCAACTTGGGTTGTTCAAGTAATTTGAACTATAAGGTTTATTCTAACTTAAGTGTTGGAAGGATAAGATGACTTAATATTTTAATTTAGATATTTTTATCTTTATACATAAAGTCCATTTTTATCCTTTTACATGCCTTGTTAATATTAAGTGGATATTACTTAAGTGATTAACCATGTCTGATAAAACATTTGTGAATAATCCGATTATATTTTATTATATCTTGAATTATTGTTAATTTATTTATTATGTGATCACGCATAATTCACAAACATAAATAATTAACCATGAAACTAATATTAATAAATATAAGTATCATGATCATGAGATTTTTCAAGTGGTTAGTTTATATAACAGATGATAAATTAACCCTCTACCCTGAGGGAAACACCTTGAACTGCAACTTTCTTTTTGTTGCAGTATTCCACCTTAGATCCTATGTATTTCCTTGATAGGTTTCACCTTGGATACTTGTATTTAACCACCTCCACTTACTTGGGATCTCCATCCTTACATAAGCTTTTACTCACACATAGGTTAGGGGATCTAATGGATTAGATAAATGGGGTTTACATAAAAGAAACCACGGCTACACAGGACCTTACATAATAAGGAGGAGGGGATGACATGTAGGCCATTAATAATAATAAAACCATAATAAATTAAAAGAAACCAAACACACCCAAGTGTTGGTATAATCTCATGATCATACACACATCAATAAAAAATCATACATTTTCAATCTTGTTACCAATTACTTTGATTCATTCTTTAATTAATATAATGTGACATGAATTAATCCTATTAATTTAATTTATATTAATTACATATAGCCTCTCATAACTCACTATCATCTATAATTTTAAACAAAATTAACTTTATTTAAAATTAATTTAGTACACAAGTGTACTTGGAAGAAACCACGTGTGTTCTTCAAAATTTTAACATGGAAATTAATTTAATATATAATTTTTAATCCTATGACATGATGTGTATTGTCAAATTAATGAAAAAAAACACATAATCAATAGGTTTAATTATATATTTAATTATTCTTTACATGAAAATTTTAAACCATTGTCGAAATAAGACTACACAACATTTACAAAAAGTAAAAAACATGTATAAAAGTACATGGCGTGTACTTTTATTTTTCCCATGTCTGCAGCGAATTCCATGGGTCTAGACTTGTTGTATTTCATGGATATGTTCAAGGTACATAGTGTGTAACATTGTATTACACGACATGTAAGTCCCCATTTTATGTACCTGATACATGACTCACTGGGACACCCCATGTTCTCCACTGCGAGAAGACAGAAACTACACAGCATGTAAGCTACTTACAAAGTGTGAAATTCTACATTCCATGTGACAGTATATCCATATCCTCACATCGATATAATATATTGGGATCTTAGATCTAATTTTGTTGGATATAACCCGATCGAGCAAGATAAAAATGTGAAAACTAAACTACACGGCATGTACTCTGGGTGTACACGGTGTGTACTTTGTTTTTCTCCAAGCAGAGCCTTTGGAACCTCCAGATGAAAATATTTAGATGATTATTCATTTTTAATTATTAACCGGTTACTGGTTATGTTATCGAGAATGAATAAAATAAGAGATGGTGATGTTTGAATATTAAAACAAATTTTTTCAAGTAAAATAAAATGAAAACACATGAATTCAATAAATGAATAATAAATAATTATAAATTAAACATATGACCACTTTGATACCACTTGTAGGTTCTGAGTGTAGTGGAAGCATCCTTTGAAGGTATGACCAACTCAGAATTTAGTCTTAAATCACATGTAATCATTACTTTACATGATCATGAGATCTTGTCCAATGAAAAACAATAGATTTATAGACTGCATTAATATGTTGTAATTGTATGGTAGGTGATATTTAAATGTAATTTATAATACATTTATGAGGATATATAGAATTACTTCAACTTATAAGTTACTTTTCATTGATGATATGATGGAATAGAATTCATCACACCGTCTTTGTGTTGTAGGATTAAAGTGTAGAATCCCTCTAGTGGTGGTCCACATATTCCCCTACAATCTTTAATCAGTGCTATAGAATCTTAAGGTGCTAGCACGATCAATCCTGGTCACTTTAATTGTTCATGGTTGATTGCAATAGTATTATTCATGAAGGATAAAGAACCCTTGGTGTTCTCTCAAAGGATTGAGTGAGGAGTAAGAGAGAGTGCACTCTAGGGATTGAAAAAATATCTCCTTTCCTGTTGTGCACACCAAAAGTGAATTAAGAAAGTGATATAATTAAATATTTTTTATATCTAGTTTAGGGTTTGAAAATCACACAGAATCCCCAAACCGTATTTAGTATTATTAAATGATCTCATGTAAAATAATAATAATAATAATAATAATCACTTGAAATGTTCAACGCATTAAGAATATAAATAAATATCATTTATACTATTCATACCATTAAACTTAGACCGTTTTCCCATGTCGACACTTACCGGTCCTCGAATAATGGTTATTTAATGAAATAAATTTCATTTTATTATTCAATAGTAAATATAATATATATTATATTTTAGAAACTTGAAAACTAATATTTATTATTATTATTTAACTCACTTTATTATTTCGAATAACTTGGGATTAAATTATGGTAATTAATAAAAACCTAAATAAATATTATTTAATCTAACTTATTAAATTCAATACTTTAATTTAACTAAGATTGAAGATACACTTAGTGTGTAACCATCTAGGCCTCTTTCTCAGTGGAATTAAACATAACCTCCTAAATTTCAATGTGATCATCTAGAAACATTCCAAGGAATCCATAGAGAAAGTAGTTAATGTCACAATAACATCTAACCTCCTATGAACATTTATTGTGTAATTTAATCCCTTTATCATGATATCTTAAATCAAGCAGGTCAAATGTTGGTTCCATGAACCTATATAATTGATTTATCTTTATTTAACTTTTTAAAAATTAACACACCCATCGAACACCATGGCCATGGATTTATTTAGTTGGTTTCATTTCCATAAAAGGGCCTAAGATAATAACTTTCATTAAGAGAAAAAAGAGGGGAAAACCTTTCTCATGTTATCATTTAATGCAATATCACTCATGATTCACCGAACATACCCTACCTAGGAACAAACATATTTCATCATAGTTTTCATCAATACATTAAAGTATGTAAGTTAGGATATCCATTAATGAAAATCTTAAATTCTAAGGATCAATACACATGTCTGTAGATAGGAACATCTGATGATACATGGAAATGTGGATTTCCTATTGATGGTTCTATTCTCATAATATCATATATTTTAGATTACCAAGGTTGAAAACAATGAAAAGGTGCCTCAATGTCTTATGAGCCTCCTACCCTTGATAACCTGTATTTTTTGTGTCCCTTTAGACAATATCATCTAGCCATAGAACAAGATTCGAGAATAATTTCATGGCACCTCAAGGTTCTCATCATAGAGAGGATCTTATATAACCTTTCAATGCATCATATATTCTAAGGACATTATCATAGATAAATATTTTATAGAATAATAATCAATATGTGATAAGAAAACTTCTTTAATAAGAAAAACATGTAATCCAGTACTAAATAAGTTGGTTTTAGGGAACCAACTCCAATAGAATTTCTAAGGGGATTAAAAGTGATTAGACATGGATTAAAGGTAAAATCAACCAAGAACATGCATATGAGGATATGTGGAATGTTTTAACTTGAACCAGTGCAAGTTCAAGGAGTTATTTCCCTGAGTTATTAGTTAATTTATCATCCACTCAATAAACCGACCATTAGAAAAGATCATGATCATGTCACATTTATTTATTTTATTTCTTTCAAGTTAATGGTTAATTATTTATGTATGGATAATTGTATGTAATAAACTAAATAAATTAATAAACAAGCATATAAAATGGAATAAAATAAAAGGGTTGTACATAAATTATTTTATCATAAATGATTAATCACTTATGTAAAATCCACTTAATATTAACACACATGTGAAAAGATAAAATAAAGAATATTTATTTATAATTATAAAAAACCCTCAATCAAAATATTAATTTGGTATAGCTTTCTATTACTCGAGTTAAAAATAAATCATAGTTCAAAGTGTTTAACTGACCTCCATTGGGGTAATTTCAATTATTTAGGTGTCTTAACAAAAAAAATTGGGTTGAATTAACCTAGTTCGCATCAAGGGTTGATCGCCTCTACTAAACTTAGTGGAACTAAAAGGTAGTTTTTGAGGAAATCCAAGTCTAGGATTTCAATAATGGGGATTCCACTCAATGTATCAAGGATTTTCAAGTTAATTTAATTGGAAAGACCTGCTAATCCAAATACCTTCAAATAGATTGTCAGGCCCCTGTCTAGTTTACAAGAAGGGAAATATGGATCATTTCCACTAGAATGTTTATGTGACAAAACATTCCAAATAAAATGGTTAGTGCTATTGGTATTTGATAAAATAGTGGGATACTAATAAATAAAATTTATGTTGTCACGCATTTGGTAATCAGGATAAAATACTAATAATTTTATCTTATTTATTATAGAAAATGGAAAGTAATGTAAACATTAATTTATCATTGTGATATATATTTGAGAAAGACAATATCCTTATTGACATGAATTTATAGGATTGGTATAATTTCATGTGTATTATATTGTGACAAGAGCAGAAACTTTATGTGTTAGAGTCCTCAGTTCCTAAATCGACTACCAAGGAGGTGAGTGGGGATGAAATATCTCTCTACCTGAAACATCTAGATGATGCACTATATTTCATGTATTTGATGTTGTCTTTAATGACCAGTGTGCTTCAAAACCTTCATGGTGAAATGGATGCATACACAATGTTGTCTCATCTTTATGATAATTATCTAGATAAATCCAATCAAGAGTGATACAAAATATATGAGGAACTCTTTATATGAAAGCTTAGTGAGGGAGTTCTAGTTGGGACTCATGCTGTCAAAATAATTTTTACATTGAGTGATTAGACATCATGGCCATTAATATTTTAGATTATTTTTGTGATAATATAATTTATCCTCACTTCTATTGATCTTCTCTAGTTTTATTATGAATTATAACATGAACAATGTTGTGAAGTTTCTACTAGATCATCTTACCATGATTCACCAAGCTAGAAAGGACATGGGTCATGAAAAACCTATGGTTCATATAGTGAATAAGAAAAATAAGAACAATAAAAAGTTCCATAATACTCATACCAAGTATAAGGATCATGATCATCATCCTTATAAGAAAAAGAAGATACATAGTCATGTGAATAAGTAAGACATGGAATGTTTTTCATGTGGTAAGATAGGCCAAAGGAAGAATAATTAAACTAATATCAATAAGGGGAAGCTTCATATGTGTTTTTTATTGAATATAACCTTTTCATTTATTTAATTTGGGTATTATATACAGCATATAGTACTCATATATGTACCCAAATATAGGAACCAGGTAGATTTAGAAAATTCACATGTGGAGTGGTAGATCTATGGGTTGCAATAGGGTAAGGCTAGCTGCTTAAGCCCTTAGATATTACCACCTCACTTTTCTGAAAAGATTAATCTTAATTTTTAAGAATCATTATTATGTATCTAATGATACCAATAACATAATATTTTTATATGATGTATTTTTATTCAATTTTAAAAATGAAAGGTATGAAGAACTACTATGATGTGCCTAGTGTGACCAAGAACATAATATATGTGTCTTCCTTAGACAAGGATGGGATTGTATTTAATTTTGGAAATTAAAATTGATGTTTTTATAAAGATATCATTTATTATGGTGTGAAACACCTTAATAATTTCTTTGATGTACTATATTATGAAAACAAAGTGTTGGTAATCGATAAAAAATAAAATTCACATGACTCATATCACACCCAGTTGTGCCATCACTGTCTTGGTCATGTAAATGAGAAGAATTTAACAAAGCTCTGTCAATATGGTTATTTAGATTCTTTCAAACTAAAACCACTTAAAAAAATCACACTTGTTTATAAGGAAATATGACCAAACTAGTATTTGGTAGGAAGGGTGAAAGGGCCACAGAGCTTCTAGGATTTCTATATATATATATATATGTATGTATATCTTTTCCAATATAAGATATAGGTGGATTATAATACTTTATTAATTTTATCAATGGATTGAGTAGAAATTTTCATATCTACTTGATTAATTATAAGTTTAAATCATTTGATAAATCCAATGAATTCATTAATGAATTAGAGAGTCAACTTGGTAAGAAAATAAAGGATCTCTTCTATGACTGTGGTGGAGAGTATCTTAACCAAGAGTTCATCAACTATTTATGGGAGTGTGAGATTCTTTCTCAACTCACTCATCCTTATACACCACAATATAATGGTGTTAGTGGAAGAAGGAACCACAAATTTCTTGACATGGTTAGGTTGATAATGAGACGTATAGATCTTATGTTATCCATTTGGGGATATTCATTACATATTTGGTGTACATACTAAACTGGGTGCTAACTACATCAAAAAATGGAATTATATATGAGTTAATGTATGAATTGAAATCCATTTTTCCATATACTCATTCATAGGTTTGTGAGGTTTTTTTAAGGCCACTTCTAGCAACAAACTAACACCCTAGACCATGGAGTTTATATTTATAGATTACCCTAAGGAAATAAGGAGATATTGACTATATGATCCCTCATACAAGAGGGAAATAGTGGTTAAACAGGTCATATTACTTAAGAGGGAGAACATATTAAAGTAAGATAGTAAGATCGATATTGACTTCTATGAATTCGATTCTCATGATATGCAAGAGTTTACATGGGAACAAATTCCACAAACCTTAGTGGAACAAGTGGTTTCAAAAACAAAAGTAATATATAGGAGCACCATGTTTTTTAGAGAACCTAAAAGATATGGTTTTCTAATCACCAAGGAAGGTAAAAATTTACTAACTTATGGTAATTAGTCTCTTTTCTATATGAAGGTAGTAGATAAATTAGAAGTTGCAAAGTGGGAAAAAAGCCATAAATTCTGAGATGGAGTCCATGTACCAAAACCACATGTGGGTTTTTGTTGATTTTATATAAAATGTAAATCCCATTAGGCGAAAATGGATATTCAAGAATAATGTAGACATGTAAGGTTATTTTAGTACCTATAAATCATAGTTAGTGGAAAAACAGTTTAAACAACATCAAGGAATACCATCCAATGGCCCGAAGGCCTTCATTTTTTTATTGATTTTGATAATCCACCTTTCAAGGGGTGAGGTGGAACCCTTACAAGGCTCGTAGGCATAAGTATTACATGGACCGTAGGCCTTAGAGGAATTCATTTTGCCTATAGGATTCAAACATTACATACAACCCAGACTAACTACTTAGAACTGCTCCTCCCCAGCATCTTCATCATAAAATTAGCTCTCCACCTTCTCATGGCTATTCGGTTAGGCATTCCCACGCATGCACAGGCTTTTCCCAATGGAAGGTGTCATACCCTCTCATTCTTTCAATCCGTTTAGCTTCTATTGTGGTGAAATCTCATTAATCATCCTCCTTATAGAGCTTGTTCCTCGTAGGTTGTTTGGTTTGCATCTACACTTAAGGTGGCCCAAAGGCCTTGAGGTGGCCTGAAGGCCTTACTGACCCAAAGGCCTGGGTGGCCCAAAGTCCTTAAAGGACTCAGGGGCCAAATCAGTGGCCCAAAGTCCCAAACAGGGGCATATTCCCGGCTACTATAGTGTCAAACAGTACCTGCTACAGTTTCCGCTATAGTACCTGCTACAGTACTGCACAGTTCCCGCTACAGTACTGCTACAGTACTCGGAAATGATGTCTCCGTTTGGATTTGATCTCAGGTCTCCTGGATGTATTTACAAAGTCCTTACCAACCGGGCTAAGGCTCATGTGCAACATCAAGGCATAGACTATGACGAAATCTTCTCACCAATTTCTATAATTAAATCCATTAGAATTTTGATTTTCATAGTCGCTTATCATGACTGTGATATTTATAAGATGAATTTAAAAATATATTCCCTTAATGGAAACCTCATAGAATATGTCTATATGAAACAACTAGAGGGTTTTGTGAATACAAGGGATACCAAAAGGATATGCAAGTTTCAGAGATCTGTGTATAGATTAAAGTAAGAATAATCGTTATGGAACATCACTTTGATAAATCTATAAGGAAATTTGGTTCCATAAAGAACATATGTGATCCATGTATCTATAAGTGCTTTAGTGGGAGTTTTTTTTCCTATAAATATATATTGATGACATATTACTTATTGAAAATGAGATATCAGTCTTACAATTAGTTATGGCGTGGTTAAACAAGTGCTTCTTCATGAAGGTCTTGGGTGAGCATCCTATGTTATAGGGATTAATATAAGTCATGAAAGATCAAAGAGGCTTCTTAGAATAATTCAGGGTACAAAAAATAACAAGATACTAAATATATTTAGTATAAAACTATCCAAAAGGTATTAGTTCCAGTGTCACATGGTAAAGGTATCTCTAAAAAATGTGTCGACGTATACAATAGAAGGGAGAGAGTATGAGTAGGATACCTTACACCTTTGTGATAGTTTCTATTATTTATTTCATTCTATGTACCAGGATGGATGTTTCTTATTCCTTGAGTAAGGTAAGAAGATATCAATCAAATATAGGATAACAACATTGGATTTCTATTAAGGATATCCTAAAGTGGTTATGAATATTATTAATTGCATTTTTAATTTTATATATATCCTATATAATTTTAACATTCATATTTTGTCTTTCTTAGACATAATATAGGGACAAATTCAATTTTTTAGATAAAAGAAGTATTTTTCAAAAAATGCAATTTTACCGCCTATTTAATGGAGAATCCTTTTTAAAACAAATATTTGAAACTTTTATATATTAAATTTAATGAAATTAAATTATTCTTTATAATCGGGATATAAAAATTTAGTTTGGATAAATTTTTTGTACTTTTCTGATAACTTTCATATTTTGATTAATAGTGAAAAATACTATGTTTTAATTGAAAACAACTTTTTTAATCAAAATAATTTACAGTGTTAAATTATGAATTTTAATGGTTTTTAATTATAATTAGATTATATTTTTATCATTTAATACAATTTAGGTCATTATAAGTAATTTCACATTTAAATTTGACATAAACACATGTTAATCTTATGACAGTTTTTTATTTTTAAAAACTTGCTTTTTGGTTTTGACAACAGGAATTAATTTTAAATTAATAAATGCAACTTCTATGATTTTGATTTGGTAAAATATAATTCATTTTTGAATTTGGAATATCAAAATTATCTTAGAGTGAATTTTTGGTATTTTTCTGAAAACTTTCAATTTTTTGATGAATAGTGAAAAACATTGTGTTATTATTTAAAACTGACTTTTTATTTAAATAATTAATTATTTTATTTAAATTTATTTTAAGTAAAAATAGATTTATAATACCTATATAAGTTCAATGTAATTAATTGGAGCAATTTTATAATAAAATTAGAGGTATAAAATTTTATTGAACTTTTTAACCTCTTTTACCCACCTTCTAGGCACGTCAGCAAATTTGCATAAAACTTAATTTTACCACTTATCTGAGTTGAATTTCAAAAATCTGAGAGACACAGTTAAAATAATTAATTAAAATGTGATTCAATAACGTGAAAATAATTTTTGGTGAATAGTAACTTTCGACTTTTATTTACCACGGTTAAAAGTAATAGGGTAATTAAAGGTAAAAATGATATTATAATTATCCTAACACGTGTCCTAATTCTATTTAATAAGTTTAATTCGAACAAAAAAACTTAGGAATAAAATATGATCCTTTAGGTCCACTTGGATTAGATTAGTACATTTATTATTATTTTATTTAAAGAAGAGTTAAAAGTATTAAATTCATAGTTAAATAACTAAACCATCTTTAATATAGGGTTATACAGAAGATAAATTCGACTATAAATATTCATTAAAAATCTAAAAAGATTTACTAAATCATGTTATTTTATTTATAATTTTTAGACATTAAATAATTAAATTTATTTATGACACAATGATGATGCAGTAATTACCCTATTAATGAAAGAATCAAAAAAATGGTAATACAAATATTAAAATAAATATAATTTCAAAGTTTTTATGACATCCACGAATTTTCTAGGTGAATATGATATGTTAAGGTTGATTCAATGTATCTTTTTTGAAGTAATCAGGTTGTGATGACTTTCACAAAAACCAAATACTAAATAGTGTCAAAATTGACATAAATGAGTTTTTAAAAAAAATATTATATTATTAAATTATAAAATATTCCTAAAAATCTAAGGTTCATACTAAGGGATTAAATAATATTATATATGTCATTAATGAACCACTTGAGGTTCTCTTGGAAGTTTAGAGTAAGTTTATTAACCATATAGCGTAAGAATACAAGAAGACACGATAAAAGTTAAACTATTAAACTAATAGTTAAATCTTAAAGATAAGGTTAAAATGGTAACCTAAACTTGTCTAAAACCGATTTTTTGAGATTATTTAGACCCATAACCACCTTATCTTTTAAATAAATCAATTTGGATCCATTAGAAACCTAAAATAATTTTATAATAAAATAATATTTTAAACTTTTCCTAAAGTGGCCCTCACCCCTCTTATAAAAGGGCACTTCCCCTTCTCTCAAAATCACACCTCCAAAGCCTTTTGGATCGACCAATCCATACCCAAATATCCTCCCAACTATCCTCAATTAAACATAGAGTCCTTCCATTTAGAATAAATCCAACCTAAGGAGCCCGTTAGTTCAAATCAAAAGGAAGCACCCGAAGAAGAGGTAATAATTTCACCACCCTCTTTCAAGTTCTTTTCTTCTTCCACTTCCTTTTTTTTTGTTTCCATACCAAAATAATAACTCTAGTACCTCCTAAATACTGAGATGTTATTATAAATATGTTACAACCATATTTTTTATTCTATCCATCCTATAAATGACAAAGTCACCAAACGCGCGTACGTACGGCTTATCGTCTCCACGTCGTGGTGTAGTTTGTTATTCAAACACTTCATTATATGGATGGGTATAATAATGAGTATAACTGATTTAAATAATAAATATATCACATTAATGATTCTTTATATATGATATACCATCCAATTACATACAATTTCACCATAAATATAATTATATTGTATCTCATGCGTACGTACAGATTATCGTCTCCACGACACAATGAGATTCATTCTCACGTTCACTATTCATCGATGATTATAAAAATATATATTATTAATAAGTATGTAATATATGAAAAAATAATTCTAATATAGAAATATATATCTGTGTGTGTGTGTGTGTACTTACATATATCTTATTCACTTACTTTCGTTCAATACGATATGAAAACGGAAACAACGTTTATGCGTACGTACGACCTACCATCTCTATAAATGGTGCATTCCATTTCATATATTGATCTATTAAAAATATTTATATTCTAAATATATATGACATATAAATCAAGTTTTATATTCTAGAATTATTTAAATCATGATCTAAATGACACGATCAAGAATAACAAGTTAAAACACGTATGATAAAGAAAGCGATTATTACCCAAAATGTTAATTTAACATGGAAATCTTTATTAAATGGGTATTATAAAGTTATAAATGAATCATTTATGACATAATAAATATGAATATGGTTCAGGTATAATTCAATAACATACTACGGCCATTATATAGGAGGTTAAACGTACCCTCGACCAAAGGAAAGTGCAAGGTAAGGGTTAATTCTACAATCTCTTCATTATCCAAGGTTGTTTTTATGTAAGTATATACTGGGACATATTTATTATCCATGTACATGTTTCATAAAATAGTTTTCAAAGGGATTATTTTTAATGGACTCTTTTACTAAAACATCATTTTAAATGTTTTAAAGATTTATTCTTCTAAACCTTTCTCATTAATGTCTATGTTTTTAAAATGGTTTTAAGGATTTATTTATATGGACATGAATTTTTTAAAATGTTAATTCCTTTCAAAAGTTACAAAGTGGTATGGGACACATTTATTCAAAACTATCGTTTAAATGACTTCCTTTATAAATTATGTGACTTTTAAACAATTTCATTAAAAAGGGATATTTCTCTCAAAGATTTTTACTGATCATTTTCAACTATGTCAACATCCTTTACGGGATAATATTCTTGATCGAGGTTGATTTATTATGATACAAATCTTCCATATTTTATTGAAGTTTTTGTGATATGATTGACTGTGGATATGTCATATTTATACCATTCATGGTTTATGGATAACGTATTGACATTTTGTATTCTAGTTTTATTACGAATGTTTATGTTATGTTTAAACCTTTTCATATGAGGAATGCATTGGATGTAGTAAGTGACGGGTGGAGCCCACTATAGCTCCTCGATGCATCGGTAGGTCTCATGAGACAAACTAGTGTCTTGGTACAAGGCCTTGACAAAATCTTATTTGTAGTCTTGGCATAAGGCCTTGACTATGTGGTTATGAAGTCTGGCATTATGCATTCCATCATTATGAAATTAGCTATTGATATTACATGTGACTATTCGACTAGTAGAATATCTATGTGAATAAGTAAATGGAATTATTTGATTTATCATTTCCATATTATGATGAAGTTTAAGTTTAAAAGGCTTGTGTTTTCGTCTTATACATTACCTTAAATATTTATGCTTATTTATGAAAGTTTCCGCTATATTGGTATCCTTAATGAGCATCTAAGCTCACCCCTTTCTTATGTTTTATTTTCCAAAGATTCCAAGAAGTGTTTTATGATTGATAAGTAGGGTTAAGATATGGTATTAATGGTGTTCTCAAAGGATCATTTATGTTGTGTTTTATTTTCTAATGTGTAATGTAACGTTTATGTATGTAATCTATTTTCCAAGACTGCTAAACTGATCGGTCTTTCGATACTTGATTCCATATAATCATGTCAATGTATTAAAATAATGCACTGACTCTGGGATTATGGAGTCGGGGCGTTACATTTGGTATCAGAGGAAGTTTAGAAACAACCTTGGAAATATATTTAGATAAAATATGATTAGAGAACATTACCCTAAGATAGACTTTGAGGATTAGTATAGAAGAACTTCCTAGAATTTTGATAATGTAGAGATTTTTTGTTTTTTCCAAGAAATACATCCCTGTCTAGATATGAACAAGTAGAGGCGGCTCTGGCACTGATGTACCTAGGAGTGAAAACTCCGACAAGGAGTTTTGGGCTTGACCCGGGGTATCCTGGTACACGACAATGGGCCTTTCTGCACTCTTGGTTACAACACTCCCAGGAGATATGCTTAGGATAATTCACATTTTCATTACAATCCATTATGAAGGATTTATGAGTAAATACTTCCTCAAAGAAAACATTTTATGATTATAGATTATGTGCATAATCTTTTCAATTTACGGTAGATATTTTACAAGTTTGTAATTATGCATTGTGATTCATAAACTAACCTAGTGTATACCATTGTTTATAAATGGCTCCTAGTAGAAGGAATGGAATTCCATAAATACGCATGATCGAAATATTAAGAAGGATCATATCTTTCATGGGATTAAGCCAACATTTAAAATGGAAATAGTCTCCCACATATTCTTATCATATGAAAAAATATTATCATGTGTTAATAAGATAAGTAAAGAATTCTCTGAGTCTTATGGATTTTAAGGGAAGCAAGAGAAGAAAAGGATGGAAGAGAGAAATATGAATAAAGGGAAGAAGGGAAAGAAGGATTTTTCCATATTTGATAACTGTGGAAAGAATCACCTTGGTAAATGCTTGAAGGGAATGGAAGTTTTTTATATATGTAGAGAAAAAGGATAAGAAGTACGTGATTGCAAGGGTAATAAAAAGGTTTCAAATGTAAAATTATTCATCTACAAGGAGTTGGGACACTACGCAAATCAATGTACAAATCATCAAAGTATACCCCAAATGCTGCTATTGGATAATAATCAAGTTATGATACTGCCGAAGATGAAGAGGAATTATTAGAGTTATTATGTTGTTATTAAAATATTGTGTCATTTGATTATTGTATTAATGATGTACATGTTATAAGAATTATAAAGTATATAAGGATTGTATTGTAGTACTATTTTATTAAGGACTTGAGATTGTGCGGAACCAAGAAAAGTGACTCAATAGTAGGTTAAATGTTTTGGAAAATATATGGTTGAGATAAAGATAAACCATAATATGGGTCTGAAACTCAGGTACTGATTTTGGAATAATATATGATTGATTTGGATAAATTATATTGGATATTTTTTACTACCTTGAAACTGATTAATGATTTTTTTATTCCATCATTGTTGGAGTTTACAACATTTTTGGATAGAAGGAGTATATCCAGTATTCTATAAGGAATAAGGGAGCATGAATGTAATCAATAAGGTTTTATGGTAATTCAGGGTGTTATAGGGTTTTAAAATAATACATGATGAAGGTATTCACATCTTATTATGTGGAAAAAAGGATCTTCATTGTGTTTACCTTCCTTATAAATTTTGGACTGTGAGTTTGGACAGAAGTATTTTGGATAAGTATAAAGGTTGGAATCGATTAAGTTTGACATTGGATACTATTGTTAAGGTTAAATAATTTATTCAGATTATTTTTGTATTATCATAAAAAAGGAAAACCTGGAGTTCGGGCGATAACTCGTCGTATCCAGCAAGGTCGCGAGACTTGAACCCGCAATCGAAGGGCGAAAAAGGTGGATCGCCTACCACTGGCATACGTGATGTCCTGGTTTGTGTAATGTATTTTTTTTAATTAGTCTGACAAATGAATTATAAATCCATTATTTTTAGAACCCTCTATGATTAGGATAAATAGAATATTTTTTAATTCTATTATATTTTGGAGTGAAAGACAAGTTTGTGGTATGAATTAGTAGAAGGATGAAACTCTACTTGTCAAGTATATATATATATATATATATATATATATATATCTTCTTATTCTATAAATAAATTAATTCTTAAACTTTAGGGAAGGGATCTTAAAACTAAAAAATGTGATATCCTAATACCTTATGTTTTGTTGAACCGACGATATTTTAAATCATCATAGATTGATGGCTTTGAGGCCCTTAATTTTACACTTGTTTGTGATTGATTACCTCAATCACTCCCTATAAATATTTGTGTTTTTTCTCTAATTATATGTCTCTAATTTCCACCAATTTTCTCTTAATTGAGATCATAATTTGGTGGTTACTTTTTTATTTCTCTTTTCCTCTTATTAGGACTAAATTTTATTAACCCAATTTCTCATGTGGGTTTTCCACAAAGGTATTTTTCTATTTTTAACCTTTTATTTTCGAAGAATAATTTCAAATTGCGAGGACGCAATTTATTGATGGAGGGGAGAATGTAACACCCCAAGATTTCATAATATGTTATCTCTTCAAAGTAATTCAATAACTTGCGCTACACGCAATAACGAGTTCGTGCGCACAACGGCTTAACAAACAAGCCATTCAAAAAGCGGTTATGAATTCTATTAACTACATTTTGAATTTTATATATATCCTATATAATTTTAACATTCATATTTTGTGTTTCTTAGACATAATATAAGGACACATTCAATTTTTCAGATAAAATAAGTATTTTTAAAAAAATGAAATTTTGCCGCCTATTTAATAGAGAATCCTTTTTAAAACAAATATTTGACACTTTTATATATTCAATTTAATTAAATTAAATTTTTCTATAGAATCGGGACCTAAAAAATTAGTTTGGATAAATTTTTGGTACTTTTCTGATAACTTTCATATTTTGATGAATAGTGAAAAATACTATGTTTTAATTGAAAACAACTTTTTTAATCGAAATAATTTATTGTGTTAAATTATGAATTTTAATGGTTTTTAAATATAATTAGATTATATTTTTATCATTTAATGCAATTTAGGTCATTATAAGTAATTTCACATTTAAATTTGACATAAACACATGTCAATCTTTTGATAGTTTTTACTTTTTAAAACAATACTTTTTGGTTTTCACAATATGAATTAATTTTAAATTAATAAATGAAACTTCTATTTTTTTAATTTGATAAAATATAATTCATTTTTGAATTCATAATATCAAAATTATATTAGGGTAAATTTTTGGTATTTTTCTGAAAACTTTCAATTTTTGATGAATAGTGAAAAACACTGTGTTATTATTTAAAACTGAATTTTTATTTAAAAAATTATTTATTTTATTTAAAATTATTTTAAGTAAAAATAGATATATAATACCTATATAATTTCAATTTAATTCATTGGATTCATTTTATAATAAAATTATATGTATAAAATTTTACTGAACTTTTTAACCTCTTGTACCCACCTTCTCGGCACGTTAGCAAATTTGCATAAAACTTAATTTTACCACTTCTGTGAGTTAAATTTAAAAAATCTGAGAGACGCGGTTTACATCAGTAAGTTAAATTTTATTCAATATGATGAAAATAATTTTTAGTGAATAGTAACTTTCGACTTTTATTTACCACATTTAGAAGTAAATAGGTTAATTAATGATAAAAATGATATTATAATTACTCTAACACATGTCCTAATTCTATTGGATAAGTTTAATTAGACCAAAAAAAATCTTAGGAATAAAATATGATCCTTTAGATCCACTTGGATAGATTAGTAAATTTATTATTATTTTATTTAAAGAAGAGTTAAAAGTGTTAAATTCAAAGTTTAATAACTAAACCATTTTTAATATAGCGCTATATATAAGATAAAATTGACTATAAATATTCATTAGAAATCTAAAAATATTTCCTACATCATGGTATTTTATTAATAATTTTTAGACTTTAAATAATTATATTTATTAATGACACAATGATGATGCAGTAATTACCTTATTAATGAAAGAATCAAATAAATGGTATTATAAATATTAAAATAAATATAATTTCAAAGTTTTTATTCCATCCACGAATTTTATAGGTACATATGACATGTTAGGGTTGATTAAATTTAACTTGTTTGAAGTAATCAAGTTTTGATTACTTTCACAAAAACCAAATACTAAATAGTGTCAAAATTGACATAAATGAGTTTTTAAAACAAATATTATATTATTAAGTTATAAAATATTACTAAAAATCTAAGGTTCAGAAAAAGGGCTTAAATAATATTATATATGTCATTAATTAACCACTTTTGGTTCTCTTGGAAGTTTAGAGTAAGTTTATTAACCATATAGTGTAAGAATACAAGAAGACACGATAAAAGTGAAACTATTTAACAACTAGTTAAATCTAAAAGATAAGGTTAAAATGTTAATCTAAACTTGTCTAAAACCTATTGGTTGAGAGGATTTCGACCCATATTCACCTTATATTAGAAATAAATCAATTTATATCTATTAGAAACCTAAAATGATTTTATAATAAAATAATATTTTAAACATTTCCTAAAGTTACCCTCACCCCTCTTATAAAAGGGAACTTCCCCTTCTCTCAAAATCACACCTCCAAAGCCATTTTTATCAGCCAAACCCTACCCAAATATCCTACCAACTATCATCACTTAAACCTAGAGGCATTACCTTGAGAATAAAGTCAACCTAAGGAGCCCTTTTGTTCAAATCAAAAGGAAACACCCGAAAAAGAGGTAATAATTTCACCACCCTCTTTCAAGTTATTTTCTTCTTCCACTTCCTCTTTATTTGTTGTTTCCAAACCAAAATAATAACTCCAGTACCTACTAAATACTGTTATGTTATTATAAATATGGTACAACCATATTTTTTATTCAATACATCCTATAAATGACAAAGTCACCATACGTGTGTGCGTACGGCTTACCGTCTCCACGTCGTGGTGTAGTTTGTTATTCAAACACTTCATTATTTGGATGGGTATAATAATGAGTATAAGTTATGTAAATAATAAATATAACATGTTAATGATTATTTATATATGATATACCATCTAATTACATATGATTTCACCATCAATATAATAATATTTTCGCTTATACGTACGTATTGATTACCGTCTCCACGACGCGATGAGATTCATTTACACGTTCACCATTCATCGATGATTATAAAAATATATATTATTAATAAGTATGTAATATATGACATAATAATTTTACTGTAGATATATATATGTGTGTGTGTGTTTGTGTGTGTGTATGCATGTATGTATGTATGTATGTATGTATGTATGTATGTATGTATGTATGTATGTATGTACTTACATATATCTTATTCACTTACTTATGTTCAATACGATATGAAAACGGAAACATCGTTTATGCGTACGTACGGCCTACCGTCTCCATAAACGGTGCCTTTCATTTCATATATCTATCTATTATAAATATCTATATTATAAATATTTATATTATAAATATATATGATATATAAATCAAGTTTTATATTTTGGAAGTATTTAAATCATGATCTAAATGATATGATCAAGAATAACAAGTTAAAACTCGTACGATAAAGAAAGAGATTATTACCCAAAATGTTAATTTAACATGAAAATAATTATTAAATGGGTAGTATAAATTCATAAATAAATCATGTATGATATAATAAATATGAATATGGTTCTGGTATAATTTAATAACATACTATGGTCATTATACATGAGGTTAAACGTACCCTCGACCAAAGGAAAGTGCAAGGTAAGGGTTAATTATACAATCTCTTCATTATCCAAGGTTTTTTTTACATATCTACTAGGAAATATTTATTATCCATGTCCATGATTCATAAAAGAGTTTTCAAAGGGATTATTTTTAAGGTACTCTTTTACTAAAACATCATTTTAAATGTTTTAAAGATTTATTCTTCTCAACCTTTCTCATTAATGTCCATGTTTTTAAAATGGTTTTAAGGATTTATTTATATGTACATGAATGTTTTAAAATGTTAATTACATTCAAAAGTTTCAAAGTGGTATGGGACACATTGATTCAAAACTATCTTTTAAATGACTTCCTTTATAAATTATGTGACTTTTAAATGATTTCATGAAAAAGGGATATTTCTCTCAAAGATTTTTACTGATCATTTTCAACTATGTCAACTTTCTTTATGGGATAATATTCTTGATCAAGGTTGATTTATTATGATAAAAATATTCGATATTTTATTAAAGTTTTTGTGATATGATTGACTATGGATGTGTTATCTTTATACCATTCATGGTTTATGGATAAAGTATTGACATTTTTTAAGCTAGTTTTATTACGAATGTTTATGTTATGTTTAAACCTTTTCATATGAGGAATACATTGGACTTTGTAAGTAACGGGTGGAGCCCGTTATAGATCCTCGATACATTGGTAGGTCTCATGAGACAAACTAGTGTCTTGGAACAAGGCCTTGACAAAATCTTATTTGTAGTCTTGGAACAAGGTCTTTACTATGTGGTTATGAAGTCTGGAATTATCCATTCCATCATTATGAAATTGGCTATTGATATTACATGTGATTATTTGACTAGTAGAATATCCACGTGAATAAGTAAATGGAATTATTTGATTTATCGTTTCCATATTATGATTAAGTTTATGTTTAAAAGGCTTGTGTTTTATTCTTATACATTGCTTTAAATGTTTATGCTTATTTATGAAAGTTTCTGCTATATTGTTATCCTTACTAAGCATCTGAGCTCACCCCTTTCTTATGTTTTATTTTCCAAGGATTCCATGAAGTGTTTTATGATTGATAAGAAGGGTTAATCTAGGGGATTAATGGCATTATCAAAGGATCTTTTATGTTTTTTTTTATTTTTTAATGTGTAATGTAACGTTCATGTATGTAATCTATTTTCCAAGACTTCTAAACTGATCGGTCTTTCAAGACTTGATTCCTTATAATCATGCCAATGTATTAAAATAATGCACTGACTTTGGGTTTCTAAGGTCGGGGCGTTACAGTTGGTATCAGACAAAGTTTAGAAACAACCTTGGAAATATATTTAGATAAACTCTGATTAGAGAACATTACCCTAAGATAGACTTTTAGGATTAATATAGGAGAACCTCCTAGAATTTTTGTAATGTATAGATTTTGTGTATTTTCCAAGAAATACATTCATGTCTGGATATGAGTAGTTGAGGCGGCTCTGGAACAGTTGTACCTAGGAGTGAAAACTCTGACAAGGAGTTTTAGGCTTGACCCGGGGTATCCTGGTACACAACAATGGGTCTTGCTTCACTCTTGGTTACGACACTCCCGGAGGATATGATTAGGATAATTTACATTTTAATTACAATCCATTATGAAGGATTTAGGAGAAAATACTTCCTCAAAGAAAAAATTTTATGATTATATATTATATGCATAATCGTTTCAATTTACGTTAGATATTTTACAAGTTTGGAATTATGCATTTCGATTCATAAACTAACCTAGTGTATGCCATTGTTTAGAAATGGAGCCTAGTAGAATGAATGAACTTCCAGCAATACGCATGATCGAAATATTAAGAAGGATCATATCTTTCATGGTATTAATCCAACATTTAAAAGGGAAATAGTCTCCCATGTATTCTCATTATATAAAGAAATAGTATCGTGTGTTAATAAGATAAGTAAATAATTATATGAGTCCTATGGATTTGAAGGGAAGCAAGAGAAGAGAATGATGGAAGAGAGAAAGATGGATAAAGGGAAGAAGGGAAAGAAGTATTTTCCCATATGTGATAACTATGGAAAGAATCACCTTGGTAAATTCTTGAAGGGAATATGAGTTTGTTATAAGTGTGGATAAAAAGGATACCAATTACGTGATTTCAAGGGTAAGAAAAAGGTTTCAAATGTACAATGTTTCATCTGCAAGGAGTTAGGACACTATGCAAATCAATGTCCAAATCATAAGAGTATACCCCAAATGCTGTTATTGGATAATAATCAAGTTATGATACTACTGAAGGTGAAGAGGAATGATTTGAGTTCTTATGTTGTTTTTATATTATTGTGTCATTTGAGTATTGTATTAATGATGTAAATGTTATAAGAATTATAAAGTATATAAGGATTGTATTGTAGTACCATTTCATTAAGGACTTAAGATTGTGTGTAACCAAGAAAAGTGACTTAATAACAGGTTAAATTTTTTGGAAAATATATGGTTGAGAGAAAGATAAACCATAATATGGGTCTGATACTGAGGTAGTGATTTTGGAATAATATATGATTGATTTTGATAAATTATATTGGATAATTTTGACTACCTTGAAACTGATTAATGATTTGTATATTCCATCATTGAGGGAGTTTACAACATTTTTGGTTAGAAGGAGTATACCCAGTATTCTATAAGGAATAAGGGAGCATGAATGTAATCAATAAGGTTTCATAGTAATTTAAGGTGTTACAGTGTTTTAAAATAATACATGATGAAGGTATTCACAATTTATTATGTGGAAAAAAGGATCTTCATTGTGTTTACCTTCCTTATAAATTTTGGACTGTGAGTTTGGACAGAAGTATTTTGGATAAGTCTAAAGGTTGGAATCGATTAAGTTTGACATTGGATACTATTGTTAAGGTTAAATCATTTCTTGAGATTATTTTTTGATTGTCATAAAAAGGAAAACCTGTAGGTCGGGTGACAACCCGTCGTGTCCAGTAAGGCTGTGAGACTTGAACCCACAACCGAAGGGTGACAAGGGTGGATCGCCTACCACTGGAATACATGATTTCCTAGTTTGTATAATGTATTTTTTTAAATAGTCTAAGAAATTAATTATAAATACATTATTTTTGGAACTCTATACGATTAGGATAAATAGAATATTTTTGAATTCTATTATCTTTTGGAGTAAAAGACAAGTTTCTGGTATGAATTAGTTGAAGGATGAAACTCTACTTGTCAAGTATATATATATATATCCTATTATTATATGAATAAATTAATTCTTAAAATTTAGGGAGGGGATCTTAAAACCAAAAATGTTTTATCCTAATACCTTATGTTTTGTTGAACTGGTGATATTTTAAATCATCATAGATTGATGGCTTTGAGGCCCTTAATTTTACACTTGTTTGTGATTGATGACCTCAATCACTCCCTATAAATATTTATGTTTTTTCTCCAATTATGTGTCTCTAATTTCAACCAATGTTCTCATAATCGAGATCATAATTCGGTGGTGACTTTTTCATTTACCTTTCCCTCTTATTAAGACTAAATTTTATTAACCCAATTTCCGATGTGGGTTTTCCACAAAGGCATTTTTCTATTTTTAACATTTTATTTACAAAGAAAAATTTCAAATTGCGAGGACACAATTTATTGATGGAGGGGAGAATGTAACACCCCAATATTTCATAATATGATATCTCTTCAAAGTAATTCAATAACTTGTGCTACACGCAACAACGTGTCATGACCCGTCCTCGGGGCCCGTGCCGTGACTACCCCAACCCCACCTTCCATAGGCCAGGGGCTGGCGACTAGCACCAAGGCGTAAATCCCAGGAAAAGGGAAGGCATTGCCTTTGAAAAGTAAACAAGCACCACAGAGTAAGCAAGAGGAAAAGTAAACACTAAGTAAAAACTGTAACAAGCTGTGCTGAAAGTAAAAGGGGTCGGAAATACAAGCCCAACTGTAAAGTACAACTAAAAGGGAAAAATAGCAACTGAAAAGAAAAGCCACAGCGTCGAGCCGTCCTCTGAAGGTCCCACGTGAAGGGTGGGTACAGATAGCCTCCACAGCTCCTCGGTCCAGCCGTCCGCTCCGAGTACGTCCCGCCCAGTGGTCCACCTCCAGGTACCGTCCTGCTCTGCATGCCTCTACCACGATCAGCGCTGTCCGTCATCTGCAACTAACACAATGAAGTGCAGACATAGCCCGTGCAGGGGTGAGTATAAGCTACTCAGTAGGGACCCCGAGACCCCTGAAGGTCTCCCAGAATCCACAAAGGATAGTCCACAAAGGAAGGATACAATCACGAAGTAACATCCGACACGGCTTAGGTATATGCCCATACATATACCTAAGTCATCCAATCCCGTTCGGCTCCAACATCCAAGTCCAAGCACAACTCAGTCCACACAGGAAAGCAAAACGTATACCCACACAGGATAGCACAACACAATCCACAAAGGAGAGTAAATAGTAAATCCACACAGGATAGCTCAACACAATCCACAAAGGAGAGTAAACAGTAAATCCACACAGGATAGCTCAACACAATCCACAAAGGAGAGTAACACTGGATTCAGCTCACACAGGTATACTTCTTCGAATGACGATAAAGATGATCACTGATCCATCTAAGTCGTCAGACCCACAAAGGATCAATAGGTAACTAACCCCCGAAAGACCCACACAGGATCGGGCCCACACAGGACCTGTAGGCGCTGTCTCACACAGACCCGCTGAGCGCTGACCCACACAGGATCGGACCCACACAGGATCAGGCCCACACAGGACCTGTAGCACTGATCCACGTAGGATCGCTGAGTGCAGTAGTCGTCGCATTCCACTGAGGATCTCTGCACAGTCGTCGTCGCAGTCCACTGAGGACATCTGCACAGTCGTCGTCGCAGTCCACTGAGGATCTCTGCACGGTCGTCGCTGTCGAAGTAGCAGTCGCAGCCAGCTCTAGGGTTCCCGCACACAGCAAGCTCGTTCGGGAGGGTCCGCTCCACGAACCGAGAGACTGATACATCAACTAACACAAAGTCCGAGGTTGATGTATCCAAAAGTTCCATATCGTCAATAGGAACTCAACGTCGCAGATGGCGCGTCAATCGGACACCCGGTCTGAGAGTTATTGGCTTTTTCGTCCCAGGGGCCCGGTTGATTTTTAAGGAAAAACCAACCCGACCGTACTCCACTTGTGTCCAAACCTCGGGCGTAGTATGACAAAAGATCTTTCTCACTTAGAGGAATTCAGCAAAGTCGACGGCACGTCGATCGGACGTCCGAAGCTCAAGATATGAGCGTTTCCGCTCCGGGGGCCCGGTTGGTTTCGTGTACGAACCAACCCGGCCGAACTCAAAGTATTCCGAAACCTTGAGTACGATATACCTAAACGACCGTCTCGATCCAAGGATCGTGTTGCCGCAGATGGCGCGTCGTTCGGAGGCCCATAGCTCAAGTTACGAGTGAAAGACCGAAAACAGTCCGAAGACGGGGGGTCTGTCAGCCCGACCCCCCCCCCTTGGTTCGGCCGAACTGGGTCGACCCGAACCGGGTCGACCTGACCCGGTCCGCCCCGGCCAGACCTGGTCCGGCCTGGCTCGGCTCGGCCGCGAGGCGCCGCCCCCGCGGCTTGGAGGTGTCGCGGCCCTCGAAGGGGCCGCGCTAGACAAACAGACGCGGCTTCAGCCGCCGCCGCGGCGGCCCCGTTCGGCGGCGCGCCGGGGCGCCGCCGGCAGCTTCCGCGGGCCACCGGAGTTGCTCCGGTGGTCCGTTTTTTTTCCCGTCGGCGTCGTTGTTCCTCCCAGGTCCCGTTCTTCACTGCGGGATCATCAAAATTCCCTTGCGTCACGATTTGCTGTCGCCCGCCAAATTCGCACAACAATGAAGAACGGCGGAGGGTTGTCGGGTCGTGTTCATTTGGCCCGCACTCTCCGCGTTAGATAAAAACAACGGGAGAATTATATTCAACACATGAAACAACAATTTTAACAAAATAAAATTGTTCATATGAATTCGGTTCTTTAATTTTAAAGAAACGTTTACGGGAATATAAAAAAGGGGTATTTCCAAAATAAAAATCCCTACCTCGTCAAGTCGTCGCTCGCGGGTTCTTCGCAGAATTGGGGATCGTCGCGTCGTCGCGGTATCCGGCGTCGCGTCGTCGCGGAAGGGTGTCGCGTCGATGAACTCTGAGGTTCAAGAACAAAAATATTTAATTAATAATAATTAAATCCTTCTGAATTAAAAACCACAAAGGAAAATTTAAAAGAAATCTGAAACCCTCACCTCAACGGATGATCGAAGGTTTTGTCGTGGAGGAAGGAACGTTGCAGAAGAACATCGCGGGAGAGGAAACGTCGGCGTCGCGGCACACGGCGTCGCGTCGTCGATTTCCGCGGGTTTGGCGTTCTTCGTCGGAGGCTGGCGTTCTTCGCGTTCTTCGCGTTCTTCGCATTCTTCGCGAAGAAGGGTGAAGACACAAGAACCTCTGTCAAAAACCTCTCAACGAGTAATCCTCCAAATGTCGTGTTGGTCTTATTTTATTATTACGCCAACAAATGAATAAGAGGTAAGTAACGACCCATTAATTCGTAGAATTAATTCAACGAAAGAAACTGCCCATTTAATTCACGAAATAAACCACCCAATTAAATGGTGCGTTAAGAATTTAAGAAAACGCGTCAGTTGACTTTCATAATGACGGGTTTTCGCGGGTGCGTTACTTAGCGGAAAAGAAACGGCAGGGCTCGTGCGGGCCCCACCTCGCAAATATCCTACCAAGAGGGTAGGATATTTTTGGATAGTATTCTATCTGTTTCAACTCAGTTTAAGTGGCTTTCAAGTGGCTTCAAGTGGCTTAAGTGAAATAAAATAAAGTTTGTCAAACAATTATTTTATTTCTTAACTTTAATCCCGAAAATTAAAAACCACACCCGAGAAAACGCAACTCCGGAAGAGGCGTTTCTAAGAAAATATCGGCGCTGTGATTTCATCGGTGCCCTCAGAATTCGATTCCGAGCACCGGTTCAAAAGTTAGAAAAACCTGCTCGTCCGTTCACTGAACGTACCCAAGCCAAACTTCGGAAAATGATTCTGGGCACACCGGGCCTCAGAATCAGGTGCCGTTAGAAACTGCGCTCTTTTAAAATTTCAAAGAAAATTAAGAAAAAAAATTCCTTGAAATTTACGGGTCTTTACATTAATCCCACCTCAGGGCTTTGCGTCCCCGTAAAGATACATCAAAAACTAGGAAACAAATGTGGGTACTGAGCACGCATCTGAGTCTCCCGCTCCCATGTGCTCTCCTGGAGGTTCCCGTGCTTCCACCTGATGCACACAAGAGGAATCGATCACCCACATAGGACCCACTCCTGTTGATCCTCTATCTCCACTGGAACCTCCGCAAAATTCGCCCCATCATCCACGTCTATCTCCCCATAGTCAATTATGTGCGTCGGGTCGTGCACATATCTCCTCAGCTGAGATACGTGGAAGACGTCGTTCACCCGGTGCAACTGAGGTGGTAGAGCTAGGCGATAAGCCACCTCGCCAATCCTGATGAGGACCTGGAATGGTCCAATGAAGCATGGAGACAACTTGCCGCCTCGGCCAAATCTCCGCAAACCACGTCGAGGTGAGACACGCAAGAAGACGTGGTCGCCAACCTCAAACTCTAGTGGCCTCCGCCTCCTGTCAGCATATGACTTCTGCCGGCTCTGAGCTATCCTCATCCGCTCCTGGATGACCTGGACCTTCTCTGTCGTGGCCCGAACCATCTCTGGTCCCACAAGTGCTGACTCCCCAGGGTCTGTCCAGCACAAAGGAGATCTGCAAGGCCTGCCGTACAACGCCTCGTATGGTGCCATCCCGATGGTGGAGTGGTAGCTGTTGTTGTACGCGAACTCCACCAAGGGTAGTTGGTCCTCCCAGCTGCGACCAAAGTCGAGGACACATGCGCGGAGCATGTCCTCAAGAGTCTGAATGGTCCTCTCCGTCTGACCATCCATCTGAGGGTGAAAGGCGGTGCTCAGACGTAGTCGTGTCCCGAACGCCTCCTGCAACCCCTTCTAAAGCCGGGAAGTAAAACGAGCATCCCGATCGGAGACGATATTCGATGGCACACCGTGAAGCTGTACAGTCTCCTGAACGTAGAGATGCCCCAAGCTCTCTACTGAGCCCTGCTCTCTGATAGGCAAGAAGTGTGCCGACTTGGTGAGTCGGTCAACAATCACCCAAATGGAGTCGTGACCTCTGGAAGTGCGTGGAAGTCCAGTCAAGAAGTCCATAGATATCCCGTCCCACTTCCACTCCGAGACCTCCAAGGGTTGTACCAAGCCTGCTGGTACCTGATGCTCTTCCTTCACCTGCTGGCAGGTGAGGCACCGTGAAATGAACTCTGCCACAGCCTTCTTCATGCCCGGCCACCAGTGCTGTCGTCTGAGGTCCTGGTACAT